>OZ017793.1:6480010-6591868 GCA_963969325.1 Lycopodina hypogea | reverse complement strand
GCAACACATCCTCAACATAGTTACTTTTATTACTTTTTTTTTTCCTTTTATCTTAGAGGAGCGGAAGTGTAGCTGAATTGTCCTGTGTTCAAAACCTTTACAAAGCCAATGTTAGCATCTAGCTTAGAATATACTATTGCAACTAAATTTGTGCAAAAATTTGCTCATCCATTTGGTGAACTTTATAATCACTCATGTATAATTTTGTTCAGATTAATGAGTTCCACACAACCATTCAGATTTCCATTGGGTTTTTGGTTAAAGCACTATCCCTGTGCACAGTATATAGGCTTCTCCACATGGGAGATTATTTTTTTTTTCTACATTTGCTCACAGTGTATCCCATACCAGTTGGCATGAGAGAAATTGATCTTCTGAAGTCATACAAATTTTTCCTGCCTGAAGCATTATTATATGATTTAACTTACTCTGTTCCTAGATTCAGGATTGCCAGGTTGGTTGGTTTTAAAACAAATAAGTGAAATTTTGCTTTCTTAAAGATGGTTCGCTTTTTTAAAAAAATATAAAAAGCTAAACCAATTTTGGCTCCTTTCTGGCCTCTTTAAATGGTGGGCTTAAACATCATACAAAGCCAAACAGAAGTTGACTTATTTTATATCTTTTTGAAGTGGTTGGCTTTAATAAATACTATTGCATAGCAAATAGAAATAAGGCTTTTTTTTCTTTTTGGTTTTATACTAACGAAAACCAAATTTCTCTCTTTTTTTGGCACTTAAACTGTTATTCTTTCTATATATCTATTAGCTATTTCAAAAATATTGGAGAAATTGAATTGCCCATTTCAAAGTTATGGTTTCTTTTGTGCAAATGATTTAGTTGACTTATATTAATTAACCTGATTAATTCTATTTGCTTATTTTTTTATTTGATTTTTTGTGACATGAGGGAACAATAACTTTACTATAGTTTAATTGAAAAAAGGTTTTATATAGTCATGGTCACAATTTTAAGGAATGAAATAGAAATTTTAAATGTTAGAAGCTGTAATTAGACTTGGAACAGCTAGTAGTAAAAAAAATTACAATGTAACTAGATGCATGGTGAATCTTTTTGATACCAATAAAGTTTTGAGAATGATAAAGCACACATGGCAATCAGTTGCTCTAAACTAAGGATGGATTAGTCAGAAAAAGTCTACTGGAATAAAAATAATTTCATAAGTTGAAAAATATTTTCTTGACACATGGTTTCATTATGGTTAACTTATTTTTGCTGTAATTTAAGAAGCACAAAAGAAAATAATTAGGACCAGGAATGGCACCTACTTTGGAACCATATAATTCACTTCCTGTTAAAATGCAACTCAGTTATCAAAGGAGTTTCTGAATAATTAAAGCAAATTTTAACCCTGGAACTATTTGCAAGGTTGATAGACCATTATATATATATACTAAGCCATGGGGTACACATTATTTTTTCTTGGTTAAAAATATTGTCATTAATACTGAACTAAAATGAAAGCAGCTGTAATATGCACTATAATCTGTAGTTAGTTAAGCCATATTGCCTACAAATAATTTGGAATTGTTTGGCTCACAGTTTAAGGTTTAAAAAATTCAAGTTTTGAGATTTTGTGGCCTTAAATTGTGTTGACACATGAATTACAGCAGTACATTCTGTTTATAAGTTCACAATTTTTTGGCTTTTTTCGGAAAGGTAGGCTTTCTTAGCTTTATATTCATCCAATTTGGAATAATTTTTCCTATGCTACCACCTAGCAACCCTTCTTATATCCTCCAAGAATTTACGGAAAATCTGTTCAGGTTTTTGCTCTATTCAGTACGTTTGCCCATTCTTTATGTCCCAATATTTCTATGTCAAGTTTCATGCTAACCTATCACATGGATCACAACAAAGTTACTATAAACATGAAGTTTGTTCAGACACAGTCCATTTAATACTCACTTAGACATCAAGACTGACAATGTGTAATGTTTGCTACAATTGTTTTAGTGTTACAGTCACTTCTGCTCCTGTATCAATGCAAAGTAACATAGTCTAAGATTTACAATCCATTAAGAGTTACCTAATGTAAGAAGGAAATATTCACATACTTCACCTTTTTAAGTATTTCACTTTCTTTCATTCTGCCAAATTTGCTAAATAGCTATTAAAGTTCCCAGTGATAAATCTAACCAGGCCCATATTAGCCCTTGGGTGGGCCCCTATTTTTTTTTATTACTTTTGGACCACTTTGGCACTTCATTATTTCAGCCCATTACACTAACAACCCAAATCTGGTGAGGTACCTCAAACCATATATATTCTTACATATTTTTATGAAATATCTCTATTTTCGAGCTATAATGGAATTAAAGAATTTTTTACAAATTCTTAGGCTCTGACCACATTTTGTCAAATTCTGATAACTTCTCCATCCTCTTGCAAACTGAGACCCCTGACTACAAGTAACTTTGCTGTTTCTCATCTTGGAAAGTATTAAAAATCAGAGCAGTGCACAGCAACCTAAATACAACACAACTTTTTTGATTTTTGGGGGGGTTTGCACATGTCACATTGATTTTAATAACTTCATAAATGGGGAAAAAAGGATATTATGGGCTGTGGCCTAATCAATAATGAACGTATTTGCAGTTAAATAATGTGTACTGGTAATGGTACTCTAGATGTTACTGGATGTCTAGAATTTCACTCTTCCTTGCTACCATGTATTTCTCTTTGTGCTGCTTTCAGTTCAAGTCCAGAGACTGCTTATCCAAAAGTTTTAACAGCAAAATGAGTATTCACTTTGGCCCTGATATGAAGAGACAAATTTGGTATACCAGGAATTCATGGATTTTTTGGCCTCTATCTAAATTTATATCTGCTAGTAGCCTAGGTATGACCTTTATATATTGTAAGTTGTGCTGTTTTCACATTTGAGTATCCCATGACGACATTGATGACATTAGACATCATGTGGATTGTGAGAAGTATAAATTTAATGTGAAAAATTAAACAAGAGAAAAGGTGTTGCAACATTCTTTAGAGCTCCCTGAAATCATTATTTAGTTCATTGCAGCAAGTTTACCTCAGCAGAAATAATGCTCTCCCAAATCATTGCTTATTATTTTCTTAAATTCAGACTTCTTATTGTCTTTCTGATCTACAAATATTAATATTTCTGATTCAAAGATAGAATCAAGATTTTTATGTGACCATCCAAAATATAATTCCATTATTAGTGATGCCATTGACCCACATTAGGGAAAAAAATTGCATTATGGACTCATCATAATCTTTTGCATTTAAAGTACTTTTCGATGAATTGAATGAGTTAGAGGACTTCCAAAAAATTCTATTTTTACCAATTAGGCATTTTCAACCTCTCAAAGAAATAATATGTACACAATATTTATATACTACTTGTCTAACTGATATATCTGTTCAAGGATTTTTTTTTCCATTTGGAAATCTCAGTTTTACTTCTGACAACTAGACTAAGTAGAGAAGTAAAGGTGGTGTAAATTTCAAGATTAGAGTAAATAAACCTAAGATTAGTAATTATATACTATGTGACATCTTGCCACTTCTTTGTAAAACTAGACGTTAAAATAATTTCTCTAAAGTTTAATTAATTTCATACAGATGAATTTATCATTTCCACCTTAGTGTTAAGGGAATTTTTGGCTTTAGAGGAGTTACAGAACTTGTGCAACTAAATTAAAATGATTTTGTAAGCACTATGACAGCAGATGGCTTTATTTGAAGCAAGCAATTTCACATTGAAATTTGGTTATGTGGGATACATTACTTCCTTACTTGAGCAGCCATTCAAATGTTGAAAGAGGAGGTAAGGTTTTTGTTATTAATTTGAAATACTGAATGAACCTGAGCAAAGTGTGTTTTTATTTTCTTAGGTACGTTGAATAATTTTGACAAGTCAATGTGCACATTTATACAACTTCTATATCTACCATACTTCAATTCAATGAATCTATTTCTTTTCCTATGCTATTCAAAGAAGATACATGAAGAAAAGTTGTCCATAGTTGAATAATAAAAAGGACAAAACTACTAAGCAGCACAATGGAAAAAGTATTTACAGATTATTTCATAAAAAATTGTGGATTAATCTTTCTTTTATATTATTATTAATAGTGGTTAAAAATGGAAGCCATGTGTGTGTGTTGTTTTTTCTACTTCTTTGATATGTGGTTATATATGTGGCTCTATATATTATTCAAATGAATTTAGCAATTGATACATTATATAATATTCATGATATATCTAGTACAACATTTGTAGACATGGTTGTACATATGCTCCAACTCTATTATTATTTGTACTATTTAGCAATCAATCACTGCCTTTGGCAACATGCTTGCTAGGCCCGCCTTATAAAAATAGATTTACTGTAGGACACTTCTTATGAGAGGATATGTCTACATAACATGTCTTACTGGAAGGTATGTCTTATTTAAAGACATGTTCTATGGGAGAACATGTCTTACTGAATGATGTGTCTTACTCAAGGACATGTATTATGGGAGGAATGTATGGACATGTCTTACAGGAGGATATATTTTGTGGGAGGACGTCTTATGGGTGGATATATTTATGGGGAGTGATTAAGAGATATTATTTTGTTGCTACAACTTCTTATTCAAGTAGTTTAAAGATTAAATTTCCTATATCTATAAGTCTGTCTGTCTGTCTGTCTGTCTGTCTGTCTGTCTGTCTGTCTGTCTGTCTGTCTGTCTGTCTGTCTGTCTGTCTGTCTGTCTGTCTGTCTGTCTGTCTGTCTGTCTGTCTGTCTGTCTGTCTGTCTGTCTGTCTGTCTGTCTGTCTCTGTCTCTTCCTAACTCTCTCACCATTTTGGATCAATTTGATTAAACATGTTTAGATAAAGATTGCTGACATAATAGGCCAAAAAATTTTGTTTGAAAGTGGCACTCTTGATAGGGAAGAAAATTTCATACTCTCCATGCAAAAAAAAGGCCTACCTAAATATGGCCTAATAGTTAAGGTACAGGTTTCTCAAGCTCAAGATATGTGGTTAAATTCTCCCTGATTGTCTATTTTCTTTCTCTTTCCCTCCTCCCAACTCCAATTCCTTAATAAAGAATATTTAAAATTCCTTTTCTATAAAGTCCACTGAATATCCCAAGTACCCAACATGTTTGTGATTGCTGTCTTGGATCTAGTATACTATCTAGCAATCTTGCTATTCTAATATATGCTAGGACTGTAATTAAGTAGTATTGCTTCAAATGTAGCCATAGCATGCCCAGGTACTCCTGGGATACATGATAGCTAATCCTAGCAGCAATCAATATCTTCAAAGTGATCTGTCCAGACTCCTTTTTCTAGAGTTTATCCCCCATAAATTTTATTATATTTCATTCATTTAATTTTTCCAGTACTGCTTGTTTAACAAAGAGTCTTTTTAAAGCCACCTAAGCAGTAATTTTAAACAAAACGGCCAGTTGCAACCATTTTAGCCTACCCTTCTACCTGCTGTTTAAAGCACAATTTACACATGACAGTACAAGTTGAGTATTCATTGCTAATATACTATGTGTATGCTCGCTGCACAATTGTATCTGACAAAATGACAGTATCAAAATATATTCCAGACTGTCACACACTTGAATAATTTTCCATAAACTGAAATAATTGGAACAAAAATATCACTGCTCCTTGTGAGAACAACTTGAAATATATAGCAAATATAGTTACTGTGTAACTAACAATACTGGGTAGAATACACTAACTAAATTAATTTTTTTTTCCTGGTTGAATGCTGGTCTGTTCTCTCTGTGTTCTTTTACAACAACAAAACAAGGAGATAAGAGAACAGCTGTAATTTTAGGACTTGGACATATATGTGATTCAATGTATCTGCATACAAATGTATGGGCTGTAACTGTGTGTGCCTTAAATGTGTATGCAGTTAAGTGTGTGGGTGCATAAAGTATATGCATATTAGAGTGTGTGTGCGTTAAGCATGTATTTGTTAAATGTGTGTGCATTTAGTGTATATGTAATGTGTACGTTAGTGAATCACGCATTCTCTTGGCAGTTTACTAGAGGCAATAAATAGTTAAAATGATAGTGCTGTTGTGTGCATGAAATATAAACTAACATGTTCCTGTTCTAATACTTCTAGCCCTCAGACAAGTTTATCTGTAGCAGGGTCTATGATGCTCTCAATGTACTGGTGGCCATGAACGTGATCTCAAGAGAACGAATGAAGATTCAATGGATTGGACTTCCTGCTTTTTCAGCCCAGAATTCTCAAAATGTTGAGGTTAGATAGCTTTACACCACTAAAATTATAGTCGATAGTATAGGCAAATGTCTACTGAGTGATAAATCCCAGGTTTGAATCTAGGTCTGGCTTAATTTCTTTATTCATTTTCCCCCCTTTCTTACCCTTGAATTTATCATTCAATTCTTCATTCCCCCCCTCTGTAAAGTAGTTCAATGACTTTCTGGATAGTGCAGTCTTTGAATCTAAACATATCAACAGCTGCACCACTGCCACCAGATGTGGAGGGGTGTTCTGGCAGAATATCTTTAAACTAATCTGAACTCATCCCTTCTGTAATGGTAGATTTTGCCACCAGAGTGTTGTCCTTATGATTCACCAGAGAAATTAAGGGTTTTAGTTAGCTCACAAATGCGATAATCAATCATCAAGAAAAACTAAAATAAAAATCACAAGGATATATATATCATCCCAGACAGGAATCATGGCATCATACATCTGCTAATAACACACACATATGAGCCCAAATACACAGCTAAGACATGTGGTTAGCATATCACCATAAAGATGTAATGATTACATCAACAAATAATTAACTTGGCAAGCATGTTTGGCTTTATCAAATCATGTTGAAAGACTCTCAACATCAACATCAACCAATAATCATCAAGTAATGGGGGGTGTGTTATAATTAATCAGGCTATGCTGAAAGATCATCAAAATCATGTTAAGTGGCTCTCAACACACTCCCTTTTTTCCCTCTTTTGCTCCCCCCACATTTTCCTTATCATTTATTCTAACTTTGTTTGTTGTTACTATGCAAATTAATTACACAAATTAATAATAACGCAAGTGGGTTATAAGCTTACAAATCTTACAGTTGGCATTCTATCTTTTAGCATTACACCATGCCTCCAAAATGATATGATCTTTCTTAAAAAAATTAACAAGAATTATGCATGAGTAATCAGGAACTACTTATATTCTTATGAAGTATGATGTCATTAAGTGACTCTATAATATTTCATTGACATTGGCCCAGGCAATCTGTGTATATGCTGCTGGTTAGCTATATTAAAAGTATTGTAAATTTCCTTATTATTGGCAGTATATAGTTATAGTATGGAAGAAAACTGTCTGCAATTATGCTATTTTATTTTAGAACTATCTTTCAGGTATATACAAAAATCTGACCTGTCTTTGTGTCAAGCTTATGCCCAAGTTCTACTCAATTTTAGTTGAATTACAATTGTTGAGACAATTATGATGCTATTTTAGGACTTATTTCAATTTATAAGTTTAAGGTGTATGTTCAATATAGTATCTGCCTGCTTCAATAAGCAATTCATAATCAATTTGTTCTTACAAAAAAATGTACTCTTACCCACAATTTCTGTAGGACACATATATCTTAATATATATTTTTAGTTCCATTTTGGTATTGTAGTTCAGATCTTAGAATATATGTACCAAAAAATATATATTCTTCCTGGGATAGGTCAAGGCTTAAAAGCTATATATTATTTGAGTACCTTCCAGCCTGCCCGAGCAACTACTTAAAAATGAAGTGCAGATCCTATGACAATTATTTCAGTTCATTTTGCTCCCAGTGTCATCCTCAGGTGCATGAAGGTCTTGTATTATCATCAAAAAGTTGAATCAAATTGAGCAAATATTTAAAGTTCTATTTTTTGTCCTCTCGAGTGTAAATAGTTAGAAGATGAATCAAAGACCCCATTTTTAAGACATAACCACCTATGCATTTGTCATTACTATTTTAAAAATGAGAACCATTAGGACTGCAGCAGAGGATTTAAGTACTTTTTAGCCAGCAGAAGAGCGAGAGAGGTGGAATAAATAATCAAGTCTGCCAACAACTTCATACATCAACTCCCATTTTGCAGCTAATTTTTGTTGGTAATATCACCACTCATATTTGGCTCATGAAGTCATAAATATACAGCTAGCTATTATATTGCCCTTTCTATGTGTTTTTTACAAATATACAGCAATCGAAATGTATCATCTTTTTCAGTAACAGGCTGAGCCGAAGTAAATATGGCAGTCAGCTTGATAACTTAACTGTTTGTATGCTTAGATATATACAATACAGCTAAGAAACGAATTTGCTTTAAGTTATAAAAGTACACTGCTTACTTTTTTAGCAAATATTTCTCCCACCATTCCCATTATATCATATAGTTGTATCAAGTGAACTCAGTGATTTGTTGTTGTCCTTATGCTGTAGCATTAATAGGATACTCAAATCAAAAATATTATATAAATGGCAAACCAATTATACATTGCAGATAACAGTAAATATGATTAAATTCACCATCTGCATTATAACATATTAGTGACATTTTGTAACTGCCTACACTACAGATAATAGATATATCTTAACAGAGCAGCAAATTAGGTCACTGACAATTAGAACATTCCAAATGGCATTTCTATATTAGATCAGAGGTACCTCTGTCAGATAGGGAAAAAAAAACACAAACCCAAAAAAAAAAACATAAATGATGAGAAATATTATGAGTGGTAATACAAATATGTCCTACAGTATCCTTTCTTGAACAATCCTCCCACCCCCCCCCCCCCCCCCCCCCACATTAGAAAACCTTTAATCTGCCCCAGTAGTGATAAATTAAGACTTTGAGACTTTGCTCAGCTTCTATGGATATCTCTGTGAGCACTGATATTGTCAAGAAGAATATTTTGGCAGGCTAAACTTCAATCTTACCTGTAGAAAATGTAACTTGACATGCATACACACTTCCATCTACAATTGAAACTGCCTAGGTCACTTTATGCCAAATCTCAACCTATGTGGATTGCAATAAGGCAAGCTTGGCAAAAACTGCATGCAGATTTAGCATTATTATATCGTCATCATTTCTGACATAAATTCGATTAGTGTGCATGTGATTTTGTCAATTCTTTTCCTTCTCAAGAAACAAATTGTTAAGAGGAGTCGCTATAGCATTGCTTGCCTTCTTGTACTAATCTAATAGATCACATTGGTTACCCCGATGTATGGAACTCCTAATACTACCACTAGTAACAACCGGATGGCAAGCATACATGTTGATTATGTGGCTGATATTTCTCAGGCTCTAAAAGCTCTCCTTTCAGGACTAACACCTTCAGCCATGGAACCACCTGAAATTGTTGGATCAGCTTTTGATGCCATACAAGCTGTACTATAGAGCTACCACTGTTCTGGAGTCATGCACCTGAGATCTGATTCAAACAATTGAAGCTCAGCTATAATTAATGAACATCAATTTTGACCTGACCAAATTTAATTATGTTATTCAGGCATTGGGCAATCCAACTGCTGTTGAGGTTAGTAAAATAATAAATGGTCCACCAGAGATTAACAAGTGTGACTCCATTAAAAAATCTCTAATCTGTGTCTTTGACCTCACCCATGAAGACAAAGATGCCATACCTTTTGCCATTGATAGATTGGGTGACAAAAAACCTACTGGATTGCTTCACTACATGGAAACACTGGTAAAGACTACAGACATTAAATTTACAATTTTTGGTGCTGATTTCTGGCAAAACCTCTCATTAGATGCCTGATGTGTCCTCACTAGCAATGCTCCCTCCGACATACATCATTTGGCCATTGAAACTGATTCTATCGTGTCTGTCACCTGGCACGACCATGAATAGGATAGAAGGTGGTAACATTTGCTCTACACTACCTCAAAGCTAGCTTCAATGGCACATCACAAAGATGAGAGGTATGACTATCATGAATGATTTGGTTAGAAAGCTAGGAGGTGAAAGGGCAATGGCAGTCTCTCAGTCACCTTCTTCACACCTCCAAAAAAGTGCAGAGCAAACAATCAGGAGACCCACCCAGAGTCAATTCAGTTAACAAAACATATTCAATGGACAAAAGAAGAATGAATATATGGGACAAAAACTCTGGTCAGAATTGCCTCGTAGACTCAGAAGATGGGATCAGTGCCTTCCCTGCATCTGTCAGCAACATGCATTCCTCACCAAAAAATTCTCTACTTGCGGCAAATGGATCCAAGATTAAAAAATACAGTAAAAGGAATATTATGCCAAACCTGGGTTTCCAATCATTTATCTGGGAAACTGTTCTGGCAGATGCTAGTCAACCGATACTCAGTAATGATTTTTTCTGCACCCTCATATTGCCATTGACTTGGTCAACAAGCAACTCCTTGGTGTAGATAGTGACGCTTCAATTCCTACATATGCAATAAACAACATCAACTCAGTGAACATGCTGCACGTAGCATTGGACAATGACCTTGACAAGATTATCTACAGCTTTCTTGAGCTACTTGTTCTATGCTTCTCTGCCATAGAAAATAAATATGGATATCAGTTCCAGATCAAGTTCACCTTAGTCCACACTGCTCAATATGGTCCCAAAGCCAAATGAAAACTGGCAACCCTGCAGTGATTGTTGTTGGTTTTATGATACCACAACTGATAATAGATACCCCATCCCACACCTAATGGATTTCAATGCAAGACTTGCAGGCTAACAAATATATTTAAAATTGTCCTAGTGTGTGGTTACAATCAGATTCCAATGGCAACAAATGACAGCCAAAACAGCAATAATCACTCCTTTCGGCTTGTGGGAGTTTCTCTGGATGCCTTTTGGAATCAAAAATGCCACCTGAGCCTTCCAAAGACTCATAGAAAGTGTTTGTATAGTATTCTCTTTGGCTTTTGTGTATTTCGATGACATCCTGGTCACCAGCTCCACTCAGAATGAACACGACACACACCTCGAACAAATCTTTAGTGTGTTATCTACCAACAATCTTGTTGTCAACAAGGCCAAATGCAATTTTAGTGCGACACACCTGAATTTCCTGGATCACTTCCTGTCTGCACAAAGTATTGTTCCTCTTCCCAAACATGTGGATTCCTAAAAGAAATTTCCAACACCAACCACCAAGAAAGCTCTAGTAATTTCTAGGTATGGTCAATTTTCATCATAGATTTCTTCTGAATCTTGTTTCTAAGTTATACCCACTCCCTTACGCCACACAAGGGTATGATCAGCACCTGGATTGAACTTGTCACCATAAATTGTTTGTAACTGCGAAAACTGCTTTGGTAAGTGCAATCCTGCCCATTAACCCACAGGCAAATGCTGACACTACCACTTTAGTAAATGCATCTGAATTTGCTGTTGGGGCCGAACAATTTTAATGTGAGATCTGGAAAACAATTGCCTTCTTTTCCATTAAAATGACACTAGCAGAACAGAAATACACAATGTTTAATCATGAACTCCTTACAATGTACTTAGATGTAAAGTAGTTCTGCAATTTCATCAAGGGCAGGAAGTTTGTAGTCTTCACTGACCACAAAGCAATAACTTTGTGTCTTCTATCAACACAAACTGGTCACCATGACAAACCAGGCACCTGACACTTATAGAAAAATTTATTACAGACATCAGACAAATCTCTGGCAAAGACAATGTGTTTGCAGATGCATTGTCACATTCTCTTCCACTCCGAGATATTTTTCCATCTACTTCTTCAGTGAAGGCAGCCTTCACAGTTGACATTGACTATAATAGTTTAACTGCAGTACAAGCCATGTCTGAAGAAATGGAAGCTTACCAAAGCTCCATCACTGGACTTGTGTTTGAAGATGTTGCTTGGCCTAAACTCGCCGGTAACAGTACCATTCATGTGCTATCTCCACTTGAAGGAATAGGACGGTCATTCCCGAAGAGTTGATAAAAAAAATTTTTATGCTGTACATGATCTCTCTCATCCAGCACAATTTCCCATTCAGATTCTTATCTCCAAACACTTCATATGGCATGGGCTAAAACGTGATATCCATTGTTGGCGTCAACAGTGCCATCACTGTCAACAATCCTAAATTCAATGACATACACATGCATCCCTGACTTGCAGATCACCTCCAGCTTGTCATTTTGACAGATTCATGTGGAAATAGTTGGCCCTCCCCCATCATAAGAAGGGATGTCATACCTTTTCACCATAAGTGATAGATTCAGCCATTGGCCCTTGAGTCAATTTCAATGACTGTTCTACTGCTAACGCATGTGCACATATTCTACTTTGCCACTGGAATGCACAATTTAGCATGCCTGGAGACCTGATGTCAACAGAAGTCCTAAATTCTCTTCTTCCTCATTGGCACAACTCAATTTCTTGCTTGGTACTTTTACCTCAAACACAAAAGCTTACCACCCACAAAAAAATGGAATGATGGAGCTCCTACATCATCAGCTCAAAGCATCTTACAAAGACAGGATGACTGGACCAAACTGGATGGACAAATTACCCATGGTGTTACTTAGCATCAGGACCACCTGGAAAGAAAATATTGGGTGTTCAGCAGTTGAATGTGTGTATGGCATGGACCTTAACTTAACAGGTGAATTTTTCACATCATCCTCAAGTGAGTTGCCAGACACTTCTGGATTCCTGCAACACCTGAGAGAGACTATGCACAATATACTACCTCCACTTCCAGAATATCACTGCCACTCCCAAGTATTCAACCTCAACAATTTGGCCACAACTGGTTATGTCTACCTTTATAAAGTTTCACATGGGAAAACACTACACGCCCCTACTCAGGATCATACAAAATTGTTAGGATTAAAGAGAAGTATTTTTTCTTGGATGTCAATTATGAGCATGAAAGTTGCCTACAAAGCTGAACATCAAGGGGAAAAAAAGACCACTCATCCTTTTCATTATCCTATAACATTTAGTGATGCCATCCATTGTCAGGTTAATTTTTGTTTGTCAGAATTCATATGTCACTCATTGGGAAGGGTCTTGTAGCATCACAATAGTGTCCTCATTTCTGACATGAATTATATTCATGTGTGTGTGCCTTTGTTGATGTTTTCCTTGTCAAGAAATGAACTCTTAAAAAGAGTCAGTATTATTTAGCTTGCCTTCTAGTATTAATCAAAGAGATGACAGAGACATCACTAATCTAAAAAGTGATCATATTTAATAGTGGAGGACTGTAAGGCATGCATAGAACTACTGACAATTGCTCATACAGTTGCCTGGTAACCACATTTCTCTCAACCACTATGGAAGCTTGTAATGACCAAGCATGCCTTTCATTTTCTTTTTTATATGTTTCTGTCGAATTATTAGGAGGAAGATGCTGAAGCTGAGCAGAGAATTGATGAAAAAAATTTTTAACTGGAAAACGTCATTGTACAAGTCTGATAAAAAGGGTACAGAATTTTCTGCAATATCTGTAAAAATGAATCGTGCACAAAAATGTGAGGGGAGGGAGATGGAAGGCATGATACAGCTAAAACCAACCAGACTTGGGTAACTGGACACAACTACATCAACTATACTAATATTAGAGCAATAGTTGGAAAGATCTTTTTCTCTCACGCACCCTCAATGCACCTCACCCTCAATAGCAAAAACAATTCTTAGCTTTTCAAGAACACTTCACAAAATCACAGTTGACAATCACCAAACTAGATACTCTGTGTGTGCACATGCTCTGTTCAGCCAATGAGCTCCTTACAGCCTTTCAGCACACAATTATACATCATTAAACACCGCAAAAACACAAATCTGTTTATTGCCCACCACAAACAACATATCTGTTTAACAGTAAACAAAACACAGTTCAGGCAATAACGTTAATGATATAGTCTTTTTTTTTCTTGTCTTGTCAGTTCCTGAAACTTCTCAGCTCGTTCCCTAACATCACCTTCCCCCTCTCCTGCGATAACATAGTCTCTGTGTTGTCTATAATCTCTGGTCTGATCACTGTCTCCAATCCACTCACTGTCTCTGATCCATTCACCCCAGCCAGTCCATTCAGCCCCAGTGTTGACAATGCATCTGCATTCCCATTGAGCTTTCCCGGCCAGTACCAGATCTTGAAACAAAACAACTGCAAACTCAAACTCCACCGAGTCAGCCTAGAGTTGTCTTTCCACATACATCCCAACCACTCTAAAGCTCGATGATCAGTGACCACAACAAACTCCCAACCCAACAAATGCATTCTGAATGCCTGTACCCCCAATTTGACAGCTAAGCATTCCTTTTCTATGGCATTATATTTCTCCTCTTTCAGCAGGAACTTTTTGCTGAAATACAAAACTGGGTGCTCCTCCCCCCCTTCATCAACCTGCCCCATCACAGCACCCATTCCCTTGTATAAAGCATTTGTTTGAAGGACAAACTCCCGGGTGTAGTCCGTGCTTCTCAGGACTGGCTGGCTACACATTGCCTCTTTTAAAGTCCTGAACATCACTTCACACTGGTCACTCCACTCCACCTTTTTATATCTGTTCTTTCTCGTGAGGTCCGTTAAAGGGGCTGCCACAGCAGAATAGCTCGGTATAAATTTCCTATAGTAGCCACTTAACCTTAGGAATATCCTAAGTTCCTTCTTCATCAGTGGCCTACTAAACTGTCTTATGGCCTCCACCTTTTATTCTTCTGGCCTCATCATGCCGGCACCTACTATGTGTCCCAGATATGTGCACGACCTTATGCCCACCTGGCACTTGAATGATTTGGTTGTAAGGTTAGCTTTCTCCAACCTCTTCAACACATTCTCTACCTGGATTAGGTGGTCTTCACGTGTAGCACTAAACACCATTATATCATCCAGATATACCGCAACATACTCCTTCATCCCCTTGACAACTCTGTCCATAAGGCATTGGAATGTGGCCGGGGCTCCATTTAACCCAAAGAGCATGACCTCAAACTGATATAGACTGTAAGGCATTGTGATGGCTGTCTTCTCCTTAGCATTCTCTGCCATGGGTACCTGCTAGTATCCCTATGCTAAGTCCAGTGTTGTTAGGTAGGTGGCTCCGTCCAACTTATCTATGAGCTCTTCAATGGGAAGCATGGGGTAGGCATTTAGTGCAGTCAGAGAGTTCAACCTTCGGAAGTCCACACACAACCTTGTCGTTCCATCCTTCTTCTTAACAAGGACAATCGGTGCTCCCCAACTACTATTAGACTCCACAATAACACCATCTTCCGACATCCTACCCAGATCCTCCTTTAACCACACCCTACGACACTGGGGAATCTGGTAAGGTGCAAGCCAAATAGGCTTGGCTCCCCCCACATCCACATTATGCTGTACCAACTCTGTTTTTCCTGGTATCCCACTCATGACTTTCACACATGTCTTCTCAGCACCTCACTTCCTTTGTCTGCTTCACACTTAACCCCTCCCCCAAACATGGATTCTCGTCTTTCTTATCTCTCTCCCAAGTTGAGATATCTGTTTCAGCCTCTTCTTCTTCCTAAATCCAAAGGTTTTGTGCCACTGGCTCCACCCAGAGCCCAAACATGTTAATATGGTATATTTTCAGATACTTCCTTCCTTCCCCACATCAACTTCATAATTTACACTTCCCTTTGTTGCAACCACACTATGAAGTCCCTGCTACTGAGCTTTCAACTTGGTCATTGATGTTAGCAGAAGTACCAACACCTTGCTACTGACCTCAAACTCCTGCTCCCTCGCATGCCAATCATACCAATTCTTTTGATTATCATTTGCTTTCTTCATATTTTCCCCACCAGACCTACCATGGCCTCCAACCTCTCTTATAGTCAACGCATAGGTTATAACATTCTTCCCACTTGAGCTCTCACCTTCCCATGTTTCACTGATGACATCCAGTGGGCCCCTCACTTGTCTGCTGTACACGAGCTCAAAGGGCTAGAACCCAGTGCTCACCTGTGGTACTTCCCGTTAGACAAACAAGACATATGGCAGTAGTCTGTATCAATCCTTTCCTTCTTTCGTGGTCCACCTCAGCATTGCCTTGAGGGTCTGGTTGAAACATTCCACCAATCCATCAGTCTGTGGATGGTAAGGACTTCTTTGGATAGTCTTCACCCCAAGCATTCTGTACACTTCACCCATCAACTGATTCATGAAGTTAGTACCTTGGTCTATTAACACTCCCCTAGGTATCCCTATGCTAGAGAAGAAACCAACTAGAGCTTCCATCACATGCCTTGCTTCAACTAATCTCAATGGAATGGCCTCATGATACTGAGTGGCATAATCAGATATCTAATATGAACCTGTACCCAGCCCGACTCCTGGGTAGAGGTCCCACAATATCCTTTGCAATCCTCTCAAATGGAACATGAATAACCAGTAAGGTGATTAATGGCACTGAACAAACTTTCCTGGTATTAGTTTTCTAACATTGGGCACAGGATCGACAGTACTCACCATATCTTTGGTAACATTAGGCAAAAAAAAAAATCTGCCTAATCCTTTATGCTGTCTTATTCCTTCTCAAATGCCCAGCTAATGGTATGGTATGAGCTACCTGTGATACCATAGCTCAAAAAAATTGAGTAATGCCAATTGTTCCATTGACTTTCCCTCTTCCATAGCTACTCCACCCTTCAGGTATAACAACCTACCATTCCAAAAATATTCTCCCTCCTTAGCCACTTCCTTATCCTTTACACTGTTCCTCACTTTCTCCAAGGTTAAATCAATAAGCTTCTCCTGTCCCAGCTCATTGCAGACAGTTCCAAATCATGTTTCAGTTCAGCTTCACTCCTGGCCCATGCATTCCTCCTTTTCTGAGATTTGGTTAGCTTGGTTCACTCTCTGCACCACTCATATATTTCCTCGGAGAAGTTTGGTAGAGCCTTATTCAGCTCCCACGTGTCTACCAACTCATCCTGAGTTCCTCCCTCCAATATCACAGCCTGCTCCACCACATTTGCCTTTGTTTTGTCCTCCACACTGGATCCACTCTGACTCTCCGCCTTCTCTTCCACACCTCTAGTCTCATCACCTGTTTCAGCATTCGGCCCACTCTGTCGACTTTGTGCTCTAATCATGACCAGATACCCCTCTTCACCAGCTTCATTGATACCCACAGTCCTGCCAACTGTGGGACATCAGTTCCCAACAGAACTGCAACTGGTAAACGATCTGACACTCCAGCTCATATAGTAAGTTTCTTTCCTGAGACCTTCAACTCTATTAGTGCCACTGAACACTTGCTCATATCCCCATGCACACACTTGAGTTCAACCTTCTCCTCCATTATCCCTCCTTTCAGGATAAAGTTCTTCCATACAAGAGTTTGTATACACCCCATATTCATGAAGACCTGTTCCACAGCCACACCTGCAACCTTTCCCCTCCAGAGCCCATGTCCAATATTGCCTTCACAATACAACAACAGCTTTGCTGGGTACCTTAACACAAATTGTCCTGGCTGTCCACAGCTATAACACCTCATGTTCTTAGCTGTTTGCTATGTCCTAAGCTTCACTGAAGTAACCTTCTCCTACACTCTTGGATACCTGTCCCTTAAGTGCCCGGCTTCTCCACACTTAAAAATTTTCCTGGTGACACTGTCACCTGCATTCCTTTCACTGGTCACCCTTCCTAAACAACCTGATCCATAACTTTTCCCACTGTATGTACCCTTGCGAGCCTCCACATACTCATCTGCCTATGTGCCAGCTTCCATTGCTGACCTTGGCTTTTTCTCCTTCAGCCATATCTTGAGGTGTGGTGGCAAGGTTTCCAAGAACTGCACCACCACTATCAATTCCTTGACCTCTTCAATTGTCTCACACTTCACAAGCCACTTGCCAGCTAAGTCCCCTAACCTTACCACATGATCAAAGTTAGTCTCATCATTCCCCCTAGTTGCTTCATGGAATCTCTGCCTATATGCCTCAATATTCACCCCATAACCTTTGAGAAGAGCTGACTTTACCCCACTGTAATCATGAAATCATGAGTGTAAATGGTGGCATAAGCTTGCTGTGCTTTGCCAGTCAACAGTGGTACTAGGATGTAAGGCCAAGGACTTACAGAAATCTCACTAGCTGCCATGGCCCTTTCAAATGTAACTAGCTAAGCCTCAATGTCATCATTCTGGTCAATCTTTAGTAGCTTGGGCACTGCTGTTGGAACCCCTCTAGGTATACCAGCACTCACTATTGATAGCAGTTCTTCTCTCCGTTCCTCCGCCTAATGCTGCATAAATGCCATTAGCTCTTCCCATCCAGGACCACCACTTCCTCCAGTTGGCATTTCCTCCTGCTCTATGGAAAGGGTCGTCTGCTTTTCCACGTTCTGTTTATATATTGTACCTGCTCTAGTCGCCATTCGATTCCCTCCGAATTCCTATGGCCCACCAGCTGGTAGTCAATCCCACCGCTGCCACCAAATGTCACAAACCCTTCTAACATTGGTTTCACCGACAAACCAGAGACCACAACTAAAACCAGAGACCGCAACTAAAACCAACCAGACTTGGGTGACCGGGAGCAACTACACCTACTATACTAATATTAGAGCAATAGCTGGAGAGATTTTTTTTTTTTTTTTGGTTTTTTTTTCACACACCTCAATGCACAGCACCCTCAATAGCAAAAACAGATTTTAACTTTTCAAGAACACTTCACAAAATCACAGTTGACTACTGCCAAAACCTGGTACTCTGTGTGTGCACATGTTCTGTTCAGCCAATCAGCTTCCTTCAGCCTTTCAGCACACAAACATACATCATTGAACAACACAAACCACCAATCTGTTTATTGACCATCACAAACAACATATCTGTTTAACAGTAAACAAAACACAGTTCAGGTATTAACCTTAATGATATATTCTTCTTCCTGTTGTCTTGTCAGTTCTTGAAACTTCTTAGCTCCTTCCCTGACATTAAGGTTGTTCAACCACACTTGCATTTGTTGCTCTAGTAAGCGAGAATACACTTTGTGGGAAAATGATTTTGGTCTAACCAGAATTTAGTTGGCTAGGCTTCACAGGATACTGTCTGTTGATGATAGCAGAAGTATTTGCCTGACAAAAACAAACTATTAGTTACACATAAAGAAAGAATTTGTTTGTCAACATTTTGGGCAAACCTTACAATATAGAGAAATATCAAATGCAGTTCCAGGTAACACTAAAATCTATTTAGTGATATTTAGCTACAGTGTTTCAGTTTGAGTAGATGAAATGGCTAAAGTTGGAACTGATAAAAAATTATGGCTCGTTCGTACCTTATTTTATTTAAAAATTTACTTACTGAACTGCAAGTGCTAATGATGATGGTTTAGAGATTTTGTAATGCAAGCTTGGGGTATTCAGCTTTATTTTCGTGCAAGCATTGTGTACAACTTCACAAACTTAGTGAAAGCATGAGCTGCCACGTATTCCATTTTTTTTTGTTGTTCTTTTTTTTCTATTTTTTTTTAATCAAAAAGAGCCCTCAGGAATCAAAAAATATATATATATATATATATTCCTGTGATTAGTTGTGTAGGTTGGTGACTCAGAGCACTGCTTTGCCAGGGGTTTATAATGCTGTAAGACTGCATTGACTGTAGCAAATGTTGAAACAATGAAGTCTTGTCAAAGAAAAAAATCTGAATGTCCTAGTCTCCCATAGGCAGTCTCTATCTGTAGCTATTTTGGTCAATAGTAGCAAAACTCTGACTGTGTGGCATCTTATATATTCTAGAATATTTATGGTGGCATTCACTAAATTTGTGCTTAAAAAGCCACACCCATGTAGCTGCAGTCAATTGAAGATTGGCGAATATTGGGGAGAGTTGTAAAAGTCAACCCCCATGACTCTTACTTTGTATCTACCACTTGAACAGAAACCATTAGCAAATAATATTAGCCAGGATATCAATGTGTATGATGACATTAAAATCATTTCAATACTCAAGATGAGTTGGTCTCAGACTCTGCATGCTTGTTCAAGAAATGATAAACAACCACAATGAAGGTCAATTTTTTTAAACTCTCGTTTTGTTTGGCTTTCGGTATCTTGATTCCTATGCTGTATACTGTATTTTTTGGAGTTTTTTAAAAGTTTCTTTCCCTTTTGTTTGCCGTTAGTTTGTTTTGCAATTCAGAAATGTTATAGGGATGGAAGAAGACTGAGAAGTTAAGTCACCACCTGATCTTGAGATGGCTGAAGCGGACCCTATTAACACATTCATGATGGCATGGCTGCCAGCTGAAGACAGAAGAACAGAGCAAGAAGAGAAAAAGAGGGAGGAAGATAGACTTCAGCAGGAATTATGTATGCAGATGATTGCTGAAGCTCAAGCACCAGCAGCTGTAGAAGTAAAACCCCTTCCACCACCATCTACAAAATTCACCTTGGAATGTTTGTGGAAGAAGTATATGATATAGAGGCTTACATCCAGATGCTTGAAGTCATAACTACAGCTGGAACTTGGCCTCCAGCTCAATGGTGTGTGTACTTGTAGCATTGCTGGCAGCTTAGAACAAATAGACTATGAGATGGTGAAAAGAACATTATTGAGAATATTGTACATGTTATTTGAAATATGCAGGAAAAGGATCTTCAAAACTAATTTTAACTACAGCCACATAGAAGCTTGGTTCAGGAGCTTCAAACAGAATTTTAACGAATGGATTGAGACCTCCAATGGAGAACCACTAGAGGCTGTGCTCTATGAGCTAGTCCTCCAGTTACCTGCCTGGCTACAAGGCCAGATGAAGAATTTAGACCAAGGAACTTTAGAAGAGCTGTCTGAGGCAGTGGCTAGTTCCCAGGGGAATTCAAGAAGGGAAGGGGGCCCAGCAAGGCGAAGTGACTGAGTATCTTATAAAACACATCTGCAGACCACACCCACTAGAAACTAGACATCTGAATACAACCAAAAAAGAGACAGCAACCCTCAACAATATATGGAAAATTACAAGCAAGTTAAATATTCTAGATATAGGAATTTGGGACCATGAGAAGAGGTGGAGGAACCAAAATAGAGGGAATGAATTGCTGCATGGTGAAGGGAGGTCATAAGAGCATACCTGTATGGACTAAGCCTGTCTAGGTGAATGGTACACTTGTGGTTGCTCTACAGGATGCAGGGTACCCTGAATCCATGGTATATCCCAAGTGTGCTCAGTAGTCTGACTACCAAACTTGGAAAATCTCATTTAGTACAGCTAGTGCCTACAGTGTTCAGTTTCCAGCAGCCTGGGTAGTGCTGCTAGTGGAAGGTGGTGAAGGTGTTTAAATGGCAGTAGGGTATACAGGCACATAAAAACAGATATGATATTAGCCCATGATGTATCCCAGTTTCACAGATATCTCAGGGAGGCCATTAAGGCAGAGACCTTGAGGAAGACTAAAGCCACAACAATAAGAGTGAAGGGTGAGGTGGCTGGCTATTAAACAGTTCAGTGACTATTGTATATTTATTAGTTCAGTAGTTAAGTTATTTCAGTGACCTTATATATTTATTAGCTATAGTGTTGCTATCTCTATTCCTATATCTTTTCTGTTTGAACAGTTATTCAATTATATCAAATCTCGCATTTTCGAGGAAGCCAATTTGGGTATAAAACTGAGTTTGGCTAGAGTGAAGAAAGACCCAGGCATTAGGTGAAATTGTGTACTACAGAGTTTAATTGTAAAGCTAAGGACAGGAGCAAATTCCACTACAGTTACCAGAAATAACCTCATATCCACTCTAGAAAACCTGAAAATATTATCAAAAAAATATTGATTCTTTAATTTCATTTGAAAAAAATTCCATTTACCTTTTTTTTTGGTATAGAGTGGAATGTTGTCTATAAGGGAATATTTCTTCATTTAATTCAATGCTAAAGTGTTACGTACCCTTTAAGAACCTCTTTTGTCGTTAATATTCGCTATCACTCTATCAAATTTTAAGTGAAATTGCTCAGAACTGCTATAAAGCAAACCATTCCAATCCTTTTTTCCTCCCCTGCCAGCCCCAACCTCGTAAATCTAGCTGCTGCTCTAATACAGTTGCTGAAGCCCAAAATTTATATTTTAAAATTAATTAAGAACACCATTGTATGAAGATGTGATTCACTGCCTCTTGATATCTATCTTAAATCTGTACATTTAAAATTGAGCCTATTGGCCCAGAGTAGTGTATGGACATACATACAAATACAGTTCTTTAAACCAGAGTCAAATAAAAAGTAAAAAGGTAAAAATGAAAAGAAAATTAATGGGGAAAAAGGAGTAGGAAATTTTTTTTATAAATGGGGGAAAATAGAGAAAAAAAAATTGAAAAAAAAAAAAAGTCTTGTGGGGATCTAACCTGGAATTTTCAGTTTAAAACACCACTACTTCAACCACCAAGGCATAGTTTTTCAGGTTTTTTGGGGGGGTATTGAAACTTAATTTCTTTATTCCTCATCAGGGAACAAGTTTTACAAAATGAGTCTGATGAATAACCTCATGCAAACCCTTTCAATATTCACATCAAATTTTGTTTAGTTTCTACCAAACCTTGGGGCTTGAATCTCTGTGCACAAACAGATGCACCAACTTTATATATATATATATATACATATATATGCATATATATAGAAGAAAATTATACACTTTCAATCCACAATTAAGAGGACATAAAAATTCATATGAAGACCATTAATTAACACCCTACCTGACCTTTGACCTTCTGTCATGTACACGGTCTGTCTGAAAAATATGATGTCTAAGTATAATGGGTTAACATTGGAGGCTAAAGTATGATTCATTAAATTAGGGATATAGAAATTTTGGAATGAATTAGCGACAACTAGCTGCTAAATTATTGATTAGCAAATCCCATCTAGGTCCAGGTTATCCTGAAAAGGAAAGCTGAATTATTGCAAGAATATGGTCCAAATCTATATCTTTCAAACAAGTGTGTCTGTTAGCACAATAGTCCAGTAGATATTAAACAATTGACTTGGGGATCCTTTAAATGACTCCTAGAAAAAAATAACTACCAATTAATGGACCATTAGTTTTATATAAAAATACCTTTATCAAGTCTTTTTAGATATTTCTTACTATAATTATACTTTTGTTTCTCTCTCTTTCTCTCTTTCTCTCCCTCTCTCTCTGTGTTATATTTTAATGCTTGGGAATAATGTTTCACAAGGATACAGAGAGGATCATACCCCAGTGCAAAACTAATTAACACCTAATGGATTTTAATCAACACCTGTTGTCACTTTCCCCATGAACAATTCATCTCCTGACATTGCCAAGCACATCTAGTGTAAACAACAACAATGTAAAACTTAATTCACACATTCATTCTGTGACAGTAATAAATGCTCTAAATTTAAAAAAATACTCTCACCTAACAAAGTGAGCTTGGAAAGAGATTTTAGTTAGTAAGTAAGCAAATGTGGAGAGTAAAGGATGTACTTCAAATGTTGTTATAACAGAAGAATTTCCTGGTGCAAAGAAAACCTTTCCACCAATACCTTCAGGGACTTTCAATGCTGTTCTGGATTTGGCCAAAGATTTTGTGAAAGACCAATGTTCTATGAAAAAGAGCACATGACATTCACTGTTCGGTAAAAATGTTTGTATGAAAGTGCAAAACCAGGACCTCTGGAGGAGTTTAGCAACCTTGGCAATGAGATGATTGTGACTGGAACGGGCAGGGTGAGTAATATCACACTTATTTTCACAACTTGTAGTTCAGCTGGTACAACTTAAGCTCTTGTGGCAAAGGTTAACAGTTAACAATATATCTACTAGACTACCTCCTTTAGATATGCATGCACATGATTAAACAGAATTTTATTGCAGGCTCTTTTTTTCTATCTTGAGCATATTATGGAAATGCAGGTGCTTATTCCAAGACCTTAATGATTAATCTGATTGGCCTGGATCCAAATAAAGGAATTGAGATCAGTATTAAAGTGTCATGTGTGGACAACAATGACTACCAATACAAATCTAGATAGTTTTTAAATGAAGACATGAAAGTTATTGGTATTGATGCTATAAAAGTAAGCAGACCTACGTGCATCCTCAGGCAGCTCAGTTTGGAGAGTTCTGGTTGCACAAGCCTATAAGCTTAAGTCCATGAAGCTCACTAATCATTAAAACTCCAATCATGGAAAAGTAATGTTTATGTTTCTCCCCATGCCTTCCAACTAATATCCTGTTCCTATTTATCCTCCTCTAGATCCTCGTGAAAGCCATGAAAATGTATACCTTTGAGGTGATTATTAGAAATGGAGATGGTCCTGTGCATGAGATATGCATTCCCTTGATGAACACCTCCTTCATTGCAGTGTTATCTTATCACAAAGTGGAGCTAAAGAAACAGAAATTGAACTACAATCCATATGCTAGAGTATTCTCCCAAAGGAATACACTCTACCTCCTCTCACTTGTGGTGCCAATGAGAATGACCATGATCATGTAGCCAGTGGAAGCAACACCATTGAGTGTTCATTTCTCCAGCCTTCATTCACAGTGGGTAATCCAGTAGCCAATGATAGGTCTATCATGATGCATCATCAACAGCTTATGAAGCATAGACAGATACTTGCAGCTCCACAATGTAAGACACACCAATACCATGAAAGAGTAATTTTATTATATTTCCACATTCTTCAATCTTTTAGCACCTTTTTCACTTAACGGTCCTCAAACAAATGGCTTCTCTGGGGTCCTCAAACAAATGGCTTCTCTGGTGTTGGTGTGAACCGTGCCTCTCTTGGTGTTGGCATTAAACCTGGTACCTTTGGTGATAGTGTGATTCCAGGCTCCTGGGTGTTGGTGTTAACCTGGGCACAATTCATGTTGGCATGAACCCTTTTTAATGAATTGATGTTATCTTGTTACTTTTTGTGGAGTTGCATATTGATTATTTGTAGCTGACATTAAATGGTGAACAATTATTTAAAATGTCATTTTTGTAGGTGTTATGGTTTCCTTAATAAAAATAATATAACCAAGCAAACATTCTGCCCTTTTAATTAAGTACATGTGCAGTTTTTTTGTATTCCAATAACAATAACAATGACAATAAAAAAAAATGCTTTCTCAATGCCTTGTTACCCCCCACACTATCCCATATATCTCCCTGCTTGACTGTTTTGATGACTAGTTGTCTTCTTCTGAAATAATCCTTTGAATATCTGGAGGTATGTTCAAAGTTCTTTTCAAAAATGCAGTAGCCCTGAAAAAATAACTAGAATAAATATGTTATTTTTAAAAAATATATTTTGACCAGTCTAAGGCTGAAAACTGGCTTTGCATAAATGTTTATACCTCATCAGAAAAGAATATGGGGCTTTCTGTAATTTATCTAGTTACCTTATAACTTTCCCCTTTCTTTCTGGTGCACAGATCTGCTAGACAGCTGCCACAGCTGTAACTTGAACTTCCAAAAAAATTTTCAAAATTTGGAAATTAAAATAATCATTTTTTTTTCAATATTTGGACAACTGGCAGCTGCAAACTACTTCCAAAATGTTTGTACCTCATTGCAAATGAGTACAGGCTCTCCACAGCTGGGATATTTACTTATAACTTTTGTGGTTCACCGTTAGATGGGCTATAAGCTACCACTGGAGCTGCCACATTTATTTCTTATCAATGCTACCTTTTCAATACAGCTGCTCCAAATCACCAGAATTAACATATTTTGGGGGGTTTATCTTACTGTGCCCAGAATAAATCTTATCAGAATTAATTTTTTAACCACCCCTGAAGTGGGATAAGAAGGGGAAAAAAGATTCTGAGCTAATCTTGAGGAATGGGTTTTTCTGGGTTTTTCTTAGTGAATTAGGTGTCAGTCTATTACAAAACTTAATCAGCTATTTCATCTGTTATAACCAGGTGGATTTGACTAAAAATGATGGAGATAATCTGGAGGAGTTGAAGTGACTTTCTTTGGTTAAAATTGGAAAAAATGCCAACATTAGTGCCCCCTTAAAACAAATGGCAGAGTGGTAAAGGCTTAAGTCTTCCAAACTTGAGTTCGTGGTATAATTCCTGGTGTTTCCACTTCTACCCTTTCTTCCCTCTTAAAAAAATTGTTTTTGTTTTTTTAAATATTTTTTCCTGCTTTAGGGGTGGTTTAAAAGGGAATTTTAATAAGATTCATTCTGGGTGTGGTTGAATAAATCACTAAATGTGTTCATTCAGATGTATTTGGGCCAAAAAAAGTACAGAATTTCTGTGTCTGGGCTACATAACTTTTAACTTTTCTCATCTTTTCTTGTACACACAGAGTGCCACATTGTTCTCTCAAAGGTTGCTGGGGCATTTTTAAAAATGTAAATGGCTTTCTCTGAAATCTGAACTTTCCCCAAGGAGTAGAGAAACCAGTTTTATCTCTACAATCTGGCTTTACAGTTAGTATGAGGGACACTTCTGTATGCCAATGGAGCATACTTAACCATTGCCCAATTTTTTTTCCTTTTAATAGATTTTCTTATCAGTGGGTTTAAGATTTCGTGTTATCTCTCTGAGCACCGCTAGTTTCAGGATGGTATGCAGAGGTCTGTATCTTCTCAATATCAATCTTTTCACAAAGATATTTCATGATGTAACCTACTTCTACATTCTTAGTTGACTGCTAAGCTCACATATCCAATAAAGAAATCTCTAGGAGATAGCCATAATAATTACACAAATTCACACAATTGCATGATTAAGAAATAAATGTGTATAGTCAGTGAAGTTGTGCACAAAACTTACATGAAACTAGAGCTGCATTGGCCAAGCTTGCCCAACAAAATTGCAAAATCCTCATCAGTAGCACTTGCAGTTCGGTTAGTCAGATGTTTATAAAATAAGGCATATCATAATTGCCCATCAGTTGCAAATTTTACTATTTCATCTACTCAACTAAAATATTAAAACTTAGTAGCACTAAATATGTTGTAGCGTTACCTGGAACTGCACTTGATATTTTTCTTTCTTGTAATGGTTGCCCAAAATCACGACAACTGAAGTATTTATTTAAATGAAGACTATCATTTGTTTTTGCCAATCTACTAACTCCTCCCACAAATCTCCAGCAATAATAACAAATATCCCTGTGTGCAGGTTAGGGGAAAGTGGGAAGGGGGTCTGGGAGGGGCTGGGGGGGCTTAATTAAAACATTTACTGTTTTTCCTTTTTCTCTAGAAGCCATTTTTAGCCACACCATGAAAATACTCATTTCTACTCTACATTTTCTAAATATAAAATTCCCTTTAATATGTTAACTTCCTCCCATGCAGTTGGCAGTATGACATAATAATAAAAAAAAAAATTTAATGATCGATTCCCTAATTTTAATTACATTTGGGTATGCATGTGCAAGTATGTTTCCTCTTACTCAGATCCATTTTGTTCAGGTAATCCACTCAATATATATGACTAAATTCAATATGCAACAATTGAACTCAATAAATGATATATCAACTTGAGTCATCATCTAATGTAAATGATTAGCTGATGTTTTAATCATCACGTAACAAACAAATTTTGTGCACACGTCTAATTATTCTCTATTTGACCATATATATACATATGACCATTATGTGTGCAAAATTTTCAGATATGTAATTAATTATGAATATGCCTATGGTTCTGATGATAGGTAAGTTCTGTTCTCTTTAGAATAGGTAAAGTTCACTTCACTATTGGATATACTACAGTAGTAGTTATGGCTTAAAATTGGGAATAAAATGATTTGTGGTTATTTATCATGGAGAAATATTTTTGTATTTTGGGAGATACTAACAAAAATATTACATAGAATTACATGGAATCGTAAACTTTCTGATTTTTGTCGATTTTGTATTATTAAGACATGGTTTCAGCGATAATAATAATTTAGTTTCTTATCTTAAAAAGATATGATATATGTATAAATAGACGAAAACAAAACAACCCCTCTTCCAAAATATAAGAGAAATTTTTTTAAAAAATAATTAAATAAGGACATGATAAAAAAAAGTTTGAAAATGTGAAAAGACAAAACAATACTGCCAATGATGCTCATGTTTAATCATTGCTACAAACACTATGATCAGGTGAGGTCAGGTTAATTTTATCAAATTGTAATTGGATCAGTGCATGTTTGATATCATGTTCACATGGGCTGCATCAACTGAAATACGTACAGATTTAGCTTATATCAATATACAGGGTATTAAAATGAATATTATAAATCATAACATTAAAGGAAATTGGGACATTCCTGGATAGCGAAGTGTGTATGACCTTTAACCCGCTCAGTTCTGGTGGCATTGTGTCCTCTCTGAGGTTGGGTGACCCTTTTCGTCATACTGCCAGGGTGGGGTGTTCTGTGCAACAAACAAAACCATGTGATGGGTAGAACAGCTGTACCCAATCGCCACTTCTGAACTTAGTTTCAGCACACAAAAGTAATTTCTAGGTCTTTCACCTCAGACAACAGTTACAAAACAACTCTAACCTTTTTCCATTTAACTAGCTCTTCATAGCTGAGTTTGCAAAACACCTGCCACCACTTGTCAGATATTCACATTCACTTTACCCCACCATAGAAGAAATTAGACTGGGCTTTCAGTATAGCCACTAAGTCATTGAGTCTCTACTGACACCTAATCCCATCCTTTCACTCCACACAAGCAAAAGTCTACTGGGACCACTACCTACTTCTACACTCACAGTTTACTCCCAAGCTCACATCTCCAATGAAGAAATCTCTAGGAGATGGCCATAGTAATTACGCAAATTCACACAATTGCACTATTAAGAAATAAAACGTACATAGTCATTGAAGTTGCACACTACGCTTGCATGAAACTAGAGCAGCATAGGCCAAGCTTGCCCAACAAGATAGCAAAATCCTCATCAGTAGCACTTGCAGTTCAGTTCGTCAGGTGTTCATAAAATAATATACACAGGAACTGCAATTGTCCATCAGTTGCAAATTGTGCCATTTCATCCACTCAACTAAAATACTAAAACTAAATAGCACTAAATATGTTGTGTATTACCTGGAACTGCACTTGATATTTCTCTTTATTGTAAGGGTTGCCCAAAATCTCGATAACTGATATCTTTATTTAAATGGAACTTATTGTTTGTTTGTTTGTTTGATAATCTACTAACTCCTCCCACTATTCTCCAGCAATAGGGGAGGGGGAAATGAAAGGGGCGGGGGCTGGGGGGTTAATTGAAACATAACTGTACCCCTTTTTCTCTAGAAGTCATTTTAGACACACCATGAAATTACTTGTTTCTACCCTACATTTTCCAGATATAAGACTCCCTTAAATATGTTGACTTCCCCCATACAGTTGGGAGTATAACACAATAATGAAAAAAAATTTTTATTCAATGATCAATCCCCTAACTTTAATTACATTTGGGTATGTATGTGCAAGTATGCTTCCTCCTACTCAGATCTGTTTTGTATATATAATGCACTCAATATAAACGATTAAATTCAGTAGAAGACAATTGAACTCAATAAATGACAGATTGACTTGAGTCCTCATCTAATGTAAATGATTGACTGAGGTTCTAATCAACAGGTAACAAACAAATTGTGTCTGTGCACATGAGTGTTCTCTATTTGACCTACCGATTATTAATTGCTTATTTATTTTACATTTGATTTGTGTCAGAATTAGTAAATAAACTGGAGGAAAGAGAAGAAGAAAAAAAAGTAGGGAGAAAGTGGGTCAGTGTTGGGGGTAGGGGGTGGGGGAAGAAGGAATAAAAGAAAGAAGAAGAGGAAAAAGGGGAAAAAGGAAAGGGTAACAAATCTATATATGCTTCTTCCATAATAAAAGTTAATGCTAAAATGCATAGATCAGCATGAGAGTCATAAACTAACAGCTAAGTTATTACATCTTGCTCTCTAGTATATGGAGTAGAAGTACATGTCACACAAATCATCATATTCTAAAGCATGATATAGCTCATTGACCACCTGGATAAGCCTCAGGGTTTTCAATTCACTCAACAATGGAGTATAGCATCATATAGCTATAGCCCATGTGGACCCATCTTAGGATTTTGAATCCACTTATCAATGGAGTGGATATCTTTGGAAGGATATATAAAGTTGAATTGCTCTCGTATCACTCCCTAAAATCCCTGAGAAATCTGACAAAAACCCTTCACACTGACTTGTGTCTATTTTCATTTAAAAAATATATATATACTAGCTGTTGTGGTGTAGTGGTTTCCACATTGGCAGGTCAGCAACCCCCATCAAGGCCTTCATCCTTTAGCGAAGGCATTTTGTCATCAGACAGTGAGGCAACCTTAATATTTCCAACATCATTATGAGTAATTTCCCAATATTTCCATAAGTCGACAACCATAGAAGTCAGAGGATGTTAGCTGGAACTTAAAATGCATCTGTAACAACTGAAGTTCTTTGTGGACACTATCTTATTTGTGGTCTAAATTGTAGTATGAACTCTATAGATGTTACATGATATTACCTCACAGGATGTATGAGGCAGACTAGTATATGTATTGACCCTGACACCATTGTATTGTTCTGTTGTGTTGGAATTGAAAAGAATTAGATATGTTGAATTGCTAAGCATGTTCATTGGTAGCAGAGAATGGTTCTAAGTAAGAGACCTACAGTATGGCAGCAGACAGACATGCCAGTGTTCCCAAACCACTTGCAACCAGAGATGCTAGTGAATGGTTTATAAGATTTGAGATCTGTAGCAAAGCAAATGAATGGGATAATGCAAAAATGGCCCTGAAACTTCCAACATTACTGGAAGGAGAGGCACTAGCAGTGTGGCTAGACCTAGCAGAGGGGGAACAGGCTGACTATAAGGTGGCCAAGGAAAAACTAGTGGAAAAGATGAAACCCATGGGATTTGTAGCACTTGAGGAATTCCATAAGAGGAAGATACAACCTGGTGAGGCTGTGACCATGTTTTCTTACAACTTGAAGAAGCTACTGAACTAGGCAATGACTAATCTTGACCCAGCAGCAAGGGAACAACTGCTCCGCATCAATTGCTGGCAGGCTTACCACCGTCTGTTAGCAGACAGATTCCAGTGACTGGTTAGGCAAGGGAGCTAGAGAAAACAGTAGAGCGTGCTCGCTTACTAATGGCAATCAGTGAGCATGAGCACACAGCTGCAATACCTGAGGATCTACCAGAGAGTCCTAGCGAACTCCAGCAATTGCGTAAGCAAGTTCAAGACCTTACCGAGCATGTGGCTGCACTAACCACACAGAGGCACGATGAACATAAGCAACAACCCTATAGACTTTGCTTCCAATGCAACCAGCCAGGACACTTACAAAGAAATTGCACTTAGCGTGGAAGGTCACGCCGCCAGATGGACGTTTGGTATGCTTTAATTGCAATCGGCCAGGACACCTCGCTACCAGCATTCCAACACCAAGTAAGCCCTCCAGATGCTAGCATCATCACTGTTGCTACTGTAAAGACTAAAGCAGCAGCTATCTTTGGGGCTATCTGTGGCACTCAAGTAGAAATGATGCTTCATTCTGGATCATCTTTGTCATTACTACAACAAGGAGCAGTCCCTTATGACTCTGGCAATATCAAGACCTTACCTGAAGTTAGAAAATGACTTGTTACTGCAACAGGAGAGCACCTATCAATTGCTGGACACATAAGGGCTCCAATACAACTAGGTATATTGCAACTGATGTATGACTTCATTGTTGTAAAAAAATTTGTTGCACTGTGATATAAGGGGTTAACTTCTTGTGCACAAATAGTCTCATCCTGGACTTTACTACTACACCAGTCGCAGTTCATCACAGCAATAAACATCTATCACAAGGTATCCCAAAATCATCAGATACTCAAGAACAGTTGTTTTCAATGTATGAAGCTGCCAACAAAAAAAGAGGAAGCAGAGATAGCATCAGATCACACTAAGATTAAATCAGTTTGTTATTGGCCAGTACCAACCACTGTTCAGGCTGTCTCAATTCCTTGGTTAAGCCTCCTATTACTGCCACTACATCCACAGGTTTGCTGATATTGCAAGGCCGCTACACCAGCTGACCCAGAAAGGAATCGGTTTTGAGTTGATATCAGCATGCAACAGGGCATTTTGCACACTCAAAGAATGGCTTACTCAAGCACCTATCCTCATATATCCCCAATTCCACCACAATGCAAGCAAGTTTACCCTACAGACTGATGCTAGTGCATCAAGATTGGGAGTTGTGTTAGAGCAAGCAGGCTATGTTGCTGCATATGCTAGTCATACCCTGACCAAGTCAGAAAAAAATACAGTGTTATCCAAAAGGAGTGCCTTGCAGCTGTCTATACTATGAAACAATTTTGCCACTACCTTTTAGGACAGCCATTCATCCTTGTCACGGACCATGCTCCATTGCAATGGCTATCAGCCCAGAAGAAGGAAGGGTTGCATAGTCGGTGGGCACTAGCTATCCAAGAGAATGAATTTGTCATTCAATATCGGAAAGGTACCCTCAATGATAATGCTTATGCTCTGTCATGCTCTGAGACTGCAGCAGGTCAATGTGCTGTGACAATTACTATGTCACATACTTCAACAGAACACCTCAGACGTGCTCAATTGGTGGATCCGATCATGAAACAACTTGGCCATACTCTTTCAAAATTTAACAAATGACCCAGCCTTTCAAAACCTTTCAGGCATAAACCTCCACTCAGGTGATACCAACAACTGTGGTCCCAACTGAAGATAGTTGATGGTGTTATCTGCAGAGAGTATGCACCAGGCCCAACTTCAGAGGTTATTCAAGTTCCTTTGATACCAGATAGTCAACATCCCACTATACTGCAGAGTAATCATAATTTTCCTACTGCTGGACACCAAGGAATAGACAAAATGCTGAATCGTATTCGATAGGTTGCTTACTAGGTAAACATGGCACAGGATGTGGACAAACATTGTCAGGAATGCACTAATTGCCAACAAGCTAAACTCAGTCTTCCACACAGCGAGCTTCAATCACAGACATACCTATAGGAAGACCATGGCAAATGATATCAGTTGACATACTGGAGGTCCCAGTTTCATCACATAACGATCTTTATTTGCTTGTAGTGCAAGATTACTTCACAAAGTGGGCGGCAGCAATTCCCATGAAAGACCAGACAGCAGAGCACATCACCACTGAACTAGTCAAATTACTTTCCACATTTGGTATGCCAGAAATTGTGCTCTCTGATCAAGGCTTTAACTTTGAAAGCACCATCTTGTGGCAAACACTACAGGCCTTTGATATTGACAGGACACGTACCACAGCATACCATCCTCAATGCGATGGGATGGTTGAACGATTCAACCAATCACTGCTGCAACTGCTCCGAACTTATGTGGACAAACAATGGGACTGGGAATGACACCTTCCATTAGTACTCTATGTGTATCACTCTGCAGTACACAGCTCTACTGGCATCTCTCCATTCTATCTCATGATTGGGAGACATCCTAAACTGCCTGCATCATCTCCGAATTGTAATACATTTGATGTAGTTTCCTACCAAGCTCAATTGCAGGCAACAATGGCAGAGTTACAGAACATTGTGGATGCTCATGTTACACAATCAGCAGAGCACCAAAAGGGATTGTATGACAGACATTACAAAACAAGATTATTTCATGAAGGTGATCCTTTTGGGCTCTCTCTGTTCCTACAGCTGGGAAGCTAGATCCTAGGTGGGAGGGAATGTTGGTTGTCAGGAGCATCAAAACTCTTATCACCTTGGAAATAACAGATGGAGATCGAACTAGAGTTGTACATGTCAATCATTTACAACCTCGGATTCAACCTCAGACAGTTAATAAGAATCCAGTAGTTCCAATCCCACCACCTGGAATTAGGAGTGCACAAGTTGAGCATATGTTTGGCTCGAGAATACACCAGGAATTGAACATCGATATCCCCAACGTGAACGACACCCTCCAACTCGCTATGGTTATGCTAGCAATTGAAGCTTGACCTCGAGCTTCGAATGGGAAGAGCATATGTAACAACTGAAGTTCTTTGTGGACACTATCTTATTTGTGATCTAAATTGTAGTATGAACTCTATAGATGTCACATGATATTGCCTCACAGGATGTATGAGGCAGACTAGTATATGTATTGACCCTGACACCATTGTATTGTTCTGTTGTGTTGGAATTGAAAAGAATTAGATTTGTTGAATTGCTAAGAGTGTTTCAGATCCATAGGATGAAATCTTTCTTACATTCTATACCTCCTCTTTCACAGCATGCTGAATGGCTTTCGCTGGTGGCCAACTAATTACGCAGAGATGTACCATTATTTAGAAGGGGGACCATTTTTAATAGCATTTTGCGGTCAGGGGGACAATTTTAATGGGGGGACAATTTTAATGGGGGGACAGATTTTACATGGTAGTACTGACCTCCTAGTATAGAGTTGTATTAAACATGGTTGATAGCAACTGTTGGTAAGGCCACATCCCCAAATACAGACTCTTTATACTCCGAAATCTAGTCTATTTTGAAGTTTCCCACATAACCAATTTGTAAATTTATACTATTTTTGGTAACTTACCAGCAGTGAAAAACAGATTCTACATCTTGCAAGAACAGTTAGGTGGAACATAAAATTTTATAAAAATGATTGAGAGTGCTGTCATAACAAAAAATAGTAAAGACTGTCTAGTATCATAGCTTTCACTACGTTCAGGCTTGGATCAATGATAATAATTAAGAGTATAGTTTGATACAGGGAATAGCAATAATTATGCAGTTATATATCTGAGAGTCCTCTCCTTCCCTTTGCTTCTTATTAAAATTTATTTATATTTTTATCATCACCACATCAAGACCTGTCATTTAAGCCCATCAACTCACACTCAAGGTCCTCTACTCATGGCCCTATTGGTCACTGAACTTGTGTTACTGGCAGAACTGTGGTTATACTTTGGGTTAACTTCCATCACTTGATGTAATCTCTGTTTTACTTGCATGTCATTATTATTTTCCCACAGTTTCATTTTCTCTTCTTATCCTTTCCCCACACTTGTTTGTCCCTCTGTGGCATCACAGGTAATATCTATCACACAACAGTCAACACACACACGCACAGTTCCAGGGCTAGAGCCTAGCTACCTACAGCAAATAAGGCAATAATAATTATATTAACAGCTTTCTATTTCTTTGGACTAGGTCCACGACCTCTTCATTTGCTTCACCATGCTAACAAACTACCGAAATATGTCCCAGACTAGCAGCTGCAGTGTTAAGTTCAAATTGTCATGTTTGACACTACTAATTCACCTATGCACAGAATTATCAAGTATTTGTATTGATGTTATATTCAACAAGTGAAAGTAAAAAATATGTGCAAACTTATGGATGCCAATCAGATGTATATGAGATGCCAATCAGATGTATATGAGATGCCAATCATGTACTGCAGCTATCTAACAGTGTGCAAAAACTAAAGGAAAAAAGTGAAAGTGAAAATATTTCTTTGAAATATTGGTATTGATATTATATTTAACAAGTGAAAGTAAAAAAATATGTGCGCACTTGTGGATGTCAATCAGATGTATAGAGATGCCAATCCAGTACCTTGGCTAGCAATCTGACAGTGTGCAAAAACTAAAGGAAACAAGTGAAAGTAAAAACTATTTCTTTGAAATAAAAACAGTGAGTAGGGATGATGTGTCAGCAAAAAGTACAGAAACAAGAATTCTGTGACAGTGTGTGTTACAAAATTCCCTACTTCACCGATTCCACATTCTCCCGTAATGTGTAAGATATGATGCCGAAAGACTGCCACCTCTTCAATTTGCTTGTAGCTAGCTCAGGTAGAATAATTATTCAAGTTCACAGAAATTTTGCAACACAGACTGTCACATATCACGTAGAATTCTAAGTTCACAGGAATCAGTGAAGTAGGGAATTTTGTAACACACACTATTACAGAATTTTTGTTTCTGCACTTTTTGCTGACACATCATCCATACTTACCATTTCTATTTCAAACAAATATTTTTCACTTTCACTTGTCTATATATATATATATATATATATATCACCCAAGGTCGCATGCACTTATGTAGCATGTGCCTATCTATGTAAAAATGTGGCTAATGCCCTGCCAAACCATTAGACTTAGAAGCTTGACATTTGGCATGCATATACACTTTGATTCAGGAAATAATCAGGTCAATGTTAATACACCAGGGGCAGATAGCTGAGGCAGCAGGACCTGAAATAATTGATTTTTAGAAGCTTATGTAATCCTTATTCCCACACGATTAACCACAAGTTGTAATCCAATCACATATGTAATTTGATCTCACACAAATTATTATAACCCAAAAAAATTCAAAAGGGCACTATAACAAAGCTCTGTTCAACTTAATGAACTAGTCATTTAAAAAGAGCAAATTTTTGGATTACTGCTATGCAGTACATTCATACCTAAAAAAATCATAACCTAAGTGATTTCCAAAGTCATCGCTCCCCATCAGTCGATAATAGAAAGTCAGTCAGTAAAATCTGTACTACAATTAAAAACTAGAGGAACATCCATAGTTCCAGTTAGGTAAGTGAACAGCTCATTTTCATCATTTCATTCCAAGGCATACCTTATGGTTCTGATGGTTTAGCATTGCGTCATATACATGCCTCCAAAACATTATGACCTTTCTAAAAAAAATCAATGGGCAACTTTGGAAATCACACTCTCAGCATTACACAATGCTTTCAAAACATCCTGAACCTTCTAAAAAAAATCAAACAACATCCTGGTTGCATGCCTACTTATGAGGTGCTGTTAATTGAATAAAGCTACAAGGTCTAGATATGGTGTTTTAAGTGACTTCATTCATGTTTCCTGTTGACTTCAGCATTAGAAATGTGAGGTATATCCTCCTATATATATATATATATATATATATATAGGTGATTATGTTCGGTTAAGTGATTCATGAGACATCATTCCACAGGAAAGCATTTGTGAATCTGATCTGGAGGAGCATGCCTTCCAGATCCTTAGGAATAAAAAGGTGGAGAAAAGAATGTGGGTTCTTGCTAAAACAGATCCACTTCAATCGCCACTGTTCTAGCAAACCATTCCTGAGAGAGAGTATCTGTATCCCTTCATTGATTGTTGGTAATGTACTTTTCAGATTACACAATGCTTCCAAATCATTCTGGAATTTATAAAAAAAATTCACAGGCAATGCTAGTTGCATGCCCACTTAAGAGCTACCATTACTTTAAATAGCAGAAAACCCGCCCTATGGGTGGTTTTTAAGTTGGCAACCTGCAGTAACAAACATTTTTAGTTTATGTAACATGTAGGAAATATTGATATTAATCTCATTAATTAAACAAACATGATACAATCAATAAACATGCCAAGTTACTATGATAGGTAGTATTCTGTAGCAGGCTGTATTACTTGTTACCTAACCACACCTATTAACAAAACCACACCTATTAACAAAACCACACCTATTAACAAAACCACACTCAAAGTCACCCAATCTGAATGAATCTTTCGCAAGGACATGCTATGAGATGCCCTAATCAATCTCTGCAAGTTTTGTGAACATCCCTCTAGCAGTTTGGGAGGAGTTGGAGTCTGCACAGACAGACAGACAGACAGACAGACAGACAGACAGACAGACAGACAGACAGACAGACAGACAGACAGACAGACAGACAGACAGACAGACAGATAGACAAACTAATTATGAATTATAGTAAGATACCTTAATATATCCTAGAAGTGTATATTTCTTTCATTTTTAAATCTTAGGAGTCATATAATTGGAGGTGGCTATGTTGATTGTGACAGCATCCCTTTCATTGCCAATTTTGATAGCATCATTTTAGATCTGTTAGAAAGACCATGACTAAGTTTTTAAGGCAGCGGTCCCTCAACAGATGAACTGTGATTCAAACCTTCGACTGATCTTCTTTTTTTTCTTTTTCTTTCCCCTCCCTTTCCTCCTCTGATTTCCCTTCCTTTTTTTTTTCCCCTTCATCAGTCCAGCTCCCTTTTTTTCTCTCCAAAGGCCTTACTGGTCATTCCTTAACAAACCTTTTCCTCATATGTATGTACATCTACTCTATTGCCAAGGCATCAAACTAAATGAAACTCACTCTTCAGTATTGACACGTCCTACATTAAAGATGGTTTTCACTTTCAGCGAAAAAAATTTTGGTCGACTAGGCAAAAATCTTTGTGCATGTTCAGTTGGACAAGAATCATGACTCTGTGAGCAACATGGGCTAGGTTTTACCTGGCCATATCTCTTCCTTTTTTGGTGTCACAAGTGAGCACACCCATTTGTGTCCATGTCAGGCCCCCCAAAAAGCCAAAAATGGTACCCCCCACCCTAATATTCCTATATAAACACATCATGAATAATGGGCTACATTTAAACCACCTTAGTATGGTTGCTGTTTTTAAATCAAATATGTCAAACTGACTAGATCAAAAATCCAAGCGAACAAGTAATCAGCACATGTGTTCAGGCCTGAGTCAAGAGTAACCACCACTGAGATGTGTTAATAATGAAATACAAAACCACTCTATGTAATATGACACCAAAGTTTTCAATGAGTCCTTTGGTAAATCAAATTGAGAAACTATTCTCTAGCAAAATGTTTATGTCCAAGTAGAGGTACTCTGTACCAGTAATGTGCCACATCAAGTGTCAGTAAAGTGCACCTGTAAATTAAACACTTCCACACCATGAACCACTAATGTGCAGGTGTAAATTAAACAGAAGCAATGTGCAGCTATAAATTGAACACTTTCACACCAGTATGATACACCTTTTTCAAAACAAAAACCAAAAAAAAAACAAAAAAAAAAAAGGAGGGATTGCCCCCTTTGCCCCAAGATTGACCTTTGCTAAGGAATTTGTGCTATATTCTAGTGTATCTTTGAGTGGACAACTAAGGAATGGCATCTTCAGTAAAAAAAAAAAAAAAAAAAAAAAAGGGGGGGGGGGGGGAGAGAGAGAAGAAGGCAAACACTAGTCAACAGGGCATTGGGTCCTTTTTTCCTACAGCTTAAGTTTCCCCATCTAAAGGTAAGTGTCTAGTAAGTACTAGCCTTTAGCAGTTACTGATGATAATGCTAAGCTTTACTGACCCAAATCTTGTATCACTTCATAGGTGATGGCACTGACATGGACCCCAGTGATAGTCAAAGTGAAAAAAAATCAGAGATCTCTCACTCCCTTGCTGATGATGATTGTCAAACATCCAGTGGTATTATTTCCAGGAGCTTGCCTAGTACTTCTAATACATGTATGGTACAATTTGTAATACTGGAGTAATTAACCAACCTACCAACAGGAAGTGGCTTAGTAAAACTAGAAAGATATATAGATCTCCTACAAATGTCCAAAAGCAATGTTCCTAACCATCATGGTACAAAATATTTGTATATATTCATTTTGGCTCAAAATCATTAAGAGTGTATTGCTATTACTGTCAGGAATATGAAGACTCACCTACATCAGGTATACAAACACTTTGCCCAACAAGGTGGCGGTCCATACAAAAGCTATGCAAGGAATTCTTGACAATTATTTGTTACTTCAAGAAACATGGAATCTTCTTCTTCGCATGGAACTGATGATTGTTCTCAATGACCTAGTGGCAAAACACTTTGCCCAACAAGGTGGTGGTCCATACAAAAGCTATGCAAGGAATTCTTGACAATTATTTGTCACTTCAAGAAACTGGGATCTTCTTCTTCGCATGGAACTGATGATTGTTCTCAATGACCTAGTGGCATGCTAGCACTCATGGAGAAGTTTTAAACTTATTTTGGTTTAAACTCTCTGCCTTGGTATTTGGTATTACTGAACAATTATCAATTACTCTTCAGGAAGTGAATACTAATGGCAATGCAATGACTGCTTTACTGCAGTCAATGCTACATTCAAGATCTAACTAGGCACAGAAGTGATGAAATGTTCGAAACATTTTTTTTTAATTGATCAACACGAAACTGAAAACAAGTGTGATCGACCAGTATTGCCTAGGAAAAGAAAACTTTCAAGGAGTTGAACAATGATGGAAATGGGCATTCCTTCCTTTGATTCTGTAAATGAGCTTCATGGAAAAGAATATTTTGAGGTTATTGACAGCTTAGTAGGAGATCTTAAGAACCAGTTTAAACAAAAGAATTTTATTTTCATACAGAAATTGGAGATTCTACTTCTTGCTAGTGCAAATGGCAGGCTAGTTACTCTTCCTAAAGAGATTATTGAAATTATGAAAAAGTATCAACATACAAAGTTAAAATTCCACCTTCAACTTCTACCAGATGCTAAAAAGTCAATGCCTCAGGATGGAATTCCTATCAGGGAATCGCATAAGTACAAACAAGTCGTGATATCCTGAATGACCAGCCTACCTTTAAAAAAAAACATTGATTATTGAAGTTCATAAACTGTTTGAATTATATCTGCTAATTCCTGTCACTAGAGCATCTTTAGAGCGAAACTTTCCTGCTTTGAAACGATTGAAAACATATTTGACGAATTCAATGACACAGCAATGCTTATACTTTTGCATGATATTATGTATTCATAGAGACAGAACTGATGGTCATAATCTAAAAATATAGTGTCAAAATTCATTCAGACAAATAAAAGAAAAACTGGTTATTTTTGACCTTACTGATTAGTGTTTTCCTAACTTTGATGCATTTCTTCTTTTTTTTGGTGTATAGATTCTTATGATAGTGATGATAATGATTGATCTGGAGATACGCAAACAAGCAATTATTTTGGAATGTATCTCTTGGCTTGAATATGATTCTTTTTATTTGCGCCCCCCCCCCTCACCACCAATACTTTTCACCTTCCTACTCCACCGCTATTTGTAAATATCCAGCAGCAGATTGGTTCCTGAAGGCATTACAAGTAGCATATTGTTTCTCCAGGAAATTGGCCAGCAGGGTAAACTAAAATAATTGTTCATTTAGTTGACTATTTCCTTGCTATTTGATGTACACAGATAAAAAAATAATAATAATTTTAAAAAAAAATTTTTTTTTTTAAATAAAAAAAAATAAAAAAGTTCATAATCTTCCTCTTTAATTGTTTATGTTAGTGAAAGGGAGCACTGCTTATTATAATAAATTAGAAATGCAAATATTTATTTAATCATTAAATTCCAGAAAATATTTTGAAAAAATTGGAGAGTATAATATAAGATAGTTAATTTGTAATGTTGGAGGATTCAAAAACAGTATAATGTGACTCCATCAAAGTTCTTGAAATAAAACAATTGAGTGGGACCAAATGGGATCCCATGAGATTCATAAAAACTCTATATAATCAATCATCTTATCCTATTTTCCCATTATTTCAAGATGTAGTGGACTGAGTGTGTAGCTACAGGGAGAGTAGAGAGCTTTTGGAGATGACAGTCTTCTGCTTCAAGGTACTAGAGCAGTATAGCTACAAATTACAATTATCCATCACAGTGAGCCCTTTGGTCTAATCCGATATGCTACAGCTTCAGGTGCCACGGTTAGCCAGACACCGAAATTATATGGGTTTTATTTTGTTGTTCTGTTTTAATATTATTTTAATTTTTTCTTTCAGAGACCATTGCTAAAGAGAGGGAATCTTTTGGAAGCCATTAATATTTTAAATATCACATAGCAGCACCCGTTAGGACCACACATTTTCTTACAAACAACGCCCCTGAACCTGGGATTGTGTGAAAAAAAGTGAAAGTCCTCTCTGTAAGGCTATACCAGTGACATTGAACCACCACCAAGACCGTTAAAAAAATTTTTTTTAATATATATACCGCAGATAATTGTTGCTAAGGGATTACCAATATTATAACAATGAGTCGTTGCCATAGTTACTCAGCTCAAATGGAAACTGGGGGTCAGTTGTTTTTTTTTTAGTTGCTTCAAACTTTGTAGCTACGATATTCTGAACTTATTTTTTAGACCAGCGTGATGGATTCGTGGATTCCATAATGCAAGGAGGATCTCATGACCAGGACGGTACAGTGTTTGTTGGTGTTGTTGTTTTTTTAATTCAGTTTGCTGTTGTTGTTGGTTGTTGTTTTTTTTGGGGGGGGGGGGGGGGGGAGAGGAGATTATCGTTTGCTGTTGTTTTTTGGGTTTTTTTTTTTTTTTTTTTTTTTTGGGGGGGGGGGGGGGGCCCTTTGTTCTTTGTTGTAAGATCTTTTGGGTGAGTGAGTTTGTACAACTTTGGTGTTTGATAAAAACTCATTTTCGGAATTATTATTTTTCCTTGTTTTTTTGTTGTTTTCTTTGTCTTTTTAGTGAGTGAGTTTGTTCAATTGTTTGTTAAAAACACAGACCCCTAGTTAGTTCAACCATTACCTTTCTCTTTCTGGGCTTGCTCTGCTCTATAAAGTTGGTGGGAGCTATTGCTCAGGTTAGCTTCAAACAAGTCAATATGGCTCACTATGGTTTCCCCACAACAATCTGTTTTAGCCTTTATCTCCCAACAGACCAGAATATACCACAACAATCTATTATAGATAAATTTTTTTATCTCTCACAAACCAGAATTTGCCACATGGGCAATCTGTCTGCTAGGAATTCAAAATCAATGGTGGCACATTGTCTATAGATATACTAACAGACATACCCAGTAAAACCCCTGTGTTGCAAACATAATGACATAACCACAGGGAGGGCTAATAGCAAGTGTGACCCAGCCTTTATCCAAGGGTTTGGCTGAAGTAGCTTTTTTTTCGGCATTTTTGCCTGACATGCCCATAGAAAGAGGGCTAAACAGAATTTACAGAGTGTCCACCCAGGGACATGAATGTGGAGACACTTTTGTTGTCCCAAAAAATTGCCCATGAGAATATCCAGTGAGACATTGGCAGCGGCAGCCCTTAGATAAGTAGCCAACAGGCCATAAATTGGAAGGCTTCCACCCTCTACATTGATTATCTTGTCTTCTATGGCAATGAGAGCTGTGTTGCACAATGACTCTGTATAGATGGTGATGAGGGTATCTTGTCTTTTGCCTGCAAGCATATGATATTCTGCCAGGTTGTCCATCATAGTCTGTAATTTGATGATCTTGTACTAATTTGATTCCATGGTACCTGCCAGTACATTTGGGCCACTCGGCATCACTCTGGCACTCTATTGTTATATAATTAGAGAGAAATTGTCAGTCCAGGAATAGAACCCATGCAGGCCTTCCTTGGGAAGAGACCCTTTCTCTAACCATTTATCCATCACTTTTCAGGCTTTTTTATAGAAAATTTGACATCCTTTTCTTTCTTTCCTACATATTTTTTCTTCTTTTTTGCCATGGGGTGCAATTTTCAGATTGATTTCAATTTTCAACTTTTTTTGGTGAATAACCTGACCAGGTAATCAAGAATCATATCTGCAAAGTTTAATCAAAATCTGTTCAATTTGACCGTCTATAGAATTAGACTACTTCATAGTTTCCTATTTATAGTTGAGATGTATATGTCAGCACTGATACATCTGTATTAGTTGACCATAATGCAACTTCTATGTGAAGATAAGACTAAGCATTTACTCTTTGGAGCATATTTTTTAGGGCACTATTTCTTTGTTGTTATATTTTTTAGACACCAATTGTGGTGGAGAGGAGGGGAGGAACATCTAATATCTACCTGTGTGCGCAACTTAATATTGCAGCAGTGGGCTGCAGCAGTGGGCTACAACATATTACTCCTAAGTTTTAGGAACTGTTAATATATTCATAAGTTGGAGCAATCTAAGCAACACCTGATGGTTGAGGAGGGAAAGGTAAATGGTTGGTTCCCTGATTAAACAACACTGCATTATCCATTCGTAGCAGAACAAACACAAACAACACTGTAGAAGTTGAAAATGTGAATGGGGGATAGACAGAAATCTGCCATTTTCATTATAATGAAAAAATTAATAAGTAGTATGAATATATATCAACTAGGAACCAGTCATTTTTCATTTTCACGAAAAATGGAATTTGGTATCCAGAGTCAGAATTCCCCCTTGGGGACACAATTGGAAGCCATGAATGCAGAACCAACTTATTGCAGCTCCTATATCAGAAGGGAATAAGATTTAGAAGTTCATTAGCTGATAATGGTTGGTTGGCTGCCATTTCTCCACCATCTAAGAGAAGCAGGGGTCTACCATGGAAGCTAGCATTACAGCCAACCACAAAGCTTGTGAGAAATTTCCATTAACCTGCCTGCACACAGTGGTGGTGTCTTATTTTGCAAGTTCCTTAAGTTCAACATTGACTTTATGAGAGTGGACACCATCTTTAACAATCTCTACCCAACAAGCTTAGAAAGACAAAGAGCAGGAAGGAGACTAGCTCTTCCAGTGTCACTAGATCTGCTCATCTGTTGACCATCAACACCATGGATATGAGGGGGAAATTCATCTTGTGCTACATCAACATGTGTAGTATTGCAGACATCCCACTGGTTTGAAACTGAATGTGGCCTATTTTAGAATGAATAATTACTTGCTGAAATTAACATATCCATAGCTGGATAACACAATATAATTTGCAAATTACAATCTGAGCATATATTTTCTGACACAACAGTTATTATTTACTCAATTTGCAACCTTTAGATAAAAAGTTGTGTATTGTTTGTTTTGTTGGGGGGGGGGGGAGGGGGGATTTGTTATTGTTTAGTTATTCTTTTTTTTTATTGTTCTTTTTGGGGGTTTTTTGTGTGTAAAAGTTGTATTTCTATGAACCATGGACTATTTTGTGTGTACACTTAAATCAAAATATTAACTCATTGTAATGGCACTATTGTGTTAGTGTTGGAAATGCCTGAGGTTCCAGCAGAGGAACAGCTGCAGGAACCTCTGGCTGATGAAGAGGGAGATGGTGATGTAGGTGGCAGTCAAGATGATCAGCCTCTGATTATGATGGATCCTGAACATGTGAGAGCAGGACTAAACATATGTTCAGTACTCAACATGTGCTGTTTGTATCTTTATTTTGTAGCCATTAATGGATCGTTTCCAAGTTGCCCTCAAAGGTCAACTGACAAGACAGAATGAAAGACTTGAGATTGAACTCAAGGAAAAGGCGAGAATCTTTTGTGTGTGTGTGTATCTGTGTGTTCTTGTTGAGAGCAACAGAGATGAGCATGTCTGTTGTGTGTGTTACGATTTTCAGGTTGCGACCTTGAAAAGTTTACAAATGGAGCGTGAGAATATCGGAGTGGAGTTGTATTCTGTGCAACAGGAGTTGGCGAGGAAACAGATGCTAGTGGAGGCTGAGCAGGACAAACATGCTTCCATATGCCAGACCAGAAAGCAGAAGGATGCTGTGCTGGACGACATCAGTCAGGGCACTTCACAGAGAAATGTCACAGCAGATCAAGAGTGAGAGACAGCAAAGTGAGTGGTGCCCCAATCTCATTGCTGATATTTGAGGTATGGTTTAATTGATTCCAGGTTGAATTAGTTTGACTGCCATTTGGGTTTATTTAATTCAATGGTTTGGTTGGTTTGTCATGGTATTTATTTATATTCTTGTGTTGTAGTTTGTCGATCCATTAATTCAAAATTAAATTAAAATTAAATTAAGGGGCATGACCAATATGTGGTCTAATTTAAAATTATGATACCAATTTAATACTCCTATTTTTGAGTGACTCTAAGAAGGTAGTTCATTCTATGCCCTCCATGAGTCTCCCCCCCCCCCCCCCCCCCCCCCCCCCACCTTCCTTAAGTATTCCCTGTCTTTACGGCTAAATAAACAAGGCCTTCAAGAAAATGTAAATGAAATGAGCAGACTTGCCTAAAAAGGGCAAGTCTGATGATCTCTCTGTATTTAATTTAAAATTAGTTTATTTTAGTTTACTTGTCACATCAATTTTATTTGTATGATTTTGTTAACTATTGTTTTGAATTTATTTAAACTAGATAAAAACCCACCCTACAGGGGGTTTGTCAACCCACTTTAGTGTCCTATAGTGTGTGTAGTGTGTCCTTTGAAGACATATTGTAGACTTTTTAAAAAGTGAACATATGATAAGGTAAAAGTGTTTTTTTTTTAATACCAATTTTGATCTTTTTAACTTTACACACAAGAAGAAGAGGTGTGGCCAGATGAGACCCACCCCATGTTATTCACAGGGTCAAGTTGTGTCTGCATGCCAAAATTTTAGGCCTGTAGCTCCTTTTTTTTCACAAAAGTACCATTTTTAATTTTTTTAATAGAGAAAGGGGTGTGGCCATATAGGCATCCTTATGGCATTCCCCTGGTGACACTGATTCTAAATATGTATGGATTTTTGGGTCCAACTTCAACCGTTTAAGTGTGAATCGAGTATACACTGACAGACAGACAGACAGACAGACAGACAGACAGACAGACAGACAGACAGACAGACAGACAGACAGACAGACAGACAAACTATTTGTACTTCATAATATAGATTCATTTAACTGGTAGCATCCAATTTAATTGGACCCCACTGGGTATTGGTATCAAATGAATGGTATAAATTGCGCTATATACATATTGTTACTAGCTAAAGTTCCTGTTCTTTAAACGCATCAGAAACATGAATAACTTTTAAATCATCATATCTTTAACACAGTCACATAATGATGACTGTTGCCTCAAATTTGTTTTGATCAGGCTAATGGTACGATTTCTAGCAAGTCTCAAAATGTCATTAAGGCACCAAAACTACTACTACAACCTGCTGCATGCAATGTGTACAATTTTACCCATCCCCAGACCACCTTGTTCTCACACGAAGGACCCTATACAATTAGCACCACCTGTCTCGAGTTCTACACACACACACACACACACACACACACACACACACACACACACACACACACACACACACACACACACACACACACACACACACACACACACACACACACACACACACACACACACACACACACACACACACACACACACACACACACAGAATTTCTCCTTTATAGTTGGGGCTAAGCACCTGTTCTTTGCACAACTCTCAGTAACTTGAATAATTTTTAATCACGCACATAACACATTCACATTCACACAATATGCCTCCAATTTGTTCACATTGGGCTATTGGCACACTCTGTGACAAGTCTCATATGACGTCAGGGCCCACTATCATGACTACCAAACACAACCTACTACATACATGTCTAATTGTAATCTATTACCCCCGTCACCCCCACCCCCATCCCATATGCAAGGGTGCAAAATCAAGGGAAAAGATTGTTTTAATTGTTGTTTTAGTCATTTCTTTGTGTTTTTTTTCCTTTTTTTTAAATAATTTTTTTTGTTATTTCCCCACCTCCCTCCCCAAAAATAAATTTCCAGCCCCACCTTGTACCCACTCAAAAATATCACATATGACTTCCACCACCCTATTTTGAGTTGTACAGCAACATGCATACAGACCATTCCCTTATAGAGATTATAGTGATTATTGGTATCTCTGTATGGAAGGGAACAGGATACCATGTGAGAAACAGAACAGACTGTGTTCACCCACCCACCACATCACTAGCTTCCTTTAGTTCCTTCACAACTAACTGTGCAACAGCATGCTCTTACTGTAATTCTACTTCAGCTTATCCTGTGCACATCCACCATTTCACTGATATAATAATCTATCTGACGAAAATCAAAATTGAAATTTATGGGATGTTTCGTCACTACAATTAAGGATGCTTCATGATAATTTTTTATATGATGATAAAAAAATTAATCCTATAATGATTTAGAAATGCAGTCCGAATCTGCAGCTTCTTCCCTCCCCCCATACAGCAGATTGTAAGGCCATCTGTAGTTGTGGCATTGTGAACACTTGAATATTTTCATTGTTTGGTAATCTCTCACTCCTACACACTGGATAGGAATTATTATTTCTTATGAATGTAACTAGTTTATATAATATATGTATCACTGCAGCTCTTCAACTCAGACGAGACTCTGAGAATTTGGCATTGAAGCTTCAGTATCTCAATGAGGCCCACAAAAAGATGAAAACTGATGTAGCTATCACAAAAAGAGTTGCAGAAAAGGTCACAGCAGACATCAGCAAAGCGCAAGATGAAATGCTCAGACAAGTGAGTGGTTGGCTGCATGCTGTCATTATAATTGCAAGTAGCTATGGATGGAAGTTCTTTATTAGACAATCACATAAATTAACTAACTGTTTCATTCTTCCTGTAAGCACTGGTAGGAGTTGAAAGTCGGAACCATAGCAAAGTGATACATTTCCCAACTCATTGTGCATTCCAATAATTAAATCTGGATATGTGAGACAGGCTCTGATTCTTTTCACATTCTTTTTTTCGTTTTTGTTACATTATTCAATAACAAACAAAGTTATTGTCGTACCAAATACCAACACACTCAATATAAAAGGAGCTACTTTAAAGCTGTTAATGAGGTCGGTGCAATAATAAGCTAAATACAGACTGAGATAATGACACAAGTTATATGTCTATGAGCAATAAACCCTTCCATTTTAACCCTTGCTGCACTAATTATATATATATATACATAATATATGTGAACTTGCTGCAGGACTTCTTTGTAGAGCACCTGACAAACACCATTAGTAAGCAGGAGGAGCAGCTGTCTCTCTATGATGTCCAGTACACCGCACAGAGCAAGGAGACCAGGGCCATCATGGAAGCTGTCACTGAAGCAGCCATGGAGCTGGAGGTATGTGATCTAGTTGTGTGTGTGTGTGTGTGTGTGTGTGTGTGTGTGTGTGTGTGTGTGTGTGTGTGTGTGTGTGTGTGTGTGTGTGTGTGTGTGTGTGTGTGTGTGTCTGTGCAGTGAGGCCTTTTCATCCCATATAGACTATCAGTGTGTATATAATTCATCAAGGATATTTATAAGCATTCCTATCATTTTATGCAACACTTGCACACCGGGAGTCAAGAGTAGTATCACATGTACTTGCAGACAACCTTTAAATTTTTATTTTGAAATTATACCTGAGAGTAACAGATATGTATACTACGTCAGACCATTTCCCACATGGTGTTGTTTGTTGTTGTTTTTTAATATTATAGATAAGAAATGCTAGGTCTGGCAACCAGGCCTCTAAGCAGCCTTTTTTGTTGTTTTTCTTCTTTCTTCTTTCTTCTTCTTTATAGAATTACTAACTGGGCTAACATTTGGAAGTTTGTAGCATGATATTGATGTGCCACATGGTTTTTACTCTTATTTCATCTCTGAGACGGCACAAGCTGAACTGAGGTCATCAGGTCAATGCTTATCCTGCTGAGTGTGACCTTGAGCTTTGTTTTGATAGAGTGATAAAGTACTCGCATTGCTTGATGGAGTTGGCATGGTGCCCATGAAACTTTACAAAATAGTTACAGCATCCTTGTTACTTCGTGGAGAAATTAGAGCACCTAAATTTGCTCTGTGTGGGGATTGGAGAACTCATGTTACCAGGTGGATTAACTATGACAGTCTTGAAGCTTACAACAACTTCATAAAATTTATTATTGTGTTGGTGTTTACTAAATTTCAACATATGTTTCTAACTTTTATGACTCTTAGACTGTTATGGTGGAAAAAAAGAACATACTACAGCAATGGAACAGCACCTTGATTATCTTGCATAGGAGGGACAACACTTACGCTGCTCTGCAAGCTACCATCCAGTAAGTTTGCAGTCAGAGATGTTGGAATTGTAGCAGAAGGGACTATAATAGTTTTAGTGTGGATTTGTGAACTGTCACCCCTACATTACATTATTAGGAACATAAAACTTTTTTTTTTCTGTTGTCATTATGTACACAGTTTGTGGTTGTGGCAGGAGCATATCGTTGTGGTTTAGCTATAAGTTGCTATCCATTATTACCACTGCTCTTCCAGTGATCAGCCACTCACCTCGATCACTATTGTGCAGTGCCAAGAAGGAAGAGGTGGACAACCTAGAGAGAGAGATTGACTTCTTCAAGAGGAGCATTCTGAAGGAGGAGGAGAAAAATGAGCAACTCACCTTGTTGCTCAACAAAAGCACTTCTGAGGAGAAACGTGTCAAGAAGCAGATTAAGATATCTAATACCAAGAAGGAACAGCTGGAGACCGAATACATAACCTTTACCAGAATCCTCCAAGAAACACAGCAGAGTCTTACAGAGGAATCCATGGTACATGACACTCCAAGGAGATGGGATTCCTGCATGTTGCTCTAAATGTATACATCTATAGAATGGGAGAGGGGAAGCTGTTGTCTAAATTGAACACCCATCTAGTGGTTTCATAGGTTAAAAATAGATTGGTGTAGTCGTACAGGTTATGGTATGGAAAAGTAGACTGGTGGAGACTTACGTTTGTGTGTCATTGTGACTGTACCTCTTCTTTTTTATCAATCATGTCCCTATAATGATTTCATAAGGACTCTGCACGGAAGCAGAATGAGTTGAACAGGCTCAGGAGCAACTTGGAGAAGGAGACTCTGGACAGGAGGGAATTGGACCGAGCAGCCATGGAGAAGAAGGTGCAGTGTCTCACTACAGATAAGGCCTGCCAGTACACACTCAAGACCATTGCAGCCACCAGGAAGACAGCTGAGGAACTGGTACATATTCATGTGTTGATACTGTCTGAACCATAAACAAAATTGTTCACTTATTCTCATTGTGTCCATTATCAAATCTTTACTTTTTAATTACTGTAGTCTAATATCACCTTTTAACTATATCACAACAACAACCAGAAAGACCTAGTAATGGCACTCACTGCAACTGTGTCATTTCTGGCTTCTTTCTGCATAGGAAATCAAATTGGCTGCTGCAGACAATGAGATGTCCAAGACAATGCTGCAGATAGCTGATATGAAGTCACAACTGCATCTGCTGCACCAGCACCTGGATGAACAAAACTCAGCTGTGCAGCAACTGAACGATCTCATCTCGTGTGTGGAGACAGAAGTGCTGAGGAACAACACCAAGGTGGAGAGGAAACAGACCCAGATTGACCAGATAAGCAAGAAAATTTGTCAATTGGTTGACAAACAGGGAGGAGTACGTTATTTATAATTATTGATATTGGTGTGTGTGAATATCCAAGCAAGACTTTTTCTTTTCTTTTTTTAATAAGAAAATTTTCGGCTCTATTTCTCTATGTAATATACAATGGAGATAATTTCTTCAGTAGTTTCCTATGGTTTAGTTTGTGTGTGTGTGCATGGGTGGATGGTTGAATCTGTGAACCAAGCTAACGAGGTATTGGTCCCTTCAACCACACCCATTCTGTGAGAGTTTACTGTTTACTGATCATCTTCACTATCTCGACATTGTTCATCAGAAAGATTTGGGTCCCATTGAACTGAAGATTGAGGGGCTGAAGAAGCAGATAGTTGACAGTGCAATGGAGGGCAGCAAGATGCAGCAGTTCTGGCTGAGGCAGCAAAATGAGCTCGTCAAACAAACCAAGTCCTCCGAGGAACAACAGAAAATTATCAACTCCCTTGAGAAGCGACTACTCATCATGGACCAAAAGAAGCTTCGACTTGATGGTAAGTAAAGGCCACAACACCTTACCTATTCAGTATGATGGTAACTCAAAGTTAAATATCTCAGGATAAATGTAGTAGTTATCTTTTCAAACAGACATTTTTTATCCCAATAATGTTGAAGTAGGTTCGCAGTACACACACTGCATAGACATACCAACATGTACTGTGTGTTGCATAAAAATAAAACTTGGTTTTATTCTCACGTTGCGGATGCAGTCGGTAAAAAAAAAAAAAAGGCTTGGTACGGAGCATTCTGACAATATTTTGTATTCACAGTGCACACAGCACGCAGTAGTTTGGGTATGTCTATGTGGTGCGCTCACTGTGAACCAGGCTTTAGTCTTGATGCAATATTCAGCTCAATACTGCAGATTATGTACTGTGACTAATGTGTCTCATTCTGTGTCTGTCTGTCTCTGTCTGTCTGTGAGAGAACAATGCCATTAATTCTGTTACCCATAACAGCCCAATTTGAAATTGGTAGCCTGGGCTTGTCCTACCTGACCTTCCTCTTGTTGTCTTCCTGTGTGATGTGGGCATGTGGTGGCTTTAAGGAGTCACTGCACTAATACAATATTATCATGACAATGTACTACTTATAAGAACCCATATTCCTGTGTTGTCTTCAGTAGGGACAAGCCAACAGCACTTTACTTAAGGGAAACTTTAATTATATACAAAGAAATATGCTTTATGAAGGAAATGTTTGATAATAGTGTGTGTGTGTGTGTGTGTGTGTGTGTGTGTGTGTGTGTGTGTGTGTGTGTGTGTGTGTGTGTGTGTGTGTGTGTGTGTGTGTGTGTGTGTGTGTGTGTGTGTGTGTGTGTGTGTGTGTGTGTGTGTAAGTATGAGTGTGTGTGTGTGTGTAAGTATGAGTGTGTGTCTATGTGTGTGTCTGTGGGAGTGTGACTTGGTCTTTATTCACAAATTTTCCAACCGTAACTCAAAAACATCTTGGATTTCCTTCTTCCTCACATATAATTATGTGAAAACTTTCTGGATATGAAAATGCTCCTCTTGGACAAGCAAACAGATTATCTGATAATTTAGCCATAGCTCAATAGCTCCACAACATGCAAAGTATTCTCGTGCATTTTTAACATAAGGAGTTTCAAAATCAAAATGCTGGAGGGTGTTACTAGGCATGTCCACAGATTAGAGCTATGAAGGAAGGAAGGATGTCCAGAGTCATGACACAAGGTCGTTTGGGGTGGGAGCAATTGAATGGACGTGTCTGTAAATATATTGCAACATTCTACAAAAAAAAAATTTTCCACAGGAAACTTTTCTAATACAACTAAGGCACACTCTCCAGTGCATCATCTTGCTATACACATTAGCTTGATCTAATATGACCTTGATGTATGCGTGAGCCTTCTCTACATATAGTATGCACTATATATGCTTACCTTATCAAGGAGCATCCTGAATACACAAGCTTACTCAATAGATACTCTATCCATGAATTTGCTGTATACATGAGTGTCCTCAATACATGAGCTAATTTCAGCTATCCATGAATTTGCTTTATACTGTGTGTACTCTACTAGTGACGTGTGTGCTGTATTGTAAACTTCAGATCAGTTGTGTGCTGAAGATGGTGAGCAAGCTCAAGTGGACCACAGAATAAGTTCTCTGCAGAAGGATCTGACAAGACTCAGCACTCTCCTTGTGGACAAGAAAGGCCAGCAGAAGAATCTGGAACAAGACAACATCTTATGTGAGACCGACTTCATACGATCTCTCAAGGCTAGTGATTAATAGAAGGAGAAGGGGGAGTGGTGAACACATGTATTGGTGGGGCAATGAATCTTTTTACATTCATGACTTCTTCTGTACACTTCATTCTGTTGGAAAATTCAGTCATGCCATATACTTTGCAATCATGGCACATGTGATCACAACGTACTTCTGGTGTTGTGATCACAGAGAACATGATTACCAAACCACCAGATATGACTTTGACACAAAAAAAAAAAAAAAAAAAAAAAAAAAAAAAAAAAAAACTTCTAAATTGATATATACACTATATTATTATATTCCCCAGTATTCTTGATGGCAGACTATTGCCCTATTACATGCTAGCAGAGGAACAGCGTTCCCTGGGTCCATTTTACATAACAGAATATTAAATAAACAATTAGTAAATTAAATTATATTTCAAATTTTCCGCTTTATTCCTATCATTTTTCACTTGATCTTTTCATGCCCATTGCATAGGAAAATCTTCCATCACAATATGTTTAAGCAAATAGATAGCCATTGTTAGTACACTGTATGGGTTCACTCTGTAGCTAAATAGAAGTTGTATTTGACTGATGCATATAATTGTTTTCCTTTCACCACGTCACCACACACACACAGTTTACTGTATTGTCATTGCACAACAATAACAGTCCATCGCACTCCCTTTGTACTAAATAACCATTGATATAGGGTATGTGATTGATAACATGCCCAGTATACAATTCTGTCAAATTGTTTTACGTATAGATAGATAGATAGATAGATAGATAGATAGATAGATAGATATACATGTATCGTTCTGTGAATAGACAGAGTTGTTTGATTGTTTTAATTTTTCTGTAAACATTCTTTTCTTTCTTCTTTTTTATAGCTCCTTTTTTTCGCAAATTTTTTATACGATTGTTATAACATTGTTCAACGTACGTACAAGGTGTTTATTATTCTTTCTTCTTTTCAGACAAAAGTTTATGCAATGAAGTATATTTTTTATAAATTGTTTAAATTGTTGTATTCAAGAATGATATTTGCATTACCTAACAGGGAAAACTGCCCTCTGAGTGGTATTTCAGTCAGCCTCTGACCTCCTGCAGTAACAAACTTATTCAGTTAGCTTAATGTTTTATATATGGTGGGGAGAGGGGGATTATGGGAACAAACCCATTGGAGTTGAGAGGACTGGTCTGGTCTGTAATAGGAAGACAGGGCTGTGGGTGAACCTCTAGTAATTAGTTTCCTTTTGAATGTGATCAGATTACAACTTTTGTGGTTACTCATAAATTAAGGTGTTTATTTAATGGCTCTATGCTCTAGCCCTAGCCAAACTGTCCTAAAACCTGGCCTTGCATGGGTAACCCCAGAAAGATTGGTCCAGGCATCTGGAGATGTAAGGCATGCACAGACGGAGAGACAGACAGAGACAGACAGATGGACGGACAGACAGACAATCATGCAAATATGAATTATAGTAAGATGGTTTCTTACCTTGGTTCAATATGCACTGAGAATGCTGTGTGTCATGGTAATCAGTATAGTCTTGATATGGCACTTTGCTGAGCTGCTCTATCAACATAGGTCAATAGATCTAATGCAAATATTAAACTACTTCAAAGAAACATTTACATTACATTTTTATGTACAGCAAATATTTTTTGTGTATTATTTATAGTTCTCAACTCATTTGCATTTCTTTACTATATCATCATGTGTGTCATCCTAGGAGGAAGAACTGGTGTCAATAAAGCTTCAAGCCAAAGTCGACAGTTTGAAAGAAGAGAAGGAGAGGATCCTTAACAGCTTGATGGAAGTCGAGTAAGAAACTCACACGCTCTATGTAGCAACACTTCATGTCTGTTGAATAGGAAGTAGCAAATGAGACAGTCACTGTGCTGTACAGGAGCTTGTGAGTACATGACTGCATGAACGCTAGTGCACACGCACACGCACACACACACACACACACACACACACACACACACACACACACACACACACACACACACGCAGGAGGCAGATTATGCTGTGGGACAAGAAGATGCAACTGGCACGGGAGATGAAGGAGGCAGTGGATTCAGAATCATCTCAGGCTGAGGTTCATGCCCTCAGGGCAGAGGTGCACCGGATGCAGGTAAGAAATACTCTCTCCAACCAGATAGTTATTAGCATGCATCAGTGCATGCAGTTTTCATGCTTATTGAAGGGCATTGTCTGGCCTCATTCCTATGTGGGTGTTTAACTGCATCAGTAGTATGACTAAGTTTAACTTCTTTATTCCTTCAGTTGCGCTACGATGACATGGTGAAGCTGCAGGAGAGAATAATGCGGGACATGGAAAAGACTGTCAGCATAAGAGAATCCATCATATTAAAGTATGACTTATAACAACTATGAAACTGGTATCTTGATCATACTGGTTATTATTTCTACGTAGAGGAGAGATTCAGGAGAAATCGGGCAGGAACGAGCAGACCAGGAGTAACCTGGAGACCAAAATACGGGATAAGAAACGTCAATTGCTGCTGGCATCTAAAGAAACCTCCAGGTTAGATCCTGTACATTTTGAATATATCTTCATTTTCTATCATTTCGTTACTCTAATCATATTCGTCTTTTCTAATGTAGCATAGACGAGTATCTTGTCAACCTCTCTGAGTCACAAGATGCCATCACCAAGGAAATGGAAGCCATCAATTCTAACTGCTTCCAAGTTAAATCTGCCATAGAGAAGATTCAAGACCAAATTGAATGCGCTGAGGATAACAAAAGAAGGGTAAGCTGTTATTATCCACAGTCCACATGAGATGTGGGGGCGTGGACTGCATTAATGTGCTGCTGTCAGAAGTGTAGGTCCATATGTGTGCTTGTTCACTCAATTATAATTGATAACAAAATAAATCGGGAACAAGTAACACAAGAAAAGTGTGTGTTACTCCTTTACCTGTTCCTTTTATAGCTCACACATAAATAATAGTATTGGAAAATGCCCAGTCCAGGAATGGACTGACAATTTGTCCATGCTATGTTGTTGTTTTTTTATAAAAAATTTGGATTCCTGTTTCTTTCCTTCTTTTTTTCTTTCAAATGCAACCTAGCCTGGCAGCCTAGGATCATGTCTTTTAAGTTTCACAAAAAATCCATTCAGCCATTTAGTAATCTAATTATGTGATAATGTATAATATATTAAGTATTGTTTTCAAGCATTGATGTGTTATGCAATCCACATGCAGGGTTTGGCTGAACTGATATCAGGCCAGTCTAAGGTCAAGTCACTGATGGCAGCCAAGGAAGGGAAGTACAAGTTGATGACCAGGAGTGCAGAGGGTTGTGAGGCAGAGAGGCAGAGGCAGATATCCAAGCTCCAGTCCCTGCAGGGCATAATGGAATGCCTGCAGGAAGACTTCCCTTCTTGTGACAGAGAACTACAGAATCTCTCACTTATGGTGAAGTGCAGACTTTCATCACTCACTGTGGATGGGGAAGTACAGCTGGAAGAAGTAACAGTAGAAAAAGTTAAAGTGAACAGTGAAACACTATAAATGTGTATATACAGGCAGATAGTATTTAACAATTAATAAAGACATTTTACTGCTAGTGTTATGATCGTATAAAGAACACACAAAAAAAATGGAGAAAATGAGTTGAGAGAGTGGACAAGAAACCACTGATTAATGCACTTGTGAAATGAGCAAAGAAGTATTCCCCCCCCCCCCCCCCCCCCCCCCCTTTTTTTTTTTTGGCTCATTGTGCAGTGATTGGCATTACACTAATTAGAATTATTTGTGCACAAGTTTAATATCTGCAATCCACATGGATTTTTCTTTATATTTCCTAGCAATGATACATCTAACTTAAAGGAAGGGTGCCATACAAAATGTTGAAGAAGGAAAAGAAAATGTTTTTGGCTGACACAAATACCTTGGGCACTTTGAATCATATTAAATTTTTTTTTGGAATTTTTTAGTATCATTCTTCATGACAAAAGTAGGCTTTGTTTCACTGCAATTTAACTCCGCACACCACCACTCATGCACACAAGGGAGAAAAAGTGCATAACAGTAATCTTTTTATATTATTTAAACTATGTCACTATTACATTTTCCCCCTTTTTACCCATGAAGTTGACTTACTTTCTTGTTGATCTTGCAATGAAACTTCTTCTGGCAGGTAAGTGCTGAGGTCCTGGTTCAACTCCTGGTCATGGTTGGGTTTTTCCCCCCTTTCTGACCATTTATGATGAAAGGGGGGGGTGCTTTTTCCTTTCTACTGAGAGGCATTTCGAGGAATGATTAAATAGCTTTACTTTTGCACATACTAATACACATTCATGTACATATACAACACATTACGTACATTGAAAGATTCATATACCCGCAACCTAGAAATGTGTTCAATTTGAAGCTATCTTTCTCCCAAGTTCAATACTTTGTGAAATTAATCCAGCATTGCAAACATGCTATTTAAAACGTTTAGAAAGAAATAATAGCCTATATATATATATATATATATATATCTATCTATCTATCTATCTATCTATATATATATATATATATATATATATATATTTTTTTTTTTTTTTTTTTTTTTTAGAGCAGTATTTTTCTTACTGGAACTAACTTTTTTTTAATGTAGCTTGCATCTAATGAGTAATAAACTAGTTCTCAAAAATTAAATCATTACAAGCCTAGGTTCCCTATTGCCAATGGAATCACTTCCAACAATTAATAACAATAGTGCAGCCTTGAGCAATGGCCTAAAGCATGCTTTAACATTAATAAAAACATAAATTGACGAATCTCACCTCAGAAGGAGGAAATTAGATTAGTAAAATCTGTGCTTGAACAGATTACAGGGCTATTATTTTGGCCAAGTATCTCAGTTTCTTCACATAACATTTTGATTAACATAAAACATTGCTTAGATGAGCTGTATATGACCTATTGTGTAGCTTAATACATAAAAAACAAAATATGTGAGAAATAAATTACTACATAGCATGCACACAGTATATGGCAATAGAGTTGCAACATTTAATCAGAGGAAGTACGGAGTGGTAACTCTTTGAGGTATCACTCTCTCTGAGTCTGGCACAGCCTCAAAGAGCTTAGCCTCTCTGTTGTCCACACTTTTGAACTCGAGGATGGACGCAATGTAATGTTGCCACATCTGTAGCAGTAGTTGGGAGCAGACCACACTGTCACCAGTTTGCTATCAAACATGTACTTGATGCCTTCGTGCACCAGCTGGTGTGCTCGACACATCAGCTTCAGACCGTTCAGATGCAAGAACTAAAGCACAAACAACAGAGGAAGGGGAAGGTGTTAAGAAGTGTTGGGCTAATTAATGTATACAAAAGGTTTTATGTTATGCAAAGACACTTTTAAAGAAGTGTGAGGCTGATAAAACTTACTTCTTGGGTCACCCTAGCTCCAAACAGGTAGCCCGCTCCACGAGGACTCACAGCCCATCCTGCTATCTCCTCAGGGTCTGACCACACCAGGTCTACATGTAATGAATGACAATTATTAGTACAAACCATTAGACAAATGTAATACTTACCACAAAAAGCTCCATTATGTGGAATTTCAATCCCTCTGTCGATTGTTCTTATCTAATGGGAACATACATACATACATACATACATACATACATACATACATACATACATACATACATACATACATACATACATACATACATACATACATACATACATACATACATACATACATACATACATACATACATACATACATACATACATACATACATACATACATACATACATACATACATACATACATACATACAGCATACATTCCAGCATGATAAGCCTAGCCAAGAGAAAACTGTCTATTTACTCTCTATACCTGTTTTCTCCCCAGTGCTAATGGATATCCCATTTCCTATATATTATGTACAGTGCCTCCAACAATAACCCAAGGTTTCATTACAATTTTTCAAATTTTCAGTATGTTTTTTTTAATTTTTTTTTTTTTTATTTTTTTTTATGGATTTTCTGTATTTTTTGTAATCTAATTTGTTTCTTCATTTACTGAAGTAGTCCATATTTCAATTGACATAGTTGTGACTGATTAAAAAGCTATTTTAACAATAAAGCAATGACGTATGAGAAATTCCTTTGACAGGAGTAATGACTCGCCAAATTTGCTTGTCTCCAATAGGTTTAGGTAGACACTAGGAATCCTTACATCATCTGGTACACCTCATTCATCTCTTATCCTTATCAGGGTCAACGTGAACACCCACCTCACTGTCAATACTTTCCAGAGCAAGTGTCTAAAGCTGACCATGGAGTGCTAGAAACACAAACAATAAGAATCAAGGAAGATTCTTCAAATAGATTCAAGCCCAGTTACAGCAACTCGTAGAGAAATTGTCGCTAGCCAGACCCTTTACCAAAAACATAGGCAAACTCACTATTCAAGTTGTTCTGCACAGTTATATTATTTATTAAAGCTTGCGTGGGGATGAGAGATTGTTACAAAAATATGCACACAATAGGAAAGGACTAGTTAAAATAATGTTCTGAGGAAAGTGATTTGCAGTCTGTGAGCTGGTTTGCAAGACTATGGAGAAATTACCAGAATTTGGCAAAAGATGGACAAAACCAGACAAGCCATAGAATATCCTTGGATTTCCGTATGCCTTAGAAAACTGGAATATGTTGTAAAATTAAAAGTGAAATGCGTAGGTTGGAGGAACTGATATTATAAATGCAGAGCCCTTTCCTCGTGCCACCCTCCAACTTCTCCCCCCCCCCCCCCCCCCCCCCCTGCTTATATCATAGAAATTTCTCCCCAGATACTCGAGCACTATATCCATAAAGGTTGCAGAGACTTCATCAGTGCTTGAAACTAAAAATGCTGACTCTGCATTAACTGTATGACTCTATCAACAAGTTTCCATAACACTTTAATCACAGACCACACTGAATTATAACATGTAGACACTTGCACTGGTGTTGAGAGTTGAGACTACAGAGACCTGACGGACACTCACTTGGTCTAGTGTCTTCACTTCAGGAGAGAGGCCCCCATGGACACACAACACCTGCTCATCTATGACCTGGACACAGGGACAACACAGGAATAGCAGGACAGACAATTATCATCACATACACACACACACAACACACCACACCACACCACACCACACCACACCACACCACACCACACCACACCACACCACACCACACCACACCACACCACACCACACCACACCACACCACACCACACCACACCACACCACACCACACCCATCCACACACAGCTTGCATGTAAGAAATCTCCAGCAGGTATAACAAACCACACTGTATGATATCTTAACCAGCACAAGAACGACACGCCATTGTTGCTCACTCACGGCAGCTATGGTGAGGAGGTCAAACACACGACAGCAGTACCTCCAGGCGTTGGCATTGCCATACTTGTTCAGACACTCATCTGCAGGCAAGCAGACAAGGGAGGAGGGGGGGGGGGGGGTTGTAATATAATATTAAAGTTTCCAACTTACACAAAGGTTGATTTGTGGTATATCATTTGTGTTTCCTCCATCATTGAGAGAATGAGGGGGGGGGGGGGTAAGGAAGGGTGAAGATTTGTAATACAAAATTATTCATGAATACGTTAATCTGGGGGGAATTCTAATTTGTTGGAGCAATGACACACATGTACTTTTAAACGCACACTATTTGTAGTTGTATTCTGGTCCTGTGATTATACTCCAGTGATGCCAGCACAACTAAACCACTATGTCACAACTACCATGCACACCTCCACCCAACCATCCACCCAACCATCCACCCAACCATCCACCCAACCATCCACCCAACCATCCACCCAACCATCCACCCAACCATCCACCCAACCATCCACCCAACCATCCACCCAACCATCCACCCAACCATCCACCCAACCATCCACCCAACCATCCACCCAACCATCCACCCACTCACTGCACTCTGATGCAGTCCGTGATGGAGAACGACAAGGGACACAAAAATATACCCCCTCCCCCCCCCCCCCCCACAGGCAAGATAATAACAATGTTCACCAGCATGAACACTTGCTACACCTACTGATGGTCACTTTGCTTGTAATAAAAGCAGGGATGGATGACGTTCTTCTTCAGTATGAGAATGAGTCAAAAGAAATGTATTAACATGAAAATCTGTTTGTTTGTATGACGCCCATGGACTCTGCCCCCTGCAGTGGTACCCCCCACATGCCACACATATCTGGAATCATCTTGAACTCAAGTCACTGAGGCATAAGGAATGCCTGAAGGTTTAAATCAGCTGAAGCATCCAATGGTGCCTGAAGTGCATAGTGGTAGAACAGGGTCAATCACGGTGGAGGTGATAGGTTCAATCCTCTCCTCCTCTCCCCACCCTGGCTCACCCAGGGAGGGGAGGGAGTGGGTTATAAAACTGGAAATGCCTCCACAGCATCTCTGCCTGAAGATTGGTACACCTATTAAGCTGTTGAAACATTTACATGCTCCAAGATTATGCAATAGGAAATGCCATTATCATCACAGGACAAGTTAAAGGGGAACATTATTGATTTCTATGATTCCCATACGCTCCTATGACTTTACTACTTCAATAGGGGATTTACGTGATTATGTCATATACAACCGGCCACACCTACTTATGGTATCAGTGACCACTAGCAGCATAGAAAATGTATTAGCGTTCATGATTGGTTATCAATGCTATTCTTGAGAAATGAAACTGCAAAACAGCGCGTGCCTGTATGCTGATAGCAAATTCCAGAATATTTCTATCAGTGGTTGTGGAGAAAGTGAAACTTGAAAGTGAATGAAAGGTTTGATTATGACCTTGCCAATGAAATAACTTCTCAGAATTCATTGACAGGTGGCAGTGGCAGTGGCAGTGAGTGTCAGACAGTTACAAGAGCGATCTCGGCCCAGAAGCAGCTGCTAGTTCCTGTTAGACCTCTCTGTCATGTCCATCCAATCAGGTGTTGCCAAAGACATCCATGATGACACTGGTGATGAGCCTAGTTCAGGCACAGATTCCAGTCACAGTGACATGAAAGAATGGCCAAGAAGAAAGCGACAATAAATGTGTACAGCAAATTCCAGTTAGATCAGCTGGAGAATGCCCTCATCGTTGACAAATATGTTAATCGTTACACATTTGATCGTTTTTCAAAGGATCTAAACATCCCAAAGGAAAAAAAATTAGGGTAATATACAGTATATTTTCTCCAATAATTTTCCATTTTTTTCATTTTTTTTTTATTAGAATTAAGTAGATAAAGAATAAATAAATACATGTACTATTTAAATTATATTCACAGAAAAAATTCAACAAAAATGAAATAATATTGCTCAGCATAATGTAGAAATGAACACTGGTGCAGCCCCAAAATTTTGTTTTTGTTTTTGCTCCCTTCTGTAATCAAATGTTACATGGGATAGAAGGATCCAATTTCTTTAATTAAAAAGGGGATCAGATGGAGAGGTTTGGAATTGAGTGAGTTCTTGACAGTGCAGCTGCAGTAACGAGATCTGATAAATGACCGTAATTTGGTGTCCTTTTGAACTCACTTTGGTTATAACATTTTTTGTGATCACAGTGCTGTGTGGTTTGTAAACACAACTTTCTCTATGTAACGTCCTTTTGAATGGAATTAATTACAACTTCAGATTACATCTGTGATTGATTACTCACAAAGAGATAAGTTTATTTAATGGCCATACGTTTGACCTAGCCATATTCTCCTCTAACCTGGTCAGTGGGCCTGTGAGAAACCCCTACAATGTTTAGGATGATTGGTCCCTGTGTCACACACTACATAACTACAGCAAGGTAGATCAAACATCATCAGCCACACTAATAACAAAATCAAAAAATATGTAACATGAACCTCTACTTCAGCCTCCTTTCCTTCCCCCCCCCTCCCTTTCTTCCCCCTCCATTCTCCTCCCCCCCCCCCCATCCTCCTCCACCTCCTCCTGCCTCCTCCTCCTTCCACCTCTCCTCCTTCTCCCCTATCCTTCTCCTCCCTCATCCTCCTTCTCCCGCCTCTCTCCTACCCCCTCTCCTCTTCCTCCCCCATCCTTCTCCTCCCCCACCCTCCTTCCCTCCATCCTCCTCCAACCCCATCCTCCCCCCCCCCTCCCCCAATCCTCCTCCTCCTCCCTTAATCTTACCAACAGCATATCTCATAAGTTACAATTAAAATCTGTGCAGGTCATTTCCTTTAGGATCAGAACTAACCACTTGTAGTGATGTAGAGTTATTCTACATGCAGTTACTGCTAACACTTACCATAGAAGCCATAAACTTGAGTTGTCTGTCTGCTTTCGTGGTTGCCTCGTAGGAGAGTAATCTTGTCCGAGTAACGCACCTTCAGAATCAGAAGTAAAGTGAAGGTCTCGAGACTGTAATAGCCTCTGTCCACAAAGTCACCCTGCACAAAATACCACACACCAACAGTGAGAGAGAGACAACTGTACCCTTAAATAACACATCTGCTGGTGTTAGTTAGAGAGAGACCTGTACCTTGTGGCTGCAGGTCACCATCACTTACGGCCAACATCAGTATTTACGCACACCATCCCCTCCCCAGCAAGATAAACTTTCCTCTGCACATGCCCATACACATAACCACCCACCAGGCAAGAACACAGTTATACAACACCACAGTTATACAACCACTGCACATGTGGAATAGATTGAGTTGTAGGCTACCATGAAGACGTATGACATGTCAGGGATATGTCCTCCTCGCTTGAACAGTTGTTGAAGATCATAGAACTACAAGGCAATACAGACAGTGCAATAAACTGAGAGAGGGTACAACAACAAACATACAAAACAACACACAATTCCTAAATAAGCATTTCCATCCTAGCATCATTGATCTATATTTAGCTAATGGAGACAACAACATTGAGAGTTTCCTTAATTTGGAGTTCATTTGCATATAAACATGTTCTCAACATATAAAGGTGAAAGAACTTGATTGAACAGTGAGCTAGCAAAACACTCTGTCTAATGCATCATCCTATTGGGAGTGGTCAAATCCTGTAATAAGTTGCTTCAAATTTTATAAAAGTTGAAAACATTGCACAAAATTTCGCATTCAAAGGTACAATCCTCAGATGTCTATTCTCAGGCACTCCAGATTGTTGGAAGGTGAATACAAATAAACCTGGGCACTACATTTCAATAACACTCTCCAATCACAACCTCACCCTTCTCTCCTTCCCTTCACCCCCTACTCTCCTTCCCTTCACCCCCTACTCTCCTTCCCTTCACCCCCTACTCTCCTTCCTTTCACCCCCTACTCTCCTTCCCTTCACCCCCTACTCTCCTTCCCTTCACCCCCTACCCAGATTGGAACCTCAGTCTCCCTGCTGTAATTGTGGACCTGTCCTGTATGCACTAAAGCTGTGGCCATCAATTTGTCTAGCCATAGGCAATTTTCTGGACTATGTAACTTCACCAGTTCGGCCATGAGGTTACTTACTTGTCCATGAATGTCCCCACACACTGTGACAGGTGTGGACACAGGTTGTACGTTGGATTCCTCAAGAAGAAGGTCACACACAGAGTCACACAATTTCTAAAACACCAGTTAACCATACATGAATATAAAGCAGAAAGATTATTCAGACTGACAACCGACTTTTAAGTCCTTTTCCGGTAAATACTGACACTTCATCGCCTCGGTAACCCACCGGTCTACATCATTAGTGTGCGAACTGTCCATAATCTGTAGTTTTACACCGAATGTCAGCGATTAACCTTCTGACAGCTTCCAAACCTCATACTTCACGGAGCAAAGGTCGAAGTGCAAGACTGGGGAGTCTGGGACTAGCTAGACCCTTTACCTAATATCTACACGGTCTGTTTTACTCAGCAGAATGATTCGGTAAAGGGTTTGACTAGTAGTATAAAAAAATTATAGACACAATTTATGAGTTTGGATAACTTATAAATTAGCGCATTTATCTATACTCAAGTGGTGGAAGAATTTAATTGATTAAAAAGATGTACTCCGATGTGCCCCTATTTTTTTTTGTATCTCTCACTGGTACATTTCACACAATTACTTTCATCCTAGTAGCTCTTCTGAACATTTTTATGACATACTGATATGTTATGTATCCATTCCTCTGATAACTCAGTTGGGTATAAGACATTGGGTGAGTCTATAGGCACTTCAATTTTTTTGAGATCATTGAGTGAAGGTTTTATTGCAGACATCAAAATTTAGGGGGTTTCCAATTCTTACCAGGTTGCTATGTCTAAAAATCCACAAAATAATTAAACTTTACTGCTTTAAACTAGAGGGAGTGCTCTAAATGTCTCCACACATTGTGACTGATGTGGACACAGGCTGTTCATTGGAAACACAAAGTCTCAAAGTTTCTAAAACAACAGTGAACCATACATGAATATAAAGTAGAATGATTATTCAGACTAAACAAGGGACTTTCAACTCTTTTTCAAACTTACTTGGGTTATATTTTTTGTGATTGAATAGCATAGCAATAATGAACATAAAGCATGATTTATGTCACTCGAAACACCATTTCTAGACCTTGTGGCTTCATTTTAATTACAGCAACTCATGAGAAGGCATGCAGCCAGTGCTATTAATTCTTTAGAAAGGACAATGTTTTGGAAGCATTGCGTAATGCTGAAATGTGGATAGCCAATAATTAGTGGAGAGCCCATCAATGCCATTGATTATTTTAGAAAGTCGGAAGGCACAGGGTAATGCTGAAAAATCAAATCTGAATGTATGCTTCAGAATGAAATGAACAAAATTAGCTGTTCACTTAACATAACCAGCAGTATATATTTACTTATTGGATCTGATTGTAGCAGATTCTTACTTACTAGTATTCTCTTTCTGAATGGTGGTGACAGGTGATTTTGGAACTCACTTGGGTAGTTTTTTGGTGCATATGTGAGTGTGAGATTGAAATACAGTAATATTGAACAAAGTTTGCATAAACAAGTGACTTGTTTTTTTTTTGGTTGGTTTTTTTTTGGCCTGCAGCTTACAGCTGTCACAGAGTGGCAAATTCCTGTGGGTCACCTGAGTCAGCACACACTTCCACCACACCCACCAGGGGGGGGGGGGGGGGGGGGGGCTACGAAGGGGAATTCCTCCACCAGCTAACCTGGTGGCTCACCCTCAACTAGTGAGGGAAGCACATTTTCCTGAGATGGAATGCAGAGCCCAGTGCCATTTCCCTTGAGACACCCTATGGAAGGCCATCTAGGTGGCACAGGTATAGATGGAAGGCAGCTGACTAGCAGGAAGTGGTGAGAAAAGAATTTGTATCCAATGGCAACCCTCTACCTGCACCAAAAGATGCTAGACTCAATACATTGGAGGGTTGGTCATGCTGGAGAACCAACACTACCACTGAGGACTGCCAGTGGTCCACAGAGTCATGCATTAAGGGGCAAGGATGACCATTTCCCTGAGCAGAGCTACCATTTCTAACATTGACCACTTTACCCCCTGGGTAAGTTATATAGGGACCCAAAAAGGAGGGGGGGGGGGGGGGGGAAAGAAAATCCTCACTTTGACCACACCTATTGCAGTGGAAAAGGGAAGGAAAATAGGGAAGATGTGAGGGGGGAGGGAGAAAAAATGGGAGGGATTGGGGTAGAAAATAAAGGTCTGACCATAGGTATTCTAGTACATGGATTGGAAAAGCCAATAAAGATATATTGAAGTGACCACATCCTGCTCTTATTGATGTTATATTTCTAAAATGGATAAGAACCTTAGCTCTCTACTGATTCACTCGGTTATTAAACCCTTTGAATTCCCTAGAAAGGCAAGGAGTAGCATGGGATCCCCTTCAATTAGTAACATTTTTGTACATACCAGTGGGAAATTCATGAAAGTTCTTTAAGTGGCATTTCTGGCATTTGTATCCTGGGTGGTTTGGCTCCTAAACTTTGTGTAGTTTTTTTGTTGTTTTTTTTGTTTTTTTTTGGTTTTTTTAAAAATAAGATTTAGATACTGTTTTGTTCATTGTGGCTACTATTATCTCAGATCAATGCTTTGTTTAATAAAAAAAATTTTTTTAATGAAATGCATGTTGTTTGTAGCTGCTCAGAAAGACCACACCAGATAAATTTCCTGTCTCTCATCTGAGTTATTGAAAATTAATGTTGGCACTGGTAAAAAGAAACACAAATATTAGCCAGGCAAAATTTGCTTCTTGCTGGTTACTTTTATCAAATATGCATTTCTGTTCATGTAATTCACTTGGAATTTCAAAATTGTGGTGCAAATATTATTCTGGTGCAGCAATTTTGAAAAATTTCTTTAAAAAAAATTAAAAAAAAAAAAAAAAAAAGAAAAAAAAAAAATCGATGTGGAGAATTTATATTGAAAATGTATTGTGTTTTTATCAAGGACCTTCGATAAAATCGAATGAGGGCAGTGGATGGGAAACAGAAAATTTGTCTGATGTTGCCTAATATCTCTAGATATGTCTATATACATAATTTTTAAGAGTGTTTTTTATTTGATACATGGAACTCTGATTTTCCAACAATGCCATGCTAAGGCACTTAGCATGGCATTGTTGGAAAATCAGTCATTGTGATAAAATGTAAATTGTATTGAAAAGTTTAGTCAATTACACTCAAATGTAATTAAAATACATTTACACATTGAATTGTACTACAATTATAATTGCCTAATTTTTAATCATATTTTGTATTTAAATTACCTTTGTAATTTAATAACCCAAGTGTGATATATATATATATATATATCATCAGGTCACCCTTGCACTCACATGAGTTCTCATGAAGGAGTTTCTGCATCATTCTTCTGCAACCATTCATAAGGCCTAGATACCACTGAGTAAAAGCACATTTGCTAAGTGTTCAGGATATTCCCACATCTCATCAGTGATAGCCTGTACAACTGCTGATCACATGCACCAGAAACTTGACTAAATGATTTAGACAATTTATTAAACAAGAGTTTTACTCAATAAGGATACACTCGCAGTACCATTTGAACCCTATTTTTTGGAGTATATTGTGTTGTACTTTATATACTTAATACAAAATGTATGTAAATTGCCACTCAATATACACAAAAGGAGATGTCTGTCTGTCTGTCTGCATGTTGTACCATCATTCTGGCCAAACCTGAGAGGGTGGATTTCTCTGAAACTTGGCACAATCATAGGTTTTTTTACCCAACTTAAAACATGGGCTGAGAAATTTGGAAAATGGTTATCATGGTAGTGAAAATAGCTCAAAATAATACACTGGCTGGACAAACCCATGGAGCTAAAGGCCTAAAACTTTGTATGCATACACAACTTGACTTTGGAAGTAACATGAGCTGGGTCCCATCTAGCCACACACCTCTTCCATTAGTGTTTAAAGCTTAAAAAAGTATTTAAAAAATTGAACTTTTGAATAATGCTTGCACCTAAAGAGTTAAAAACACGAACCCATCCAATATATATTTTGGTTGATAAGTATGTATGTTTTTATGTATATGTGTGTGTGCCTAGGCATGACGGCCAAACCCCTCGACCAAAACGACCGAAATTTGGCATGTGGTCTCCAAGAACCCAAGTGAGCATCATTAAACACATTTTGGCATGTTGATGAGTGTGATTTTGTCATATTCACACCCACAGGAAGTTGTTTTAGCTGCCAATAGTTAATCCAAAAACTAGTCAGGCCAAAAATTGGTGTATGGTCTCCAAGTACCTGAACAAACATGATTAACCAAATATGGGTGTGGTTTTTTCATAGCCACACACACATGAGCTGGTATTTTGCTACCAAAAGCTAATAAATGGACTAACCAGGCTGAAATTTGGCATGTAGTCTCCAAGTTACAGGTTGAACATTATTAAACACATGGGTGTTGTTCGGTCTTAGCCACACAGCAGGAAGTTGTTTTGGCTGCCAAAAGCTAATTCAAGAACCAACCATGCCGAAAATTTAGTGGCTTCTATAATGTTTTATGCTGACATTGGCTGGGCAAAGCAGGATATATGCTGATATAATACCTGGAAGAATTCTACTGCATTCCAGGTGTGTGAAACATCCACAGTAACATCAGTGAGCAGTGCCATGAGTGTTGCAATTGTGTGCACAGCTTCCGAGACTTCATTAACATTTTGTGCTGTCCTCACTGCTCTTGGTCCCATGAATCCAGACATAGTGTGCATGGTAGGGAGAATATGCAGTATGCTTATACAAATCACTGATACCCCATCCACACAGCACACTGGTCATTTCATTCTTGATGTATGAACAGAAAAAAGATTGCTTGAATGATTTCCTTCTGCTACCATAATTTGCTGTTCTTTATAAAAATTTAAAAAAAGATCGCCTCTAGCATGATGGATTCTTTTAATAGCTTTAGCCACAGATTATTGTTTGTAGTTGAATTTGGTACACCCGAACATTACTGCCTATTTGGTGGAAGCCTGACTCGAATTTTTTGAATCTGCTAGTTCATGATGTGCTCTTAAAATGTAGGGGTGGTTGACACCATTTTTGTGTGATTTAATTGTCAGGCAATTATACAACTGAAGCCTTTCTAGATCTTGTAGCTGTTACGTATTCCACATCATATATTTTGCTGCACTGGATGATTAATTGATTCTCACACATCCACAGTCAATCAGATCGTGTGGACCAGCCTTGCAGTGAAACTTCAATTTAAATACATTCTTCTTTTATAAGGAGTAAACTGGAAACTAGTCACCTCAACAGCTCTATCTAACAGCACTAGTTACAGTACTATAGCTGTAACGAATGTCCGAGATACTGAAAAGCTCACAAAAGAATGTGTTCAAACTCTGTTTATGAATTTGAGCCATACCCAAGATTCCCTACTTGCAGCTGCTCTAAGTAGAAAGCACTTCATTAGCTCTGTGTGAAAACTGATGGAGAGTGTGGATAGGTTACTCTGGTAATAGTACGATAACAACCCAGCTTCCCAGGCTATCCTAATGTAGGATTTCCAATCACCACTTCAAATTTTTGTAGTAACAATTTTTTTTTTACTTGAATGAACAGTAAATGACCTATAGTGGAAAAAAAAAAGAAAAAAGTACATCACCAAGAGAAATTCATGAAAAGTAATTTACATTGTTTGCACAGAGTGTATGGCAATGGAGTTGCAATATCAATCAGAGGAAGTATGGAGTGGTAACTCTTTGAGGTATCACTCTCTCTGAGTCTGGCACAGCCTCAAAGAGCTTAACCTCTCTGTTGTCCACATCTTTGAACTCGAGAATGGACGCAATGTTGCCACATCTGTAGCAGTAGTTGGGAGCAGACCACACTGTCACCAGTTTGCTATCAAACATGTACTTGATGCCTTCGTGCACCAGCTGGTGTGCTCGACACATCAGCTTCAGACCGTTCAGATGCAAGAACTAAAGCACAGACAACAGAGGAAGGGGAAGGTGTTAAGAAGTGTTGGGCTAATTAATGTAAACAAAAGGTTTTAGGTTATGCAAAGACACTTTTAAAGAAGTGTGAGGCTGATAAAACTTACTTCTTGGGTCACCCTAGCTCCAAACAGGTAGCCCGCTCCACGAGGACTCACAGCCCATCCTGCTATCTCCTCAGGGTCTGACCACACCAGGTCTACATGTAATGAATGATAGATATTAGTACAAACCATTAGACTAAGGCAATGCTTACCACTAAACGCTCCATTAGGTGGGATCTCAATCCCTCTGTCAATCGTTCTTATCTAAAGGGAATAAACACAAAGTATATTCCAACATGTATCAGCCAAGCCAAGGAAAAATAAAGAATACCCAACATTAATGGTGTCTATCTCTCTCTAATGTCGATGGGCATTTTTTTTCTCGCTACCATATATATATATATATATATATATATATATACATGCTTTATAATCAGTCAATTATAGAGAAGCATAGATCATGCAAGATTAATCAATTTGGTTTAGAAAGTCCCAGAAATGACCTCAGAAGTGTACAACGCTCAAAGTCTTCCAGATTGGACATTGCCCCCAGTCACCTAAAAGTTGCAAAATTTAGGGATTTGTTTGAGTAAGTCTACATGGCAACACAAACTATGGCATCCACTTCATCAAGGAAGGAGCATGTAACCATTCCTCACCCAGACACTTCATTTAGGTCCTTCACCTGACAAAGAGATAATCATAATTGGTTGAGGTTTCAGGTTGTTTTTTTTATCTTGGTTTTGCTTTGCAGCCAGGTGTGGCTGCCCCCCAGATCTGCCATCAAGGTCTTCACTTTCTAGTATACAGACTCGTTCCTTGAGACACCATCCAAATGCCCCAAGACCATCTTCTGCCCCCTCCTCCTCCCCTCCAAGACCTCAATGAACACTTTCATCTCTTCAAATCTCCTACCTGCTCCCACATCTTACTCAAAACAAAAAAAAAGAAAAAAAAAAAGAAAAAAAAAAGAAAGAAAAGAAGTGCCAGCCGTAGTCAGGTAGTTGGAGTTTGAGTCATGTGACACCTAACTGCACATCAACATGAAGTTCAATCTGATTTGGGTAAGAGCGGGTCAATTGGACCACAATTAAATCTTAAATGTCAATATGTATGCACAGTGGGGACAGAGTTCATCCTGATTGGATTGCTACTGAGGCTTTAGTGTGAATAAGCCTTAGATGCTCTCCACAGTGTTATGGAGATGCCATTGTCAATCATTATAGATCTCTCTCTCTCTCTCTCTCTCTCTCTCTCTCTCTCTCTCTCTCAGATAGTGCTGCAGAGACCTCTTCCCAGTGTCACCCCCTTGGTTACAATATACAACCCTCTCCCCAGATACCGAAGTGCTCACTTCCCAGGGGTTGTAGAAACCTCACCAGCGCTTGGGTCTAAACAATGCTGACTCAGCATTAATTAACCAGCTTTATCAACAAATATTGTGTGGCTACCACAACTTCCTTGTTGTCATAATCCTTAAAGGACAACCATGTTGTAAATTGGGGGGGGGGAGGGGGTCATAAATCTCCTTGCTTTTTCTTTCATGGCTCCATTTGATTTCCATAACACTTTAATCACAGACCACACTGAATTATTACATGTAGACACTTGCACTAGTGTTGAGAGTTGAGACTACAGAGACCTGACGGACACTCACTTGGTCTAGTGTCTTCACTTCAGGAGAGAGGCCCCCATGGACACACAGCACCTGCTCATCTATGACCTGGACACAGGGACAACACAGGAATAGCAGGACAGACAATTATCATCACATACACAGACACACACACACAACACACATCACTTGAAAGGGAAAAAAATTAAATACACATCAGAAGCTATACATGGTTTATAAATGATAAATATGGAGGCCAACAATTGACAACAACCATCTGGGAGTGTATTCAGCTGTGCTGTGATACTGCAGTCATCGTTGTGTTTAGTGAAGTGCAGTGCTCAATTAACCACAGAAGAACTCTTTCCATTTTGATTACATATGCTCACCCTTTCCCCCATTACTGCCACTAACAAATGCGGCACAACACACACTCACTCACACCAGCATCCTGTCCATGCCTGCAGGCATGCATGACAGTTCCAGCTGGTATAACAAACCACATTGTATGATATCTTAACAAGCACAAGAACAACACGCCATTGTTGCTCACTCACGGCAGCTATGGTGAGGAGGTCAAACACACGACAGCAGTACCTCCAGGCGTTGGCATTGCCATACTTGTTCAGACACTCATCTGCAGGCAGGCAAGCAGAAAGTAAGGAAATGTGGGGGGTTGTAATTATAAAAATTAAAAAAACTTTTTAAAGGGAAAAAAATAATTGAAGAAAAATAACAGAAAAAAAAAAATTGATAATTAAAAAAAAACAAAAACAAACAAACCACAAAATTGTAAGAGCATTGACACACATGCCATTGAAAAGAAGAATAGTAGTTGTGGTTGTATTCTGGTCCTGTGATTATACTCCAGTGATGCCAGCACAACTAAACCACTATGTCACAACTACCATGCACACCATCCAACCAACCATCCACCCAACCATCCACCCAACCATCCACCCAACCATCCACCCAACCATCCACCCACTCACTGCACTCTGATGCAGTCCCTGTTGGAGATTAACAACAAAAGACAACAGAACTGTACTCCTCCCCCCCCCCCCAGGCAATATAACAAGTATGTAAATCAGTACTAACAATTATTACAACTACAGATGGTCATCTTGCCTTTAGTAAAGTAGCCATGGTTGACTTTCTAATCATAGGAGAATGGCTATCAGAAGACATGTATAAACACAGAAACCTGTCTGTTCATACGATGCCTATCTCACACATCATACATATTAGGAATCATCACGACCTTAGGATTATTTGGGATACGATTCAGGGGCTTTAGGCACACCCAACCTGTTCATTTGTTTGTTTGTGACACTTTTGGACTGTCTCTTACAATGCAACTCTAATATGCCACATATTTGTAGTCATATTATTGACCTCCATTCATGTGGACATGAAGCACACCTCAGTGTAAATTAGCTGAATAATCCAAAAGGCAGCTGATTGGGGTTGGCACTTAAGTGCCTATTTTTAGAACGGGGTCAAATAGGATGGGCATATTGGATGAACCCCCAAGCTCACCATGGTGCCAAACTGTAAGCAATGATTTCATAAATTGACATGCTACAAAAGCATGGACTTATTTGAAATAAAAATTTACCATTTTTATCATTTTAGTTGACCAACATTTAAATATACATTTGGATGTCTGTACAATCTATCATGCTATTGAGACATTTGGATCCTCTAAGATTGTGCAATGGTACAAGGCTCATTGCCAAATACATGCAGCTCACTTACTCCAGGCTATTATCATCACTGAACAAGTTACAGGGGAAACAGTACTCATTCCTAAAGGCTAAATATATTCCAATGATCATCTCATTCCATTAAAAAACAACTATAAATTCCAGTAGAAGACAGCTTTGCAACATCTATCCACACAGCACAAGGTCAACTCCCTAATAGCTGCTGGAGTTCATCTTTCCCAGCCACACTTCTCTCATGGCCAACTGAAGGCAGCAGCTCAGTTTTCTTCTGCTCTAGTAAAACAAAAACCATTGTTTATCCAGCTGCTTTGACTTGGGAATTTAAATAATTTATCCAACTGCCACTATCCTACTCTGTATAGTTTGCAAATGTCTGTCTGTCGGTAAGTAATACTACTCCTCCCAAATAGAACTTCCAATCACCACAAAATTTACAGTCTACTTGGGGAACCACTGGGAGTACATCTTGGAAAATGTACTATGAGAAAAGAAAAGAAAAATTCAAATTTTTCCCTATGAAAAAGCCTAAGAAACCATGGCCAATCAATAAGGCACAGGTCCCCCAAGCTTTAAGTCGGTGGTTTGTATTCTGGACTGGGCCTTTCCTCCCTTTACTTTTCCCATTTTCACATCCTTCCCCCCCCCCCCCCCCCCCCACCTCCCTTTTTTCTTATTGTTCATCAAAAATCCTCTATATAGCAAATAAATACATTAAGCAAACTGAAAAGGTTTCCTACTGCAGGAGGCTGGAGGTTGACCAAAACAAAAAAAAAGAAAGAAGAGAAGAAACAAAACCAAAAAAAAAGAAAGAAGAGAAGAAACAAAACAAAAAAAAAAAGAAAGAAGAAAAGAAACCAAAAAAAAAAAAAAAAAAAAAAAAAAAAAAAAAAAACCCTAAGGCAGGTTTTGCGCTAGTAATATAGTGATTAACAAACATAAAGAAATAGAACTGTTGTAAGAAACAGCTTCATCCAACTTATTAAACATTTCGTTACTAGCAGAGGAACCTGCACCCTGTGTGGGACTCTTACTCAATAGCCTCAGGGTGGACAACATTCCTCGAGGAGATTGGAGCCAGGAAGATGAGCTTGTCCATACTGCCATAAAGAACAACAGACTTGTAGTAGTAGGAATTACAACTGCACATTATGATGAGGTAATTTTTTGTCTTTTTTTTCTTTTTTTTTAATTGGACACCACTTGCTACTGGCACCACTCATCAGGATGCACTTCTATTGGATGCCAAACTGAAAGAAAGAGGCCAGAAAATGCCCTACCCTGCATCATCAGTCAAGCTGAATGGAGAACAGATCTCTCAGTAGGAAGTAAATATAAAATATAAATCTCGAGGCAGTGATTTCAATAATAAAAAATTAAAAATTTTAAACTCTACATACAACTGATATGACATCAAGATGACACTATTAAAAATGGAAAACCAAAGGAAAATTTCCAACTAGCTCAGGCGTGCACTCTGATGATCCCTTTCCAACTGGTGTGAGGTAGCCAGCTCCTGTTCTGTTAGTTTGGCTTTCTTGGTGCTCTGCTGTCCACCGTGGCATGTAGATCAGCCCAGTGCTGCATGCTTCTTTCTGGGCATGGCTGGTCGTGGTCTTGATCAGGTAACTGGATGGAGTGTAGGTTTTTACCAGTTAGTTAATGTTTTGGGGGAAATGATGCACAGAAACTCTCAAGTAAATATATTTGATGCTGGTTGTGGAAAAAAAATTGATGCACAGAAAATACTAGGTGAAATTAATCTGACATCCGAAGCCGGTTGTGGACCGACACCAACTATGTAAAGTTGAAATGGGAGAGGAAGAAGAGAAGGAAAAGGGAGAAAAAAAAATTAAGTCAGAATTGAATCACTGACCTTCAGCTGGGGAAACCTTGCCTTAACCATTAGGAATTGTTTTTCAGGCTTTTTTTTTTTTTTGCATGAAAAAATTTGATTTCCTTTTTTGGCCACCACAGGTTACACTACCGGACCACATGAATATCTCCACCAAATTTCGTCCCACCTAGACCAAATCTAGGGATATTGAACCCCCTTCCCTTCCCCCCCCCCCCCCCAAACCCCCTTCACCTTCCTCCTTCTCTTCCTCTACCTCTCATCTTACCACCAGCACGTCTCCTCCATTATAATCAGAAGTAACACAAGTCATTTTACTTCTGGATCATAATTAAGTAATTCACTTGTAGTGATGCATTACCTTCATGCAGTTACCTCAAACACTTACCATAGAAGCCATAGACTTGAGTGGTCTGCCTACATTCGTGGTTGCCTCGTAGGAGAGTAATCTTGTCCGAGTAACGCACCTTCAGAATCAGAAGTAAAGTGAAGGTCTCGAGGCTGTAATAGCCTCTGTCCACAAAGTCACCCTGCACAAAATACCACACACCAACAGGGAGAGATGGATTACCTCACCCCTAAATAACACATCTGCAGGTGTTAGTTAGAGAGAGAGACCTGTACCTTGTGGCTGCAGGTCACCATCACTTACGGCCAACATCAGTATTTATGCACACCATCCCCTCCCCAGTCAGATAAACTTCTTTTGCACATGCCCATACACACACAACCACCCACCAGATAAGACCACAATTATACAACCAACTGCACATGTGGAATAGATTGAGTTGTAGGTTACCATGAAGACGTAGGACATGTCAGGGATATGTCCTCCTCGCTTGAACAGTTGTTGAAGATCATAGAACTACAAGGCAATACAGACAGTGCAATAAACTGTGAGAGGACACAGCAACAAACATCTAAACAAAATAAACACACTTATATTCCAAACAATTATTTCCATCCATAGTCAATTATTGGTGTAAAATCATGCAGAGGTTGTACTTCTAGAGTATAGATTGTTAAAACTATGTTATGCCAACTAATGTAATTACACAATACAATCACTGAACAGTAAAATGTGATGAATTCCCCTTTAAATTAATATTTAGCAACTGGAAATGCAACAGAATTGAGAGTGTCCTAAATTTAAACTTAATAAATGTAAACATATCTTGACAAGTAGATAAGAAAGGACTAGCCTAAACAGTGAGCTAGAAAAGCATCATGTTCTAGTGCAGCATCCTATTGGAGTGGACCATTTCCTACCTTCTATTGCTTCAAATTTAAGAAAAGTTGAAAGCATTGCAGGAACTGTTACAAGAACATAACAAATGATATGGCATAGAAATATTTGTTCTTGTATATTTCTAGTTAAAAAAATAAATTAAAAAAAAAAATTCAATCTGCAGATGCCTGCAGTCTGGACCCAGCTGTAGGAAGGTGAAATGAATCCTGTTTTAATATTAATAATTTCATGATCGTAAATTAATTACCCTTGTCTCACTCATGGCTGTAAACCTATGTGAAATATGCCGCCAAAATAACCTGTTCACTCTCACTATTAATGTGGCATATTTCAGGTGTCAAAAGCTGTTATCTTGAAACTAACTCTGTCTGTCTCCTTACAGAATCCCTCAGAACTGCTAGCTGTCAGTCATCTCACATCAAGAGTTATTCCTCCTACAAAAATATCTGCACAGTCATCTAGCCCTAGCCCAGGATTGTTTCTATTTTATGAAGAATTTCTTCATCACTGGATCATTGGTTAATTGTGGCATACTAGGGTATACCACCACCTGGCATCCAACCTCTCACTTGAGCTGCATCAATTGCCCGAGGTGCCCTCAATTGTCAATCTACATGACTAGCACAAGTACCCAATATTGCCCCGGGTAAAAGAGTGACAGGAAAGTAAGCCAGATATTTATCTCACTTATTTTTCTGAGTTTATTACCATTCTGTTACCATTTTTGTCCCATTGTTCAGAGCTCTTATAACTCAATGAACAGTGGTAAACAGATACTTCTCATATAGCCACAGAAGTATAACAGGAAGATTGCTTTAAATTAAGTAATTAATTACATGAACAGATACTAACTTAACAAGAACAAAGCTGTATTTAATCAGGGATTTAAGGCCACACCCACACAACAGCCATAAGTGTACTTTATATATTTGGAGATGTGTGTAGTGAATACATTACAATAATAGTCAGTAAGATAAAGAAGGAGAATTTTATGGAAAGCAACATAGTTAGGATTTGATTTTGTGCATGCTACATGCTAAAGTTGTGGCAATCAATTCAGCTAAGTTTTGGCAAGTTCAATGGATTGCCCAGTTTGGTCTATAAGAGTTACTTACTTGTCCATGAATGTCTCCACACACTGTGACAGGTGTGGACACAGGCTGCACATTGGATTCCTCAAGAAGAAGGTCACACACGGAGTCACACAGTTTCTAAAACAATAGTAAACAAAGTTGACTAGTATGAAATGGAAAAGCTGTAGCTAATGACCAAACAACCAACTTTCAAGTCTTTTTCTGGAAGATACTGGCACTTCATCGCTGAAGCAATCCACCGTTCCACGTCACTGGTGTGTGAGCTGTCCATCACAAGTAGTTCCTCTACAGAGTCATTATAATTCACCGACTTAGTGTCCTCAAGATTTGACTCGCTACAACCGTTAACCCGCAAAGGTCGGAGTGCATATGGAGGCTAGCATTTTGTTGATTAGCACCTTGTTAACTACGCAATTACTCTAAAACAGTCAGGAATGTGTAGGACCTCTATAATACCTGATTTACTCGTACTTAGAAAAGCTCATCGATAGATATGCTGGGGGGAAAATGCCCTGGGTTGAGAGTGGAAACTCCTGGATAGGTAGAAATTAATTAATTTTTTGTTGTTGTTGGTAGTTAACTTATCTATGATTCATTGAACTATGCACTCTGCATACTTTTTTTTTGTTGTTGCTACTGGGTAGTTATGTTTTGTTTTGTTTTGTTTTTTGGGGGGGGGGGGGGGGGTGGTTTGGGGTTTTCTTTTGAGGTTTTTTTGCTTTGGGTTTGGTTGTGGTGTACTTATAGAGCTGAGAAGTGTTCATCTTGCACTCTTATCATAATTGATGCCACATCATCCAGAATTTGGTTCAATAAGCAGTTCAGGGCAAAACTCAATACTTTCAAAAGTTTGTTTTTGTTTGTTTTTGTTTGTTTTTTTTTTTTTTTTGGTTTTTTTTTTTTTTTTTTTTGGTTTTGGTTCAATAATAATGAGTTTTGTTTGTTTTTACTCCTCAATACGAGGTTAAATGATTTGATACTTGTATTGTAGCTAAACAAATTTATCATCATAAACTATGTTTTCTTGGACTCCTTAACATCAGTAACAATATATTTGGTAATTTAACAAGCTTAGGATTATACTGAACTTCAATGGGACTGGAATAAAAAAGCATTTACCTAGCAATTTTGTCTTTTTATGTGGAAATGGAGGACAGGACAATGATATTTCACATTCCTACTTGCATCAATCACTAGAATAGCAATGCTCTCTGTTGTAGTCAGACATTTTGATGAAAAAATTTACACCAGGGCTGTAAACATTTCAGACGGACAAATAACTCTCCAATATAAGCATTCTGGAAGAGTTCACTACTCTATGTATCTATGTGAGAGGTATCATCAGACAATCCAGACTTCGATCTCAGTCTGAAGTATTCCCTGATACAGATAACTAAAAGGACTGATAATGTTTCTATGATTCATCCAGTTGTGGAAATGGAAGAAAGCATAAAGATTGAAAAACATCAGCTGGTAAACCAACTCAGATTACCAGAACAGTAGAAGTATACTTAATCTTTCCATTTCTTCACCTGAACCATGTATTGTGACATGTGACAATACCAGTCCGTTAAATCTCAGCTCTTGAGAACAGGTGCATCCTTCAAGTTTTCTATTTTGAATTGTTTTGTTGTTGTTGTTGTTTTGGGCTATATTTGGTTCAATGTAGGAAATTTATGAAAAAACCTCAGTATTTTTGTGGTCAGTAGCTGCAATACCAATCACAACTTGTTGCTTTTGAATGCTAAATCTTTGAATTTTTGCGCAAAGAACAATGATTGGAGGTGCAAAGAAGAATGATTGGAGGTGCAAAGAACAATGATTGGAGGTGCAAAGAAGAATGATTGGAGGTGCAAAGAACAATGATTGGAGGTGCCATCAAGTCACTCATCTGCTACTCAAGTTCACAATAAGCAGCATTAACAAGAAAAATTTTTCAGTGATGTCATGTTTATCATCTCCTCACAAGCAAAACTCAATAACCAGCCAACTCAAGGATACACTCTGTAGAGCAAGATTGAGGGTTGACATTGACATTGTTCTCTCTGCTGAGGTTGTCCAGGACTGGTAAGGGTATGTTCTTATGCAACAAGAAAGTCCAAGTATGTGAACTAACATTATTGTTTAGTCTGCTGATCACAGCATGTGTCTCACCATCCTAATTAGATCATAAGCTTTGAGAACATTCCTAAAGATGATGCAATTGCAAAAATGGAAGTTGTTTCAACTGACTGATACAAAAGTATTAGATGGTTGAGTAGACCTATTTTCAGTGTGACAAAAGATTTTCTTGAAAAATATATTTTGGAGATTCTGGAATATTCTTGTACTCACACACAAAAAAAGCTACTGATGGTAAAATCCGATAAACATGAAGTTGTGATCAGGTGCATTTATATTTGAAGCAGATAAAGTAAGTAACCAATTGTGAGAATAAGCACCAGTTGAATTGAGGTTTCTTGCTTCAACACACTTGTTGTAGACTGAAACTGTCAATATTCCACTTTCACATACTGCAAGATCAGATGGCACTGATATAATGTGAATTTAGATGTCCTTTCCTGAGTTGCCTAGTGTGTACAATACTTAACGTCAAATGTCATATATGGGTTGCTAGGCCAGAACTGGTTTGATCCATTTTCTAATTCTTCAAATGTCCCCTGAAATCTAGTGGAAAGATTTTTTTAAGGTGGCAGATAAAAATAGCAATGTGCATGTTACAGATCTCACCTTGTCTTCACAAAAAAAAAAATCAAAAAAGTAAGAACTAGCATATGCTTACCATTTTATCTTCTGTAAATCCAGCATCACACAAAAGCCTAGCACAAATCTAGCATCATTTAAATTTATCATCACACTAAATCTAGCATCACATCACTTTCATTGATATCCATAAGAACTTTCTTCATTGTTTGATCAGATGAATGAGCAGATCTATCTATATTGAGTCAGTTCTCAAATTGGTTGTAAAAAAGCCACCAGGGTGTGCAATGCTGCTGTAGTTGATGCGCATTGACACTGCTGCTTCATCTCATGTGTAGCATATGTTCACATCAGTTTAGTGACTTATCCTCATGCTTACCAACTGTCCACTCTGAATATACAGTTCCCAGTTAACTTAGCATGGCACTATTCCATTAAAGGAATAGGAAGAGTGAGATAAGAGAGCCATACCTTTTTTTTATATATAGTAGTCACATGGAATAGATAAATAAATAAATAAATAAAAAATAAAAAAAATTTTTAAATCAAGGTGAACTAGTCTGTGAGGAAGTTAGTCAGATAAAACCTGGTGTAGTTTGGCATAGAGCAGCACTGACAGTTTTACCTTTAGAAGGAAACATTCATACATCACTGAACATCTCAGTCATCAATGGAAAAGGTGAATTGTGCTATACATGTATTTTTAGTGCATGAAGACACAGGTACTTTCAACATCACCATGTAAAACAGTAAATTGCAACTGACCACTTGATGGCTGACACAAAATAAAGAACAGAGCTTGCACTTGTTCATTTCATTTCACTGTCTTTGCTTACTCTAGGCTTCTTGACTTCCTTGGATCAACTATTATAACCTTGACATGTAGCAAGGAACTGTGAAATGTGATTCCCTGACCAGGAAAGTTTGTTATGATGACAATGCAAATATTACAAGCGGGCTGCAAGTACCCCAACAACCTATTCACTGGTAGAAACAACAATGCTTGGAGACCATCCAACTTCAACTACATCAAGAACCTCCAACAACTTGTCAAAATCCAATTAGAATTGTGACTGGTAGGACTGCAGACACACACCCACCCACAAAGGCATGACATATTTTCACCTTCAAGTCCATGACCAGGAGAAGTCTAATAACAAGAACTAGATTCCAAGGAAACTAGATTTCCAAGGAAGCAACATTTAGACTGCAAACTTGTTAAAGTTAGCTATATATTTCACAACAAAGCTAAAATTGTGTTAACCATCCATATAAGAAATAATATAGCTATTATTGTGATGAGTGTCTGTATATTGCACATAAAATGTTTGATTTACATAAAACATAACTTGATGAGCTGTAAATGACCTATAGTAGAGTATAATATAAAAACAACAAAATATGTGAGAAATAAATTACTACACAGTATGCACAGAGTGTATGGCAACAGAGTTGCAATATTTAATCAGAGGAAGTATGGAGTGGTAACTTTTTGAGGTATCACTCTCTCCGAGTCTGGCACAGCCTCAAAGAGCTTAGCCTCTCTGTTGTCCACACTTTTGAACTCGAGGATGGACGCAATGTTGCCACATCTGTAGCAGTAGTTGGGAGCAGACCACACTGTCACCAGTTTGCTATCAAACATGTACTTGATGCCTTCGTGCACCAGCTGGTGTGCTCGACACATCAGCTTCAGACCATTCAGATGCAAGAACTAAAGCACAGACAACAGAGGAAGGGGAAGGTATTAAGAAGTGTTGGGCTAATTAATGTAAACAAAAGGTTTTAGGTTATGCAAAGACACTTTTAAAGAAGTGTGAGGCTGATAAAACTTACTTCTTGGGTCACCCTAGCTCCAAACAGGTAGCCCGCTCCACGAGGACTCACAGCCCATCCTGCTATCTCCTCAGGGTCTGACCACACCAGGTCTACATGTAATAATGACAGATATTAGTACAAACCATTAAACTAAGGCAATGCTTACCACTAAACGCTCCATTATGTGGAATCTCAATCCCTCTGTCAATTGTTCTTATCTAAAGGGAACAAGAGTAGTATGCATTAAGTCCTGTGGTAAATAATTACTAACACATTTATTAAAACATAGTGTTTAGACCAGGCAAATAATTGTATAAAAGACTTATGATGAGGTTAAAGTTGTGGTAATGTTTACAGCTTTTGGGGTTTTTTAAAATTATTAAAAAAAAAAAAAAATTTTTTTTATAGAGCACAAACAATAGCATAAAACTAATCACTACAATAAAACGACTTAGTTGTAACCATATGGTGTCCATACAGTAAAAGCACTTAGTTGTAATCAATTAGTTGTAACAACAAACTTTGGTGTTTCCAAACAGTAAATAATTAGTTAAAAATCCTTTCTTGAGCAAAACTTGTGGATATATGCTGCCCCCCCTTCAATTCCAAGTGTTCCTAGACCTGTGTGCCACAGGTAATAAATACAAAATTACATTCCAACATGAACCAGCCAAGCCAAGGGATTACATTTAGCAATGCAACACTTTTAGAGTTCTCTCTCATGCCTAAGACCTGTACCAAATATAGCCTTAGATCTTTCTAGATCTGACCTCCACAAATTGGATTTTGGTTAGATTTAGATGAATCCTGTGCACACTAAAAGCAACACAAAAAAAAAAAATTTTTGTTTACCATTACCTATGATGGATCATGTGCAATCCACTTTATCGTCATCCTGAGCAACACGAGGTGTCTCTGCACTCCCGATGACAGTGGGTAGGCAGCCGCCCAAGTCCCCACCATGACATCCACTTCATCAAAGAAGGGACATACAACATTTCTTTGCCCAAACACTTTATTTACATCCTTCATCAGAGGTACTCACAAACATACAGAATAGTTGTCAACACAGCAAAAGATAATCTAGCCAATTTTATCCCCAAAAGGTAAACAGCAAATTACCTATCTAAGGAAAATTTAACCCCAAATGAGATAAAAAGTGTTAATTACGATCTGGTAAGCAAACCAGACCACCTTAATCTCTTCAAAGCTTCAACCTGCTGCGATATCTTCCTTTATAAAAGAGGGCAGGGGGGAGAGGGGAATCCCCCCTTTCAGATTGCTAGTAAAGTAAACAGTCAATTAGCTTATACAATGTTCTGGAGTGTCTAGCGCTTGTGATAATTAATCTAATTAAAAATCTAACTAAATATACTTTGCAAGTGTCTGTCTGTCTGTCTGTCTGTCTGTCTGTCTGTCTGTCTGTCTGTCTGTCTGTCTGTCTGTCTGTCTGTCTGTCTGTCTGTCTGTCTGTCTGTCTGTCCATAAGTAATGCTATTCCTCCCAAACAGGTTTTCCAAATCACTATGATATTTAATAGTCCATTTGGGGTAGCACTGGGAGTGCATAGATAGACTTATACCTTAGGGAACAGAAAATGTCATAATGTGGATGATAGTCAATATTTACTTAACTTTCTCAGTGTAGCAAGCTAAACTGCCAAAAATGGCCATCTTAGGCAGACTAATACAGCAGCTATCTTAAAAAAAGAAGGAAACCAAATTTTCCAGTTGTGTTGTATGCAGTACAATGCAATGCCTACTTTCAATTAGAAAAGCCTCACAAGGAACCCGCTATAATAGCTAATACATTATGCAATCTGAAAAGGATTGTTACTGCAGGAGGCCAAAAGCCGACAGAAAAAAACCCATCAGGCAGATTTTTTTTTCATAGACAATAAGCATTCAAGTTACATGGTCACCCATAATTTTCCTAGAACTATCAATTATGAGTTAGTTAGGCAGAATTAGTAAAATATTGTGGCCCAGTGAATTTTTGAGCTTTATACTAATTTGTATATGTAAGCAATCAAACCATAATAGGCTCAGAGATTCAAATGTGCTATACTCTGTGTGGTGGGAATATATTACTGGTGGATAGTATTCATCATGGATCTGAGAATGCTCCTTAGGAAGCAAGCTAGCAAGGATTCAACTGAATATGAGCACAGACAAGCATCCTAGAATTGATTTAGTCAGTGAGATTACTCAGTTAGTATGCTTTACAACAGATTTTGCAAGTGAACCATCCACTTCTACATCAACAACAAACAGAAGCAGACCTAGTTCATACAAACAGACATTGTTCTACAGACCCCAAAAGAAAGCATATTGGTGGGTTATGGATGATGATAACCTGGAGGTATGCATTGTTCTGTGTACGACAAGTAGGCAGTAATACCAAAGGGAAATTGTGTGCTTTTGTATGTGGATCAAGGCTCCTTCCAAGACTTTAGAAAGGGTACTGAAAAATTACGTGAGCATGAATAATTTCAGGTCACCAAATTGACATTATCATACACTCTTCCATAATTTATTATAATACCACATCAAGGCTGATTTTTGAGACTACACATTGGTATTCTCCCCCTTCCAAAATATCCTAGATAAAACCCTGGGTACTCATGTAAGTGGAATTGATTTCATGTGACAACTAACCACAGCTACAAACTCTTCAGTCCAACCATACTTGGGTAAAATCTGAACTAGCAACACAGGTGAATCAGTTGGATCATGATTGGATCTTGCCTTGTCAAAATGTATATATAGTGCAAACAGGATTAATCCCGACCAGGTTGTGATTAAGGTTCTAGTGTGGACAGGCCTTTAGATATCCTCTCCAGTGCTAATCGAGATGCTATCACCAATGGTTATAGATCCCCCCCTCTCTCTCAGATTGTGCTGCAGAGACCTCTTCCCAGTGTCACCCCCTTGGTTACAATATACAACCCTCTCCCCAGATACCAAAGTGCTTACTTCCCAGGGGTTGTAGAAACCTCACCAGCACTTGGGTCTAAACATTGCTGACTCAGCATTAACTAAATAGCTTTATCAAGGACAACCATGCCACACATTGGGAGGGAGAAAGGGTGTGAAGATTGAAATTTATTCTCCATGTTCCTTCCTTTCATGGCTTCATTTTATTTTCATAAATCTCTAATCACAGACCACACCGAAGGAAGACACTGAGAGGTGAGATGTCAAGCAAGTGCTGACTATGCATGTTATAGAGACCTGACAGACACTCACTTGGTCTAGTGTCTTCACTTCAGGAGAGAGGCCCCCATGGACACACAGCACCTGCTCATCTATGACCTGGACACAGTGACAACACAGGAATAGCAGGACAGACAATTATCATCACACACACAAGGACGGACACACACATGGATGGACACACAGGCATGCACCCACACACACAGTTAATATATTTTTTAAATACATACACATCACAATCTATAAATGGTTTCTGAACGATAAATATGGAGGCCAAGAATTGACAACATTCAGGGAGTGTATCCAGCTGTGCTGTGATACTGCAGTCGTTGGGTTATTGAAGTGCAATGCTCAATTAACCACAGAAGAACTCTGCCATTTTGATCACATATGCTCCACCATTCCCCCACTACTGCCACTAACAAGTGTGGCACAACACACACTCACTCACACTAGCATCCTGCCCATGCCTGCAGGCATGCATGACTTCACTGGCAGTAATAATAAACAACATTGTATGACTTCTTTAACCAGCACGCAAACCAGCCATTGTTGCTCACTCACGGCAGCTATGGTGAGGAGGTCAAACACACGACAGCAGTACCTCCAGGCATTGGCATTGCCATACTTGTTCAGACACTCATCTGCAGGCAAGCAGACAAGAGAGGAGGGTGGAGGAGGGGGGGGGGGGGGGGGGTTGTAGTATCAAAAATAGTCAATAAAAAACAAAATTAAAATGTTTGAGCATGGCTCATGTATACTGTTTTCACACACTATTTGTAGTTGTATTCTGGTCCTGTGATTATACTCCAGTGATGCCAGCACAATTAAACCACTATATCACAACTACCATGCACACCTCCACCCAACCATCCACCCAACCATCCACCCAACCATCCACCCAACCATCCACCCAACCATCCACCCAACCATCCACCCAACCATCCACCCAACCATCCACCCAACCATCCACCCACTCACTACACTCTGATGCAGTCCGTGATGGAGAAGGACAAGGGTCAGCACAAATAGACCACTCCCTCCTCTCATCTTACCATCAGCACTTTCCATCCATTATTAGAATAACAACAAAGTTACTCAGATTTCATTATAATTAAAATTTGCACATGCTATTTCCTTTTAGGATCACAAGTGTGTGATCACACTTGTGATGTTGAATCCTTCATGTAGTCACTGCAAACACTTACCATAGAAGCCATAGACTTGAGTGATCTGCCTACATTCGTGGTTGCCTCGTAGGAGAGTAATCTTGTCCGAGTAACGCACCTTCAGAATCAGAAGTAAAGTGAAGGTCTCGAGACTGTAATAGCCTCTGTCCACAAAGTCACCCTGCACAAAATACCACACACCAACAGTGAGAGAGAGAGACAACTGTACCCCTAAAGAATACATCTGCTGGTGTTAGTTAGAGAGAGACCTGTACCTTGTGGCTGCAGGTCACCATCACTTATGGCCAACATCAGTGTTTATGCACACCATCCCCTCCCCAGTCAGATAACAAATTCTCTTTGAACATGCCCATACACACACAACCACCCACCAGGCAAGACCACAATTATACAACCAACTGCACATGTGGAATAGATTGAGTTGTAGGTTACCATGAAGACGTAGGACATGTCAGGGATATGTCCTCCTCGCTTGAACAGTTGTTGAAGATCATAAAACTACAAGGCAATACAGACAGTGCAATAAACTGTGAGAGGACACAGCAACAAACATCTAAACAAAATAAACACACATCTTTTTGAAACAATTGTTTTCACATATCGTCAGTTCTTGGTCATTGATCTATATTTAGAACAGCATTGAGTTTCCTTGCTTAAACAGTGAGCTAGCAAAGCCTCAACTATATTGTAGTGCAGCACCCCATTAGAGTGGACAATTTCCTACCCCTTGTGTCTTCAAATTTAGGAAAATTTGAACGCTTTGCAGGAAATTTCACAAGGTCTAAAATAAAACAATCACAACAATTTAATCTTAACATTAGAAACGTACATTTTCTGCCTTTTTGTCCATATTAAAATTAAATATTCTATTTTCAGATTAGATGTCTACACTCTGGCACCCCACACAGTTGGAAAATGAAAGAAACTATACCATGGAACTACATCAAAATGCAACTGTCCAATCACTACTTCAATCTTCCCTATCACACTCTCCTAATCTCGCACACCAGCCCCTTTACCTATAAGGCACTGTAGGAAGGGCCTGGTTGCAGACCAGCACTGATCTTGTTGCATGCACCAGGAATGTGATCGATAGTACCTTGTGTACATTTCATATGGAGTGTGGCTTATTTAATGTGCTAATTTTGTCCTCTGTGCAAGCTAACTTTAAATTAAACAGGCCAGTAATTCTTGTGGGTTTTAAAATGAGGTAATTACATTCCACTGCAACAAAATGGGCAGCCTGACCCTTCTTGCAGTGTGGGTAGGTAAAGGGTGAGGCATTCCAGAAACTAACACTCCTATAGTGTCATCCACCACCTATATGCACAAAAGTTGTGGCAATCAATTCAGCTAAGTTTTGGCCAGTTCCATGGATTGCCAGTTCCATGGATTGCCAGTTCCATGGACTACCAGTTTCATGGATTGCCAGTTTGGTCTATAAGGGTTACTTACTTGTCCATGAATGTCTCCACACACTGTGACTGGTGTGGACACAGGCTGCACGTTGGATTCCTCAAGAAGAAGGTCACACACGGAGTCACACAGTTTCTAAAACAATTAACAGTTGAAGATATTAAATAGAAAAATCATACAGATGTATCAACAAACTTTCAAGTCCTTCTCCGGTAGATATTGGCACTTCATCGCCATAGTAATCCACCCCTCTACATCATTAGTACGTGAGCGGTCCATCGTAAGCATTTTCTTTACAACGTCATAATTCTTCTACCCAATGCCAGCCTCCGGCCGTCTAGGAGCAGAGGTCGGAGTCTCGGAGAGGGCCTCCAAGCATAGCCAGACCCTTTACCAAGCACTCAGCTGGAAGTCTCCAGCAAAGCGTTTGGTAAAGGGTCTGTTTAAGTGAGACTGCAAGATGTTGAGTGACTCTATGTACCTGGAAAACGTTCACGAATACGTGGAGGACCTCAATAATATAGTGAGTTACACTTAATTAGCTAAAGGATCTTGTTAATACGTGTAGTATACTGTGGCTATGAGTAGTCTACCTCACTGCTTGTGTCCTGGGAGTTAAATTTGGCGGTACTCCTGAAACTGGTTGGTCTCACCTAGCCAGACCCTTTACCTAAGTGTGAGGAAAGGATGCAGTCAGGGTGTTCACATCTGGCCCAGAGTGACAAGTCAGTCATACCTGCAGTAACAACTGGAGACATCCCATGGGAAATGCTAATTGCATTCTTTCACTGGTGTTCTGGGACTGGCAGACCAGAACTACCTATGGTAGTTCCATAGACCCTTATATCAGAACCCTTATACCAACCTAGGGATTAGGTAAAATGTCTATGGGAGAATAGAATCTCATTGGAAACCTAATTGGAAATCAATGAATTCAATAGGGGACTTGCATGATTACGTCACACATAACCTGCCACACCTACTTATGGTATCAGTGAACCTCCAGCACCATAGAAAATGTATTAGCATTCACGACCTGCAATGATATTTTCGAGAATTGCAATTGCATAATAGCTCCTGCTTTCACCATACTGCAGGAATAGAAACTTTATGAAATTTCTAGCGCTCTCATAGCATATTCCCGAATATTCAGAGCTGTGGTCATAGATAAATCCCAGCGTGAAAGTGAAGAAAGATTAATGCAATATTGCCAGGAGCCTGCCCAGCAGAGCTAGTAGTAATGTAGAAACTCAGTGGTTGGTGGCAGTAGCAGTGAGTGTCACACAGTTGTCAGACACAGCGTCACAGCAAAAATAGCTGCTAGTTTTTCACTTTGTTAGGCAGCACCTCATTTCCAAGAATTTCTGGATTGTAGCAAGTGCTGCCTGACAGGGTTCTGAAATGTATTGCAACTTCTTCTTGGCCAATATTAACCCTAGCAACCATCTGACGCTGACCGCTACTGCCACCTACCTTTGAGTTCTGAGAACTAGCAGCAAACTCGCTGGCCAGTTCTTAACTAACCTTTCTGTCACTTTCATGCGCCATTTTTCCACAACCATAGCTCGGAATATTCTAAAATTTGGTATTAGCACACTGAAAATTTCATAATGTTTTCTATTCATATAGTATGGTAAAAGCAGGAGCTATTTTCTAGTTGCAGTTCTCAAAAACATCATTGGTAGTCATGAATCCCAATACATTTTCTATGGTGTGGGTGGTTCACTGATACCATAAATAGGCTTCAAGTCCTCTAAACCAACCAAACACCCACCCCAATCAAGTGATATAATAAATTGCTGGGGCTTGCTTACTATTCAGGCACCCCTGAGATACTGGGACAATATTTGAACCCTGTATTGGCAATATGCTTCAAAATGTGGGGTGAGCCAGTAGCACTTAATTGGGTGTGGGTATCTGGTAGTTAATTAAGTGTGTTTCTTTTATTTCATTTATCTTATATTATAGGATTAGGGACATAGCTATAGGTATATAGTATATATTTACCGTATTTATTTGATTTCATTCTAAAATTAATTTAAATTTATGCTTTCAGTACAACTTTGAATTCATTATTTATATCATTTTATTCTATACTTAATCAAATTTATTCAATTTATATTAGCACACACCACTCAATTCCATGCCAAATAGGAGACTGTATTTCAGGAGCATCAATTTGCAACCTTTTTTTAAAGTTAACACACACACACACACACACACACACACACACACACACACACACACACACACACACACACACACACACACACACACACACACACACACACACACACACACACGATTTAACACACATGATTTAACACACACACATGATTTATGTTCAGTGTATCTGTGATTTTGTTCACCTTTCACTCTATTCAGAATTAATACTACATCAAATTCCCCTCTGCAAGCTTTTAAAAAAAGTAGATCATTTTATTAATTTATTTATTATTACTATTAATTTTTTTATAAATTATTGGCTGGTTACCATCCACTATACGACTATTTTTGGTCCAAAGCAGTGGCTAGGGCTAGGGCAATAGCTTCAGGCTTGGACCAGTGCTAGCAAGTATGGGATATTTCTGACACTGAAATCGAATGTGTTCCAGCATCCCAGTGTCAATGGGTGTTTACACATAACCTATAATGTTTAGCAACCAACATTGAGTAACCTTGCCATAACTGAGCTCCTGTCAACCTGTGTGTGCTTCATCTCTAGTAGTTGACACACTCACTCTGTATATGAAGCAATAACATTTGTCCAGCTGTTCTCAGGAGCACATGTACACTGCAGCAGAGTCTCTTGTCAGATCACAGTGTGTTTGTGTTCATTGGGCCCTTCTTGCATATTTACTGGCTTGTCTTTCTGTGTACAGGTCACTTATAAATGGCTGAGCAGAAAGCTGGAGGTCCCTGTCAATGCAGCAAAGCAGTAAGTATACAGACACACACACACACACACACACACACACACACACACACACACACACACAGACACAGACACAGACACACACACACACACACACACACACAGACACACACACACACACACACACACACACACACACACACACACACACACACACACACACACACACACACACACACACGGATATGTATGCTGTCCCCAGAATATGAACATGCACAAATTAACTTTAGCAGTGCCCTGTTGATGTGGACACAGCCTCCAGTGTGCTTGTGGTCAGTCAGAGTGCTGACAACAGCACTCTGAGATGATTCAAGTGAAGCTAGAAATGAGGCGGGGGTTGGGGGGGTGGTTTCATACTTTCAACCTCTATCAGTCATAAATTAGTTCATTTGTTGTTATCTTTATAGAATGATTCTGTGCTTGAGTAGTTGTGTGTGAATTAGTGTATGAGTATTTGTAAGTAAGGGCGTTAAAAAAATGGAGTGAATGTTTTTTGAGAGTATTCCGGTGCCTAAATAAGGTTTACAAGGTCATTGTCCTTTTCCAATTACCTGTTGGGTAAGGTTGTGGTGAATAAGAAATAATTTATTTTTCTTTTTGAAATCTTAACCATATGTTTTGACTAGTATTGTTCATTCAATATTTTATTTATTTTTCTTATGTGTGTGCGCACGTGTGTGTGCCCATGCAGAATGCTGTATGCCTACCTGGAGGAGAACCCCTCAGTGGAGGCCACTTACATGGTCAGTGGCAGAGTGGCGGTCGGTGACAGCCAGGTAGGCCACTAATGAGAGGGAGGGAGGGAGTGCTGCAGGGGGGGGGGGGCGGGGGGGGACTGTGTTGCTTTCATGTGTAGTGTTCAGTTGAGGTGGCAAGTGATGTCAGTGTTAATTGTTTGATCAGAGTAGTTCTGATACTTGTACTTCACACACTTCTCTTTAGTTATTTTTATGGGCACATATGTTCTGAGAACTGGTGTCAACGTATATAGCTCTTGATTAGTGCTGAATATTCATGGATATTTGATTGCTACCATATGGCATTTTTAGGGGTGTGGTTATATGGACGTCATATTAGGTGGTGAGACTTTCTAATTTTTTTATTGGCACTAATAAATTGTATTGATCAATTAGGAGATAAAACTCCCACAAATTGAAACACCGAACTGAAAAATTGTGAAGTTATGATTATTTCAAGTGTCACATTGGTCTCTTCAAAAAGCCACCAAGCTATTGCTCTATTATTATTATCTTATTTTTGTGGAGTATAATAAAATTTGGAAATTTTAGCAGCTATTCTGAACCAGGTTTTAGTGGCTACAATTGATTTACATCAATCTTATTAAATGATTAAATTTGTCTAATTAACAGAATAATTGAATTTGTATTTTCATTCTGACCATGAGAAAGATCTATAATTATATTTGCTGGAATATTGAAAGAATGATAATTGCCTAATTCTGGATACTTTTCATTTAGCCATCTTCTATTACTTGACCTCCGGAAGTTTACATAATTATGCATCACCAGTGTTTGATACAGAGGTGGGGAGCCCTGGGATGCCTCCCCCCCCTCTAAATTCATTCCAAACAATTCTACAAATTGACTATATACATATATATAGATAATTCTGCAGCTTTTTTTATCGAAAATGTCAGAAATTTTGTCAAAATTAACCTATTTTGAAGGGTTGCTAAATTGGAAAATAAATTAATTTTTTTTATTGCCTCATCTTCTTATCCTTGATGCATAATCTGGTATAAAAGTTGTTGGAAATTTTCAGTCCAATATTCATGAAGAAAACTAAACTTAAAATTTTTACTTCCTGTGGGGGTGTAACTTTTCAATGATGTCACAAGGGGACAGCTGCAACAAAAACCATATGTAAGTGCACGCTACTTCAACAAACTTCAAGAATTCCTCCAGTTAGGAGGCTGGATTCTGCTGGTAAGTCCAGGGTTGGTAACAGCACATTGACATCTAGCCAAATAGCAACTGAAAATAAGTTGTGGAGTCGGGAATCTGAAGGAATAAGTGAAGAGATCTGTCCCTTGGGATAGTGCAATATTATTCGTGCCTTCAGATCCTATTGATACTGTTCTTCAATTTCATCTAGCTCTGATTCAGGTACAGAAAATGAGGGTCAAAGACTTTCTGATTTGTCATGATAAAATCTAGCTATTTATCAAGTACTTTTTAAACTTTGGCTACTTTTGGTGTGGAGCTAGATATTTAATAGCTAGCTATTAGCTACATAAGATGAGATCAAAGACTTTTTGATTTTCATGATAGTACTTGCTAACTAACTGGCCATTTTTGGTGTGGACCTAGATATTTAATAGCTAGCTAGCAATATAGCAAACTGTATAATTGTTCTTTTTACACTTAGTTATAACATTTATAGTTAATATATTATATAAGGTTTGATTATTAGGGCAGTTACTAGCTATAAATATTATAACTGTAAAGAAAGGACAATTGCAGAGCTGGATGAAGCTGACAAGGAACGCTCTAAAGTTATGAGAAATTATTGCATTCTCCAAAAAGAAGTCCCTTCTTCACTTATTCCTTCAGAAGAGCTGGGTCTTCAGTTACTCCCTAGCTCTTCTGCAGTTGCTATCCCACTAAGTATCAATGCACTGCTGGACTTACCGGCAGAATTGGGCCTCCTTACTCCAGGAATTATTGAAGTTTGTTAAAGTAGCGTATCACTTTCATTAAGTTTTTCTGTAGGTGTTCCCCTTGTGATGTCAATGAACTGTTACACCCCCACAGGAATTAAAAATTTTTAGCAAAATTGTCTTCATGAATATTGGACTCAAATTTTCCAAATATTTTATACCAGGTTATGCATCAAAGACAAGATTGAAAATTTGAAAAAAGAAGTTTTTTTCCACTTCAGTTGCCCTTTAAATCTGGACCCAATAGAAATTCTCATGAGATGTGCAACTTTTCATTTCACTATTGATTTCTGATCCTTCTCTTTATCATTTTAATTTGGGAAAACAACCTCCATGGTTGCTGTTCCAACTGCAAATACCAGTAAGATCTGGACCAGAATATAAATGAATGGGAAAATTCCACTGTAGGCGTTTAGTAACAGCATGGTTTCAAATAAGTGATGAAAAAAGTTATTATTTTTGGCTTTTTGCAGATATTAGTGTGTTTTCTTTTCGTAGGAACTTACAGAACACAGGCTAAATCTGAAATGAGCTATCAACTTCAAGAAAAATGGAAGCTCAAGGGAACAATTTCTTCGAAAATACTTCGTGATTTTATCCATTTGATTTCTTTCAGGCAACCGCCACTCATAAACATAGTTTTCGGTCAGGAGCATGCTCTTTAGTTCTGCTTGTGGTCAACTCAGTTAATTGAACTTTGAAGTGTAACAATCCTCCCCTCCATTCTCGAACTTCCCCCCCTCCCCCACTAACATAAATTCCTGTATGAAACACTGCACTCCAACTTCAGTGGTGCTTAGTTTGTGTTGTTCTTCTTTTGCTAAAAGTCAAAAAGGGGAAATTTCTTTCTTGTGACAATTAGCTTGCAATCCACAAAAACCTAAATTTAATAGAGTGTGTGCTTTATAGGGAATCCACAGAAAGCCCTGCCCTTTATGCAGATGTATACATAAAAGGATCCCCACTCTCCGTTCTTATTGCACCAAGACATTTATGCCACCATTAAGCCTTTCATCTTCCCCTCTTGTATCTGGCAGGAGTTCCAGGTTTGCATAGTGAAGAAGAATGAGCTAGAAGGTGAGGGAGGAAAGGTGTTCTTATTGTCACATTGCTCAAAATCTCTCACACAAAACTCGTTTATTTCTCAACACGTGTATTTCTCAGCACTCGTGTATTTCCCAACACTCGTGTATTTCCCAACACTCGTGTATTTCTCAGCACTCGTGTATTTCCCACACTAGTGTATTTCTCAACACTCGTGCATTTCTCAGCACTCATGTATTTCTCGACACTCGTGTATTTCTCAACACTGGTGTATATCTCGACACTCATGTATTTCTCAGCACTCGTGTATTTCCCAAAACTCGTGTATTTCTCAACACTCGTGTATTTCTTGACACTTTTGTATTTCTCAGCACTCATGCATTTCTCGACACTCATGTATTTCTCAACACTCATGCATTTCTCAACACTCATGTATCTCTCAACACTCATGTATCTCTCAACACTCGTGTATCTCTCAACACTCGTGTATCTCTCAACACTCATGTATCTCTCAACACTCGTGTATATATCAACATCTCCATGTCCCCTTCAGCAACAAAGGAAAAGTTTGAAGAGATATTTGGAGTGCATATCTTCAGCGTTCATAAATCCCAGATTAAGGTACCAAGGTCAATGCTGTGATGTAGATCAGCATTGTGCTGTGAGGTTACATGCCCACTGTGGTTGCTTGTGGTGCTGTAGGAGCCTGGATGTCTCTTCACAGCCAACTATGATTCCTGTGCAGAACACTCGGGGCAATACGCAAGGTATGCAATTATCTGCTAGAGTGAAGATGTCTGTGGAGGCTACCACAGTGTGCTGCAGTTTGACTTGTCAGAGTGTGTAGGTCTTCTCATGTAGTATTGTGAGTGTACAAAGTGTCTCTTCTATGAGATATGCACCTGGAACTGTCTTGGTGACATGGCATGCATTATGGATTGTATTTGCTAATCACCAGGACTGCACATGCTCTAGATGTGGTGGACATAGAGAGCTTCATAGTGCAGTGCCTGGTTGGAGTTGAGAGTGTTGAGTTGCACCTTCCCTATCCCAGTACGTGATGTTTGTCCCTCTACGTTGTTCCTTGCCCAACTCCTGATGGGGCAGTGACTGCTCCCAGGCAGCTGCTCCACTCGTGTGTGTTGGGGAAGGGTAGGGGAGGGGGAAGGGTAGGGGGAGGGGGAGGGTGACTGGTGTCCTTAACTTTGGAGGAAGACTATGTTTTGGAATAATTAATATACGTGCACGCACATACACACACACACACACACACACACACACACACACACACACACACACACACACACACACACACACACACACACACACACACACACCAGCTGTATCAGTTTGGCCATTAGTACATATTTTGTTTTGTTTTTTTCCTGTGGCACACAGGTCTAGGACCACTTGGAATGGGGGATAGGGGCAGGAACAACATGCATTCACAAGTTATGCTCAAAAATGAACTTAAACTAATTGTTTACTGTTTGGAAATGCGAAAGTTTGTTGTTACAACTATATACTTTTACTGTATGGAAACCCTGTGGTAATAACGAACTACTTTTTCCTATATAGAAACCCAAAAGTTGTAAATATTCCAATATCTTCATCCTCATTTTAAGTGTTGTAAACAATTATTTTTCCTAGTCTTAAATACTATGTTTTAATAAATATTATAGTAATTTTTGACACAGGTCTTAGTGCGGGACTGTTCCTTTAAATTAGGTACATGTGTCTGTTATATTTTGTTTATCCACCCAGCTGAAATGCACTTGCTGCTCTTCATAGGTGTGTATATATATATATATATATATATATATAATAGTGGTCCATACTTAAGGATATACTATATACTGGTACACTAGTAACTTCAAATTTTGGCTGTACCATAGGAGGATATATATATATTTGAGGTTACTAGTGTACCAGTATATATTATATCCTTAAGTATGGACATGGGACCACTATCAGATTTGAAAGTTACTTGCTCTATCTTGACTTCTTTATGTCCACTGCATATCAATTTGGGATCAATTTGGGGATCTTAACTCCAGCAGTCACTATAATATATATATATATATATACACAGTAAAACCTCAGAGTTAGGAACCCCAGAGTTACGAACTGACCGGTCAACCGAACAACCAACTGGAAAATGAGTAAGATTACCACAAGCCTTTTTATTTTCCTCACTTTTTGCGCATGCCCACACTCCCACAATTCATTTGCTGCAGCTGCTATCTCCCCTTTCTTGGTAGGAATTATTTTTCTCCTTTCCTCAAGCTGCCAGTTGTTCTACGCTAAAATTTAAGGTTCACTATGGCTTCTAGTTCTTCTACTAAACGTAAAAGAGTTACTCTTACTATTGAACAGAAGTTGGACATTTTAAAGAAGTTGGATCAAGGTAGCACTATGTCATCCATAGCCTCTGAATTTGGAGTTGGAAAATCCACTGTGTTTGACATCAAGAACTCAAGGGAGAAAATTATCAAATTTGCTGGTGAAGCACAGGATGATAGCTCGCTCTCTAAAAAGTCAGTGTAAAGTAAGGAGAGCTGATGATGATGCCCATGATAGAGCCATTCACCACTGGTTTATTCAGGAAAGACATAAGGGCACGCCAATTAGTGGTGTTTTGGTAATGGAAAAAGCAAGGTTACTATACCAACAGCTTTATCCAGGTAAATCTGATGATGACTTCAAGGCAAGTAGTGGGTGGTTGCATAGGTTCCAAAAAAGGCACGGTATAAGGCAACTAAGTATGCAAGGTGAGTCACTATCTGCTGATGTTGGTGCTTCAGAAGAATTCAGATCTTTTTTCCACAAATTTGTGGAACAAAATAACTTTACTCCAGATCAACTCTTTAATTGTGATGAGACTGGCCTGTACTGGCGGCTACTCCCAAATAAAACCCTGGCTGATGCATCAGAAAAGTGTGCAAAAAATTTTAAGTCTCCTAAGGACAGAGTAACATTGATGGCTACTGCTAATGCCAGTGGAGATTTCCAACTTTCCTTAGTGTTTATACATAAATCTGCCAAGCCACGCTGTTTTTCTGGAATCAATATGTCTGCTCTGCCTGTCCATTACTACAGTCAAAAAAGTTGCTGGATGGACTCATTGATCTTCAAGGATTGGTTTCATAAGCACTTTGTACCAACAGTGACAAAATATCTGGAGTTAAAATCATTGTCCCCTCAGGCACTCCTCCTCCTTGATAATGCTCCATCCCATTCTTCTGCACGTACATTAGTGTCTGCTGATGGTAAGATTAAATGTATGTTTTTACCACCCAATGTCACAAGCTTGATTCAGCCAATGGATCAGGGTGTGATTGAGAATATCAAGCGTAGATACAAAAAACATCTCTTGAGGAAACTCCTACTGGGATCCTCTGAACATGATTCTTTTATAGAATTTGCTAAGAGTCTTACTGTAAAGGATGCAGTTTTTCTAAGTGCAAAGTCCTGGGATGAAGTTTCCTCACTTTCGCCAAGTCGTGCCTGGAACAAGCTAGGCTTTGGTCCACAGAGTGACAGCCTACAGGAAGAACTTCCTGAGTTATCAGATGATTGTAACCGATTAGGTATAACTGAAGCTGAGAAAGAAGAGTGGCTTACAATGGATGACAGTGAGACTGGTGTGCAAGAACTGACTGATGAGGATATCATAGGCATGGTTCAGGCATCATCATCTTCAATTGATGACAGTGATGAGGAAGATGAACAAGAACCAGTTGGCCCCACTATTACTCACAGTGAGGCTGAAGAAGCATTCAGCATTGGCTTATCATGGCTAGAAAAGCAATCCGAAGCTACACCAATGAAGATAGTGCTGCTTCATGAATTACACTCTTTGGCAGTAAAGAAGAAGCATGATTCCCTAAAACAAACACACATTACTGATTTTTTCAAATCTTAAGTACAGTATATGATTATGAAGAACAAAATTCAATACACTGTATACTTACAGTACTAGGACATTGAATCACTCTCTTTTTCTAAATGTTACTTATTTGATTGTGAGGTATAAAATTCAATACACTAAGTGTGTGTATTGTGTATTTAAACAATAATTGTGAACAGCATGACATAAAGAGGTCTTGGAACAGGTGGTAATTGCAAATACCTAGTGACAAATAGGTATGCATCAAGTTACAGTGTTTAGGAGATGGAGAACTCATTGTGTAGTCTTAGATACAGCAATAAATCTATATTATAATTCATAACATAATTCCCAATGCCATAGTTTCAGAGTTACGAACATTTCAGAGTTACGAACACTCCAGTTTCCCAAGGGGTTCGTAAATCTGAGGTTCTACTGTGTATATATATATATATATATATACAATTTAAGACAAAAGTATTTGTCATTCCTGATTGTCCAATAGTGTGAAAGGAAATTCTTAACTGTGTTATTGATCTGGGATGGTGAAATATCAACTGAAAATTCTGTGAAAATCTTTGATATTGAAGAAACCATTAAAATATTATCATAATCTGCAATAAGAATATGAGAAATATATTATAAGAGGAAACAGTACCCTGAAATAGAAACATGTTGTCATAAGAGTTCCTGTCAACTATTTGTGTATGTAAAACTGTGTTTGTGTCTATTAGGTGGAACACTATAGAATGTGTGTCAGGTGAGTGTCGCAGGGCTGCTTCTCCTCCTCCACAGCCTGCAGAGACACACAGACCTTCCACCACTCTCCCTGTTGCTACGACAGCCACCTCAACACACAACAAGACAACCAGTGGTAAAGTAGATGACCTGAAATAGGTCCTCATGGTTGATGCTGCTTCACCTGATGCAGTTTAGATGAGTGTTGCTTCTGTTGTTAATGTCGATATGTATTGTGGATGCAGTTTAGATGAGTGTTGCTTCTGTTGTTAATGTCGATATGTATTGTGGATGCAGTTTAGATGAGTGTTGCTTCTGTTGTTAATGTCGATATGTATTGTGGATGCAGTTTAGATGAGTGTTGCTTCTGTTGTTAATGTCGATATGTATTGTGGATTCTTCCTATTTCTAGCTTCTTCTGGTCTTTCTAAGAAAGTTGCATCAAAAACTGATAAGAAGGTGAGGTATTTATATGCGTAAAACTCAAATGGTCATGACAACTTTCATGTGGTGTTCCATTTATAGACATCATCCAAAATAAACAAGAAATCTTTCTTCACTGCACTTATTAAAGGTCAATAATTGCTTATGTGGGTTTACCAGGTGAGAAATGTATATAATAGTTCCCCTGTTCTGTGTTCTGTATAGATAATGCTAATAAGTTATCCCCCACCACCAAAGTGGAGCGTAGTGTTGACGAAGCAGAGTCTCCTGCCAAGGAAGAGCCTATGGAGCAGGGAGAAGCATCTCCAGCCGAGCAAGAGCCTGTAGTTACTATGGCAACTGCTGCATCAGCAACTTCACCTGCTAATGTGTAAGTTGGAATGAAATGAGTGTCTTTCCTGGCTCAAGATATGTATAGGAAAAAATGCTCTTGCTGGATGAAGGGAAGGGGGTTTCAATGACATCATTCCTTGTTCCCAATGCTTGTAATTCTTTCTTGTATCTTATATACTAGAAACTACGTGTTCATACATGTATTAGCAGCTGTGTTTCTCCCCATGTGATGTGTATACTAGTAACTCTTGTGATGAGGCACCATCACAGAAATCTCCTGTTCCACTGGTAGAGAAGAATCCTGTTGTAAGATTATGTTTCATTAATTAATCACTTTAATTAATTGATTATATTTTAATTAATTTATTTTGGATTAATCAATGGATTAATTAATTAAGTATTTAATTTGTTTACTTTTTTTTAACAATTATTTTTAATTAATATAATAAGGCTGTGCTGGGCTACTGTGTTGCTAAGTATGTATGTGATGAGTGTTTTCTACGAATGTTGCTCTGCAATGTTGAAATGCCCACCTGCATTCATACCTCTGTAATCTTGAAGTGTCCACCTGCATTTACATCTCCATAATGTTGAAGTGCTCACCTGTGTGCATGGCTATTAGACCACCTCCTCCACTCATAAGACATTGGAGTTCCTGGATGATGCTGACATAGACGGTAAGCTTTGTTTCTAGACTACCCTCCCCCAACACTGCAGGTGCTGTGTGTGGTAGCCCCAGGGAACTATGTATTATTATACACTGGACACATTTATTTGTGTGTGCAGATGGACAGGGTGATGAGGAGAAACCTGCAGCAACTACTGCAACTAGCAGGTGTGATTCAGAACCCCCTCCCTCCCCCCCCCCCCCACCCCCCTGACTGTCTCCCTGTTTTGTGTGTGTGTACAGTGGAAAAGGAGAAAGGAAGAGAAAAAGAACTAAAAAGACTTCTAAATGTATGTTTGCTACACTAATATATATGAACACGTGTGTATTTGTGCATGTTCTACAAGTGATGTGTCTTAAACACACACACACGGACACATGCACGCACACACACATGCACACACACACATGCACACGCACACACATGCACACACACACACACACATGCACACACACATGCACACACACACACATGCACGCATGCACACACACACACACACACACGCGCGCGCGCACACACACACACACACACACACACACACACATGCACACACACACATGCAATGCTGAGCTCCAGCTCAGTGTTGGGGTTGGAGTACTAGTAGTACATTTTTAATGTCAAGGTTAGTTAACCAGCTGTACTAAGAACTGTATATGATGCCATGTTTTTTTGTTTTTGTTTTTTTTTTTTGTTTTTTTTTTGCATTTTTTTTGGTTTGTTTTTGGTTTGTTTTTGTTTTTCCTGACCCACCTGGCATATGGTAAGGCATCCACAGTTAGTGTACCTTTGGTTTGTGACGTTCACACAGAGGACCCTGAAGTGGTGGCCATGAGTTCTGTGCCTGGGCACTAATGGTGTAGGTGGGTAGGTGTGTGCGCGTGTGTTGTTTTGGTGGGTGAAAGGACGACTTTGCAGGAAGAAAGAAACAGTCAGATCCAACTCTCAACCATTTAGGCCACACCTTCCCATCAAACCACCATACCAAATGATACTGTTCAGAGTAAGACGGGTCCTACACTGAGGATGATTTTTAGCCCCAAACTTGGGGAGCCTGGCCATACCTTTTCCTGTGGGCGTGTCAGGCTAAAAATGTTATATATTTATTCATGATATTATTGGACCAATTCATGGATCTAGAGGCATGCAAACATAACTTGAATCTGGTAGGGAGATGGGCTGGGTCACACCTTCCTGTGGGCATGTTATATCCTGGTCATCGCTGGATATGCCTGCTAGTACGTTTATATTGATCTAGACTGTAATTTGTCAGTTCTTGATCTACACTCAATATCCATAAATCTCTTTTTTACTTTCATTTTCCACGTTTCTTCTTCTTGTTTGTGTACTTCTCTGTTTTCAAGCTGGAGGCAAAGTGAAGGAACCAAAAGATGTGCTGCCCAAAGAAAAGAAAATGAAGCGAGTTCAAGAGTTATCCAGTGATGAAGAAGTGACAGTCGGTAGGTGGAAGTTATCTGATGCCATGCAGTGTGTGCGTGTATAGGGGGGGAGGAGAGTTAGTGGACATACAATAACACATGTATATGATAAATACTTCATTGGGCCACCTAGTCCTTGCCAGGTGCAATTTTTCTGCCTTTCTAGTAGATGAATTGCTAGTGTGGAGGGTGATCACATGCACCTTCCCAGTAGCTCTCACCTTGCATTTGCCCTAGTCAGGTAAACTACCAATGCTTCTTGCTTGAACTTCAACACAGAACAATTCTGTGGCTGCAGTAAGTCTATGCCATTGGTCAGAGCCGAGGAAGTAGTCTGAGCATGTGCAGTACAGACATACCAAGAGAGTCCCAGGAGAACTCCACATACTGAGTTTAACTTCACATTGGACACATGCTGAATCCTCTGGTCCATACTACAGGGAGCTGCTAACTATGCCTAAATGAATCTATGTCTAAATGAATCTATGTAGGTATACCAAAAAAATGTTTCCGAAATTTGGTTGAGGGGGAATGGAGGGAGTTGCGTAGCATTTTACTCGGTGTTTTATGTTTGTGTGCAGTGGGGCTGGAGGAGAAGTCTGGGGGAGGTGTGAAGAGGAGGAAGAGAGTCAAGAAGCTGGTCTCAAATATGCACGTCAATGATGACGGGGAGATGGGTGAGTGCCCAGGCTTATACTCATGCGCTAACACACACACACACACACACACACACACACACACACACACACACACACACACACACACACACACACACACACACACACACACACACACACACACCATGCATTGTGTTTCATGAGTGCGCTATTGTTTTGCCAGATTTCTTTTTCTCTCTTTATTCCTTTGTAATATCCTATCTGGATCTCATGTTAAAATTGTTCTCCTGTTTGTAGTGACAGAGAAGGTGTGGGAGAGTGATTCAACAGATGCCAGTGGTGAAGAAACTACATCAGCAGGTCACACACCCTCCTCCACTGCTGCTGCTGCCACCATAGCAACTGCAACAGTCACCTCATCTCCCATACAAACTAAAGAAACTAAGCAATCCTCCCTGTTTCGGTTCATGAAGAAACAATAACTAATCATTAGTAATTCCTTGCAGCTATTAATGATGTGACAAAAAGTATTCACATCTTACTGGCTATAGTCATAATTTTTCCATTAATTTTGTGCATGACTACAGTGCAACCTCCCTAAATGGACTCTCTGAAATAGGGACAACTTCTCTACAATGGACAAACAGTAAGGCACCGATTAATTCCCTACAAGAGCTAATAGATCAGTACCTCTGAAAGTGGACCCTCCTAACTCCCAACAACAGACAAAAGCTGGGGCAGCTTCCAATAAATCCATTGAAAATGAACCTTGGAGAAGGGACAAAGGTGTCACCCCCAGACCTTTTTGTGAAATTGAATGAACAAAAGTCAGGAACAAAGACATGCTAAATGAGGCTCATGACTGTTGCTAAGTGAGGTGAATGCCTCTGAAGATTATCCACCAGTTCCTTCTGTATCTCAATGTAGGATTTTACTCCCAACAGCTGTAGATATACTGTTTCCAGGTTAAAAACCAGCAATTCTGTCACAGTTATTGTTTCTTGTTTGGGGGGGGGGGGGGGGGGGGGGGAAGCATGAACACTCAGTTAATAAGTTCCTAATTCTTCATTCCTAATCACTGCATTTACTACTATTTTCCCTCCTTTTCATTATAGTAAAAGAAATAATCTGTGTACTCTCCCCTTTGGTAGTAAGTAGGTCAAATTAGCTGTAGTAACATGAGAAATTACTACTATGACATTAATAGATATTTAGTGGTTGATCTTGAGCAGACCTGAGGGAGGACAACTTCTCTACAAAGGACAGATGAGTGGGTCCCAATGTGTCCATTATTCAGAGGTTCAGATTACAAGAAAAGTACCCATCCCACACAGGATGGAGACAACAGCCCCTCCCCTCCCCTAAAGGATATTTTAGCATAGCACCCATCCTATGGACAGACAACAAAAACCTCTTAATGTAAAAATTAGATTTTTTGTTTGCTATTCATCCCAGATGCTTGGGCCTACAGATCTAAAAAAGAATTAAAAGAAAAGAGCTGGAAGTGGTTTCGGCACAGTTTTGCTGACTTATGTTTTCACAATTGTGGTTTGTAGTGAGTGGGGTAGTTTACTACAGCATAGAGTTCCGACCACAACCAGGAAATTTCAGGGGGAATAATAGCCCTATGGGCAGGGTTTTACTCCAATCTTCACCATTCCATATAACCACCCCAGCAAACCCTGAATATTTGAGCTCTTTAGGCCCAATCCTCTCTGGAATAGTCGCCAAAAAAAAAAAAAAACTTGAACAAACAACCAAAATGATAGTAAGATAAATATAAATTAAACATCTCTACCACCACTTATGCCAAAACCAAAGATGTCATAGATGTAAAGAACACATACAACTCAATTAAAAGTGTGTTTTTATGCAACTATTCAGTTTTGGCCCAACAGTTAGCCAAGAGAAGCTGAGTTCAGCAGGAAGATTGCCTAATGGGAGGTCAGACTTTTTTTAAACTGCTTTATTTATTCAGTTTGACAAATGTTTGAATGTATCAAATGTATTTAAAGATAGCTTTACCCCCAACAACCTTGCAGAAACAACCAAAACACCTTTACTGCTACTGTGTTGACAGTGTTGACAGTGTTGGACAACCGACCCTATACCAGTTTGTACTAGATACGGTTAATATGCTTTATACTAGATATGGTTAATATGCTGGACGACCCTTTCCGGTTTACAGTTGCTGGCATCTCAGGTTTTGAGGGGCTCCTTCCTATAAAGGTAAAGGGTCGCTACATCTTACCCAAATTGAAATTGCGAGGGGTTCTCACTGCGTAAATTTGCTGTGTTCGCTTTCGGTTACCCCTTTGAAGCAGTATCTCTGTTGACAGGTTTATGGTGTGAAACCAGGGATAATGAAGTAAGCTTTTATTATCTGAGAGTAGAGAAATGTTTACGGTGGGTGGATTGGAAGTGGGACCAAAAGCTCCACTTCTTTTCCCAATTATTCATGTTGAAGATATCTATCAATCACTTGATGAACTAACATTGTAAAATAAGAAGTACTAAGTATTAACCACTGACTTTACAGTGAAATTTTATTGCATTTATATTATTGTAGTTGTTATGAAATCAGGTATGATATATTGAACAATATACTTAGGTAAAAAAGTGGAAGTTGGTTTGAATAACATTATCAGTGATTTTGGTTGCTTAGCTACACAATATCAGTGATTACCACTGTAAGAATTCCCAATAGGCCATGAGTGTAATTGACCAAACCTATTACACTCTTACACTAGTCTCACTAGTCAGACCCTTTACCCTATTAACCGCAAGCGGGAAGGAAAGGATCAGTCTAACTTTGTGCTTGATTTTGTTAGTATTAAACCTATTGTTTTGTTGGGTGGCATGTACAGAAGCATAATTTGCCTTGGTGTCCTGATACCATCACATGAAAAAAAATTATTTTGCTGAAAAAAACTTGGCTAGCTTTTATATCATTCATGTGCACTTAAAAAAATAAGTTTGTGACCTTATTCATAAAGTGCGCCACACATGCTCTTACTTTGAGGTATAGCATACGTACAAACGGTTTCAAGGATGTAGTTAGACCAGATCCTTTCCCTCCCAAAGCTCTGGTTAGCTAGACTATTCGTATGTCACTGCAGAATAGAAGGGAGAGTACCCAGACAATCCCAATGAGATGGACCAGCTTTTAAAGATGTTACTTGTTCCATTATTTATTTATTTATTTATTTATTTATTTATTTATTTATTTATTTATTTATATTTTAGAGCTATTCTTTCTGTCTTTCTTTGCTCTTCTCATTAAAAAAATTTTTTTTTATACACTATTGGTTGTCTTAGAGAATTCATACATTCCTTACAAGTGTACTTTATACTTTATGCATACTTGAAACTATCTTAATGTTGTTTTTTTTTTATTATTAAAAAAAAAAAAAAAAAAAAAAAAAAAAAAAAAAAAAAATTAATATATACACACATATATATATATATTTTTGCTCAATCATAGTCCACCACAGATCATTAGACTGGTACTGAGTGACTCTGTTGTCTCCCCTATGCAGCAACGTGAAGGCCATTCAGAAACTGAACGAGACCGAGCTGAAGTTAGAAGTTGGTTCCAAGAAGTCATGGCACCACATGTACTCAAATAGTGCTTACATTTTCATTGGTCAGTTCAGGAGTTGCTATTGGTTTCCACGGGCAACTATCAATCAACTACTATAACCGTGTCAATACCTAATCTATGGTGTAGGTGGATTAGAGTACGCACTGACTGAGGGTGATGTCCTTTCCGTATTTTCACAGTAAGTACATAGGTTACTTCAAAAATAGAATTACAATCTCCACGGAGATTAGTGCATCAGCAAAGTTTTGTGTTCAGTTATAATTGAATCATTATTAAACATGAATTAATGACTATATATATTTTTTGAGATCACTTTAGTTGTATGGCACATGTGTGTATATAATGATATCCATGGCATCTGTATTACTGCTTTTCTGTAATTGATTAGTGCACTAGACCGAGATGCATGCATATATTACAGGGGGTGCTTGTGCCTGCAGATATGGGGAAATAGTGAACATCAATCTGGTCAGGGACAGAAAGACGGGTAAGTCCAAAGGCTTTTGTTTCCTGGCGTACGAGGACCAGCGGAGCACAGTACTGGCCGTGGACAATCTGAATGCCATCAAAGTAAGAGATCTTACATGAATGTTTGTGTGTGTATGTATGTATGTATGTATGTATGTATGTATGTATGTATGTATGTATGTATGTATGTATGTATGTATGTATGTATGCTAATTGCTATAGTGCAAGGGAAATAAAATTTTGGAAGGGATAATTTGGTCTCTACGCCATTCACAAGAAAAATTTACACCTATTAACACATAGATAAAAACTCTGTGTGTGTGCGCGCGCGCAAGCTCTTCTATATCTTTGCGCCTGCAGGCAAATATTCTGTTAGTTGCTGTGTTATAAATGCCAGGCATGCAACCATGCACTCTGATGTAGTTGGTATATTCTGTGCTAGAGATTTCCCTATTTGTGATGACTGGGCTATATATATATATATATATATATATATATATATATACTGCTTCTATAATTACCCATTTCTTCCAGCTATTTGCGATGAAAATCGCCATTAAATGCATTTGTAAAGAGGATGATTTGATTTTCCCTACCCTATTGAAATTTATTTTAATTTATAGCAGAGCAAATATTGTGTTTCAAATCAAGCACACCATAAAGTACAGTCTTTGCACTAAGTGTATATAAAGTCACAGACTACTAGAACAAATTGACTCAACACTGCCATATTGCTGCATGGGGCTGAAAAATGTAATGAGACAAAAGAAACTTTTTTATTTCTTTTTCTTGTTTTTATCAATATATTTGCACATATTTTAAATATATCATCCATAGATGTTGTGGCTTAATCTCTGCTAGATTGCTTGTCCAAAAATCGTTCAACAGTGCTGAAGGTAATGAAATGAAATGTCAGACATACTTTATTGTACAGTTAAATGGTTCAGTTATATTATCTGTGTGCTAGTGTAGAGTGCTGCTCTCTATTACTCTGTAGCTTCTGTCTTTTCCTGGTCTCCCTGCCTGTCTTTTCTCCTTTTGGCTGGCTTCCCTGCCTGTGTTTTGGACTTCATGTGGACTTCATAATTATATCCTTGGCAAGGTTGCTGTCGAAGCAGTTGAACAGGGACTCGGCTATGAATGGCAGTAACTCTTCCATCAACAAATATCCATTTTTACATCATTCTGGTCTCCTTGGTAATCTCGAATAGACTTAATTACAAGTGCTTGGAAGACCTTCAAAGCACCATCACAGGCAAGGAACCTTGCCCTCCTATCAGGGGCAGAAACATGTGCCTCCACACCTGGCTCACATCAACTGTCAGGCTGTCAACCAACTGAGTGGGCACCATGTATCCTCTGTTGGTCATCCACAAGTATTCCTCATCCACCTTGTCCCAGTCAAACACTGGGTCCATGGCATCAGTCTCCTAGACACCAGCCTCTTTCTCCACCAACTTCTTGTGTTCTGGTACTTCACTTGCTTCCTCTACTGCCTTGTCCTGTTTGGTGCTAAGTCATAGCCAGAGTGACAACTAACTGCCTGGTGCTTTTTCTTCTTCCAAGCCTTGAGATCTTTATTACAGAATCTTTATTTGATTGTTTGTTTTGGGATTGTTTCTTTTTCAACTGCTGTGGTATGGTGGGCAGTGTTGAGTCAATAAGATTTAGTCGTCTGTGATAAAGTGTACAAGGGAAAGTAAAAAATATTTCTTTGAAATAAAAACGTTAAGTAGGGATGATGTGTCAGCAAAAAGTGCAGAAATAAGAATTCTGTGACAGTGTGTTACAAAATTCCCTACTTCACTGATTCCTATGAACTTAGAATTCTACACGATAGTGTGACAGTCTGTGTTACAAATTCCTGTGAACTTAGAATAATTATTCTACATGAGCTAGCTACAAGCAAATTGAAGAGGTGGCAGTCTTTTAGCGTCACATCTTTCTTACACATTACATGAGAATGTGGAATTGGTGAAGTAGGAAATTTTGTAACACACACTGTCACAATATTCTTCTTTTTGCACTTTTTGCTGAAATATTATCATCCCTACTTACCATTTTTATTTCAAAGAAATATTTTTTACTCTCACTCGTTGCGAAGGTTGTACTAAATCTGTTGGTGGAGGATATCATCTTGCCTCCTACAAGGATAGCTTAAGCATGACTAACTGGGAACAGGGCTAGGTCGTAGCCACTGAGGTGGTCCTGAGTCACTGACAACCCCAGTGCTATAACTTGACTCACAAAACAGGGACTATGCTTTGCATGAGTGCCAGTGTGCATGTTACCCACAGGGACAGAGCATGGCAGTGACAGGTGATGTAGCTGGCAGGCTCATGACACAGGCAACCCTGCTGTTATGGTGTTCGTATTGTCATATAAATTAATATGGAGGACATGTTCTAAACATATCCTATTGGTGTAGGAATGCATTTGTGTTTAAAGGTCTGATATTATTGTGGTGAGAGAAAATAAGTTGAACAATATTAACTGACGTTTCTCTGGGATATGCTGGAGGTTCATTATGTAGATGACATGCTCAATTGATTGAGGATTTCTTTCTTCTTGTTGTTGTGTGCAGATGTGTGGGCGGACTCTCAGGGTGGACCATGTGGCTGAATACCGTAGGCCTAAGGATGACCAGGGGAATGAGATCATTGAAAAGGGATGTGCCCCCAAAACACCCACTCCTAGCCCAACCCCCAGCCGTTCACCCACACCACCACCCACTACCCACAAGCACAAGAAAAAGAAGAAGAAATTGGAAAAGAAGGAAAAGAAGAGACTGAAGAAGTTAAAAACTGACGAGTGTGGATCTAGTTCTGAAAAATACAGCAACAAGGAAAAACAGAAATGTAGAGAAGGAAAAGATCATATTGCAAGGAAAGGAGAGGTATCTAGTAAACAGAAGAAATGTTTGTCATCCGAGGACATGAGTGGTGATGATTCATATCTACCCCAAAAGAAAGCTGATCACACAGAACCAGCTATTAACCCATCACGACCAAGGTCGAAGGTATGGGAAAGACACCACAGAGAAGATGGCTCCAGATCAAGATCAAGGGAGCAAAGAGCCCCTAGAACTCAAGCTGGAAGATCTCGGTCAAAGGAGAGGACTGATCCTGTGGTTAGACCTAGAGAGTCGTGGTCAAAAGAACATCATATATCTCCTTATCATTCAAAAACTCGTTCGAGATCTAGATCCAGAGAACGCAGAAGATACAAATAATTCAGTTTCACTTTTGGTTCTTTGCAGTACAATATGAAAATAAATCATGTGCTTACCATTAAAATGGACTGCATTATACAGTTATCTTTATATTCATCAATAAATGTTTATTTCTATTATATACATATGATAATTATAGATAGCATCAAGATAAGCATAACTTGTAATAAATAGTTTTTAAAGTGGATATTGGATTGCAGGAACAGTTGTATCAATGGAGGTGACCAATGAATTGGGGCACAATAATAAGAGACTTTATCTGTCTAAAATGCATATGCTGTATATGTACAAATAATTCTGTTGAAATGGTTCTAATGTCTGGCTAAGGAGATACAAGTTGATGAATGCATTTCAATCTGAATTATACAAGAACTAAGCCAGCAGTCTAAATGAAAATTAGTGTCCCAGCACCCTCTATACATTTTACCTACTTCACACGGCAGTATTCGGTAGGTAAAGGGTCAAGATGATAATGAGAACAGGCACGGGCTTTGTGGTAACTATGGTTACGCTTCTAAAAGAAACTTAGTACGATATGAGCAGGAAGGAGCTACAATGTCTGGGGTCGAAAAGGGCTAGTCTAAATCGGAACCCTCTTTTAATCCAAGTATGTTATTAATTGTCATAGCTATAACTGCAATGAAGCGTCAGCCATTATTTTCTTTTTCAGTCTGAACTTGGAAAAATAAGGAAGAGATGCTTCAGTCTTCCCCCATCTGGCTTTACATATGGCATTGAAACAATAGGTACTGATGTTGGAGTGGCTGAAGGTAAAAGTATATACAATTTAAGATACACTATTTTAACTATTTGATGTTACTGCTATAAAAAGCTATGTGTTGGAGGTATTTCAAACCTAAACCTTTAAGAAAGAAGCAGAAGCCAGTTAGTGACTTCATTTCTCTGAACAAGTCAGCTATCCAGTGTGGTCTAACAACAGCCCAGGAGCAGCAGAGCTATCGAGCCACCCACACTGTGCACCAGAAGTCCCTGTCTGCACAATACAGGAAACCACCCAAGATTCCTGACATTACCTTTGGCATTGCAAGCAGGTTCACTACTTTAAT
>OZ017793.1:6390392-6479810 GCA_963969325.1 Lycopodina hypogea | reverse complement strand
TGTACAAAAGGTCATTGAGAAAGCAGCAAAATTTATTAAAGGAAAAAAAGTCAATTATATCCTTTAAACTTTTGATGACTTTTACGGGATTTCTGATCGTATTGATCATCGTTTGATCCCTATGTTTTGGTTGTTTATTGCTTTTTTTACTATTTTTTATATATCAAACTCTTCCATATTATATCATTTCTCAATTATATAGGCTAAATGTGAGTTAGCATTTAATACAGGTATTGTATTAAATGTTGAACTGACATGACCAAATAGCACATTAAATACAAGTAATCTAACTAATGTGTTTTATGTTTTGTAATGCATAGAAATGTTCATTCAGTAATTAGCAACTAATATGACCACAATATATGAAGGTTCATAAATTTAAAAGTCATGCTACAATCCTCGACTATTATCCTGCAACCAACAAAATTTATGGCACAGAGAGCACATCCATATCGCAGTTTGCCTTACCCACTCACTCTGTGGGCTACTCAAGCAATGAGAGTGAAGTCCAATATGGGCGGGCACTCTGAAACTTCCATGTTGCAGCCACTGTTGCTCTGAAGTGCAGCAACAGCGGCAACTGGTTTTCCTGTTTGAACCATTGGATTGCAATATAAATACATGTGTGATTTGGGCTGTATAGTATAGTATAGGTTGATGGCCACATAGTACAGGTCCAACACATACAATGAGGCCATCAACTCAATGCTAATAAATTGACTGTGTATTGCAAACCAAATGCATGGTGAAGGTTTCTTAAACCTTTACCAGTTGAATTTGCACATAGCCCTTGGGCAGATGGATTCTTTTGGTTAGCTCTCACATGCTTGGACCAAGTGTTTATAAACTCCATAAGTGAACGGAGTCTTGGCCAATATCAAATACAGAAGTTGTTGCACTGCATAAAACTAATAAGTGATTGGTGTGTCTGATGTGTATGGTAAAGGGTCATCTAACCTAAATTTTGCATATGAGTTTACTCTGGTGTGCATATGAGTTTACTCTGGTGTTTCCTTTATCACTACTCTTAACTTTTTCAAGTCAATCAAATTTAAAACTTTATATATATTTTTTGTTTATTCCATCATAGAAGCCAGCTCATTACGAGGCATGCAACTCATTGATTTTTCTGAAAGGTCAGATTTTTTTAGTCATAGTGTATTGCTGAAAGGTAGATTGCCAACAATCAGATTCATAAATTTGGAACTCTCTTGGCAGTGACAGATACTAGGATTTATGACAGGGAGATTCATAATGTGCGCTAAGTGCCCACTCTGCACATGACACTCAAGGAACAACGTTCTATGTCACATAATATTTTATGATTGTAAAATAAGAAGAAAAAAATCTCAGAAGAGCTGGGACAAGAGAAGAGGTTTGGACAGAGACATAGTGGAGGAGAAATTGTTGTGTGTCCCCGCTATTTATGTTCCCAATATATCACACCTATAATAAATATAAAAGTTTAGTCCTTGTGAATCCTTCTGCAAATGAACTTTCTGCTTTATTCTGTCTTTCTGGAATGAGCTTTCTGAGCATGTCAGTAAGTTGATACAGTTCAGTGGAGCTTGCCATAATAAAAATGACTGTCGCTCTGGTACGGGTTGTGAAAATTTCGTGTTTTCTTATTAGTTGAAGGGGGGGGGGGGGGGGGGGGGGGGTCAATGAAAACAACTGAAATCTCCCCTGGATGCCACTGCTTGGGTTGTTATTATTTTATGTGTAATGAGTTTGCCTAGGGGGAAGTAGGGGAAAAGAAGGAAGGAAAAGGGAAGAGGTGAAGAAGAAAAGATTGAAGGATAAAAGGAAATGAAAAAAAAGGAAAAAAGAAGGGAAAAAAAAAGAGGAGAAATTAAGCCCAGCGGATTTCCCGCCTAGTAGATATGTGCCTTAACCATTGCATGAGGTTTTTTTTTTCTTGTTGGTATTATTCCTCTGGAAGACTTGATCCAAAATTTAATTCCCCTTTTCCCCACATTTTTGGGCTTAAAAACATCTGCTGTGTGCCAGGTGCAAACCCTGAAAATTTTGTTTCTTTTAGTCAAGGGTTTGGTCATTATGCCTAGACACACACACACACAAGCCATTATATAGATTAGAATAGATACATTGATATATTTTCTCTCTTTCAAGTAACCATTGCACAGACATGTACATATATTTTTGTTATGTTCTATTTGCATTTATCTGTAGTTGTGATGAACAGGATTGAGATATAACTCTGCATATTAGGAAAGTAAAGTGACCAGTGTTGGTAGCTTGCCTTTTATGGCATCTTGCCCTAAAAATCCCTCCTTTTTTACCTGCCCAACACCTGCCCAGCATCCGACCTATTCAATCCTTCCAACCTAGTCAGTGCATTTAGCTTTAGCCAATCAATGAGATTCATCATAAACATTTACTGGAATGTTTGGATTCCTCTGGTACTGAAATTATGAGAAGACTGATGGCACACTGGTTATGCAATGGGGGGGGGGGGGGGAGATTACTTCATAGATAAAATATAATTTAAGTTGATTTATACACACACACACACACACACACACACACACACACACACACACACACACACACACACACACACACACACACACACACACACACACACACACACACACACACACACTTAAAAAATATCTACATTTTTTTTTATAGTCACCAATGGATTCAATATTTCCTTGATTTTTTTGTGGATGATATATCAACCAAAGTGAATTCTGTATGCAGTTAAATAGCACAGATTTGTATATTAGCAGCTACAATCAGATTTTGGTTAAAAATACTTAAAAAATTTTTTTTTTGTTTTCTTTTGAGACCACCTAAAATCGAATGATTTTACACTTTGACTTGTTGAACCGAAATAATTAATCAACAGTAGTTTTTGTTGTTTCCTTCCAAATTCAGTCACATATGAATGTATTATTTAGTGAGAAATATGTGAAATTAACCACACACAAAACATGTATCAAGTTTGATGCTCAGAATAGATATGTCATGGTTTAGCTATTAATCTCTCTCTCTCTCTCTCTCAGGTTCCCGGGGCACTGGAAACATTTCGCTCAGACAAGGCACGGTCAGACGCATTCCACCACCATGCCTCTGACTCCATCAGCAGAATTGGACTGATTGGCCAGGGCACATATCAGGATGCAAACTCCAATTAGTTCACTTGGCTACATAGAAGCCACGATAACCCCCCCCCCCCCCACATAGTTGCATCATCATTCATTAACATATATACAAGTATCTTCCCCAAACCCACAGTATTGGTTGTAATTAATTTATTATCGAGTGAAGTAATAGTTATATTCTGTGTTGACCTTACTATAATTTGTGATTTCTTTGTTTGTTAGCTATCTCCTTACAGACACTTGGGCCTACAGAGCTCAAATTTCCAGCGGTTCATGGGAGTCACCCAAGGATGGTTTTAGTCGAGTTTGATGAAGATCAGGATAAAAATCTGCCTGTAGGTCTGTTCTTTGTTGTAGTTTTTACCCAGGATTAAATAATTAATCGCAGAGTCTAAATGTTACTTTCTTGGGGATCTTGTTATTCTTCTTAGGAAACTTCCTCGGACAACCAGTGCTAAGGTTTCCGGTTCAATTCCTGGTCATGGTTGGGTTTCCTCCCCCCCCCCCCCCCCATGAGTTGAGTCATTGTTTTCTTTTCTTTTTCATGGACTTCATTGAGTGGCAAATTCATGTCTAAATAGTCTATCTTAGTGATTCTTCCCCCCCCCCCCTTTCTCTTTCTTCCAAAGGAAATTTAGTGGATTTGGAAGTCAACATTTTAAGTCATTATCAGTCAAAACATTAAATCTTAAGTGAGCGGGTTTTTGGCTGGAAATTGGACCACACTTAATATAGTTATTTGTGTATGAATAGACTTATGTCCCTTTATCACAGAATCCTTTTCAGGTCTTGTATAACCTTCACTAGTTGATACAGCTCTTATTTTCCTTGTTGCTGTTTCTGGGCTTTTAAACAAGGTGGGAGTAGCACCAGGCTTTGACCTCCTTCTCTTGCTAATATCAAAAATGCTAGCAAGAGCAGAATCAGCTCCAAAACAGTCTGCAGTGAGATGTTCACTACCGAGTGAAGAATTAGTCGTAGCTTCCCAGTTAGCTCTGGTATTTTGCACCTTGTACACTCCCTATGGAGAGCAAGGACTCTTAGTAATTTGAACAAGCTAATTTAGCCACTAGGTCGATTAGAGCAGCCACATGCTTATTCATTATCATGACTGTACATTTACCAGGTGGGATCCTAGTCTCATGTAGACAAACAGATTAAAAAGGGAATAATCCATCTGGTCACTGAAGCCAGGTTTTCGTGATCCCAGTGGAAGTGTGTCACAGGCCAAAAAATTTAATTGGGGTTACAGATATTAAACGAGTTATGAAATATGGAATAAACAACTCATTTCTCTTTCGTAAAATTTATTCATTGCTAAACTTTATGATATACAGAAGATGTTGTACAATTCTGACCAATCAGATTTGCATTACAGAATTTTGTAACTAGCTCACAAAAATGTTGCTCCAGTGACCAAACGGTTTATCAGCGGAAGTGGAGGGTAAAGGGTCTGGCTACGTGAGACTAGCAGGATCCAACTCTGACATCACGAGTGGCATAACCAAAACCACAACAGGATGTCAATAGTAACAATGCCTATTACTGTCATGTAGAATGATATATTTTTTAAATTCAACAAAAAATTTCATATGGTTTCGGAGTGCCCAAGGAATTTATTTCAGCAGGGAAAAATTTTTTTCCCCTTCAACATTTTGCAAGACACTCTCTATGAGCATAGGATGAATGACAACAAAGTTAGGGTACATAGATATTTTATGAACAATTAATGATCATGGGCTCCAGCCCCCTTAATAAACCATTAATCAACTTATTGCCAAGTATTGGTAGCTAGTTCGCTAAAGTTGCATGTAGACAGTAGGTCATTCGGTTGCCACAGAAGATGTCAAGGCCACAAAAGTTAATGGTAAAGTGTTCTTGTCCGAGGACAAATACTTGAGCTTTTCTTTGGGTCCATACCTGCACAGCAGTCATCAAATAGCAAGCAACAAATAGCATTACAAGCAGATACACATGAATTAAAATATTTTTTTAAAAAGTTTAAAAAGGAAGAAAGAAATCTAAATAGTTATACCATTTGCCTGAGAGCACGACCGTCCATTGGTAAAACTATTGGCAGGCTTTTGTTCTGCCATTTACTCCAGGGGTTTTTTTTTCTTTTCTGGGAGAGCAAATTTGTATTTTAGACATTGATTTTGCTCAGCCTGATATTGAAGTGTTAATAATTAATTAACATGTTTAATTGGACATAGCTTGAGAGCAGCTCACTTTGTGATACAAACCAATCAGTATTTGCTAGTACCACACACACACACAAGCACTTGAACACACACACACACACACACACACACAAGCACTTGAACACACACACACACACACACACACACAAGCACTTGAACACACACACACACACACACACACACACACACACACACACACACACACACACACACACACACACAAAGCACTTGAACACACACACACACTAGCACTCGAATACACACTAGCATTCGAACACTCACTAGCACTCGAACACACACACACACACTAGCACTGGACCACACAGACAGCACGCAAACCCACTAGCACTCACACACAAAAAACACTCGACCACACATAAAGCACTCAAACACACACAGCATGTGAACACACACATACATGCAAAGACACACACATACATGCAAGGACACACACAAACACACACTACTAGCTTCGACTCTGACCTATAATCAATGAAGAGTTCCTCTCCAGGGTCAATGTTCCGCTTAGCATAGATCCCAATCCTGTGGTCACCATTCACCATCATCACTTTGGCTTGGCAGTTGGGATTGTTAGAATGGTTGGCAAATCTTATCATGTTGCCCTTATGAGTGGCGTCCACACAGAATTCTGGAAAATTAGGCAATTTGTCTATCACGAGACTGTTCAAGTTATATATATATAGATAGATAGATAGATAGATAAATAGATAGATAGATATATTAGCAGAGGTATCCAACTTAGCATGGGTAAAAATATATTGATTTTTTTCCTTGAAAATAACCAACACTTTTAGAAAATAACCAACACTTTTAGCAACAGTTGTGAAGCACTTCTAAATCTCCCAAGCAAATAAACAATTAACTACAATATTAATGATTAATGGCAATGAAAATTAAAACTACCATTTTAAAAAAAAATTCCTTAATTAAAAGCTTTTTTAAAACTAATATTTACCTCCCACTGCTCTATCACCTACAGTAGCAGCACACCCAAAGCTAACTGCCTTGAACCATAAGATATTGTAGTGCATGGATTGGAAAAGGCAATATAAACCTTACTGAGTGATTCACATCCTGTTTGTATCTTTGTTTATATCCTTGTTACTGCTCTAAAATGAAAAAAAAACAACAACAACTTTGGCTCTCAACTGATTCCACTGGTTATTAAACATTTTCTAGTCTATAGAAAGGCTGGAGGTAACATAGGATCCCCTTCAATTAGTTACATTTTTCCCACCAGGGATGCCACATTCAGGATTCTGTGGGGTGAAAAACTTTGCCAGATACCCATGGATCATGCCTACAAAGTTTCACCAGAACCATTGAACCATTTAGCCTTGATGCTTGGACATACATACCGACTTTCATTTTTACAGATTAAATAAGCAAAATAGTCCCAAACAGCATTCCACGGCCCATCATCTGTTGAGCTAAACATACTCGTAAGGAGTTAGTAAAATGGTATCAAGATTGTACCACTTTTGGTATTAATGCACTCACCATGGTTGAGGTCGAACAAGAAACTGCACTTGTATTTGTCATAGATCTTCCCTCTTCTATCAGCTTCCTCATGAGAGATAACCTACCAGGCAAGGGGAGAAATAAACAACAATGTTAGCCATGAACACACACCGCCATCATTATTAAACCCCGTGGTGGAGATAACAATATAATATACACTCACATGGAGACAAAAATAATTTACAATATCTCTAAATGTAAGCCCCTAATAATACAATGCAAGGCCACAAAGCACAGTTACAGTGGAACTATGCATTTATCACAACTAGCGTAAAACCCGACCTGCTTTGAGGACATGTTTTAGACTATTAATACAAAAGTGAACATGTGATTAGGTCAAAGTGTTTTTTTTCAAAGTCCATTGTTAACATTTTTATCCTTACACACAAAGAGGAAGAGGTGTGGCCAGATGGGACCCACCCCATGTTATTTGCACAGTCAAGTTGCATTCGCATGCCAAAGTTTTAGGCTTGTAGCTCCATTCTTTTTTTCTGTCAAATGTAACATTTTTGGCCCTTTTCTTTTAATATAGAACGGGGTGTGGCTATATTGACACTAATGATTCTAAATATATGGGTTTTTTGGTCTAGCTCCATTCTTTTCTCTGGCAAAAGTACCATTTTTGGCTTCTTTTTTAAATACAGAAAGGAGTGTGGCCATATAGATATGCTTATGACGTTCCCCTGGTGACACTGATTGGACCTATCCCATGATATTTGCAGAGTCAAGTGGTGTCTGCATGCCAAAGTTTTAAGACTGTAGCTCCATTCTTTTTTCTTGAAAAGGTACCATTTTTGGCTCTTTATTTTTTTTTAATATAGCAAGGGGTGTGGCCATGTAGATATGCTGATGGTGTTCCCCTGGTGACACTGATTCTAAATAAATAAAAATAAATAAATAAATAAATATATATAAATAAATAAATAAATAAATAAATAAATAAATAAATATATATATATATTCTTTTCCTGGTAAATATACCATTTTTAGCACTTTTTAAAAATTATTATATAGAAAGGGGTGTAGTCATATAGACATGCTCATGATGTTCTCTTGGAGACAGATTCTAAATATATATAGGTTCGTGGTTCTAACTTCAACTGTTCAAGCGTGAATCGCGGACACACGGACAGACAGACTATCCCACTTTATAATATAGATATCAATATTATGCCCTACAACACATCTGGTGGGGGGATATGAATTGTTCAACAACAAAATAGGGCTCAAAAGGACCTCATCAATTATCAGTTACCTCGCCACAGTATTCACTGATGAAGTGGTTCTTCTCAGCACCATCCTTGAGGAAGATGCCCCAACCGGCTACATCTGAGGGGGCCTGAAGGACTTCAAGACCCAACCCTCTCTGGATGGACACATTCTTGCAGCGACATATCTCCATGCAACCGTCTGGCTCCAAGCCATCACCTAACAGAACAGCATGAAACACTAGTTCAACTTGGTCCAAACAAAGTTATCACTTACAATTAATAAATACCATCAACAATTAATTTCCTCCTTTTGCTCACATACTACATGTTAGGAGATACTAACTAAAACAACTACTGGAATTAATGCACATCTTCCATATCTCAGCAGCTCTCAATAGTAAGTCAAGTGTTAACTGGTTGTCAACTAAAACTACATACATTTTACCCAGGACAGATAAAGTTGGTGCTTATGAAAATGAAAGAAGGGAAGTCTAATGTTGTAACCCATTGTTGCTATGCACTATGTACATATGCTACAACAGTTCTACACTATAAAACAACTTCATGAGAGCACTGACATTTGGTGCAGCCAAAGGTAAACCTAATAGCATTCCACAAACAAACCCAAAAAATCTGACTGAAGATTCTTATTCATATTTGTGAGTGTAGATCAATTTTTTTTTATAACTTGTATCACAAATTATCGAAACACCTCTTCATTCACCCCCCCACCCCCCCACTCCCAGACACATGCTCTGGTTCATACCTGCTCCACAGAGGTTACATAGGTCAGGATCACACTCCCGCACAGCCAAAATACAGGGGCAGTGGGAAGTTTTGCAGACACCAGCCTTACAGCGGCAGCCGGGATACCTGTTGGGACAGTCGGGACTGCACTTGCAGAACTTCTCACAGTAGTTCCCAGTCTGATTGCATGGGCAAGACTGGTCACATGACTCTCCCACATGCTGGCAGGGATGGTAGCTGTACCGACCTCGTGCTCCCAGGTTGGACTGCAACTTACGATGATATTTTGTCGAAGATCTACATAATTAAGAAATTGACATCAATATTGACAGTAAATTTGATCAATACTATAATCTGTTCTAATAATTTTTGTACAGTATTAAGTATCCCAGATCCAATAAGTTGCAAATCCTCGAATTCAATGTCAACCAAGAAGGAATATCTTCTATTTGCTACTTCAAGCACCTTCTGCCTGAATGCATGGCCTCATAAATAGCTACCATTCTCTCACACTATGATGGCCAGAAACTACGATAGACGATCTACTGTCCTTAACAGAAAACAAATGTTGGCATGGGAAACCATCCACTGTATTATTGAGTGTTGCATTGTCTTCCTAGTGTCATAGTGGGAACAAGGATTAAGAGAAGAGAGGCAAAAGAAATTACCAATATATATATATATATATATCAGAGAGTACGGTAGTACTCTCTAAGTAGGGATGATCACTAAAAAAAATGGCGGCCTCATTGACTAATACAACATGAAAGCTTAACTTTCTCTGCTATGGCTCAAACTTAGGCTACAAAACTCACCTGCAGTCCATATAAGCTGCAACACAAACTACCAGGATAGTTTCTGTCCTCCAAATCAATAGCTAAAGTAGCGAGCGTAGACTCGTCAAAATCACCAAATGTTCACCATCTTTCTTCTTATTATTTTTATTCTTCAGTTCCAAGGCTAGAGCCTAGCTGGCTACAGCAAATAATGCAATAGTTACACTAACAGCTTACTATATCTTTGGACCAGGTCCACGACCACTTCCATTTGCTTCAACATGCTGACAATCTACCAAAGTATATCCCGGACTAATAGCTGCAGTGTTAAGTTGAAACCGCCATTTTGACACTACCAATTCTACACACACAATTAAAAACTGGTTTGTGCGTGAGACTATGAATATCATTACCAGAGCTACACTTCCAAATCTTGAATGTAAGTCAAATTCAGTAGCTAAATTTGTTACAGCCAGCCATAGAATTGTTATAGCTAGCTAACTGTTACTTCCTGATAATCAATACTGTACTGGGAGAATACACTCCCTCTGGAGAGGTGCAATAAGAGTGCGCACTTGTGGATGCCAATCAGATGTATACAAACAAGATGCCAATCCAGTACTGTAGCCAGTTATCTGACAGTGTGCAAAAACTAAAGGAAACAAGTGAAAATAAAAAATATTTCTTTGAAATAAAATTGGTAAATAGGGATGTGTTAGCAAAAAGTGCAAAAACAAGAATTCTGTGAGTGTGTGTTATAAAATTCCCTACTTCACTGATTCCACATTCTCACATAATGTGTAAGATGTGATGCCGAAAGACTGCCACCTCTTCAATTAGCTTGTAGCCAGCTCATGTAGAATAATTATTCTAAGTTCACAGGAGTTTTGCAACACAGACTGTCACACTATCATGTAGAATTCTAAGTTCACAGGAAAATATTCAAAATGATGTTTTCTATTTAGTATTCCTCCCAATAAGTTTGTTATCTCTTATTTCATTTCATTTTCCAATAGTTGCATTAGTGAAGGGTCGGACTATAAGTCAGTTGATCCAAGTTCCCCTCCCCCAAAATTCTGAAAATGTCATGCATCACTAATTGCATAAAATCCAATATTCAGAATTCAATCCTGTGATTCTTCTCTTTAAAAATGTTCAGAACTTCATGAAAGTCAATTGCTGCAAGTTCAGGTCCCTCAATGGAAATTCTCATATGGTGACCTAAATTTTGATCACCAATTCATGGAGCTAAAAGATCTTTCAACTGAAGCTGTTCCCACTGGAAGGACAAGAATGATGTTTAACAGTTTAAATGTTTCTGGAAATATCCCATGTAAGCTCCAGTACACTCCATGTGCACCTTGACTTTCCACATAGGTGGCACTTCTGTAATTTTCATTATTTTAATTAGTAATACTGTTACTAGCTTCAATGCTCTTTTGAATACCTGTCACTCGTTTATAAGGTCATCCTTGTCATGAAAAGGATGGGAAGTATAGGGCTCACCATCATAGGATATTGTTGCTACACTTCCATAAAATTGAGCCAAGTCTTTAATTTCTTCTTTTCCATACTGAAAAAATAGTACTTCTTCTGATGGCAACAATGCTGGGTTGAAAATGGAAGAAGAAACAAGGAGCTTTACAGCCAATCAGAAAGTCAGTGAGTAAACTATCAATATAAGGTACTGCAACAGAGATATGAAACTGAGATACACTGTAAAGATTAACTGTGCAATGTATGGGGCTCCACTTCTGACAATAATCAGATATCTCCAAGTTTCTTAACTGTAGATGTTACTTCGAGTACTAGTCTGCTCCATCTTCCTTGAGCAATTTCAGCTCTTTCTCTATGCTATCAAGTATCAGAAGTAGCCTGCTTGAGTCAGCTGCTTGCCTCTGCATGAAGGAGTTCAGCTTTGCTACTAGGTTGAGTAGCTTTGATAGCTAGCAACACCACAAAAGGAGCTAAGGACTAATGCATGGCCAAAGGATTCTGCATCTCCAGTTATGTCATAGAGATGGTGCAAAGTGGTAATAAAAGCCAGCAAATAGCTTGCAAGCATGCTTGTGAAAAATCATGCCACCTAATGATGCCTTTGTTATCTTTTTTTTAGAACTCGGAATAAATTAGCATGTTATAGGATAGCTAGTTAGCTATGCTTAATATCTACACCCATTCCCAAACTTTTATGAACTTCCAGCAGAAGAGGTGTTACAGCCAGAGGGAGAAATGGGAGGAAGAAAAAAAGCTCTTTTAAAAATGTATAGTGACTTCCACTTTACTTAGTTTACTCCAGCCTTTAGTCCAGCAGCAGGATGGCTAAATCTGTTGAACTTTGCAATAGCATACAGCTAATTTTTTTTTTGCTCCAGTTTTTAGTACTTCATGGTGTTTAGAATCTGAAAATGCATGATAATACTCCATCATCATTGAGCCAGCTCTTTTAAAATGATGCTTCTTAACTAGGATCAATGTATATTCCTAGTTCAGTATATTAACACTACGAATTATTCAAATGTGATAAGTGAGCTTTTCTTTGAAATATTTGTCTTGTATCTAATCTACTTATGAATAGGTGCTTCGTGTGTGTGTGTGTGTGTGTGTGTGTGTGTGTGTGTGTGTGTGTGTGTGTGTGTGTGTGTGTGTGTGTGTGCAAGCAGGTATGATGTATGTATGTATGTATGTATGTATGTATGTATGTATGTATGTATGTATGTATGTATGTATGTATGTATGTATGTACGTACGCACGCATGCATGCATGCATGCATGTATGTATGTATGTATGTATGTATGTATGTATGTATGTATGTATGTATGTATGCATGCATGCATGCATGTATGTATGTGCATGTAGCCAAATCCTTGGACCTAACGGAACAAAATTTTCTGACAAAAATTTAGGGGTGCCACCATCCCCAGTGGCGAAAAAAAAAAAAGGAATTTAATTTTTTTCACAAAAATAAGCCTAAAAATTGGTTATTAGTCACATTCATCCAGAAAATAATACAACAAAAACCTATAAAAAGCATAGTCTAATGGTTAAGGCGCAGGTCTACCAAGTAGAAAATCCTGAGTTCAAATCAGGTCTGGGATAGCTTCCTTCTTTCCTCTTCCTTCCTTTCTTTTTATACTCCAATATTTTCTTCCTAAAATCCTTCACTTTTCCCCTCTCCCCTCTTTCTTTCCTTCCTTCCCCCTATAGTTACCCCTCTCTTTGTTCATTGTTACTATGCAAATTAATTATACAAAAACTAATAACCCAAGTTAGTTCCAAACTGTTGGCCATCTACCTTTCAGCATTACACCATGCCTCCAAAACAAATTACTTTTCTGAAAAATTATTAGGAATGCTGCATGCATACCTATGCGCTGCTTTAATTTGAATAAAGTACAAGGTGTAGAAACGGGGTTCTGAGTGGCTTCTATATTTCCTGTGACATTTGAATGCTGCTAGTAGTTCATAAATTATATAGTTGAACATATTTGACTAATCAATCTATATGTATATATGTATTCTGGTCATTGTATAATTCCATTTCAATCACGGCAACTTTGAACAATACTTTGGCATTGATAAAATATTGTTTATTAGCATTGCAAAGACTTAAAATGTACATAAAAGAAAATGCTCAATGATGACAAAGTGTCATCATGCAGTTTATACTGACAATATCATATAGAACTAAAAACCACCAATTTTTTTAGCTATGCCCTATTGCAAGGTCCACCTCCATGGCTGCTGGACTACATGAGGTATGTAGCTTTTCTCACCTCAAACCAGGATTGAGTTTCTTCTGGAAGAAATAAGTTTCTTCTGGGACAGTGGAAGAAACCCGAAAGAAACATGGAAGAAACCCGAAAGAAACATGGAAGAAACCCGAAAGAAACATGGAAGAAACCCGAAAGAAACATGGAAGAAACCCGAAAGAAACATGGAAGAAACCCGAAAGAAACATGGAAGAAACCCGAAAGAAACATGGAAGAAACCCGAAAGAAACATGGGAGAAACCCAGAAGAAACATGGAAGAAACCCAGAAGAAACATGGAAAAGATTTGAAATATATTTGCCCGGCCAATAAAGGCTAAAATCCAGTAGTTGAATATGCCTTGCCAGTAAGAAAGGTGATGGTGGAGAAGATATATTATTAAGAGAGAAGTGGCCAAAATACCATTTTTGGCTTTTTCTCATTACCATGGTAACCATTTTGCGAAATTTTTAGCCCATGTTTTAAGTTGGGTCCAAACCTATCATCATGCCGAGTTTCAGAGAAATCCACCTACCGGTTTGGCCGGAATGATGGTACAAACATACAGACAGACAGACCTACAGACAGAGACCGACAGACAGAGACCGACAGACAGAGACCGACAGACAGAGACCGACAGACAGAGACCGACAGACAGAGACCGACAGACAGAGACCGACAGACAGAGACCGACAGACAGAGACCGACAGACAGAGACCGACAGACAGAGACCAACAGACATTCTGTATTTTCCCAGACATGCCACCTGGCATAAAACCATCTCAGGGTGGGTCTCCTCCATCCCTAAAGTTTGGTCAAAATATAACAGAGGGATTTTGAGAAATGGACAAACATAGTTACATTGGTAGGTCTTCATATATATATATATATATAGATTAATATTTGGTGAGAAAAAAAAAACTATGGGGCATGTTGAATATAGAGCATTCTTGCCATCTGCTCTCTCTGTGTTCACATTATAATTATTCCAAGCTGAAGCTGAAAAATAAAGACATGATGTATGTATTATTATGGTGATATTAATGAACATTACCTGTTCCTAAGTTGTACAGTTTGAGACCAGCAGGTGTTTCATGTACACCATCTGCACATGAGTAAGGCAATCTCAGTCTCAAGCTGCTTCACTTCATCATGGCCAATACAATGCCCAAGGCAGTTTAGGATGGTAAGCAATGCTTTTGATCCAGTAAGCGTTCCTAGTCATAGCCCAAATGCTTGATGCTTCCAAGAACAAACTACTCCTCTAGTTCAGTTGAAAAAAGGATTGAATGTACTGGTCATTGTGCTTTTCTCTCAATTACATTCCTGGCATGTGACAATCCCTGGACACTTTGCACATTTCAAATTAGCGTATGGAAGAATAGGATAGTCAGATTGGGGATGGTGGGGGTGGTTTCTTTCAAAGTTTGAACTGTAGTGGGTTATGGAACCTATAATGATAGCATGTTTAATTTTCTTCAGACTTCTCATTGGACTAATTTAGCAAAGCAAATGCTTTCAAATTTACTTTTACTTTGACATGACTCTTTGTACAGAGTATTTCTGAGTATCATCCTGAGATCCTTCCAGAGCAAGAAACTCTTCTTTGTACGAACTGAAGATAATGGCGGTCAAAAAAAAATTTTTTTTTCTATTTTAATTCATTGTCAAGGAAGATTAAAACTGTTGTGAAGGCATTCCATGCTTCTTCCAATTGGATGCATTTTCTTCCACATGCTCTTCCTCATAGTTTCTCACATAATCGCGCTGATAAGTGTTGTGAAATTTTGCCTCTTTCCAATAAGACCTTTGCCTAGTTCAAGGATTCTGACTGCACACTTTTGGTTTGCAGCACTGAAAATATATTTACCCTCATTTATTGTCACACATTGCTTCAGCGGTTCCCATTTCTGCAACCTTCTTCTCCTCTGCTTCCCAGAGAAAGTATTTCCAAGAATACCTCCCTTGTTATGATCACAACTTGAATGAGTCGCCATGCAGTATTGTTGAGACAGTTCTTCAATATTTGCTGATAATATTTTGATAGTACAAAAACAACTGAAACACCTTGAGTGATAATATTCATAATCAGGTCTATCAGTCTTCCAGATCTCTTCCAATGTTCTGAAAAGGTGATCTCTTGAAGTGTTATTGCCTTGCCACATTCTTTCCTGTTTCCCACATCTCTGACTGAAAGATTTCAAGAAAGGTTTCTTCTTTTCTGTCGCCTTACAAATAATACAAATGTCATTTGCCATGAAGAAAATGCTACACTGAAAGCATTATTAAGAGAAAAGCATCACCAACAAGTATATTTCAGGGTTCCTGTACATTGCATTTCTTCAGTGTTATACATGTGCTACTAATGGCGTGCAGATTGGAATTAGGTGCTTTAACTGTGATTCTATTATTAACTTAAAATTTTGATTAAATTACCATTGCTATGGTTATGATGTTATCAATTAAACAATTTGGGATAGAAAGCTGCACCCCCAACCTGCCAGCAATGCATTTGCATTACATTGAGATAGGATCTCACCAATGTATAAGGTCCACAGCTGTGGCCCTTTTTACATAAACAAATCTTCTGGGCTCCTGGTATATTTCCCTGCCCCCCCCCCCCCCCTCCCCCTTAACCCACCCAACAGACATCCAAAGTACGCACCTCCTGTTCTGCTTCTTTCTAATCGTTGTCTTCTTGCTAACAGTCCCCACCGACTGTCCTGGTAGATCATCTCCCACTGAAAGTTGAGCATACTGATACACTTCCCAGCAGGTTTTGGTGTGCAGTAGTTCTGCTATGGTACAGTAGTTGTGCCCATATATGGGATGAAGCATTGTGAATACAGTGACCTCGGTACTCGTCCACCCAGGAGGTGTGGTTAGTGCAGCTGGAGAGGCAGACAAGGTTGGGGAACTTTCTTTGGAATTGTCCAGGGCCTGTAGAACAATCCCATCAATCACACACACATCATCACAAATATATTTTTGACCCAGGCAATCCTGGATATATTCTTCTAGTCCTAAATGTCAAAGGGAAAAAAAGGAAAAAAAACAACAACAAAAAAAAACACTAATAAAACAGAAACAAAAAAAAGTTTACAAAAACAATAAGCAATCGAGTAACTCACACTTAGTCCTGGAGGCGGAAGGGGAACTGCACTCAATTTAGACTTGTAGCTTGCCTCATCGGAATCTGAATCCAAACATTTATCTGATTCTTCACTGCTACAATCCTCAAAATGAGACTCAGGAATTGGATTGATACGATAGGACATTTTCTTCTCGTTATCCAGACAAGCTAATGTACATGCAACACCTTGCACTCTTTGACCACTCCCATCCATCGAGGTGGAGCTTATGGCACAGAGACTGTCATACTTCTCTTTGCCAATCTAAGGAAATCAAAATTGAAGAGAAAAAATTATTAAGAAAATGTTAAGAACCAAGTAATGGAACAACTCATTATCTCTCTCTCACCTCTTTAATATCCACCCATCCTCACCTCCCACCCTCGGTCCCTCTCTCTCACCTCTCCACCATCAATCCTCACTTCTGTCAGGGATATCAATCCTGACACGACCTGACAGGGCTAACTCATCAGCCACCCCTGACCGGTTAATGAGCAAAAGGACAATTAGCAAGTATAGGTGTAAAATTAGTTAGGTGAACATGTGGTAGGTGTATGATGTGTGTTTAGATGTTGGGGTTCACAGTGGGGATCAGTCAATGTTATATATATGTCCAGGCAATCCACTTCAATTTTGGGGTCAATCTCAAACAAATCGCAACAAAAATGAAAAACCACTACAGTGCTTTCTGCAAGGCCCCAGAATGACATACTAAAAGTCCAGAAAAATCCTTGTGGTGGAAAGATGCTAAATTTGCAAATCCAATATGACTACCCATATTAATACTATTTGCATTCATTTGGCCATCCCTTTTTTCCAAGATAATATTTATGATAACTTTGAAGGCTTAAAATGTACCTATCATTGAGACTAATGATGTTTAGATCAATTTTATCCAAAAGAATAAATCCAATGTGGTTGCAAACCTCAGGATTAATTTGTTGCTTATTTCACAATTTGTAAAGTGGTTCATTTTGATTTCTTAAGGAATGTTATTGCTAATTGTTAATTTTTAACAAAACCAATTTAAAAAAAATAGATTCTTTTCTTGCTTGATTCAGTTAATATTTATTTAATTCAGAAATTTGAGCGGCTTCTATAATGGTTCATGTTGGCATCAGCCGGGCTACGCCGGGTATCTGCTGCTATTAATCTATAAAAACAACTCTTCAACTTTAGGACTTGACACCTCCCCACACACAACTAAAGAGGCACTTCCAATAAAGTGGAATCAGACTTTCATTCACGAGGAAGAGGATCCTTCCTTCTCCACATACCACTTGTAACCACAGGGGGAGGGGGAAATTAGTCAGGAGGTGGAAATATTTAGTTTCAAATGCTGTGTGCAGAATATCACAAAGAATTCAAATGTAAGAAAATAAACTGATTCAGCTTCCATAGATATATTTTGATATCAGCTCAGAGAATTTTATTTATTTTATATAAAGCTGATGTCAAACAATTATTAATGAAACTAATACACAAATGCGGCCTTTGGCCACATTGTTTGCATGAAATTGTTTATGGGAGAGCATGTTTATGGGAGGACATGTTTTATGAGAGGAAAAGTCTTATTGAAGGACATGTATTTTAGAATGACATGTTGTACGGAGTATATGTTTTATGGGAAGTCATGCTTTGTATGAAAACATGTCTTATGAGAGGACATGTATCCAGGTCGGCATACCTTACAGAAGGATGTGTTTTAGTGGAAGATATGTCTAACAGGAGGACAGGTCTTACTGAAGGCTATGTCTTGTAGGAGGGCATGTCTTACTGGAGGACATATATTACAGCACGACATGCTTTACAGGGGCACATGTCCTAGAGGAGGATAGGTTTTACTGGAGAGTATGTTATATAGGAGGGCATGTTTTACATAACGGCATGCAGAAGAACATGTATGCTTCACCTTTACATGCATCTCTAAACTTGGTTGTTTGTTAAAGTAGGTGTGTGTGTGTGTGTGTGTGTGTGTGTGTGTGTGTGTGTGTGTGTGTGTGTGTGTGTGTGTGTGTGTGTGTGTGTGTGTGTGTGTGTGTGTGTGTTAATGATGGAAATTAATGTAAATGATATGATTTGGTGTCTCAAGTGTTGCTGTTCTTTCTGTGTCTCCAGATTTCTATTAAGTGTCTGTCAGGCAGACTAATCTTGTAGACAACACCTGTACTCTTCTGGAGTATCTTTCTGTAGTCCCATTGTATTCCTGGTAGACATGTCTTGAAGTCATGTGTCTCATGGCTTAGTTGGTGTGTCTGGCTTTTCAAAATTCCTTGAAAACACTGTGAATGTTCTTCTGACATTTCACCTGACCTTACTCTTTGAAATCTTTTGGCCTAATATTTTTCTTCCTAGTGATAATCTTTTCCAATTTGGCAATACATGGTAGAAATACACACCTTTAACTTAAGTAGAAATTTCAAATGCACTCATTAGAGAAGAGTTTGCTTTCAATATCTGTTTGTTTGTTTGTTGTTGCTGTTTTTTTTTTACAATTTCTAGTTCCTGCTTTTAAGTATCTCTGTTGTTTATGCCTTTTGAAAATTAATTTAATGGAATAATTTTCTCATTAATGCTAAGTCTATGACTCTTTTAGCTATAAGCTTTTATGGCCAACTATTTGGACCTTCTTCAAACACTGAAATCTCTGAGAGCCCTAAATTTTATTATATATGGTTGGTGATAAGTGGAGGGGAAGGTAGGAGCTGAGAATACCATATCTCCAGCTGCTCCCCCAAAGCAGCCTTTTTTTTATTCTTATACCACAGTAAAATTGTATGGAGCGAATTAATTTGGTCTGAAATTCAAATTCTATTTCCATTTAAAATCTCTGATAGGTTTTTTTTCCTCAACAGGGCAAGGAATGTTAAAATGCATCAAAATTACTTAGGAATGGAATCTCGTTAATGCCAATTGATTTCCCTTTTGTTAAAAAAAATTGTGGATAACAAAGAGCTCTTTTGGGGGCTTCTTTTAGCCCCTACACTTGAACAAAGGAGTGTGGAAGAATGGGACCTAGCCCAGGACCATTCTCCTTTGCTGAACATTACATCTGCCAATTTTCAACCAAATCCTTTCAGCCATTTAGCTGGTTATCATATGAATATACATATAATATATATACACATACACATAAATATCTCTAGCTCTATTATTATAAGATTAAAAAAAGAGGAAATATGTTGTACAAGACTATATGCATTGGTGACATCATCACAAACCTTGCCAATGAAGCACTCTCCCCCACAGAGGGTTGTCTGAGGCTGAGCCTCAGGCTTATATGGCTTAGGAACAGGGACAGAGTTTCCAGAGTGCAGGTAGCAGTTGTACTTGCAGCAACGCTCACAGAAGAGAGTTCGGTAGGAATGCAGAGCTTGAGTTCGTGTAAGAGGAACATCATTCAGGCTACACACATACAAACACACAAGATTACAACAAAACAAATTGGATAGAAAATTTTGAGTAATCTTTGACTTCTCATTACATCTTACTATAATCTGCTATTTGTCTGTCTGTCTGTCTGTATGTATATTCTCTGTCTCCTCCCAGATGCCTGTACCAATCTTTTGAAATTTTCAGGGGTTGATGTATGGAGCAACAGGCCATGATTATTGTTTCAACCCTGTCAAAAATTAGCTGTTCAAAAAAGAAGTACCAGCTATATAAGAAAAGGAAGCATGCCATCAAATATTGCAGCCATTAAATATCAAAGATTGCTTGACAAGGAAGCAACTAACCAAAAGACAAAACACATCTAGTCATTTCAGACCAAGTTCAAACTGTCTCTCACAAACTAGAACACAACTTAGCTGTGAGGATTTCTCCCCAACATTAGCGGCCAAATAATTTCATGATGGTGCTATGATAGTGGAAGAAACCTTCACTAATTTTTTGGTTTACTGAGAGTTCAGCTTCAAGCTTCAACAACTTAGTCAGTGCGTCATAATGTTGAGTAACAGTCAAACAGAGCTAAGAAGCCAAAGAGAGAGAGCAACATTTGGAACTACCATAGTAAATAATGAAACATTGAAATCAATTAAAATTCAGCCATTGGTAGAAGCAGTTGATCTAAATGTATTAAAACAGGAGTGGTCCTGCACTAAGACCTGTGGCAAATCATTACTATAATATTTATCAAAGCAGTGTTGTAGACCAGGTAAATAATTTTTAGAACACTTAAGATGAGGCTAAAAAAATTAAAAAAATAAAAAATGAAAAAAAAATAAAATAAAAAAATAATAATAATAATAAATAAAAATAATAATTTATCAGTGACATTTACAACTTTTGGGTTTCTATATATTAATTCACTCTAATTTAAAATACCTGATCATTATTTTCACACTTATTCCTAAGTACATATGTCCATCCATCCCCATTTAAAAAATGGGGAATAGAAAGAAGGAAAAAGCTTTATGACTTACCACCAAGAAAAGTGATGAAAGAACATGAAGACAGCTATTTCACCAAGAAAAATAATTACCATGGAATAATTACTTTGGAATAATTTCTTAGGATAATTACTGTGGAATAATTACAGTGGTGGGACCACCGAGACAAACTAGACTAATTAGAGCAATTTAGGGGGGTTTTTTTTTACTAGTTTTAAATAGCATAGACAAAGCATAGCATAATGTAGACAAAGCATAGCATAATGTAGACAAAGCATAGCATAATGTAGACAAAGCAGAGCATAACATAACAGAAAATCCATCAAAATGGCTCCAGCTAAGTTTTTAAAGGCTCAACCAGGCCTCACAAAAACAACACAATTACAATAAACAGATAATTGAACACAATGTTCATCGTTTTCTACAAAAATTTTCCACCTTGGTACCTGTTACCCACCTACACACACAGTTCCTGCCTTATTAGCCTAACAATGTTGGAGACTCAAATGTTTCACCTTATTTTCTGTTACCCACACACACAGTTCCACCTTATTAGCCTAAAAATGTTGGAGGCTGACCCCAACAGTAGCTGAAAACAAATTTCAGGGATTTTGGGATGAACTTGCACCTAGCATGATATATTCCACTGAATATTAAAGTTTTCTAAATTTTATCATAGAATTATATACATAAATAGTTTCCCAAATCTTTCACTGCAAGAAACTCGTGTAACCAGTTCTCCTTCCGTTTTAGAGTGATTGCTAAGGTTTCTTCCCCTTGAAAATGCTGTTTTATGTAGGATTTCAATCTATCAGTTATTCCTGAGCCTTCAGCTGCACAAAAAAAGTTGACTGTTTGGTTAGTAGTGGTAATAGGAATTGCTAATTGGTGTGGAAGTTTTCCCATGGTGCATTCTGAGATTTTCTAGTCTGTAAATGTGGTGGGAGCACTTGCGAGCACTTGCCCTTCTGCTCCAGGATGAGCCAGAAAACAGCAGAGAGTCTTTTTTTTGGTGATTTGATTTTCCTCAATTTTTGAGATTTTTTATTCAATTGAAATCTATTTCGTTCACAATGACCAAAACAAACTTGTCTTGACCAAGTTAGTGTAGTAATGATTCATCCTTGACAATATTGTCTTGTACAGCAAAGAATAATTACCTTAGAATAATTACCTTAGAATAATTACTGTGGAATAATTACAGTGGAGGATCCAAGACTATCAGGAGTTAGAACAAATTATAGAAGCCTGGGGTGAGATAGGCATAAGTAGCTTGATGTATTCTCCCTGAACAATGTAGTTCAAAAAGTTTAGAGTGAAATTTAATATATAAATACATTCCAAGAAAAGTTGGCTGTCTAGTTAGTAGTGGTGGTAGGAATTGCTACCACAATATTTGCTTTAAAATCGCTAGTTATCACCATGCAATTATTTTTTAAATAAAAAATTTTAAAAATGCTTTGTAAATTTAATAGTGAAAAATATCAATGAAAAATAAAATAAATTTAAAAAGTGTGTTGTGGGGGTGGGTGTGTAGATTGATTTCTTTCTTTTATTACCAGTCAAGACTGGTAATGATAGAAAGAAATTAATCTCTGAGGTCATAGGTGTGGTTTATTAATTTTGATAAGATCTATTCAAGGGGTAGCAGGCTAAACAGTCAAAGTGGTTAAATTACATTTGAACAGCTATGCAGAAAGATAAAAAGGGCAGAAAGGAAGTTAAGCAGTGAATAAATTATTGAATTCTGGGGTTGGCAAGTGTGAGAACACTGGGTACAATCAACACTTTCTCCCATAAATCATATTAAAGATAGAGCAGGTGTTTAGGATAATTTGCTAGCAAGGACTAAAGTAGTGCCAGTGTGGACACTAGGATTTGAATTAATTTGCATTGATTATAAAAAAAAAATTTTCCTCCAGTGTGGACAGGCCTTAAATCTCAAATTTTTTTTTAGTCCGGAGGCCCAAGGGTTTTAGCATTGCCCAAGTTACTCTCATGGTGAAGTTTCATACACCAAATTTTGAGGTCTCTATGTTCAAGGGTTTGGCAGTGCATTAGCCACATAGGTACGTACACACATACAATTTAGTAGGTTTAGCAAAGTGAGGTTGTACAGCTTTTAAACTTTGTTTGCTCCCCAACTTTCCTTCTTCCAACACTTCAAGCACAGATATCAGGTATAATTTCAAAATTAGAAAACTACATATAAATGAAATTAGAAAGAAAAATGCAGGTGGAGTTGTCTCAACCTCACCCTTTTAAATAGCACCTGGGGTTGTCTGCTCCTAAACAGATTGTCTCCCTCCCTCTCCCTACCTTTCCCTCCCTCCCCACTCACATGGACACTCACTCACAGTTGTGGGACAGCTGTGACTTTCAGGATACTGAAAATGATTTCTAAAATTGAGAGCTATGGAATTAAAGAGTAATTCCTGAGATAGCAGCTAGATGGCAGTATAGCAAAGTTTACACTCCTGTGATGAGTGGAATGAGTCCACCAGCTTAGTCCTTTTTAAAAAGGAATGTGTATGTCCAGTCTGTAATGATAAAATGTATATTAAAGAATACTTCCTGAAGTCCAAGGTAGATGAAATTTGGTGTGAGGTTAGGTGTAGTGGCAAGGTTAATGCCCATTTCCTTAGAATTTTGCTAAAAATAATTTCAACAGAGATAATTAGCATCTAGTGTAATTTTGACCATTTTTGGGTCAGGAATAAACTCACCACACCTACTTAATCTCCTGTTGTTGTTTTTTGTTTCTAGACTACCCCACATTCCCACCCTGAAGTTTTAACATTGCCCAAATTACTCCGATGGTCAAGTTGTGTATGCAAGCAAGTTTGAGGTCTCATGTTAAGGGTTTGGCAGTGCATCACCACATAACATTGCCAAGTTGTCTCCAAGTCCAAAGGTCTGGCAGTCCATTAGCAACATGGGTAAGCACATGAATAATCAATTCTATATAAGAAGGAATGTGTAAATCCCAGAAAGCACAAAAACAGGCCAAAAATTCCACAGCTGCACCAATTCCTAACACCACTACTAACCAGAAAGCCAAATTTTTTGTGCAGCTGAAGGTTCAGAAATAATTGATGGGGTGAGTCAGTAAAAAATACTATTTTGAAGGAGAGGAAACCTCAGTAATCAAATTAGAGAGAGAACTGGGTTCACCAGAGTTACCTGCAGTGGAATTCTATGCTAACTTTCTAGAACTTCATTATACAGCAAAACATATAGGGCTAGGTGCTAACTCATCCCAGGCTCCCTGAGATTTGTTTAAAGCTACCCACTGTTGATTTGTGGATCCACCACTGTAATTATTCTAAGGTAATTATTCAACCCTAACTATTCCAAGGTAATTATTCTACAGTAACTATTTCAAGATAACTACTCCATCTCCTCTTATTGGTGGTAAGTCATGGAAGGTTTTTTTTTTGCATTTCTATTCATCATTTTAAAAACGGGGTGTCCTTGTCTACCCTTTACCATGAACACACGGATTAACAGATTGACGTAGAAATACAGACGTAAAAATAATAAGGTATTACAAACTGGAGTCAATTAGCAATCCAAACAGGATATTAATTTCTATTCAAATAAAAGCCCACTATATACTCATTACTCTTACTACAACCACCTACTCTGATGGATCTTGAGTGCACCGGGAGTTTCCTGAACTTTTATTGGTCAGTTGCAGGTAGCGTGTGTACAGTTTGCTGGGAGAGTGGGTTCCTTTCACTGCAGCAATGGCTTCAAACAGCTCCCTCTGATCATCATCCAGCTCCACTTCATCTGTTTCAATACTCTGGCTGCACACAACCAGTGGTCCATGTTTCTGGACCACAGGGGACACTCTTGAAGGCCTACTCTGGAAAGTAGGTTTCCGGTTGGACTTTTGAGGGTTGCATTTCACACTTTTCATGACTTCGACCAACTCCACCAGTATCTCATCTTGTATCTCCTCCTCCTCACTACCATCACAACTATCATGCACTTTATTGTCGTAACTCGTGAGTAATTCATCAATAAAAGAGCTGTCTTTGTCAAGCTCCTCCTCTCCCAGGTAGGGGATGTTCTGAAGCTCCTTCTCGTCCTTCACCAAGATGTTCTGCTGAGTTGAGACCCAGGTATTGCAGCCAGGAAGACTCTGCATGGATGGTGCTATTACCTGAGGCACCTCTTGAATTTCTGTGGTCCTAGATCTGATATTGGTGACAGAGAGTTTCACAGAGGGAGTACTATCAAAGACACTGCAGTCTACTGGAATTAATGGTGCACCATGGTCCACTTCTTCTCTTTCCTTCTCGGATAGGCTGTTAGAAACATACCTCAGGTTTTTCTCCAACTCTGCCCCCACCTCAGCGGACTTTTCGGATTTACAGGTGTTCTGGAGTTTGATGAACTCCTTGCGGACTCTTTTTTTGTACAAGTTGTAGGAGAGAACCTCATCCCATTCAACCTTAGTACAATGATAAATACAATATAAATTTACGCTCACTAGGAAAATTATCTGAACTACCCTCGAACTTACAGCGGGTTCAGCTCCAGGTTTCCCACGCGTAGCTTCAGCCATACCTCCAACAACCGCAAACCACATGGGGTTCTGAGTTGGTTACTCTGTTAGCTAGCTCGACCCTTTACCGAGCTGTGTTGAGATTAGGTAGAGGGTATGGCTGCATGACTTGAGTTTGACAACATTCAACGCGCATGCGGATATACGGTTCAGTAACTACAGTTTCCCACGAACTTAGGGGAAGCAGCAGTGCAGAATTTGTCTCACTGGTACTGGTTGTCCTTGACGGATTATGCTGGCATAATTTTTTTTTTTTTTTTTTTTTTTTTTTTTTTTTTTTTTTTTTTTTTTTTAATGAATGTTTCTGAGAAGTGAGAATAATGCTGAAAAAATAGGCAGACATTTAGGAAAAATAGGCAGACTTTCAGGAGAAGTAGGTAAATCTTCAGGAAGAAATAAATAAATGGTCTTTTGATAATACATTAGAGTCACTGATTACAAGTAACAGCTTATCCACATCTCTCAAGTCTCATTTATTATATTGTGAGATATTACTTAGCCAGATCAACAACTATAGATAATTCCAACTGTTAAAATGTTTCAAATTTTGAATGATTATGTCATTCTTCTTTTAATGTTGTAATAATTGTTTGTTAATGAACATAATTAAGAAAAATAGGTATATTGAAAAGAAAAATAAGCAGAAATTTAAGCATAATCCAGCAGGGCCTACCACTTGTCCTGAGTGTGGATAGATGTTCTGTTACACTTTAGTTAATTGAATTACAAAAGTAATTTAAATACAAAATAAGATAAGAAAAAAAATTGTAATTGTAACAGCAATTGAATATCTATATTATAAATATGAATAGTCTGTCTGTCTGTCTGTCTGTCTGTCTGTCTGTCTGTCTGTCTGTCTGTCTGTCTGTCTGTCTGTCTGTCTGTCTGTCTGTCTGTCTGTCTGTCTGTCTGTCTGTCTGTCTGTCTGTCTGTCTGTCTGTCTGTGTATCTGCCTGTGTATCCTCAATTCACGTTTGAATGGTTAAGGTTAGACCTACAAAGCCATACATATCTAGAACAGTATCACCAGGATAGTGCCATATGCATATCTATATGGCCACACCCCTTTCTACATTTCAAAAGATGCCAAAAATGGTACTTTTATCAGAAAAAAATGGAGCTACAGGCCTAAAACACAACTTGACTCAACTTGACTCTATGAATAACATGGGGTGGGTCCCATCTGGCCCACCTCTTCCTCTTTGTGTGTAAGGCTAAAATCCACATTGACCTAATCACATGTTCATTTTTGTTTTACAAGTCTACATGTCTTCAAATTATGGCAGACACTTTGTGACTACAGCCCACCGAAGGTGGCCAGGTTTTTCACTAGTACATTTAAGTAGCTCTTGAGTTTGATTGTTTGTTGATTTGATTGTTCGTACCTATATCTGGCTACACTATTCCTATCTTACATAGCCTGAATTCCTATCTTGCATGGATGGTTTATAGGATAAAGTATTTTCCTAAAATGTCACACAAAAAGTTGGGGACCAAAATTTGTATTGGGGTGGGGGGGATTTAGTTTGAATCAATAAAGGGTCCAACACAGTAGCAACCCTGTTTTTCAGATGTTGGGTTAGAAAGAAGGGGAAAAAAGTTCCCTGAGGAGCAGGGCTGAGCTGGAGTATTTTGAGCAAGCATTAAAGGTAAGTAGGCAGCTATCCACATTACTAGCTAAGCTTGAGCCAGTGTTAAGTTTCAACAACAACAACAACAAAAAACACATTAAATAATAAAGCTAAAAAATTAAAATAAAAATTTTAAAAACTAAGCAATTTAACTCTTCAACCAAATAAATGTACAATTACTGCCATGCTCATAATTTTTTTCTTGAGAATGTTCACAACTCCAAACTGAAATTGCTGCAGCTGTCCTCTTCTCACTTTTTCATTCATTGAGGTTGTTTTAATAGCTCCAGTGAGAGAGAGAACAATGCAGCAGCTGTATGGAATGTAGTCTTTCAAAAAGTGAACAAAAGTTGGCGTCAATTTTCCTAATATTGTTTCATTTCACTGTCTGCTTAATGGGTCAGTTTATAATTCTTAAATTTGAGGTTTTACTGTAACCCCACATTAATTTAGGAAAAATTCTACTGTCAACAAGGCTACACATCAACTAGTGGGTGTATTCAAGTGTTGCTCAATGTTTTTTTGGTCCCTTGGACATGTGGCTTGATACTTATAGGTGTTGAATAATACTCACCTGGGTCTTGGAAAACACAGGCCAAATTTCAGCATATTTGGTCCAAATGTTCAGGCTGTGATGCATACAAACTTAAGAACCAAAATATACATTAGATGGGTTCATGGATCTTTAATCCAAGCGCCACTCATTTCTTTTTTTGTTGTTGACACTTTCACTTCACGAAATGGAAAGAAGTGTAGCCAGATGGGACCTCGCCCATGTTACTTCCAAAGTCAAGTTGTGTATGCATACAATGTTTTGTCTGTTGCTCCAAGGATTTGTCTGGTAATAAGCCCCATTTTTTGGACCTGACATAAACAGAAATAGGTGTGGTCGCATACATTACTTAAACATTCCCCACATTATATTGATTACAAATATATATGGGCCTAACTCCCTTGGTTCATTGGGGGAGCTAGCACTTTTGTCTTTGACAGGCTTTTTCTCTGACATTCAGGCCAATTCAGACAAAATCATTGGCCTTCTCTGAAAACAATGTCCAGTTTTGATGACTGCACCTTCCTTTCTAACATTTCCATGGTCGATCAGTAGTCCCAGGTAAGTGACAAGGAATCCTTGATGTCATTCACAGCCTTGATCAGCAGCCTGACATGTTTCATCTTCCACATTTAGTATGGCACTGGTTTAAAGAGGATGCCTGTAAGTGGTACAAAGAATATACCCTCTGCTAAGCATTATAGACCCACTGCACTTCTTACGTGGATCAGCCTTGATGAGTCAGAGTGCATGAAATACTTTTCCATGATCACTGCATAATTCATGTGTTCTCAAACCAGCCTAATGTGATTTTTCATGTTCACATAATTTTTTTAGTGCCCTTTTCAGGGTTACATCAGGATTTTTCTTTCCTTGGGGTGGGGGGGGGGGGGGGGGGGGGGAAATCACCATGCATCCTGTTTCCAGCTCTATGTTGAGAAAGCACAAGAGAATGTGTACCCAAGTTACATCTGATCTCCTTATGATCTATCATCTATAGGATAGGTACAATTCAGTTAAGTGAATACAAATGCATGTATACTAACCATGGATGCGTGCATGCTACCTATGGAACATAAGTAACATTACCATATCGGTATGTCTGTCAATCTTTTCCATGTAATCGGTGTTTTTTTTTTTTTTTTTTTTTTTTTTGGTTAAAGATTTAATAAAATAATTAAGCAACGGTATTGAATTATAAACAGCTAGCTTTCTACAGTTTCATGTAGACAGTCAGTCATTCAGGTGCCACGGAAGCAGTCGAGGCCACAGAAGTTGTAGAAGAATTAGTCGTCCTCTCCAAGGACAAATACTTGAGCTTTTCTTTGGGTCCATACCTGCATACCACAGTCACCAAATAGTCCACATTCAGGCCAAAAAAATTGCATTACAAGAAGATACACATTGTCATAAAAAAAATAGCTACCCCATTTGCCTGACAGCATGAACGTCCATCAGCAAAATCAATGGTAGGCTTGCGCTCTGCCATTTACACCAGCTTATTTTCAGAATCAACTTTAAACGGCTTCTAATCATTGATTTTGCTCAGACTGACATTGAAATACTGCTTAAATAACATGCTCAATTGAGACAGCTTTAGAGCAACCCACTTTGTGATACAAACCAATCACTAGTAGTAAGTACAACACACAAACACCAAGTCTGACCTATAATCAAAAAATAGTTCCTCTCCAGGGTCAATGTTTCGCTTAGCATAGATCCCAATCCTGTGGTCGCCATTCACCATCATCACTTTGGCCTGGCAGTTGGGATTGCTAGAATGGTTGGCAAAGCGTATCATGTTGCCCTTCCGAGTGGCATCCACACAAAATTCTATAAAAAATATATAAATAGGTAAGAAATTTTTATCATGAACAAGAAATGTTTAAGCTACATCAAAGTTCTATTTCTAGAAACAATAGTTCCAGCCCTTGGCTTGAGATTCTGGTCCTATTCTATTAATTGTGTATAACTGGAACCCACAAGTAAGTTTAAATATTGAGTCTATAAAAGTGGAAGTGTGTGTGTGTGTGTGTGTGTGCGTGTGCGTGTGTGTGTGGTGATCCCTGGATACTTGGCTATGGCCATGCTAAAAGTACGACGTGGTATAATTGGAGTAGCGTCCCATCCAGTACCTTTCACATCACTAGATGTTTCAAAAACGTTCAGCTTCTAAAACCGAAAAGGTTAAGTTTGCAATTCAAAAGAAGCCTTCAACCCTTTCTTCTGACTCCAGTGGATTTTTCCATGCCAAGTCCAGAATAAGAATTGGTTGCTAGAATGTTCGTTCACTAGGATCCTTATGTGATCAGAGTGCTCAACTGCATTCCGTTATTGACACTATGAAGTCCAGGAACATGGATCTTCTCACTTTGTCTGAGCCCCGTTGGCCTGGTAGTGGAGCAACAAACGTCTGTGGCACTACCATCCTGCACTCTGGCATGCCCTCCTCCCACACTCATGGTGTGGCAATCCTCCTCCATCCTCGAGCTAAGGTTGCTTGGGAAGCTGCTGGGAGGGTCTTTCAACCTGTGTCTGAACGTATCCTCCAAATCTGTCTGAAATGCCATTTGTCCTACACGTCTGCCCGTCTATTTATGCTCCCACTAATCCTCCCAATTCCACTTCCGAATCTGCTGGTCCCTCCGATGCTTTCTATGACCAACTACAGTTGACACTTTCTTCTGTCCGTGCTTCTGATCTGCTGGTCATAATGGGTGACTTCAATGCTCGAGTGGGTTCTGACTGCTCCTCTTGGAACTCAGTCATGGGTCCTCACGGCCTTAGAGAATGTAATGAGAATGGAGAACGACTGCTGGACTTTTGCGCTAGTTATCATATGCTTGTATCCGACACATGGTTTCAACATAAGCTACTCCATCAAGCTACCTGGTTCCGAAATCCTGATCATTCCCGACCTGGTCACATGATTGATTATGTACTCGTCAACAAACGCTTTTGCACCAGCGTCCTGGACACTCGTGTGTATTGATCGACTCTTCATGAGTCTGACCACGAACTTGTATCTACTTTGCGTTTCAAGATCAAGGTCAAGCGTAGACAGTCAAGGTCCCTGCATTATCAAACCAACCTCCCCTCCTCTTACAAAGCTAGCTATCAATCTGTCTTAGCTGAAACCTTTGACTATTCTGATCAGACCTCCACCTTAATTGTATGGGACCTTTCAAATTCTTCATCCAGAAAGCCTGTGAATCCCTACCTCCTGCAACCAAAATCAGTGATCCTGACTGAATCACTGATGAAGTCTGCAACCTCTCCAGGAAGAAACAAGAAGCTTGGGTTCATTTGATGAATGCACCATTAAATGACATCTCTCGTCTCAAGACTGAGTAAAATCACCTCAAGAAACTCACTAAAGTTGCAGCTGAGAAAGCGCGCAATTCTTGGTGGAGTGATCATGCAACTGAAGCAGAAGGCCGGGCTTTTGTCGCTGAGCAGCAAGGCAGAGCAGCAAGGCAGAGCAGGCTCTTTGATAGGAGACTTACGTCTCTTAAAGAAGTTCTCCAAGCCTGCCTCTTCCGCACTGGTTGCCAAGGATGGTATCACCCTGCAGAGTGATGGGGATAGACTGAACCGCTGGGCAGAGCATTTTGAGGAAGTGATGAACTGTCAGGTTGATACAATGTCGTTCCCTGTGAAGATCTCCCTGTAGTCTCTCCGTCATTTGTTTCGTCAGACACTTCAATGAGTGATGAAGATATATCTGCTCCCCTCTCCTAAGAGGAGATTGTAACTGCCATCTCTGAGTTGAGGTCTGGAAAGGCCCCTGGCCTGGATGGAATATCCTTGGAGTGCTCAGTTTTGGTGGAGGTGAAATAATTCGCTGGTTGAAATCAATCTTCAACACCATCTGGGAAACTGAGTCAGTCCTCAGGGACTGGCAAAGTCAACTTCTCGTGCCATTGCACGAGAAGGGAAGCCGAACCATCTGCGACAACTACCGTGGTATTGCTCTATTCAGCATACCAGGCAAGGTATTTGCTAGAGCCATCCTGAACCGGCTCAAACCCAAAGCAGAACAGCTCCTTCGCGAAAGCCAGTGTGGTTTCCGTCGAGGCAGGGGCTGTGCTGACCAATTCTCTCCCTGTGAGTACTGATGAAGAAAGCACGTGAGTTTCATCAACCTCTCTATGCCTGTTTCATTGATTTCAAGAAGGCATATGATTCAGTACATTGCGATTCTCTCTGGCGCATCCTAAAGCATACTTACCATCTGCCAGAGAAGTTGCTTACCATCATCCGTGCACTACATGAGGACTGCACCGCAGCAGTCAGGACCTACGGGAAGACATCTGGCATGTTTTCTGTTACCAGTGATGTTCGCCAAGGCTGTGTTGGCACCCACACTTTTCAACTTTTATTTTGACACTGCCATTCACATGGCCTTGGATGTCCACAGACAGGAAGAAAGGGCATCAAGGTAGCCTACCTACTTGATGCTGATCTCGTGGGGAACAGACGGAACCTGAAACTTGAGACCCTGGTGACTGACCTGGAGTATGCTGACGACATGGCCCTCCTGGTGGACCTTACCACCATGCTAAACAGCCTTGCTACCACCTGCAAGAAGTTGGGCCTAACCATCAGCTGCAAGAAGACAAAGACTCTTGCAGTGCTCACAAACCCAGGTGCCCAGAGTCCAGCACCTGTTCAGTTGGTCCCGGGAGGTGAGCCTATCGAAGCAGTATCCCACTTTCAGTATCCCGGATATGCAAGGCCTCATCTGTATTCCATTCACTGTCCTGCAATTCGTGGTGTCAGCGGAAGATCCAGACCAGTACCAAGGTTCGCATCCTAAACAGTGTCATCCTTCCAACACTGCTGAATGGTCTGGAGAGCACTGTCCTCCTAGAGCCCCATGTTCGCCATCTTGAGTCCTTCGTGATCCGTTGCCTTCGGATCATCCTGGGCGTCTGAGCAGGCCTCATGGCCAGCAGACCAGCAGGATAGCTACAAGACCATCAAAACAACTCTTCTATCAACTTACCAAGTTTCGGCTGAGTCTCGAAGGCAAAGCGTATTCGAAAGTAGCTTCAATTCTGCTAGCCCAGACCTATGGCTGAGGGATTTTCACCTGAATTTTCATCGGTGGCTCAACACCAGCATAAGATCTGATAGGGAAATGATGCTTATGGAATTAGCAACATCTAAGCTGCCCTATTGGTTACAGCCCCAGATTCGAAACCTCAATTGCCAATCATATTCAGAACTTACAGAGGCAATTGTGAGGCACCTAGGGAATTCGAAGCTACGCAAGGAGAAGGAGCTATACCGAAAGGACCAGCCAAGGAGAGAGGACAAGCGGCGGGAGTTCAAGAAGGAGGACTCCTGGGGGAGGAAAGAACAGACCCCACTACCCGGGAGGAAGGATGGGCCTCCCCGGTACACCCCACCGACAACAGTACAATGTTTCCGTTGTGGAAAAAAAGGGCACATGCAGAGAGAGTGCCGAGTGAAGTTGGAAGAGGCCAAGTGTGGTCTACAATACCACCAGGGAAGAGAGTCACCTGAGTGGGTCAAGACAGTCCGGATTAATGGAGAAGCAGTCAAGGCTCTTCTGGACACCGGCTGCACAAAAACTTTAGTACACCCCCGGTGCGTCAGAAAGGACAATTACCTGGGATGGAGCATCTCGTATAATACGGCATCCAAGAGTCAAGTCAGTTTCCCAGCAGCTAATGTACAGCTGGAATGGAAGTGAATGGAGGAGTAGTGGTCCTGCCAGTCGGGGTTTCGGAACATATCGGTTAGGATATGTTGATGGGGAGAGATGTTCCCCACTTTCGACAGCTGATAAAGAAAGAACTCGAGAGAGAGAGAGCCGAAGAGAAAGGGACCAACCCCACCTGGTTCCGTTGCAACTGAGATGAGTATGGCGGTGACCCGTGCCCAGCTACTAAATCAGACTGCCCTCGAGGAGGAAGAGTGCCTGAGGCAGGAGCGGGATGGAGGCAGGAGCGGGATGGAGGCAGGAGCGGGATGGAGGCAGGAGCGGGATGGAGCCATCACCATGGAGCTGCACTCGGTTGGCAATGGGACGCAGGTGGAGGGGAAGGAGCTCGAAGTCGAGGACCCGGCTGAGACATCTGGGGAGAACTGGATGGAGGAGCGGGGTGCTGAGGGGCTCGAGGGAGGAGACCAGCTCGAGGAGTATCCAGCTGAGGCACTTGGGGAGGACCCAGTGGTGGAGCAGGATACTGAGAGGGATGGGACTCTGGAGGACCTGTCGGGAGTGTTGACCGAGGTCCTCACCAGAGAGAAGTTGGGCGAGGCCCAAAGGTATGATCCAAGTTTAAACATTATAAGAATGAAGGCAGAGAGAGAGAGAGCGAGCCTTATTTTTGGAGAGAGGGATTACTAATGAGAGGAACCATACCAGCCCCTGGGGAAGTTTGTTAATTATTCCCACCGTAGCAAGAGGGAAAGTGTTAGCAATGGCCCATAACTCCCCTGTTGGAGGACATTTTGGTAGGGAGAGGACTTTACAATCTATCAGGGCCAGGATGGATTGGCCGGGAGTGGTGAGAGATGTGAACAGAGTATGTGCATCCTGCCCCATCTGTCAAAAGGCTAGTCCACCTAGCATGGCCAAGGCCCCATTGCATCCATTGCCTGTGATCAGAGAACCCCTAAAAAGAATAGCCATGGATATTGTGGGCCCACTTAAAAGAACGAAGAAAGGCAACAAATACATCCTGGTTTTAATGGATTATGCAACTAAATGGCCGGAAGCCTTCCCATTAAGAAATATTTTAACCGAAACCGGTGTGGAATGTTTAGTGCAGGTGACCGCCAGGTTGGGGGTGCCACAGGAATTGCTAACTGATAATGGATCAAACTTCATGTCAAAAGTCATGCAACGGTTTTGCATGCTAACTGGTGTTAAACAGTTAAAGACCTCCCCTTACCACCCCCAGACAGGTGGGATGGTGGAGAGATTCAATGCCACCCTAAAAAGATTACTAAGAAAGTTAGTGGCAAACCCAAAGGCGTGGGATGAGTGTCTGCCATATGTATTATGGGCATACAGAGGAACAATACACAAGACCACAGGTTTCTCCCTGTACCAGTTATTATTTGGGAAGGAAATGAGAATGCCTCTAGATGAGCTAGTGCGGTATTGGAAGGGAAAGGAAGAGGAAGATTGTTAGTGTATCCGAGCATATACACTCACTAAGGGCTAGTATGGAATTAGCACGGGAAATGGCTTACGAGAGAGAGAAGGGAGAGAAAACAAAACAGAAAACTTATTATGACCAGAAAGCCAGAGTACGAGCTTTTGAAGTGGGTAGCTTTGTTCTAGTATTCAGGCCTACCCTCAAAGATAAACTGGTGAATCAATGGCAGGGCCCACTCCCAGTAGCTAAAGTACTCACTCCCGTTACATACAAGGTAGACTTGGGAGGAAGGAGTAAACAATACAGGACCTTTCATATCAGTTGTATGAAAGAGTGGAAGTCACCGTCTGTGGCTGTATTTATGGCCGAGGAAGGCAAGTGTGAGAGCATGAGTGAAGAGAGGGAAAGAGAGAACAGAGATACCAACATGCCTGAGCTCCAGCTGAGGGAGCTGGAGAAGTTTAAAGAAAGGTATAAGGATATGTTGAGTGATACCCCAGGGAGAACTCACTTGGCGTGCCACAACATCCCCACTGGAGATGCCCATCCAGTACCCCCGTACAGATTAGCCCATAAAGCCCAAGAAATATTAAGGGAGGAGATTCAGACCTTATTGAACCAGGGCATAATTAGGCCATCAACCAGCCCTTGGGCAGCCCCTATTGTATTAGTGCCAAAGAAGGATGGAACCAGGAGGATGTGCGTGGATTAGAGAAAGTTAAATGCAGTCACTGTTCATGACCCTTACCCGTTGCCTAACATTGAACAACTAATTGCCAACTTAGGAAGTTCCTGATATATCACCACATTAGATCTTACGAAGGGCTATCACCAGGTGCCAGTGGGAAGGGAGCATATCAAGAAAACAGCTTTTATCACGCCTTATGGGAAATATGAGTACCTGACCATGCTATTCGGATTGGTCACGGCCCGATCAACCTTTCAGAGGCTCATGGACAAGATCTTGCATGGGCTACATGACTTTGCAGTAGTATGCCTGGATGATATACTCATTCATAGCATTACTTGGGAAAACCATCTGGTTCACTTAACCACAGTGTTTGAGAAACTAAAGGCAGCTGGGTTAACAGTGAAAGAGAAAAAGTGTATATTTGGGAAAGCCAATTGTGAATACCTAGGGTACTTAGTAGGTAGTGGAACTGTGCAGCCTATGGAAGGAAAGGTAGCTGCCATTGCTGAGTTCGGTAGGCCAAAGACAAAAAGGGAAGTGAGATCTTTCCTGGGCATGTGTGGGTACTATCGGAAGTTTATTGATAACTTCTTGACAGTAGCCACACCTCTGTCTGACCTAACGAGAAAACAAGCACCCAACAAGGTTGTGTGAGGGGAGAGTTGCCAAGAAGCATTTCAGCAGTTAAAAAGAGCCCTAACCGTAGCACCAGTTCTAGTCACACCGGACTGGTCAAAGCCATTTATTCTACAGACTGATGCATCTGCCTACGGGTTGGGATACGTGCTAAGTCATTTGGATAGTCAGGGAGAAGAGCATCCCATAGCATTTGCTTCAAAGAAGTTGTTAGCAAGCGAGAGAAACTACTCAGCCATTGAACGGGAAGCTCTGGCCATGGTGAAGGGAGTCCAACATTTTAGGACGTACTTAGAGGGTAATCCCTTCACTATCGAAACTGACCACAACCCTCTCACCCATCTTAACAATCTAAAAGACAGTCATGGGAGGTTGGCCAGGTGGGCGTTGACCCTTCAGCCCTACAACTTTACTGTCAAGCACCGTAGCGGAAAAGCCAACTCTAATGCTGACGGTTTGTCCAGGGACCCGACAGCAGCTGAGGTTGGGGAAATGTCAGAGCCACCGAGACTACTCCCAGTGACTCTGCCTGTGACAAGGCAGGGAACAAGTAAAGGACATCAAAAAGTTAATAATAAGAAAGAGAATAAAGAAATGAATAAGAAAGATGATAATAACAAAGTTAATTAAGATAGCTAATTGAGATAATGTGTGTTATGGGTTTCCGGTGAAGGAAATTAATTATAAGAACAAAGAAAAGGGAGTAATTACAATAAACTCATTTAATGAACAAACAGCCGGCCAGGCAGGGTGCCGGAGCAGGGCCCCCGAATGGCCTGACTATAAAAAGACACAACTAAACTGTTATTATGTAGAGTGTCCATGTTGTAATTGAAAGTGTCCTATTGTATATTGAATATTGGAAAGATCATTGCTTTGTTGCTGGTACAGAGAGTAACTGACCAGTATTTAATACTATCTATTTTGAAGGGAGACTGAATGTGTGAACCTACTGTTGGCTACTCATAACCCACAGTTAGGTAGCCTTAGTTTATTTACAGTGGTAGAATTGTTTATAGGCTAGGGAATGGGGCAGATATCCTAGCTTGCAGAATAATATTAGCTGAAGCTAGGGCAGCTGCTCACAACCACCATGTGCAAGATGGCAAAGCAGCCGAGAATATCATTGATCCTCTCGCAGTGTTGTCTTCGTTTTCTCGGGCACCCTTCAAGGATGCCTGAAGACCGGCTACCTAGGTAGCTTCTCGTATGTATCCCTGTTGGTGGCAAGCGTTCTGCTGGAGGGCAGAAGCGATGGTGGCATGACATTGTGGCCAGTGACCTTAAACAGTGCAACCTGTCTGGAACCTGGAAAGAGCATGCCCAAGCGTGGCTCTTGGCGCACCACCATCCAACGCAGTGTAGAGAGTCTCAATATAGAAGCAGAAAACAATGAGTCGTAAATATAAGAAGAAGCGTCATTGCGACCCAGCGACTCATTGACTCTGAGACTGCTCTGCACTGCAACCACCCTGGCTGCTCCTTCCTGGCCCTGACCAACCATCAGTGCCAATGTCATTCCATAATTGCAAGGATTCAGTGCCAGAATTGCCACCACACGTTCAACCAGCAAGGGCTTCACAATCACAAGCGTTCCTGCTCAGCTAGACCCCAACCATCAATGTAAACTCAACCAATTGGACTGCATCTCCATACCCTAGAGGTGTCATCATGAGCACAGCAGCAAATGGAAATGGATGTGTGTGTGTGTGTGTGTGTAGTCCCAAACATCATTCCATAACCCATAATCTGCTGTGCCAAATATATTAGTAAGGGATATAAGTGATATGGTATCAAAATTGGCCACTAATGGCATAATGCACTCACCGTGATTGAGGTCGAATAAGAAACTGCACATGTATTTGTCATAGATTTTCCCTCTTCTATCAGCTTCCTCGTGAGAGATAACCTACCAGGTAAGGGGAGAAAACAATGCTAGCCATGAAGACACACCATCATTATTAAACGCCGTGGTGGAGATAACAATATAATATACACTCACAATTTGCAATATTTCTAAATGTGAGCCCCTAATAATACAATGCAAAGCCACAAAACATAGTTTCAGTGGAACTATGCATGTATCGATACATGCATATCAACATTGTGCCCTACAACACATCTGGGGGGGGGGGGGGGGGGGGGGGGGGTGTGAATTGTGCATGCTATATGTTTAAGGACTCAACAAGGACCTCATCATTGTTACCTCGCCACAGTACTCGCTGATGAAGTCGTTCTTCTCAGCACCATCCTTGAGGAAGATGCCCCAACCGGCTACATCTGAGGGGGCCTGGAGGAGTTTAAGACCCAACCCTCTCTGGATGGATACGTTCTTGCAGCGACATATCTCCATGCAACCGTCTGGCTCCAAACCATCACCTAACAGAACAGCATGAAACACTAGTTCAATTTGGTCCAAACACAGTTATCACTTACAATTAATAAAAACCATCAACATTTAATTTCCTCCTTTTGCTCACGTAGTACATGCTAGGAGATACTAACTGAAGGTCTGTCCACACTGCATAAGTGATGCGAATTAATTCACATTGCATCCCAGAAAAAACTTTTTTGCACCCAATACGAATTAATTCGAATCTTTGCTTCCACACTGGTACAGCTTTAATCCATGCTGGTAAAAATTATCTTTAGACCACCTGCTTTTAGTGTTGCCAAAAAGTTTTAAAAAAAGAAAGAAAAAAAGATCAGTGATGGAGTAAATTGTGGGTGTTCTTTTGTTACGGATTAGCTATTTGCAGGATTAGCTATTTGCAGTCACGGAAAAAATATGTTCTGCAAAGGAATGAGCAGAGGGAAAGATGATATCAGAGGAGGTTATGGTTGCATGAGCAGCAGAAGAACAGACACAGGAGGTACTGTACCTATATGTAGTTATATATATATATCCCCTTTGTTGTTAGGTTAGCTAGCTTTTTAGGCATCAAGTGGTATATATCCATTTAATAATATAGACTTCTAGCAAACTAGGCTATTCCACACAATATATAGCTTGATAACACCATTCTCTATGTGAATTTCTGTGAAATACGATCTTTCTCCTGGCAATGATGGCAGACTATCAACATCGTCCTGAGCGATTTGGTGCAAGTTAAGAAACAAAAATTTATTGGAAGCTGTTGCAAGTGAAATGTTTGAAGAAGGATGGTGGAAAAAAACAACTGAGAATGAATCATGACACCTTTGCCATTCTCTGTGATAAGCTACGCCCCTACATTGAGAAACAAGTTAGTGTACAAATATATACTTTCTGGAATGCTGAATATCTACTATTTGAAATAATGATATGTCCACCACTTTGTTACAATGTTTTATGCAGGCAACACACTTCCGACAACCTGTTGGAGTTGAAGAGTGAGTAGCTGTCACCGTTTGGAAACTGACAACAAATGTGGAATAACCGCACATTGGCTGCTCTTTTCAGTTTGGGCTGTTCAATGATAGGGAAAATAGTTTCAGAAACTTGCTATGCAATAACCACTAACCTGCAGCCCCAGTATGTTGTAATTCCACAAGGAGAGAAGTTGAAAGAGATTGTTGATGAGTTTATAACATACTGGGGCAGCAGGGGCTATGGATGGCTCTCATATACCAATATATGTCCCAATGAGTGTATCCAATTATTTGAATCAAAAAGGGTACTCCTCTATCATCATGCAAGCCATGGTTGATTTCTGTGGGGGGTTTTTATCCTTCCACAGATGTGTACATAGGGTGGCCTGGGAGAGTACATGATGATAGTGTATTTTATTCATACCTTAACCGGAAAGGTATGGACAACACTCTTTTCCACAGTGGTAAAGAAATATCTGTCGAATATGCTGCTATAATATGATGAAAAAAATCAGACATCTTGCCTCCTTAATCACTTAACTTTTAAGTCCCTTTGGTGATCCCAAGAGATCCAGCTTACCCTGCCCTGTCCTGCTCTGGCTCATAAAATCATATCTAGATAATGGACAAACTTCTGCAGGACTAAAAAATTATAACTATCACCAGAGCAGGGCAAGAACAGTTGTTGAAAATTCATTTGGACGACTGAAGGGAAGGTGGTGCTGTCTCCTTAAGAGAATGTGGTTGATAATGTTACAGCCTGCACAGCCCTCCACGTGCCAACTCTATGGCGATGAGCACCTAGATCACTGGACTGAAACTGACATCTCCCCCGATTGTTTTGTCCAAAGAAACCTGATAAACTCCACTCAAACATTGGTCGACACTTCAAGCATTAGAAATGCCATAATGCAATATTTATTGTTGTAAGATAGATAATATCATTTTGCTACTTTGAATAATTTGAACATTGTTGGGAGCTGTCAGATGGGTCATTAATGGGGTTATAGCTACTAGACGGGAAAAAGTAAGGATTTGACATATTGGGAAAGGGATACAGAGTTGGGGTGAAGGAACGAGGGTAAGGTGGTTGATGAGGAAGATAGTTAGGAGTAGTTGAAGGGACCATATGAGGTGCTGTCATCTGTTGTATGAAGGTGAACATCATTCTTTGCACATTCAGCTCATGCTGTCTCTCCTCTTCTCGCCTATTCCTTTCCAGCCTATCTTGAAGTATCATCCTCCTTCTTTCCTGTTCTTCCATCCTGGAGTCTGCTGCCTCCTCAAGTCTTCCCAAGATCTCCAGGATTTCAGAGGGCACATCACTCTTCCTTTTCAATCCTAATAAATGGAAAATGGTTGTTCTGCAGAATGTTGCCAATGAATAAGTCATACCACAGTGAGAGCCAAGGCCACTGCAACTTGCAGAACTTTCCTCACCTGAAATGATTGAGGAGGGGGAGAGAGTGGAGGTGGGAGAAGGATTAGTATTTGTATTCAAAACAGAAATGTGAGAATAAATCAAGTTTTACCATCTTCCCTAGTAGTCTCTGTGCTTCCACTGTTGCTTGCAACACAAGCAACAGTGGAGGGAGCAGTAATCTTAACATCACCATCTGTAGAACATACTATATAACATAATATCTGGGTCAGGATTGCAAATGCTTCACTACTAGATATAAATAAATGAAGCCAACATATAACAGGCTTTTGCAAGCATGGTTTCATGTCAAAAAATATATCAAAGTGATCGGACGACGTCACAGCAAGGCATCTAAAATTACTCAATAAGGAGATCTTGAATAATGCTGAGACATGCCTAGAGTGTGTATAAATAGAAAGGACTGAATTATTTCAGCTGTAAGTTGAGGACTGAAGGAGTACTAAAAAGTGTTAGACAGTTGAGATTGAATCTGTGCATTATTGATTTGTTATTACGGAGGCTTAAGTAATGACGGGGGGGACAACCCAATCGTTATTTGTTTACTACAGTCTCTTAAGGTTAAGATCTTAAAATAATTATGGTTTACCACAGCCTCTTAAGGTTAAGAGGAAGGGTGTGTAGAAGCCAAGATAGTGTTTCAGATGAGATCAACCAGAGTTCATTGACTTGAGTGGCTAATAACTATGCCAGCCAGACAATCCTAAATATCCATGTAATTATGATGATAACGAATAAGAAATAGACATACCATCTGTCTGAGCATGTTCAGCACCAACATCATCAGTTGCCACAGGGGCAGTACATATGCTCTCATCCCCTACATAAAAGATAATGCCATCATATTATCATTTACCATGCCATTAAGTGAAACCTTCCACATGTTCTTGGCCTTGAAGAGAAGCAGGTGGCAATACACTAACTGCAAAACAAAAGAATTAATTCATAAAATTTAGCATTACTTAATGCATTTACTTGAGCTCTCCTCAGAGTCACCCTCCATTGCTGCTACAACTCCTGGGGGAATGGATGTTTTCTGATTGGCTAGGTGCCATTCCACTATCCCATAATAAAGCAGAAGAGGAGGCTGCCCTTGACCCCAGTATGGTGTCCAGTTCTTCATAAAAGGGACAGGTTATCCTACTTTTGCCACTTGTTCGGTTGTTATACTTCACCTGGCATAAGCACCTTAACAGGTAAGAGTTTTACTTAGCTATATTGTAGTCTTGCCTTCCTATACCTCTGGGTGAGATTTTTAAAAATTTTTACCCGTCATTGCTGCTAGGTTCTATGGAACCCTGCCTCTGCAAAGAAACGGCTTCATATATACTTCTATTTCCAGAGACACCATCCAGCTCTCTCTGCACATTGGTATGACCCCAAACACTTATTAGTAATTCCCCCCCCACCCCCTCGAAGCTCCAGATGGCATTCATGCTGCAAGGAATGTTTTAATTAAAAAGCACTCCACACTTTAAGAAAAAGCTAAAATTTTAAGCTACAACACGATCAAACCACCTATCCGGGTGGGTCAGAGATTATGCAAATTAATTTGCATTGGTTTAATTCGCATTTGGTGTGGAAGCGTGCAATGTAAATTTAATTCGCATTCAACATGTAGTGTAGACAGGTTTTAATACAACTACTGGAATTAATGCAATCTTCCATATCTCAGCAGCCGTCAATAGCAAGTCAAGTGTTGTCTGGTTGTCAACTAGAACTGGATATATTTGTACCCATAACAGATAGTGTCGGTACATTGCTTAAGCAAATGAAACGAGACTGGAAGTTTCCAGCCAAAAACCCACTCGCATATGATTTAATCTCTTGACTTAAAATGCATGTTGACTTCCAAATCCACTGAATTTCCATTGGCAAAAAGAAAAAAGAGAAAGAAAAAAAAAACAAAACCAAAAAAAAACTATGACCAGGAATTAAATCAGATACCTGAACTGGCTGGTAAAAAAAAATCTGAGGAAGTGTCACAAGAACAAAAACAACCAAGTAACCTTAAGACCCTGTGAGCTCCTGTAGAGCTTGCGGGTAAAAAGGGAAGTCTAATGTTGTAACCCATTGTTGCTTTACACTATGTACATAAGCTAAACAGTTCTTCACTATGAAACAACTCATGAGAGCGCTGGCATTTGGTGCAGCGAAGGGTCAACCTAATAGAATTCCACAAACCTTTTGCTATGAATTGGAATAGGATAGGAAGAATCTCATATCCATGACACTTCAACAAAATAAAACTGACTGAAGATACAGACTCATACCATGTAAAACAATTTTTGTTATAACTTGTATCTCAGGATACCAAAACATCCTACGCCTCCATTGCTCTCCCAGTCCCCTCCCTCCTGCCCTGGGTCGTACCTGCTCCACAGAGGTTACATAGGTCAGGATCACACTCCCGTACGGCCAAATTGCAGGGACATTGGGAAGTCTTGCAGACACCAGCCTTACAGCGGCAGCCGGGATACCTGTTGGGGCAAGTGGGACAGCACTTGCAGAACTTTTCACAGTAATTCCCAGACTGAATGCATGGGCAAGACTGGTCACATGACTTGCCCACATGCTGGCAGGGATGGTAGCTGTACCGGCCCCGTGCAGGCCCTCCCAGGTTGGACTGCATCTTACGATGGTATTTTGTCCAAGATCTACATACATTAAGAAATTGACATTAATATTAACTGCAAATTTATCAATACAGTCACTCTGGGTCCCCTACAGTTATTTTGGGACCCCTGTAGTTAAACTGGGTCCCCATATAGTCGCCTTGGACCCTTACAGCTACTCTGGGTCCCCTACAGTCACTCTGGATACCCTATAGTCATTCCGGCTCTCTACAGTCACGTTTGGCCCGCTGCAGTCATTCTGGGCCCCCTATAATCTTTTTTTTCCCCCCCGGACAGTCATTCTGGGCCCCCTATAATCATTTTTTGCCCCCCAGACAGTCATTGTGGGGCTCCTACAATCACTCATGGCTACTACTGGAAGAGTCAAGTGCAAATTGACCCACAAGAAGTAGAATTCCTTCTTTTCCTTCCTTTTAAGACCCCTGGTGGTTAAGCATGAATAGAAAAATTTAGATAGAAAAATTTAGATAGATAAATTGGTGAAATTTAAAAAAAACAAAACAATTATGTCAGGACCAACCTCCACCCTCTCCAAGTGCTCATGCCTATTTCATCCCAATTGGTCCAGCAGTTTTTAAAATCCAGCAACTCACTTAGACAGACAGAATAACGTTATATAGATATATATATATATAGACAGAGAGAGGGAAATACACATATATAATGTATAACGGAAAATTCTAAAAGTTAATTAGCTGAATTCCAAAGCCATCATTCCAAAGAACACACAAACCATTGCTAATTAATGTCCTATACAATCTTACATACAATACATAATCTCCAATAACTACTGAACAATTACATGTGAACTAATTGGTTGATGTTCTGGGAGGTCTCCAACACATACCATATTCTGTGCCTCACTTCACAACCCACATACACTCCAGACCCCCCTTGCCCCACCCAACACACCAATCCCAAGTACACACCTCATGTTCTTCTTCTTTTTCTTCTTCGTTTTCTTGTTAACGGTCCCCACCGACTGCCCTGGTAGATCATCTCCTGCTGAAAGTTGAGCATACTGATACACTTCCCAGCAGGTCTTGGTGTGCAGTAGTTCTGCTATGGTACAGTAGTTGTGTCCATATATGGGATGAAGCATTGTGAAAACAGTGACCTCGGTACTTGTCCATCCAGGAGGTGTGGTTAGTGCAGCCGTAGAAGCAGACGAGGTTGGGGAACTCTCTTTGGAATTGTTCAGACCCTGCAACCCCATCAAACACACGCATGCATGCATGCACACTGAGTAAGTCAACCAGATAAACAAGTCTGATTACAAACTAAAAGTTGCTTGCTCATTTTAAAAGATGTTTTACGTTTAGCAAAGTTTGGGTGGCGGCTGAACTTAGCTAGGTGTGCACTGAACAACCTTTGAATCTGTGCAGTGTGGCATTCAGGAGTGATCAGCTAAGCTACCCCCCACCCCCCACAAAACAATATCTGGCTAAACTAAATAACAAAGAACAGCCTAACCTGCTATTAAAATAAAAGCTATAAAAAAAACAACAACAACCTAGCTAGCTATAAACAAAACAACTGCATAACCATATGGCTACAATCAAAACAAGAACAACAGCCTAGCAAGGTATGTATAAAACAACAAACAACAGCCTATGTAGCTATAAACTCAAGTTCTCCTTGGATTCAAGTGCCCTGTTCAATTTCCTCTTCTTGTGGTATTTCCTCCTAAAAGGTTCACATTAATTACTACCCCTCCTCAAAAATTGCAGTTAAGCAGAAGTTGTTTTGGCTACCAAAAGCCAGTTGAAGGACAAATCAGGCACAGAGATTTGATGTGTTATCTCTGAGTACCCAGGTAAGCATTATTAATCACATTGGGTGTGGTTTGGCTGTAACCACACACACAGGAAGTTGTTTTGCTATCAAAAGCTAATCAAAGGACCAATCCGACTGAAATTTGGCATGTGGTTTCCAAGGAAATGGGTGAGCGATATTAAGCATGCATAGGTTGGCTATGGGTGTGGTTTTGTCACGACCACACCCATAGGAAGTTATTTAGGCTGCCATAAACTAATTTATATATCATATCATGCTGAAATGTGACATTTGGACTCCAAGTAACTGGGTGAGTGTTATAAACAACATTGGGTGTGGTTTGTCTATAGCCACACACGCAGAAAGTTGTTTTCCTATAAAACAAAACTAATCAAAGGACAAACTAGGCTTAAATTTGGCAGAGAGTTATGAACTGGGTGTGGCAATGGGTGTGGATTTTATCATAGCCACATCCACAGGATGTTGTTTTGGGTGCCAAAAGCTAATTTATGTGCAAATCAAACCGAATTGATGTGTGGTCTCCAAGTAACTGGGTAAGAAATATTGACCACATTGGGTGTAGTTTGGTTATAGCTACACCCACAGGAAGTTGTTTTGCTATAAAAAGCTAATCAAAGGACCAAATAGGCTAAAATTTGGCCTGTGGTTTCCAAGGAACTGGGTGAGTGTCATCAAGCATGTATGGGTGTGGTTTCATCAGAGCCACACTCACAGGAAGATCCTTTTCTTTTTTTTGCTGCTAAAAGCTAATTCATGGACCAATCAGGACAAAATTTGGTATTTGGACTACAAGTAACCGGTTGATATTAAACATTTGGGTGTGGTTTAGTCATAGCCACTCCCTCAGTAAGTAAATTTGGCTACCAAAAGTTAATTAATGGATTACCCAGGCTGAAATTTAGCATGTGGTCTCCAAGTGACATAGGTGAGTATTATTGACCAAATGTGGGTGGGTAAGTGGGTGTGGTTTGGTCATAGCCACACTGATAGGAAGATATTTTGACTACCGAAAGAAAATTTATAGACCAATCCGGCTGAAATTTGGCATATGGACTATGAGAAACCGGATGAATGTCACATGGGAATGGGTGTGGTTTTAAAGCCAAGTTATTTTTGCAAACAAAAGCTAATTAAAGAAACAACCAGGCAGAATTTTGGCAGGAGTTCTCCACGTAACCAGGCGAGCATTATTGACCACATGTGGATGTGGTTTTATAATAGCCACACCCACAGGAAGTTATTTTTACTTAAAATACTAATTTAAGGATCAACCATGCCAAAATTTGGCATGTGGTCTCCAAGTAACAGCGTGAGTAATCTCATATTAGTTCATTCATGGGTGTGGTTAGGTCTTAGCCACACCCACAGGAAGTTTTTAAAAATACCGAAAGCTAATTAAAAGACCAACCAGACCGAATTAGGAGTAGCTTCTATGTTTCATGTTGATATTGGCCGGGAACACCAGGTATACGCTGCTAGTATGTATATATGTGTGTGTGTGTGTGTGTGTGTGTGTGTGTGTGTGTGTGTGTGTGTGTGTGTGTGTGTGTGTGTGTGTGTGTGTGTGTTACGGTCGAAGTACGTTTGTATGTGTGCGTGTGTTAAAAGGAGCTAAGGATTAATGCAAGGCCAAAGGCTTTTGCATCACTAGTTGTGTCATAGAGATGGTGCAAAGTGGTAATCAAAGCCAGCAACTCCTTACAAATTGCCTAATAGCTCGCAAGCAGCGCTCATGAGATAGCCACCTGGTATCACTGGGCTTGCCACTTTCAGCTATGGCAATTGAGTGCTGACTGAACTTCTTTGAGAGCTTCAGCTAGTGCTGGTACTTATCTACCACTATGAGAAGTTATATTTATTGATGACTGAAACAGCACACTTAAAGCAGCAGGAATACACATGCATTGTTGCATGCATGACAAGTGTTTTTAAGAAAAATTGATAAGGGGGGGGAGGGGCGAAATAGAGATAGTCATCTGTGAGGGGGGGCATACATGTGTCAGCGTATATGCATGTAAATGTTCCACATGATATTGTAGAGAGTGTAGTAGATATTTGTAACAGTAAACCTAGACGTATTGCTGTATAAATGTACTTTATTTGCTTTTACAAAAAATGCTCAGAGGGGGCACAAAATCCTCAGGGAGGGGGGGCAAATGACCCCCCCCCCCCCCCTAAAAAAACAACAACCCTGCATGTGTATTCACTTATCTGAATTTTGCACATATTGTCTAGGACATAAAGGAAGTCAGATACTGTAACTGAGGGATACACTATATTTATTTGGATTTCACACTGCAGAGCTGCTATGACAGGTGGCTCACCAGACGCATGCACATCCCCCCGCCTGTATGAAACCTTATATATATATATATATATATATACACACACACATTTGAACCGAATTTCAGTCCATCCAAATAAAGAAGTTAGCCACAATTGGCACATTTACACAATTTACTAAGAACAATCTTCTAGCTAAGAGCAACAAACAGAGTTTCAGGGGGTTATACGTGCATCGCCCTCCACAGAGCTAGATCTAAATTTTTAGCTTGCACTAATTCTCTCTACTGTAATAGGCAGTAATGCTGGAGTAGTCGCTATAGCAATTGGTGGTTATAGTTACAATGAAGGAAATTACAGTATTTTCCTAATGAAATTAAATAGACACTATCACCTAATGAGAGTTCAGTCCCACATATAACAAACAAAAAAGTAGAGCCAAGTAACTCACACTTTGTCCTGGAGGAGGATTGAAAACTGAACTCGATTTAGATTCACAGCTTGCTTCATCGGAATCTGAATCCATACAATTAGAATCCGATTCTTCACTGCTACAATCCTCAAAATGGGATTCAAGAGTCGGACTGATAGGATAGGACGTTTTCTTCTCGATATCCAGACAAGCTAACGTACGTGCAACACCTTGCACTCTTTGACCACTCCCATCCATTGAGGTGGAGCTTATGGCACAGAGACTGTCATACTTCTCTTTGCCAATCTAAGGAAGTCAAGATTGAAGAGAAAAAATTATTAAGAAAATGAAAGAACCAAGTTATGGAACCACTCATTACTTCTCTCTGAACTCTTTGATATCCACCATCCTCACCTCCTACCCTCATTCCCTCTCTCTAACCTCTCCACCATCAATCCTCACTTCTGTCAGGGATATCAATCCTGACACGACCTGACAGGGCTAACTCATCAGCCACCCCTGACCGGTTAATGAGCAAAAGGACAATTAGCAAGTATAGGTGTAAAATTAGTTAGGTGAACATGTGGTATGTGTATGATGTGTGTTTAGATGTTGGGGTTGACACTGTTGATTAGTCAATGCTAGTATGTTCACCTTATATGGAAGCTCTGTATGGGCAGACTGGTTCCAAAAAATAGGACAAGACATGATTCATTATTCAACAGTCAGCTTTTCAACTTTGCTAAAGTTCTGATCTGCAGCTGTTCCATAATTTATAAATATAACTACTACTCTTTTACTTTAGGACTGGACACCTCCCCACAGAATACCAAAGAAGAACTTCCAATATGTTGGACTCTGATACTGTGTTATGCCTGGATACAGACTATTCCTTCTCCACATAATACCATTTGAAACCACAGGGGGAAATGCTTCAGGAGGTGAAAATGTACACATTGAGTCTGAAATGGAATTTAATTGTAAGAATATGAATTGTATAAAAAAAAAAAAATTGAGCTACCATAGATATATTTGATATCAGCTTAGAGAATTTGATGCACTTTTTGAGCTGATAGCAAACAAAATGATTGAATTTAAAAGAAAAATTTAAGAAGAGAAAATACGTTGTACAAGATTATATGCATTGATGACATCATCACAAACCTTGCCAATGAAGCACTCTCCCCCACAGAGGGTCAGCTGAGGCTGAGCCTCCGGCAGGCATGGCTTGGGGAGGGGAACAGGGACAGGGTTGCCAGAGTGCAGGAAGCAGTCGTACGTGAAGCAACGCTCACAGAAGAGAGTTTGGTAGGAATGCAAAGCTTGAGTTCGTGTAAGAGGAATATCATTCAGGCTACACACACAGACACACAAGATTACAACAAAACAAATTAGAAAGCAAATTTTGAGTAAACTTTAACCTCTTGTTACAGTTAAAAACTCATACAAAGTCATATTCCAAAATTTGGAACCAATGTTAGTCAGCACATATCATGTACAAGATTATGGTGGTCTAGAAAAATTCTCGTACCTTTGATACGAGTGTTTGAATCCTAGTGCAAAATTTAGCTGTTCAAAAGAAGTCTCGATGAGTGCCAGCTATATAAGAAAAGTAAGCATGCCATCGAAGATCAAAGGTTGCTTGACAAGGAAGTAACTGACCAGAAGAGAAAATACATCTAGTCATTCCAAATCATGTTCAAACTGTCTCACAAACTAGAACAGTTAAGGCCTGTCCCCATTGCACACTTAAATCGGTTTAACCAGTGACTGAAACAGTTTCCACATGTATACACAGAACGGTTTTCATCCGAACGGGTTCCCTGCGAACCCTCATGAAAGGTAGACTTCATGTGGCTTCAGACATATTTAACATTCCTGTGGTTATATCATTGATTTGCACTAATAGGATGAGCTATTAACAGCTCTCTCCCTCTTCTGTCCTCCATTTACTCAATGACATTTTAGAGATAAAAGACAGACAACCAGTTTTTACCCATGTCTGGAAAGGGGTTCAAGCATCCACATTAGAACAGGTTCATCTCAACAGGTTCCCTGTGAAGCCCCCTAAAGGGTTTCGAGTGGCTAAGATCTATTTAGCATTCCTGTGGCTTTATTGTTAATGTATGCTATTAGGCGTCAGTTTAGATACAAACAGCTCTCTCCCTCTTCTCTCCTCTAGTTGTGCAATAACATTTCAAAAGAAAAAGACAGAATAGAGTAGCACATGAGAAAATGAAATATCCCGCTTGTATACCAGGCACATGCAAACCTATTAATCAGCCCAGCCAATTATGCAGCCCACACAGGTAATGCAGAGTAGGTTCAGTACTATGCCAGTGTGGATGCAAGAAAATATTCGAAATATGGTGTTGCAGGAGAGAGGTACAAACCGATTCGTAGTGCGGACAGACCTTTAGTCAGTGCATCATAATGTTGAGAGCAATCAAATGAAACTTAGCAATCAAAGAGAGCAACATCTGGACATACCATAGTAAATAGTGAAACACTGAAACCAATTAAATCTCAGTCACTGGTGTACAAAGTGATCTAAAAAAATTATATAATAGCAATGTAATCGACATTCTTTGGTAGAAGGGGTTGTACAAATTAATTTTTATATTTAATAGGTGTGCACATTAGGCTAGCCTCCCAAATAAAACGTTAGTTTCTATTCAAATAAAAGCCCACTAAATAGTCATTACTCTTACTACAACCACCTACTCTGATGGATCTGGAATGCACCGCAAGTTTCCTTCACTTTTATTGGTCAGTTGCAGGTAGCGTGTGTATAGTTTGCTGGGAGAGTGGGTTCCTTTCACTGCAGCAATGGCTTCAAACAGCTCCCTCTGATCATCATCCAGCTCCACTTCATCTGTTTCAATACTCTGGCTGCACACAACCAGTGATCCATGTTTCTGGACCACAGGAGACATACTTAAAGGCCCTCTCTGGATAGTAGCTTTCCGATTGGACTTTTGAGGGTTATATTTCACACCTTTCATCGCTCCGACCAACTTCACCAGTACCTCATCTTCTATCTCCTTGCTATTCTCACGACTATCATGCTCTTCGTTGTCATAATTTGTAAGTAATTCATCAATAAAAGAGCCGTCTTTGTCAAGAAGCTCCTCTCCCATGTAGGGGATATTGTGAAGCACTGTTTCATCCTCCACCAAGATATTCTGCTGAGTTGAGACCCAGGAATTGCAGCTAGGAAGACTCTGCACAGATGGTGCTATTACCAGAGGCACCTCTTGATGTTCTGTGGATCCAGATCGGATATTGGTGACAGAGAGCTTCACAGAGGGAGTAAAATTAAGGGCACTGCAGTCTACAGGAACTAATGGTGTGTCATGGTTCACTTCTTCTCTTTCCTTCTCTGATTGGAGGTCAGAAACATATCCCAGGTTTTTCCCCAACTCTGCCCTTACCTCTGCAGACTTTTTGGACTGACTGGTGCGCTGGAGTTTATCTAACTCCTGGCGGACTCTTCTTCTGTACAAGTTGTATGAGAGAACTTCAACTTCTTTAACCTAGTACAATAATGAAGTACCACACAAGTTTACACCCACAAGGGGAACTCTTTTACCTTCAAACTTGCAGCACCTTTGGTTCCAGGATTCCCACCACCAGTAGCTTCAGCCATAGTTCCAAGAAACTACTTAAAATTGTTTGCTGCCTCTCACCACGTGGAGTTTAACGAGACATCCAGGAGGTCGTCATGGTCTCAGGTTAACCCCAGCCTCAGATTACCGCCCATTCGGTGCGCATGCGTTGGGTGGTTTCAGCTTCTTTCATAAAGCAGTTTCAGCAGTCGAATCGAAGTTTGTCCAGCTCGTCCTAACCGGTTTCCATTCTGATAGACGTTCTGCTTTAGGTTTCACATTACAGCTAGTTGATTGTTGTCCCAGTTATTTTTATCTCGTGAGCTATCACCCTCAGTAGTCTTAACGTTACTTTGCTGTTGTTGGGCTTGTCAAACTTCCTTTTTCCAGTTTTAAAGTCTCTTTTTCAGATTCCTGGTCATGGTTTTTTTCTGTTCTTTTTTCCTTTCTTTTTTTAAAAAATTTTTTTAATTCCCTTTTTTTTTTCTTCATTTTTTTCTTGATTATCTTTCTTCCCATTCTTTTTTCAAAACCACCATGAAATAGAGCAGATGATCATGCTCACTGAGAAACTGCATAAGTTTCACAACACTTCTAATATTTTTCCTTCTTTTTCAGTTTTGAGTTTACTCTGGAAGGTTTGAATGTAGAAAACACAACATAACTGTAAATCCAGAACTTGCTGATCCAAGTCATCAACATAAGATGTGAAAAAAATTAACAGCAATGCAGATTCTCCAGCATACAAACAACTTTGTAGTCATATTGATCAAATCTTAAGATAAAAAACTGGTTATAGCACATTTTTCAGCTGTTAGTGTTCAAGACCATTATATTACCTGGAATTAAAGTATCTGTATGGTATTGTCACAAATCTTTAGTCCTTGACTCATAGGTTTGGATCTCCACACTTCACCAGTGACACTAATGGGTTTTCAAAGTATCATTCATAAATTCACTTTGGAAGTCCCACGACAATCTGCACACGTCCAACAGTAGAAGTTCACTCTTCATCAGCTTTTCTGCCTCATCATTATTAACTGGCTCAATCATATGACCTTACAAGTACATGATGTCGAATTGTCTTCTCTCATTCAATCAACCAATCATATTCCTCCACATTCAGTTATAACCTACCCCTTAGATTTACTTAAACAGTCAACAGTGATACAGAACATGTAACTTACATGAAAGTGATATTAAAATTTTTTAATATTTTAGAAAGGAAACAAACTTTATGCAAATGAAAGAAAAACAATAGCAAGATAACATAGAAACAAGCAGACAAACCTACCAGAGATTGAAATATGACATACCCACAGGGAGAGGTGTGGCCAAATACATATCCCCAGGTCAGGAGGTTCATATTTGGCCACACCTCTCCCTGTGGGCATGTCATATTTCAAGCATGGGTATATATATATATATTCAGTTATAATTTTTAGAATTTTTATGGTTAAAAAAATTCTGTGGAGGGGACCACAATAGAGTTCAAATATCATTAGAGTTCAAATATCATTAGAATTCAGCAGGATCTGATCCAAATAGTCCGCTTAGCATTTTACCTGTAATTATAGCACAGATTGGAGATTGTGGTTAATTGTTATACATAATTGACCGCCTCTTCGTTTCTGGTGGGAAGTTGCAATTGCAAATAACTTCAAAATTATTTCTTTCCATTGCTGCAACTATGGCTGAAGCTACAGGTGGGACACATGCAACTAAAGGCGATGCAAGTTCAATGGTATACAGATAATTCCCCTAGTAATGTAATTTACGTTGTACTAAATCTCTGTACTAAGGTTAAAGAGGATGAGGTTCTTTCCTACAATTTATACAGAAAAAGGGTCCGCCAGGAGTTTGTCAAACTCCAGAATATCAGTTACTCCAAAAAGTCTGCTGAGGTGGGGGCAGAGTTGGAGAAAAACCTAAAATATGTCTCTGACTTCCTATCAGAAAAGGAAAGAGAAGAAGTGGACCTTGAGACACCATTAATTCCAGTAGACTGCAGTGCCCTTAATTATACTCACTCTGCAAAACTCTCTGTCACCAATGTCCGATCTGGGATTACAGAAATTCAAGAGGTGCCTCTGGTAATAGCACCATTTGTGCAGAGTCTTCCTGGCTGCAATACCTGGGTCTCAACTCAGCAGAACATCTTGGTGGAGGACGAGAAGGAGCTTCAGAACATCCCCTACGTGGAAGAGGAGGAGCATGACGAGGACAGCTCTTTTATTGATGAATTACTTAAGAGTTACAACAATAGAGTGCATGATAGTTGTGATGGTAGTGAGGATAAGGAGATTCAAGATGAGATACTGGCGGAGTTGGTCGAAGTCATGAAAAGTGTGAAATGCAACCCTCAAAAGTCCAACCAGAAACCTACATTCCAGAGTAGGCCTTCAAGAGTGTCCCCTGTGGTCCAGAAACATGGACCACTGGTTGTGTGCAGCCAGAGTATTGAAACAGATGAAGTGGAGCTGGATGATGATCAGAGGGAGCTGTTTGAAGCCATTGCTGCAGTGAAAGGAACCCACTCTCCCAGCAAACTATATGCACGCTACCTGCAACTGACCAATAAAAGTTCGGGAAACTCCCGGTGCACTCCAGATCCATCAGAGTAGGTGGTTGTAGTAAGAGTAATGAATATCTAGTGGGCTTTTATCAATAGATATTAATATGTGATTTGGGGTACTAACATCCTTTCTTCACATTAATAAAAAAATATTTACAACCCCCCTCCCTCTCTCTCTCTCTCTGAATCTGACCATTTCTAATTTTTACAATTTACTATGGTAGTTTCAGATGTTGCTCTCTTAGGCTGCTAAGTTCTATTTGACTACTGCTCAACAAATGGACTTGATTTGACTCAAATCATCTATCCAAGTGGACTGTAGCTGATTCAAATTTAGTGTAGATAAGACCAATTTGAATTATTTGAGATCTATTTCGAATTTAGTGTGCAGTGTGGACAGGCCTTAAGATATTTGGTAATTTCAGAATAGTATATTCCATTTCAGATGCTCCCCACTTGTTATCAATGTTAAATATGATTTAGGGATGAGATACTAATATGGTGGGGCTATTGATGGCCTCTTTGTAAGGGTATCACAGTGAAGGGGCAGTTTTTGGTTTATCTGAACAGCTATGTGAAGTCACTGATTCAACTGATTTTTGTGGTCCTGAGGAAATTGAAACAAACTTAACTGTGCACACCAAATTTAAGTATGACTCCCTTGCCTTCTTATATAGCTAGCACACACAAAGATTTCCTTTGAATAGGTATATTTTGCAAAAGATTCAAGCAGTCATGGTATTTTTCTCCATGCAGTAATTGAAAGTCCAAGAATCTTCCAGACCACCATCATTCTTGTACATGATATGTGCAAACAGATGCATTGTTTCCAAATTTGGAATATGACTTTTTTTTATGACCTTTTAGTTGTACGTAACACAAAATCATAGGTTACTCAAGAGTTTCTTTCCAATTTATTTTGTTGTAATCCTGTGTGTCTGTGTGTGTGTGTAGCCTGAATGATGTGCCTCTTACACGAACTCAAGCTCTGCATCCCTACCGAACTCTCCTCTGTGAGCGTTGCTGGAAGTACAACTGCTACCTACACTCTGGAAACCCTGTCCCTGTTCTCCTCCCCAAACCATGCAGGCTGGAAGCTCAACCTCAAAGAACCTTCTGTGGGAGAGAGTGCTTCATTAGAAAAGTTTGTGATGTAGTCATACACAATATTTCCTCTTTCTTTCTTTCTTTAATTTTAATAATTTTTGTTTGATATCAACTTAAAACAGATTGAATTCCCTGAGTTTGTCTTGCAACTTAATTCCTTGTAGACTTCTACACGCAGCATTTCAGACTCAATATTTTTGCCTCTTGACTAATTTCCCCCTCCCCCTGTGGTTACAAGTGGTATGTGGAGAAGGAAGTTTCCTCCTCCTGTGAATGAAAGTCTGAGTGTCAAGACACAATATAAGGATCCAATATATTGGAAGTGATATGTTGCTTTGGTTTGGTTCAAGATTATTATTGTTATTATAACTATTTTTTGTGTAAAATGCAAGTGACATCAAATAGGTCGTCATTGCTGGCTGATGAGTTAGACCTATCAGGTCGTGTCGGGCATGATATCCCTGACAGATGACGGTGGATGGAGGGGGAGGGGTGGATGATGGGGGGTAAGGGTGGGTGGAATGTGGAGAGGTGAGAGCAAATGAGTTGTCCCATAACTTTGTTCCTGGAATGTTCTTACTAATTTTTTTTTGTTTTTAATTTTGATTTTCTTAGATTGACAGAGAGAAATATGACAGACTCAGTGCTATAAGCGCCGTCTCCTTGACAAATGGGAGTGATCAAAGAGTGCACAGTGTTGCATCCAAGGAAAAGAAAATGTCCAATCCTATTAGTCCAATTACTGAGTCCCATTGTAAGGATGTTAGTAGTGAAAAATTTGATTTTGATTGTATGGATGCAAATTCCAATGCTTCCAATGAGCCGAGGAATGAGTCCAAATCGAGTTCAATTTTTATTCCGATCACAAATGAGAAGGCTACACCTCCAACACTAAGTGTGAGTTACTTTGCTGTTTACTGTTTGTTGTTGTTGTTTTTATTGTTTCTATCCATATTTACATTTTTCTTTTTTTTTCTTTTTAAATAAAAAAATTATTTATTAATTAACTTTGTTTAAACAGGTCTGGTGATAGATAGTATATTATCTTACTATATTACTGTGTGTGCATGATTGAGTGTCGGTGTTGTGTGTGTGCATACGTGTGTGGGTAGGGGTGTGAGTGTGTGTGTGTGTAATGTGTTGATGGAATTGTTCTACAGGCCCTGGACAATTCCAAAGAACGTTCCCCAACCTCATATGTCTCTCCAGCAGCACTAACCACACCTCCTGGGTGGATGAGTACCGAGGTCACTGTATTCACAATGCTTCATTCCATATATGGGCACAACTACTGTACTATAGCAGAACTACTGCACACCAAGACCTGCTGGGAAGTGTATCAGTATGCTCAACTTTCAGTGGGAGATGATCTACCAAGACAGTCGGTGGGAACTGTTAGCAAGAAGAAGAAGGAGAAGAAGAACATGAGGTGTGCACTTTGGATTGGTGTGTTGGGTGGGGAAAGGGGAATGGCGGGGGGGTGGGGGGAAAGTGTATGTGGTTTGTGAAGTGACGAGTAGAATATGGTATGTTTTGGAGACTTCTCTGTCTGTCTGTATGCCTGTATATCCATGTTTGTACCACCATTCTGGTCAAACCTGGGTGGATTTCTCTGAAACTTGGCATGGTGGTAGGTTTTGACCCAACTTAAAACATGGGCTAAAAAATCCAGAAAATAGTTACCATGGTAATGGAAAAAATCACAAAATGGTATTTTTGCCAGAAAAATCCTCAGAGCTACAGATCTAAAAATTGGTACGCACATATAACTTTACTCTGGAAATAACATGTGCTGGGTCCCATCTGACCACAACTCATAACATTTATAGCTAGTAACTACCCTGGGCTACTAGCTATAAATGTTATAACCTGGTGTAATAAGAACAATTACACAGTTTGCTACATAGCTAGCTAGCTATGAAATATCTAGCTCCACACCAAAAATGGCAAGCTAGCTAGCAAGTATTACCATAAAAAAAATACTCATTCTCTGTAGCTATATAGCTAGCTATTAAATATGTAGCTCCACACCAAAAGTAGCCAAAGCTAAAAAGTATTTTGCAAATAACTATATTTTATCATGACAAATCAGAAAGTCTTTGATCCTCATTTTCTGTACCTGAATCAGGGATAGATGGAACTGAGGAGCAGTATGAATAGCATCTGAAGGTATGAATAATTATTGCACTCTCCCAAGGGAAAGATCTCTTCACTTATTCCTTCAGATTTCCAACTCCACAACTCTTTCTCAGTTGCTATTTCGCTAGATGTCAATGTGCTGCTACTAATCCTGGACTTACCAGTGGTATTGGGCCTCCTGACTCCAGCAATTGTTGAAGTTTGTTGCAATAGCATATCACCACCATTAATTTCTGGCTGAAGCTGTCCCCCATGTGATGTCATTGACTAGTTACATCCCCCACAGGAAGTAAAATTTTTAAGCTTATTTTTCTTCATGAATATTGTACTAAAAATTTCCTAACTTTTTTCTACCAGGTTATGCATCAAGGACAACAAAATACAAAATAAGACAATAAAATAAATATATTTTTTTCCAGTTCAGTTACCCTTTAAATCGTTTATGAAGTTAGTTAGCCAGTTAAAAGTTCGTCAAAGTTTGAAATTGTCCTCCTTGAGTCCAAAACCATCCAGGCTAGATATTGGGACATGAGGTCGAGAGCCATTTGATTGTGTCATCAACCAGAACCTGTAGACCATGGACACCATTTGGTGGCGAGTATTGGCATCTTTATATAATAAGGTCTGCAGTTTGATCCTCCACGCCACACTCACAGATCGCTGAAGGAACCATTCCCCATTTGTGCATGGATGAGTGGAAGTGCCCAACACTGGTTTGAAGGTGGTTTAGCCTCATCCATGCTGGTCTTAGCAGAGCCAATCCCAATGGGTGAGATCCAGCATCAGGGATAAAGGAGCACAGTCTGGAGGCACTTTGCGCCATTCTGCACTCCAAGCATGATCCGCCCACCATGCCACATTGATGTTTTGCTCCTCAATGGTCCTGAGGAACTATTTTTCAGTTGGCACAAATGGGTGCCGTGACCTCAATCACAGAGGCTGCTTGGCAGGACCTGCTAGCTTGTGGTAAAGCAGATGGCCTGGTAAGAGTCCAGCAACTGTGAGATAGCATGGCCTGACTTTGGTGAAGCTCAGCAGGTAGGATGCCTGCAAGGATGGGAAGGTTGTCCAATGGTGTGGGGCGCAGGAATTTAGTCACTATGCGGAGTGTGTCATTAATTGTTGTGTCAATGATTCAGGTGTGTACACTGCGACACCAGATGCAGACTTATTGGATATGGGACACTTAATACTATATAAAAAAAATTATTAAGGAAAAAATTACTGTATTGATCAAATTTACTGGCAAATATTGCTGTCAATCTCGTATTGTATGTAGATCTTGGACAAAATACCATCATAAAAAGCAGTCCAAGCTGGGAGAGCGTACACGAGGTCGGTACAGCTACCATCCCTGCCAGCATGTGGGCAAGTCATGTGACCAGTCTTGCCCATGCAATCGGTCTGGGAATTACTGTGAGAAGTTCTGCAAATGCAGTCCTGACTGTCCCAACAGGTATCCCGGCTGCCGCTGTAAGACTGGTGTCTGCAAGACCTCCCAATGTCCCTGTATTATGGCCATGCGGGAGTGTGATCCTGATCTATGCAACCACTGTGGAGCAGGTACGAACCAGGGCAGGAGGATTGTGACAGATTGTGAGAGAGGGGGGTATTGTGAGATGCAAGCTATAATAAAAATTGTTCTATTCATTTTGCTAAAATATCTTGGACATGAGGTTAATTCCTATTTTATTCCATTACAAAAGGCTTGTAGAATGCTATTAGGTTGACCCTTGGCTGCACCCAATGCTAGTGTTCTCATGAAGTTCTTTCATAGTGAAAAACTGTTGTAGCTTATGTACATAGTGCATAGCATTAATAGGTTACAACAATTCACCATTTTTCATTTGTGTAAACAGTTTACCAACTTTATTTGTCCTGGATAAAAATATGTGCAGTTCTAGTTCACAACCAGGTAACACTCAATTTGCTATTGAGAGCTGCTGAGATATAGGTGTGCATTATTTCCAGTAGTTGTATTAGTTACTATCTCCTAACGTACTGTGTGCAAAAGGAAGAAATGGTGAAATTTGGAGCCATTTCTTGTTGTGGAGTGTTCATTGTAGATGTTTTTCATTTATTGTAATTGATAACTGTTTGGACCAAGTTGAACTAGTGTTTTATGTTGTCCTGTTAGGTGATGGCTTGGAGCCAGACGGTTGCATGGAGGTATGTCGCTGCAAGAACGTATCCATCCAGAGAGGGTTGGGTCTTAAACTCCTCCAGGCCCCCTCAGATGTAGCCGGTTGGGGCATCTTCCTCAAGGATGGTGCTGAGAAGAACGACTTCATCAGCGAGTACTGTGGCGAGGTAACAATGATGAGGTCCTTGTTGAGTCCTTAAACATATAGCATGCACAATTCACACCCCCCCCCCCCCCCCAGATGTGTTGTAGGGCACAATACTGATAGATCGATGAATGCATAGTTCCACTAAAACTGTTTGTTGCCTTGCACTGCATTATTAGTTGGTCACATTCAGAGATATGGAAAATTATTTCAGTGTCCATGTACGTGTATATTTACATTGCACAGCTGCCAATTGTCCCGCTTTTGGTGGGATAGTCCCGATTTTTTTACTCCTGGCCCGCCACTGTCCCGACATTTGACTTTCACCAAGCAAGCTTAGGTTAAAGTGCAATTTATGACATCATTGTGTCTGGAGTCTGCAACTACCTCAATGGTAGAGCAGTGCTTCACTGTAGAAGATAAAGAAGCTAGCTTCTGTTGTTTTAGCATCGACTGTGGTAGTGTAATCTTATAGCTGAAGTTTCATTTTCTGCCGCTATTTTCTTTTTTTCTTTAGCCCCTTTTCCCACTAGGGATATATATAATTAGAAATTGAGTGTGGTTTTTGATGGGTCTGGTCTGTTCATACTTTCCATTTTGAAAAGTTGGCAGCTATGATATTGTTTTCTGTACCACAGAGTTTGGTAATGATGGTAGTGTGTTCATGGCTGATGTTTTCCCCCACACCTGGTAGGTTATCTCTGAAGATGAAGCTGATAGAAGAGGGAAAGTGTATGACAAAAAAATGTGCAGTTACTTGTTTACACTCAATCATGGTGAGTGCATTAATGCAAAAATAAGCAGAACCTTGATAACATTCTACTGACATTCCTTACTAGTAAAATTACAATTAATTTACTTGGACCAGAATCTCAAGGGCTGGAACTATGATTTATCTATACTAGAATATTGATGTAGTTTGAGCATGTCTCGTTGATGGATCAATTGCCTTATTTTATAGAATTTTGTGTGGACAGCACTCGGAAGGGCAACATGATGCGCTTTGCCAACCATTCTAGCAAACCAAACTGCTGGGTCAAAGTGATGATGGTAAATGGTGACCACAGGATTGGGATTTATGCTAAAAGGAATATAGACTCTGGAGAGGAACTCTTCTTTGATTATAGGTTAGGGTTGTGGGTTGTTTAATGTGTGTATGTTGGGGGGGGCAGGTGCATGCATGCTTACATGTTACTTATACTACTGATTGGTTTGCATCACAAAATGAGCTACGTCCCAATTGAACATGTTACTTAGTGGAATTTCAATGTCAGGCTGAGCAAAATTAGTGACGAGAAACCAAAATAATAAGGGATAATTTTGACAAGTAGCTGGGGTAAATTACCAAGACCAAGCTTGCCATTAATTACTCCTGTGTGTGCCTGTAGCTTCAGGCATGATATATACACACACATATATACGCACACATATATACACACACATATACACACACATATATACACACACATATATACACACATATATACACACACATATACACACATATATACACATATATATACGCACATATATATATATATATATATATATATACACAAGCTTGTAATACAATTTATTGCCTGAATGTGAACAATTTGGTAACCCTGGAATGCAGGTATGAACCTGAAGAAAAAGCCAAGTACGTGTCTTTGGAGAAGCCTACTAATACTTAAACAACTTTCATTACCTCAGCAGCTTCCATGGCAACCGAATGACTGATTGACTGCATATTAACACTGTCATATCCTCCTTTAGATTTTTAATAATTAGAAAATAACATCAGCCTTTTTTTGTTGTTTTTTTGTGCTCATCTCACATGCACCAGACTATGCATGCTCTTCAATAGCATGCATTGCACCTATCTTATCATGATAATATTATCAACACATGCTATCTCTAGCCCTTGCCTTGGGATATAGATTTTCTTATTTTTTTGCCCATGCATATATCTGGTATATATAACATTAAAAAAAAAAAATTGTTAAAAAAAAAAAAGAAAAAAGAAGAAAAAAAAAACATTTTAAAAAAAATTTCCTGCTTGTAACATACTATAATTCACAATTCGTTTGTCTATCTGAATGTGCACAATTTAATTTCTTCCAAACCCCTGAGGGTATCTCCACGAAATTTTCATAAATTAAGAGAGAGAGCATTTGACTGACAGAGAAAAAAAAGAGAGGCTGTACTCACCAAACTATATTCTGCAGTACTTCTATTACTACCAGACTTCACTTAGGTAGTGGACTAGATGCAAAATTTATTAAACATACAGGTCCAACCCTTCCTTCTTCCCCCCCTCCCCCATGTGAATGTCATTCCTACTGCACTGCCCAATGGTCTATGGATGTAGGTGCAGTGCAAACATGAGGAGTTCAAAAAAGACTGTCACATGCACATAAATGTTATCTAATTGTAACTATAAACCGAAACATTGCCAGTGACATCAGCAGTGTATATCACGATGTCACAATCACCACCTAATACATCCACACCATTAACTTTGGCAATACCTTCCAGCCGGTGTTCACAATGGATACCATAAGATGTGACATCTTCATTGGAGTCAATCCGAAGGACACAAATTGTGCCATCATTTCCTACTGACACTAAACAGTTGTTAGGCTTGTCATCAGACAAATGGCCTCCTTCAACACAACACACACAAGCTACACTTGAGAGGTGGGGACGAATCTCGCACACTGGATCAATACCTCTAGGAGACTTGATTGAGTAAATTTGTACCCGTCCATCTCCCAATCCACAAGCAACACAGTTATGACTCTGCAGTATTGCCATGGAGTGGACCATGGGTGGATTTACCATCAGTTCTGTCTTGGAAACACCTTCTCTTGTGGAAACTCCTGCCAACAGACGACCACGCCTCCAATCCCATCTAGCAATCTTAGTGTCAAGGCCTGCAGAAACCAGTTCCCATGGTTTCCTAGAAAGAAATCTGACAGTTGGACAAATATTGTCATGAAATTTAGACAACACACGAAGCAATTTTTTGTTGTCCAAGTCAATGATGATGACCTCTCCTCTGTCATCGCAGGCACAGATGTAAGACTCCTTAGCATGGATGTCTATTTCATTTATCTCATCTTTATTAAAGGAAAATTGATCTTTGAGTGCGAGTGAAGAAATTGATCCATTAGATACAGTGAAATCATATACTGAAATAGTCTTGTTTGCTGACAATGCAAGTTGTGAAGAAACAGGGAACTGTCGTATGCACGTGACACAACCATCAACAGACGTGGTGGCAGTTCGTGTGGCAGAGAGAGGCTTAGTCTTGCCGTCCACTGACCATATAATGACCAAGGATTCATGTCCAGTGAGAATGTTATTTTCCCGTGTGCGACACATACAGATGACTTCATTTTGACCAGTGTTCCATGAAGCATGCAGAATCAGCTGTTGAGCAACAGTCCCAACTACGTCAGACATTGAACTGTAATATGTATTATGGAACAGACAATAGACATCAGGAGGGAATATAAATTTTTTTTTTAAAAACACAAAAAAAACACGCAATTGATGTCACATGTAGAAACAGAAATATTTATACCTGATAAATGCTTGTTGGAATAGACATTACAATACTTCAATAGCCTCTCACATCCCTACACTAGTTTGAATGTTGTGAACTTGAAATAGCAAATGTCATCTGAACTCGAGCTCAGCATTGCAGGAGAGTCTCATAGTGCTCCATACATTGATTTGACTCAGGGTTTAGAAATTTGCATTGGGAAACCATTCCCCCCTCCCCCATAAAAGAGGAAACCAAAATAACAAACAAAGAACAAACAAACCAGAACATGAAAAACTCTTAGCTGCACATATTAGATGGCTTCCAAATAAAAACTCTGGAATAAGCTTTGCATTTTTCACAACAGAGTAAAAGATGGTATGAACACTGTGCACCTGAGGTGGTGGAATAACTGTCTTTAGTTGCACTTTGACCTTGGCTAGCTTAATGAAAGTGAAATGTCAGAGACCCAGGTGGAGAGAGGAGTTAAAAAATCGAGACTACCCTGCCAAGAGTCAGGATAGCTGGCAGCTATGCTATTATTGCTATACACAATGCAGTGCATGTCTCATTTCACAATAGAATAATTCATATCAATGAACTTTAATAATCTTTCTGATTTATGTCCAATGTAATGTCAGAGTTTTTCATAATTAAGAAGTTTTTATAACTTCTGATTACCCTACTGCCCTAAGCACTATTGTGAAATTTCTGACCCAGACACAGGAATGTATCCTGCAGTGACCAAATCAGTCATGCCAAAAAAAAACAAAAAAAAAAAGGTTTATATTTTAGCTGATTGAATAGAAAAGGTGAATATTCTGGTACAGTTCAATTCTACGCTTACCTAGTTTGTGTGGGGCAGACAGCGACTGCTTCAACTTTTTTGGCACTGAGATATCCAACTGGTACTGGTCGCCAAAAATTATAATCTGACTTGAATCATAGATATAATCTTATGTAGCTATGCTTTAATAATCATGAGAAAAAAGAAAGGAAGAAAAAGAGAGAAAAAAATTGAACGTGAGACCTTAGCACTGATTGTCCGAGGAAGTTTCCTAAGAAGAATAACAAGATCTACAAGAAAGTAACATTTATAGACTCAATAAAACAGGTTCCCTGGCCTGCAATAGTGATAAAAGGGTGGGGCCATAAATTTATTACTTTAATTGGCTAAAATTATTGCTAACTGGCGGTTTAGCCTAAATTTATGACTTACTCTTAGTGTGTTTAAAAAGTTTTGATGGTAACTTAAACTGGCTCAGTCTACGTGTTAATTCTATCTTATCTTCTTGTAAATCCTGCGATGTAAATGATTCCATGATGAATAATCTCTATTTTCTTCTCACATTCATTTCCAATAGGTAGTATTTATTTTCTAAAATAAGACGCGTGCTGATTTTGCTCAATGCTCATTTTACAGTAATACTTTATTTATGCTCCGTCAAGAATCAGGATTGTCTTGAATAATCCACCCTTACCCAAAGTTGCAACCCCCCCCCCCCCCCCCCCCCCATCCCACGCGCTAGAAAACGGTGGTTAGCCAGGAAAAGGTGGTTAGCCAGGAAAAGGTGGTTAGCCAGGAAAAGGTGGTTAGCCAGGAAAAGGTGGTTAGCCAGGAAAAGGTGGTTAGCCAGAGAAAGGTGGTTAACCAGTGGCCACGTGAGTGAAAAAGTTTGGATTGAAGTAGGAGTGGAAGAGAGCTTGTCTTGATCTTGTTGCAGTGTACTGGTTGAAAGATGATTATCTTCAAGGACTTGATATCAGGTCTGGCTACAAAAGTGTCCTTTGATATAAAATTATTTATATACTATTTCAAGTTGCTGTAAGCGGGGAGTAGACCATAGTTCCAGCTACGTTTTAACTGGCAATAGTATTGTGGTTAACCCAAGTACAACTAACTTTATGGTACCTAGCGGTACCAGAGCTAACGTGAAAGTGATTTTTTTCTCATATTTTCTTCTTTTTTTCCTTCTCCACCCTGTGGTACCATAAAATCAGTTGATCTTTGACTCTATTTTATTTCTTTGGTAATCCCTGAACCCATCTGATGCCTGACACTGTTCATTAAAGTAAATATTCAATATTTAGTTACTCCTGAACTTTTGTGGTCCATTTGTGAACTCAAATTGATGGAAATGAAAATGCATAAATTTATCCCTACAGTTATATCCCTAGCCCTATAATATAGATGCTATTATAAAATGAACACACAAAATAAACTACCAAACCCCCACACCCAGTGAGGTATTATTCTTGCACCCCTAGGTAGGTTGGTGTATGCTAGGCCTATATTAGAATAATATTGAGACAGATATAACCCTAGCATGCCCCAAGCTACCCTAAGAGTACATGAATAGTAAGCTTGGCTTAGCTATTTCGGTTAGAACTTGATTGTGCATGGGTGTACGATAGTTAACTGAATTGAATACATTGATTTTCAGTTTGTGTTTGCAAACGCGGTCACTAAAGTTTAGGAGAAACATAGATAGAATATAACGAAGAATATTTGATTTGAATAATATGAGCTAATCAGGCCTAGCTATAAGTTTGTGGATCTAATAGGTCACATGAAAGGTTTGGATATCTCAATGATACAGCCAAATTTTGATCAGATTAGACATGTGTGGAGGAGTAACCATGCTAATGTATGTTTGAACGATTATTAGGCATTGCTTAGTCTGTTTATATTATCTTTTGTCCTCAAGTCGAAAAAATTTATTTAATTTTGGTAGATTTTCACTGCTTACCGCATTTGACTATTTCTACATCAGATCTGTAATAAATTCTAAAAGGGGGGAGAATTGGATCAGGTATGGGAGAGAACTTCTTAATTGCTCATACTTGGGTGTGAGGGGTGGGGGGGGGGGGGTTTAGAGAAAGAAGAGATTTAAAATTTTTCAAGTTTGTTATGCCTAATAGCCTTTCTTGCTTTGTGTCAAGAAATGAGGTCAAAGGTTAATTTAAAAAACTTTTTCCTATAAAAGTTATTTTAAAGTAAGTAGGCGAAGGTTAATTTCTTAACATGAACTTACTGTGTTGATGCTCAATGTAAGTTCTACCATTAGTGGTTGATTGCTGGAAGTTGAATGCATGCCAAGCTACATGGGGACCTCATTGTTGCCCAGTAGTGAGTGTTGCTAGTCCTACAGCTTGGCCCGTGATGTCGTGGGAGGCATCCTGAACTGCCAGCGAAGTCATCTCTTCATCCAGGATGTTGGGGCAATGATTGAAAGTTAGCAGGTTTCCAGAGGAAATCATGTAGGAGGAACTGTGAGGTAGAATATGGTTGTGTTATTGCCATGGACTTTGAGGTCAAGATTCTCTCGGGGTTTTATTTTCGATGAAAGAAGATAAATTAGCTGCTAAGTGCACAGGGGAGTTTTAGAACAACAGGCAACCTCCAGCGTAATAAGGTTCACCTGATGATTACAACTCTTATTGATGTCGCAATATTTAACTCATTTTGTATCAAAGTAGATGGTAAACTTGACATTACTGTTGCTTTGGATAGCTTGTTTCACCAGATAAGATAAGGTCTGAGCTTTGTGCAGAGGAAGGAAAGTGACTCGGAGTCTTGTATTCCTCTGACTACTCCATTTTCTTTGCTGTCTCTACCAATTTGTGTGTAGCAAAATTTGCTATATTCTTGTGGACTTCACACCTCTTACCTCACTTACAGTTCTTTGTGTGGAGCCTTGCCAGGGGCGGAGTCACTGGCTGAGTATATGCACCTGGTGCTCTGGTGCAGAGTTGTATGAGCATACAGTATTTTCTGTATTTGAAGCGCCACCGAAAGAAAAATTTAACTTACTATGATGCTTATTACAAGGAAATTGTTCATGATGCTTTTTAATTACAGTAAAGGGTCCATGAGGAGATGATTGATTTATTAATTCAAGTTTCTCTTGGTGCAATAATTAGACAAATATAATTCTAGCAGTAGATTGGCGCTTATAGAGTGGCTCTTTGAAAACAGAAGATACTGTACATATTGTCATAAGTAAAATGAAAAGCCCCAGGAGGAATGCAGTAGTGAACACATACTAAGATATGCAGTAAACTTTAAATGAAACTTTCACAGAATTTTTTCTTTCGAAAAGAAAGAAGAAAAAAAAATTATTTTCCACTTTTTTAGAATTAATATTTTTAATATCATTATTATTATTATTATTATTATTATTATTATTATTATTATTATATTATCTTGTAATGATATTGCAACATGATTCTCCTGTGAGAAAGTTTCCTATTAATTGGAATTGAATAGTTGTGTTGATAAGAGATGCATGTTGATGTAATTTCATATGATGATGTCATTCCTATCTTTTCCTTGTAGGAGACGAGCTGTTCACAGACACCTTCAAATATGTGCTCCAGGATAATGGCATATTTTACGAAGTGGAAGGAAAAGTAGGTGTTGATAGGAATACATACCATAGTGTTCATCTTGTGGTGAGCATCTAATAGAGACAGTGAGATTGAGGATGGGAATAAATCTACTAGGATGATTGACATTAGGACTGACTGGGAGGAGAAAAGGATAGACCGATAATCAGAGGGGGAATGGCTGAGGATGAACGGTTGAGTGGTGACAGACGTTAAGAATATTTATTTGTTTGTTTGTTTGTTTTCGGGAAGGGAGGGGGGTGTGAGTAGGAAACAGAGAGTTTACAAGCTTAACCATATTCCCAAAGTTGCACTAGGCTGATCTCTGGGAAACAAATAAAGTGGTCTGGATCAACACCTTCTGTTTCTCTGAGCTCAGCCAGGCCAAACTGTCTTGGTTATATTTCCATCGAAAAATGCCTGTGGTACTAAAGGTGTATAGTAGTACGATTGTCTGCAGATGTCCACGTATGCACACACCAAAGCACTCTCTTACCTTACCACACCTTACCTTATCTTAGTTGGTGACTTGGTCATCTGCTGCAGGTAGTCTGATACCAAGGTGGGATGGGTTGTGTGGTTAACTGATGTGGTTGGTGATTATGTTTGTCATGTGCATCATCACATTTTCCTTCCTACAGAACATCGTAGTAAGGGCAGATGTTATTGATGAGTCAGCAATTGGAGGCAATGCAAGTGCAGAAGATCCGACGGAGGCTGGTGCTATGGACGACAGCACCAAGTCTGGTGTTGATATTGTCTTACGCCACAGACTAATGGAGACAGGATTTTCCAAGAAGAAGGAGTACCAGTTGAATGTCAAGGTATCTTATGAGGAGAAAAAGGCTGAATAATAGTGAAAGTTTAAATGATGGTTTTTGTTTTTTTTTATTTTTTTTTTTGTAGGAGAGGAAGAAAAAAAATTGATATTTCCACAATACCTTACCTCTTATTAATACATGGCATTACAAATATTGTAGGCTGGCCCTTAAATTGTTGAGATTTAATTACTGCTATATATATATATATATATATATTTTTTTTTTTTCCTTTCATGTTGTGAAAAACATTGCCGTTTTTTTTTTTAATATGGACTAGCCAGTGGACTCACTTTGTCAAACTCGCTTTACTAAACTCAAAATTGTATTATGTGCTTACTTAATTCCATTGGCAAAATTCTAAGTGCAAGTGGCATGGTAGAGGGCTTGCCGTGCAAACAAAGTTTAAAAACTGTATGACCTCCCTTTGCTAAACCCTTAAAATAGTTTTATATACCAACCTCTGTGGCTGATGCACTGCCAAACTCTTTAAAATAGAGACCTCAAACTTTGCTTGCGTACACAACTTGACCAGGGGAGTAACTTGAGCAATGTTAAAACCCCATGATGGGAATATGGGGGCCTCCAGACACGAAAAACAGATTTAGTGGGTGTGGTGAGTTTATTCTTGACCAAAAAATGGTCAAAATTACATTAAATGCTATTTATCTCTGTTGAAAATATCTTTTGCCAAATTCTAGGATAATGGGCATTAACCGTTACACTTATCCTCACACTAAATTTCATCTACCTTCGACCTCAGAAAGTACCCTTATAATTTGCGAACACATTTAGTGTTACGAACGGACGGATATACACATTCCTTTTATGTAGGATAATTCAAGAGAGCTTTCTTCTAGAGCAAACAAAACATTGTTGGCATCAATGGATGCTCATGTTCCTAAGACTCCAACCTTGCAAGAGATCAAAACAGCTATTGAGTCTCAACTGTTCTCCAACTTTCCTGTATATATTCAAAATTTTAGATAATCTATTGGTGACTCCGGTTGGCTGTGCATCAGTTGAGAAGTCATTTAGTGAAATAAAAATCACTGAACAGGACGATGCGACCACCTTGATCACATAATCTGCAGACTGGTTTAAGTTGTTATTGAAGGACTGAAGTTAGGTGATGGCTAATTTTGACGAAATTCTAAATGTGTTTAAGGATCAGAATTGGAGGCTTAAATCTTGAGCATCAACTTTACCAGTTTAATCATTACCAGAGCCCTATTACAGCTTGCTTGCAATGATTCAGTCACTGGTTGTCCAACAGACAGAAACATGCATGGACATGCCCACTCATTGTTACTATATGCAGTGACATCAAGATGAAGGCCATCATAGCCATAACAATAGAGCCAAATTTTAGGAGGGTGAGAAAATTACATCAGGGAGTGAAAAATCCCAGTTCTCCCTTCCTCTGTATTATCCCAGCACTTAGCCACAGTCAATCTTGACTAGAAAAAGATGGTGGACAGTGTTTGTATGCAATTTTCTTTATCAAAGCAACAAAGCACAAGGCCTGGTTCACAACTAGACTCATAGATGCAAGGTGGAGTTGTGTTACTGTCGGCTAGTCTGGACCCAAGGAGAGACACATTTGGTGTTGATATAATCACATTGGACATTTTTGTGGCCTGAGTTCTTGCTGGCTGGCTATAAAACAGCAGTAGCTGGAGGTTGGTTGTCTACATATGTTTGTGGTTGGGTTGAAGGAGCAATTGAAAGCATGCTACAAGTGCACCTTTTTATTTCAAGTGGTGCAAACATTGAGCACCTGATGGGTGGGAGATAATTTGATTGACACATGTTCTATTGGTCAGGGGAAGGGACTATTAACTACAATCTAATGTTCAGAAGTGAATAAACATTATTCATATAACCATGTGTTATATGTTGTGCACTTACAATATCATGGAATGTAATGGATGAGACCAATTCACATATTCTACATCAGTGTGTCGTACAGAAGGGGGAGGGGCACCCAGGGATTCCCTCCCTCCCAAACAAAAGATATCATGTGGGATATAACAGCAGCTTTTGATGGTGCACAGAGTAGTCCAAAAAGCTCACCAGAATTCATTTTGAGCACCTATGTTCCAAAATTTCACTTGGAGAAGGGGGTGGGGAGGTCATCTTCCTCCCCCCCCCCCCCCCCCCCCCAGATCCCCCTAGGATATGCACCCCCATAAGTGTTTTTGACCATATGCAGGAATACCGAATTCTGATGCTGTAACAGAAAAATTGTAATCCAGCATCAGTGATTTCAAAATCCAGTTGTAGATAGTTCTCATTGATTGAATGAACTTGAATAGAGGATGGAGGAAAGCCCAAGTGGAATATCTACTTATGTGAATGTATTATATTTTGGTGAAGGAAAAAAACCTGACCACATTCTATTATTTAGGGATATATGGCTCGGCTCTTAGTCAAGATGGCCCCTGAGCGTAAGGATGCCTTCAAGGCATCTGCCGGTGGTGCATTTAAAAAGGTAAGTGTGTTCGTACTTAATATTTCTTTTTTCTGTGTATTACAATGACAGAACGTAGTAATGTTGATCACTCATGTCTGGGTGAGCATGAACTACTTCCTCATTGGATCTCCTGCTCATCCAATATGGCCAACTCATGCATATGGAAAGAAGCATGACTCTCAAGACCACACACACTGTTAGACCTACCTCTTTTTTGCTAGTTTATTACAACCCAGCCTCACAATTCAAAATGGGAAAGTTTTTAATTGTATTTATTTTGGAATACCCTTCCCCAATGTAAAATAGCCAATTGAAAAAGTTTGTAGCTACAGGTGTTCAAAGAATGACTGAAATGCTGAAGGGCAGGTTTTTCGCCCATAAATAATCAAATTCAACAAGGTTTTCCTGATAAGAATTGGACTTTTAACGATTCACTTGAATTTCCCCGCCTATTTTTGCATGATAACTTTACCATATGACTATGTGTGTTCTCATTTCTACTGTTTGCTTCTTTTTTTTTCATTTGCTCACTATATGACCTTTACTAGCTCTTCCCTCTGCTGGGGTGTGTTGTGGTGCTCTCACTGTTGGTAGGCAGATAACACAGCACCTCCACTTAATTTAGATTTTTCCGAGTGGATATAGTCATCTTTGGGATGGAGATTTGTGAAGATTAATTTTGGATGTGTTTCTCTCTCTCTCTCTCCCCCCCCCCCACCTTGTGTGTGTGTCTAAAGATGTGTGATGAATTCAAGGATTTGCAGTTTTTTATGGGGGAGAGTTGTAATACTGATGCAATGACAGTGATCATGCTGTACAAGGGTGAGACACCATATTTATACTTCTTCAAGGATGGATTAATTGAAGAGAAAGTGGTAAGTTTAACTTTAAGAATTAATTTACAATATCAATCGTTCATAAAAAATATTTAAAGGGGTAATTGTATAATTGAGAGTTGTTGATTGCAAGTTCATATGCCTTTGAATAACTTGGTAAGTTGAAGAAAGCCCATGGCCAGTGCTTGTCATGCTGAAGCGGATGTGTGTTTGTGGGAACAAGGAACACATTCAGGAGACTTCACTTCCTTAAACATTCCAAGGTTACGAAAACTTGTATATTATGAGGTTGTCATTAATTTTTCCAAGTGATTTAAGAATAAAGTTGCCCTCGTTAATGCACTCAAATTAGAACTATAGTGGCTAATTTTATGGCATAGCATTTACTGAATCACTACTCGGGAAAGGGTCTGGGGACATGGCTATGACAAAGTTGTTCTACCCCACATGAGGAGACGATGAATTTCTTATACCAATCTGGGCTATAATTATTGTAGCCATTTCTACGTTCCAGCAGAACAACTTTGATGTAGATGTCCCCAGACACTTTGCACGCTTAAAGTGGCGAATATGTGTACTGTGTGAGCTTTAGTGATTGTTTATGTAGAGAACAAATCAAACAACTCGAGAATTTAGAGAAAAAAATTACTAAATACCTAATTAAGAATGGTGTTGTGTGTGTTTGTCTCACACAACACTCACTCACTCACTCCCTCTACTCACACACACACACACACACACACACACACACACACACACACACACACACACACACACACACACACACACACACTTAGAACTTAGAAGCTGCCCATGGTACGAAGTACCATGATGGCAGTTTCCTGGATGAATCCAGGACCGATGGCAATAAACTTAGCTTATGATGGTATCACACAGAAATGTTGGTGTCTGGTCAGATCTCCTTGTCTTCGAAATTTTCTTCCACAGGCACAACTTAGTGTTCTTAATTGAGATTGCTTGTTAGCTGAGCAGGTGTTCCATTGCCTGGATGTTGAAATTTTCTCTACACCATCTAAACACAGATGAATCCACCCCTTCCTGTCCTGGCACAACTCATACCATCTATCATACACACCAATTGCCTGCAAATCCACTTTCAGAACATCTCTCCACCTCTTTTTTGCCCCGTGGCATGGTCTCTTCATGTTAAGCTCCCCAAACCACAATCTATTTGGAAGCCTTTCTTCATCCATGCGACCCACATGACCCAGCCATCTTAAACGCTGCTCCAGAATGATATCAGAGATGGAGTGCTGCAAGCCAAACCTATGTGATAGGCTTTGAGATGTTAATCTTTCATTCCATTGTTGGTACCTCGTCACACCCAGGATTGTCCGAATACAACGGTTATGAAAAGAATTCAAACGTCTTGTATGCACAGCCTTCATCGTCCAAGTTTCAGCTCCATACAGTAATACAGCTAGAACAACTGCCCTATACACTGCTCTCTTTGTGGCCAATGAGAGGTCTTTTTTCTTAAATACTGGCACCCTCAAACATCCAAATGCTCTAGCTGCCCTAGCAATTCTTCTAGTCACCTCACTAGTGATCTCCCCATCTCTTGAGATGTTAATACCCAAGTATGTGAAGTCCTGGACTACATCCACAGAGCCACCCTCCACCTGCACTGGTCTGACATCACTCTCATTCAATCCCTCACCAACAACCATCCCTTTTGTCTTCTCAGTACTCACAGTCAGCCCCCATTCACTTGCCACTTTCACAAACTCTGCTGCTACTGACTCAAAACTATCCCGAGAGGTTGCATACAATGCCACATCATCAGCAAACTGGGACTCAGTTACTCTCATCTCATTCAGTCTAGACTTAGCTGTGCGGTCCCCAACCAACTTCCTACCATGCTTATATAACACACTCACTCCTGCACCACTACTCCTATTGCGCCAATCAGCCACCATAGCACTAAAGTAGATATTAAATAATGTGGGTGCCAGGGTACATCCTTGCCGTGAGCCATTCCAGACCTCAAACCTATCAGTTACAGTCGAACCCACTCTAACCTCAAAATGCATCCCCTCATGGAAAGACTTCAACAACATTCAACATTTTTTCTGGTACACCATACTTCTCTAGGACCTTCCATAGGGCTTGCCTGGGCACTGAATCATAAGCCTTCCTCAAGTCTACAAACAACACATACAATGATTCGCCATGTTCCCTCGCTTTCTCCACAAGCTGTCTAGCAACAAAAATTATGTCTGCACAACCACGTCCTTTCCTGAACCCACTCTGTGACTCTGGCAGAATTTTTTCAGCAATCACTTGCAATCTTCCCTGTACAATTCTGCCTAGTACCTTCCCTACCACATCCAACAAACTTATTCCACGCCAATGGTCACACTGCTTCAGGTCACCTTTCTTTGGGATTGGAACAACCACTGCGTCCTGCCAGTCTCTCACCACTTTACCTTCTTCCCACACCTTCTGCATCACCTCCAGCATTCTATCCCACAGATCTACACCACCATGGAGGATTAGTTCAGGAAGGACACCAGACTTTCCTCCTGCCTTTCTCATCTTCAATTTGGTTAGAGCCTGCATCAATTCCTCTTCAGTTGGTGGCATATACAAATCCAAGTGTGGTGGGAGTAGTGGCAGAGTGTCAATCACTTCATCATTGAATGCACAGGGTATGTTAAGTATCTTTACAAAATGCTGATGCCATCTGGCTCTTACCTCCTCGGGACCCTGAGTTAAACTTCCATTTTCTTTCATGACAGCAGTGGGTCTAGTTGATCTTCTTCCAGCATGAGCCAGCTGCAACTTCCTGATACTCTTCCACTTTGTGCAACCATCCTTTTTTGCAGCTTCCCCCTCCTTGGCAACCCTGCATATCCATTCTTCCTTAGCATTGTCCACTGCAACCTTTATCTTTCTCTGATGTCTCCTAAACTCCTTCCGGTTGGCTGAAGTATTGCACTGTATCATCCTCAGGTTAGCATCATCCTTGGCTTTGATCAGAGGTGACAACAACTCCTCACTATCCTCAAACCAGTCTGGTTGCTTCCTCTTACCTCTACCAACTACTTCCTCTGCAGCTGACACAATACAAGACTTCAGAGCATCCCAGTTGCACTCGGTGGAATCTCCAGCTCTGAGTGGTCTAGCCAGCAAATGTTGCTCCAACACTTCACGGTATTCATCCCTCTTGGCAGGGGTTTTCAGTTTATGGATGGCAAAAGGCAAAGAAATCTTCTCTTTTCTTTTGGCAGAACGAGGAACAGTAACCTTTAGCTTAGCTCTTACAAGCTTATGGTCAGTCCAGCAGTTTGCTCCCCTCATCACCTGCACATCTCTGCAAACAACTCTCTGTTCAGCCCTCATCACGACAAAGTCTATCATGTGACATTTCTTTGTTGCTGGGTGCATCCAAGTTCCTTGATAGATTTTCTTCTTTTGGAACCAGGTATTCATGATTGAGAATTGATTTAATGCACAGAATTCCAAAAATTCCTCACCCACAAAATTACGCTCACTCAAGCCATGCTTCCCTATAACACCTTGCCATAGATTATTCCCTCTGTCCAACACACCCACCCTAGCATTGAAATCACCCAGCATAACAAGGATATCATTACATGGAATCCTATCTATTGTATCCTGCAAATCATCATAAAACTTGAGCTTAATGCTTGGAGGTGCCTTAGCTGTGGGTTCGTAAGCACACACTACTGATACATAAGTGCCTGATGCCCTTCCAGACCATCCTCCCTTTTTCTTTCCTGTGTGTACCCACTTCAATCTAGCTGATATCATTCTGGAACTAACTGCTTCCCACACCTCCCCTGCATTTTTCCATGCCACTGTAGCCTTTTGTCCGATGCTATTCCAACACCCTCATTCCTACTAGCTCTTTCCTGATCCCCTGGCAGAGGACGACCAGAGTGCAGAAAGGTATATCTACCCACTGGCCACACATCCTTTCCCAACTACTTTGTCTCTTGGATCCCTGTAACAAATGTACCATATTTCCTCAATTCTCCCATTAACAAATCTATCTTCCTATCAATCTTCCCAGGCTTGTCACTATGGTTACCATGCTTAGCTACACCCATTAGTTGCTTCCTACAGATCCACTCATCACCTGAACACTCTACTAAAGTACAGACGTTCCAGGTAGCTACTACTAAACTATTTCTATTTCGCTTTGATTTCTGCTTCATGTTCTGATCTTTTGTCACAAAGCTGTTCTTTATTACCATTCTCTCGTGCTGAACTTTCTTAACTTTGGTTGGCAACACCAAAGAAAGTGAACTGCTATCAAAATCTGGACTACTTCACACGATTATAGACAGCTGCTTGTCAATACTTGCCACAAATGTTTATAACAAATGAGGTACTTGACTAGTTGGTAGGACTTGTAGATAGTACTGGTAAAACAAATGCAGTGGTAAATGAAATTAACTTATATTTGTAGAATAAAATGACAAGGTTAAAGTTCTAAATTGAACTTTACTTATAATAACTAGTACAATTTGGAGGGAGATAAATATAGCAATCATTCAAAAATTCAAATTTTCTTTGGTTTGAAACACCAAACAAAGTGAATTATTATCAAAATCTGAACAACTCCACAGATTATGGACAGCAGCTTGTCAAGACTTAGCAACAAATGTTTACGACAAATGTGTTACCACGGTTACCACAATGAGTTGCTTGACAAGTTGGTGAGGTACATGACAAGTTGGTAGGGTTTATAGATAATTAGATAATACAAGTAAACAAATGTAGTGATAAATGAAATTAACTTATATACAAAGTGCTAGTGTTAAATGAAATTTATGATACCTGTGCAAGTTTACACACACATGCATGCACACACACACGCACGCACACACACACACGCACACACACTTAGAACTGAGAAGCTGCCTATGTTACGAAGTACCATGATCGCAGTGTCCTGGATGAATCCAGGACCAATGGCAATAAACTTAGCTTATGATGGCATCACACAGAAATGCACACACCACACACACTTTCGAATCATCACTATCATATGTTTTATCATTGTACTGTGTATATGTTCTATCATTGTACTGTGTGTATGTTCTATCATTGTACTGTGTGTATGTTCTATCATTGTACTGTGTGTATGTTCTTCCTTTTCTGCAGTAACTACCAATCCAACTCGGTGGAAGGAACACACATTGTTGTTGTTGTTGTTGTACCATGCTAGCTTTTATTAGAGTCTGTATTATTTTTCTTCCATCTTATCTTAACGCAGCATAATTTTAGGAGTTATCTGTAATAGGAATGAAGAGGTTCGAAATTGTTGATGTGATGTGATTTATTAGTAAGTGCATTAATTAATTTTGTTGTTTCTATATAATTTCATTATGAATTAGTAAACTACTAAATCTGCTCCTGGGTGGTATCTATTGTGTTTGTACCAATGGCACTTGTGTGGTTAAGTGGTAGAATCTGAACACACAAGTTTCTTTGAGGTGTTCTTTAAAGATGCGTTATTAGCTCCGCAGAGTATCCCAGCCATTGCTCTGGACTGAAAAGAAGGGAGTATTAATTATTTTTAGAAAATATTCTTGCCGTTGTGATATATCTAGTATATATTTTGGTTTGTAAGTATGTGTTTCTAGCCATCACGGCCAAACCCTCTGACCAAAGTGGCTGAAATTTGGCGTGTGTTGTCTCCAAGCAACTGGGTGAATGTTATAATTGCATGTGGGTATGGTTTTTGACATAGCCACACCTGAAGGAAATTGTTTTGGCTGCCAAAAGCCAAAGACCAATCAGGCTGAAAATTGACGTGTGGTCTCTAAGTACCTAGGTAAGCAGTATAAACAGCATATGGGTGTGGTTTGGTCATAGCCACACACACACAGGAAGTCGTTTTGCTATCAAAAGCAAAGTAAAAGACAAACCAGGCTGAAGATAGGTATGTGGGTTACAAGGAACTGAGTGGGCATTATTAAGCATGTGTGGGTTTTGTCATATCCACACTCGGGAAGTTATTTTGGCTGCCAAAAAATAATTTATTCACTAATCATGCTGAAATTTGACATGGACTCCAAGTAACTGGGTGAACGTTATTGACCACATGTGGGTGTTGTCTGGTGATGCTACACCCACAGGAAGTTGTTTTGACTGTCGAAAGCTAATTAAAGGACCAACCAGGCCAAAATTTGGCATGTGTTTTCTAAACTGTGACAATGTGTGGTTTTGTCATAGCCACACCTACTGTTATTTTTGCTACCAAAAGCAAATTGAAGGACCAACCAGGCTAGAAATTAGCATGTGGTCTCCAAGTGACTGATAAAATTATTAACCATACATGGGTGTGTCGTTTGGTTTGGTAATAGCCACGCCCACAAGATGCTGTTTTAGCTGCCAAATGCTAATTAATAGGACTCTGGCTAAAATTTGGCATATGGTCTTCAAGTAGTTGGGTTAGTGTTATTAACCATAAGTGGATGTGGTTTTATAGAAATCACACCCACATGAAGTTCTTTGTGCACCAAAAACTAATTAAAGGACCAATCAGGCAGAAATTTGACTGGCTTCTATATCTTTCATGTTTTCATTGGCCAAGCAATGCTGTGTGTGTGTGTGTGGTGGAACCTCCAAATAACAGACACATTGGGACCCACTCATCTGTCCTTTGTAGAGAGGTTGTCCTCTATAGGAGGTCACACCAAGATCAACCACTAAATATTGATTAATGTCAGTAGTAATCTCTCACATTACTACAGCTATTGGATGTACTTACTAATATCATGGGTAGCACTTTGAAGGAGCATTTCCTTTTATAGTACAGTAGTCTTGAGAGACCACCCTTAAATCCGACAAAAATTGGTCTTACAGGAGAGGTGGTTTTACAATGGAAGTAAGTCTATAAAGCAAATACAACTTTTTTCATGAAAAATGTCTCTCAAGAGGGGAATTACTGTAATGAAAAGGGGAACCAAGCAACAAGCAACAACAAAGCAACAAAGGCAGTAATTAGGAATGTAAAATATGGCACTTAATTGAGTTTTCATGTCCTGCTTCAAACTCAATTAAGTATGCCTTTTTCCCCCCCCCCCCCCCCTTTTCTTTTCCTATTTTTGTTGGAAAAGCAGTAACTATTACAGCATTGTTTTTGCACAGAGAGATCAACAAGGGATTCTGCTGCCAAGACATGAACAGAAGTGCTGGTTTTTGCCTTGAAACATCATATACCTACCAACTGTAGGGAACAGCATCCAGTATTGATAGGCTGAAGGAACTAGTGGAGAATCTTCTTCCTGATTCACACACCTCATTTAGCAAGGGTAATCCTAATATATATATATACTTGCAGCATATACCCAGGCATCTGGCCAATGTCAACATGAAAACTTATATAAGTCACTCAAATTTCAGCCTGATTGGTCTTTTAATTAGCTTTTGGCAGCCAAAACTACTTCCGGTGGGTGTGGCTAAGAATGAACTTCACACATTGCCATCCCACATGTACTTAATAATGATCACCCAGTTACTTGGACTCCATATGCCCAATTTCAGTCTGATTAGTCTATAAATGAGTTTTTGGCAGGTATAATGATGTCCTGTGGGTGTGGCAATGACCAAACCACACTCATTGATGAACACACATGCGAGTTAGTAATGCTCACCCAGTTGCTTGGAAGTCTCATTCCAAATTTCAGTCTGGTTGGTCATTTGATTAGTTTTTAATAGCCAAAACAACTTTCAGCAGGTGTGGTTAAGGCCAGACCACACACACATCTGGTTAATAATGCTTTCCCTGGTACTTGGAGGCCATACGCTAAATTTTTTGCCTGATCGGTTTCTGATGAACTTTTCCTAGTAAAATAACTCAGGGTGCAGCTATGACACCCATTACCATGCCCACGTGTTTAATAATGCTTACCTGGGTTCTTGGAGAGTACATGCCTAATTTTGGCTGTTTTAGTCAAATTATTTAGCCATGATGCCTAGACATACATACATATTTACAAATCAAAAAAAAAATATATATATATTAAAGCGTGTTAGTAGATTCAACTCCTTTGGTCCAAGCATTATTCAGAAGTTCTTTTTTTGGTACTTTTTCGCCTTACACACCAATGGGAAGAGGTGTAGCCAGGAGGGATTCCACCCATATTACTCCCAAAGTCAATTTGTATATGCATACCATGTATTAAATCTGTTGCTCCAAGGGTTTGTCTGGTCAAAGTACCATTTTTGGGCCTGACATAAAAGCAGAAATGGGTGTAGTCATATGCATGTACTTAAAACATTCACCAGATTATATTGATTCCAAATATATATGGGTTCATGGGTCTAACTCCTTGGTTCAAGTGTTTTTGCTGAAATACCATTTTTGCCTTACACCCATGTTACTCCCAGAGTGAAGTTGTATATGTGTACCAAGTTTCAGATCAGCTGCTCCAAGGGTTTTTCTGACAAAAATACCATATTTGGCTATTTTTCATTACTATGGTAACTATTTTCAGAAATTTTTAGCCCATATTTTAAGTTGGGTCAAAACTATCATCACGCCAAGTTTCAGAGAAATCCTCCCACAGGTTTGACCAGAATGATGGTACGAACATACAGACATCTCCTTTTATATATATATATATATATAAAACAGAGTGCCCAAATGATACCTGATGCAAAGGGTGAAATAATTTAGGTAAGGCGAAGTTCACAATCATGCTGAATCTGCCCCCATTGGATCCCCATATAGTAATGCCCATTAGTGGGAAAGGAAAGAACCCTTCCTTGTCCAATTTTTTTTCTCCAGCTGACCAAGCAGTTGGTGCAAATAGAACAAGACTGGAAATTTTCAGCCAAAAACCCTTTCACTAATAATTGAAAGCTTTAACTTAATAATGGTTAAAAAAATGTTGACTTCCAAATCCACTGGATTTCCATTGGAATATAGAAAAAAAAAAAAAAAAAAAAAAAAAAAAGAGGAAAGGAGAGAAAAAAAAAGGGGGGGGGGGGGGGGGGGAGAACGGGAGAAAAAAATCAACCCAACCATGACCAGGAATTGAACCAGAGACCTTAGCACTGGTGTTCCTGAGGAAGTTTCCTAAGAAGATCAACAAGAAAGTAACATTTAGACTCTGAGATAACAAGTTTGCAGTTAAAAAGAGAGATTAGCTTGGCAGAAAATAATGCAGCTCTAAACAGTTAAAAAAAAAAGAAAGAAAGAAGCTATCTCCTACACATCCCAACTGCTCATATATGCTAAATGTTATCCCTATCAGCCCAAATGGTTACATGCAAATAAAGGAAGATCGATAGATAGGCAAAAATAGTTCAATTGCATATTTTATTACATAAGAATCACCCACACCCACACCCACTCTTAAGAGCTCATGCCAAATTCCATCCCAATAAGATCTGGTTCTCTAAACCCCAGCAGATATGCACAAATAGAAAACGATAGATTGATAGTCCAAATCCTGCAATTCTAAATTTAATCATATAACAAATCTAAACAATGAAATAGACTATACTCAAGTTGACCACAACTTGGATCATTTAAAATTTGATTCCTTAAAAATATTTACTCATTAAGAACAGTTGGTCAAGTTTTAGAACACAAGATATAAATGGTACAGGATCATCAAACTTTCGGTTTATTGGCATGTCAATTAAAACAAATAAATAGGTGAATCCAATATATTTATACATGTCGCTCTTTATTTAAAAATAAAAAAAATAGTTTCCTCTAATTACAGTCTATTCAAAAGAGAATTTCATATTGGTATATTTCTTAACCAAGTGAATATTTATTAATTCTGACTAATGAGATAACAATAATTCCAACATCAATTAATATTGTTTTTGCTGTATAGCACTAAAAATTAAAATGGTAGGTAAGAGAGAGGATATTTGATTTGGATCCAGCTTCTTCGTTGACTTGCACAGTGTGTCCATTCCAAAGCCTTCAAATACTGCATGAATTAATGAAGAAAAAATAAATCCCCCCCCCCCCAAAAAACAACACAGATAATTTGTAGAACACATTCATCAAGACACCATTAAAGCAACAGTAATTACTTTGATCAGGAGTGGAAATACCTACATTAACAGACATGTTAACCTGGCACATCACAGCATCATAGAGATTAAATTTGATTGAAATTGATAGCACCGTTACATCCTGTCTAATTAAAAAAACAAAAAACAAAAAAATCAGAGGTTTCATGTGGTGTACTCCAATGCATACTGGTGAACTATATCAGTGGCTCTTCCAGCTGAATGATGATCAAGTGCAGACTGAACAGGCAGACCTTTATACTCAAGGGAATCTTAATAAGTCCACAGGGAATGTTTAGAACATAAAACAAATCAGAATCCTTTGTATGATACACACACCAAATCTACACTGCACTAAAACTCCACGTCTGGATAAAATCTTATCACTTGAAGCTTCCAGCCTTCAAACTGTATGTATGTATGTATGTATGTATGTATGTATGTATGTATGTATGTATGTATGTATGTATGTATGTATGTATGTATGTATGTGTGTATGTGTGTATGTGTGTATGTGTGTATGTGTGTATGTATGTATGTATGTATGTATGTATGTATGTATGTATGTATGTATGTATGTATGTATGTGTGTGTGTGTGTGTGTGTGTGTATGTATGTGTGTGTGTATGTATATATGTATGTATATATGTATGTATGTATGTATATATATGCATGTATATATTATTCATACCACAAAATTAATTTTGCCGATACGATCTTGATACAATATCAATTAGCATTAATTACATTTGCTGCCATAGTTACTGCAGTGATATCTGTGGCATGGCCCCCACTTTTACTGACTTGTAGCATATATATATATATATATTTGTGAGGTAATTTTCAGATGCATCGACCATCTACAGATTATATACATGGCAATGGTTGGTGAAATTGATATAAGTTGGTAAGGGTCATGTAGCTTGTGGTTAACACATTTAATCTCGCTTATTCACTCCCCTGCCCCTCCTCACCCATAAGCAACAAATCCATCCAATATAGTTACTATTTCAGCATGAAACTTTAATTTTCCTGTTGCTGTACTACATCAAAGGGGGGGGGGGTGGGTTTGTTGACACATTGCTGCCCTCATCCAGTATGTATTCACTTCTAACTGGAAGGCTCTACCTGAATAGACATGTTGCTTAGCAGCTCTTACGAAGATGCATGAAATGATACAGGATTCGGGGGGAGGGGGGGTTGCTGTCATTGGTTTTTATATCTTATTTATTATTTAACTGAATACTAATTTTGATAGATTTAAGGGTTTTTCAATACAGCTGTCAAGAGGATGCAAATTCCCTAAGGTTATTTAAAACACAGCCACTCCCATTAGTCTGCCTGAAATGCCATTTTTGGTCACTTTTGTCTATTACAACCTGAATAAAGTCTTCTCCAAATTAAAAAACCACATAAGTGGGTGCAGTGCCTCATTTCCATTCTTTTGTTACCCCTCCTGACTCTGAAGCTTCAAAATTGAAGGAATTCATAGAGGACACACACACACACACACACACACACACACACACACACACACACACACACACACACACACACACACACACACACACACACACACACACACACACACACACACACAGATTAAGAGCTATTTATAAGTAGATAGCAATGCCATCATGCCTTGAACAATTCTGATCGACACACACACTAATACCAGCACAACCACCAACTTCCATGCCAGTGGTCTTGCAAACTCCATGAACAGGACCAGAGAGGTCTAGCTAACATGTCCTGCACTGATTCACTGGAGATAAATTTGTGACTCAAACAGTAACACACCATTACACATATCTTCTATTTTCCAACAAATATAATAATGAAAAAAGTGCTCTATCCCAATAGTTGAGACACTTAGTTATTACTACATATTTCAAACTTAATAATAAATATAGATAGTTTTATACCTAATTAGACAGTTAGATAAATACGAGATTTTGCTTACCTCTATCAGTTGAAGTTCTGATTCCTTAGAAGGTGTTTTATCAGTTCTCTCTCCCAGTAGTATTTTAGCTGCAGTGGCAATGTGCCCCCTGCACTCCGCATACCTCCTTAGGAACTTCTGAAACTGATTCATCACAATTAGGATAATACAAAAATATATAGAGTATTAAAATGGCAAAACTAGCAATAAAAATTACAAGTAGTTACACACTATAACAATTACATGCAGTTACTGGCATACACTCCAAAATTGGTAAAGGAGTTTAAAGGCCTGTCTACACTGCACACTAAAAATGGTTTCACATGTGTCTGGAATGAGTTCCATATGTCAACACTAGAATATGTTCATCCCGATGGGTTCCCAATGAAGCCACCTGAAGGGTAGGTTTCAAACGGCTCAGTTTTATTTAGCATTCCTGTGGCTTTATTGTTGATATATGTTATTTGGCGTTCAGATACAAACAGCTCTCCCCCTCTTCTCTCTTCCAGTTGTGCGATGACATTTCAGAAGGAAAAGACAGACTAGAGTAGCACACAAGCAAATAAAGTATCCTGTTTCTATATCAGGTATATGCAAACCAATCATTCAGCCCACGCAGGCAATGTGGAGCAGGTTCAGCACTTGGCCAGTGTGGATGCAAGAAAACATCTGAAACCTGGTGCTGTTGGAGAGAGAAGTACAAACCCATTTGTAGTGTGGACAGGCCTTAATTCAGCATGCTCATTGGATTATTATTAGATGGATATTATATGCTTTGGTGTGTGTGTGTTGGGGGAGGAAGAGAGTGGTGTGCTAGTGTTCACAACGATTATGCCATAAAAATTACTTTCGAATACAACATAGAAAAAAGTATGGTGGAAAATTTACAGGTTTTGAGTCCTTTTGATCCAGAAGTTTGCATAGCTCGACATAAATCTCTTTCATCCGCGATGTGACTGCATCAGGCTGTACCAAGCAGGACACATGTGGCTATAACAACATCAGCAGTGGGTGGCACTTAACACACGTTCACTGTAACCTTATGAGGACTTACATGTTGACCACCTGCAGCAAGTGTGCCCCCCTGCCTCATCAGCACATCAGCCTATGACAACACCACACACACCACACAATAAGCCAACAAGTGTAAGGGTCATAGTCTTTAACTACATGGACAAGGATGAACAACATTACTAAAAAAATTTTTCCTCAGTGAAATTTTTTTTAGTGAAAATAAACAATTTACTTTACCAGACATATCATGAGAATGATACACATTCAAATTTGCTGTTTAATAAATATACTATGCCAATCTGGAGCAGATACTGGCACAGTGCCTTTATATACATACATACTCCTTCACTAGTAGGTGGATGAATAAAGAGGGCCAGTAATATAACTTCTTTCTCTCTTACTTTTTCCCCCTATGATAATGTGAGGGGACACATTACAGAACATATATGATCAAGAGGTTCTTTGTGAGAAAGATGGTCAATTCAATGTGATTTACACAGCTACATATGCATTTATACATTATTAAGTGGCGCACAAACTGCCCTCAAGCAACGAGTGCAAGAAAAAGAATCTCTATGATGCCATACAAAAAAAAATTGAAACAAATAATAATAATAATAATAAAAAAAACCCAATTAACTAAAACAAACAAACAAGCTCAACTTCATCCCCTTCTCTGACAGACTGATATTGAGATGTGTCAAAATCGACACTCCCATTGTAACCTGTGCATGCTGTAATTCACAGAATATATGAACACAAATAAATAAAAATTACCTCAATCAGCAATGTGTCTACTATGATTTGTTTTCTCTCTTTCATTTCACTGCACCAAAAGAAAACACAATAACACATTTTAAGACCCATTAATACTCAGACAGAGAGAGGGAGATGAAACTCCTATTAAAAAAAAAAAATTCGAATCCCATGATTTCCACAACTCGAGCTCTGCCTCTTGCTCCTGTTCTGTGATCACATCTGCCAGGAGTCTAGGACCAGTGTATCTCCATCTTCATAAGAGTTGATGGCAAACTTGGACAGAGTAATTGGTGTTTAGTTAGACATTTCCCTATTCCTAATCATCTATCACAGAATCTGGTAAGTTAGTATGGCAGGGCTGAAACATTTCATAAATCAAATATAAGGGAATTATATATCCAAATGTTGTCCCCATCAAGTTTTTGCACATGTGAAGCTTTCTAGAAACTTTTCATGTGAATACTATGGGATAGATTTATTCTAATTGTATCTATTTTCTATTTTAATAAGTGATGGGAAAAATAGAGTATCCTTTTGCTTAGTGTAATGCCTGGCCAATCTAGTAACTCTGAATACAACTTGCCCACTGTGTCAGTCTGTCACACATTTTAGTTCATAATACCAGCTGTTCAATACCAACCTGGATATTGATGATGCATTATCACTAAGATCAAGTTTTGTTCCAAAATGAGAGAGAACCGCATTCATATCCACCTGCAAGAAAGATTAGTGGATAAGACTGATCATATGTAGTCCACCACAACATTGAGGAGGGGGGGGGGGGATTAATTACAATTTAATCCAAATTAAAAAAAAAACATAATAAAACCAGAAACCAGCCAAAAAAATATTTTAATTAAATCTGTGTCCTGATACATATACATGCAGTAAATCGACACTGTGATTATTATTATTTTTTCATCTTAGAGATTTTGGCAGCATAAAAGACCAAATCTGTGGCATGCAGAGATGATCTGGACTTTGCAATGCAGCCACACAGACACCCACTGCCTGTGGGTGAGATCAAGCTGCAGTAGTAAAACAGGATGTGGAAGAGTGACCACTGCCTGGCACAGCCACAGCATTCTATCCCTGCATGTGCCTCCAGCTAACATGCTATGAATCAGAGTTTGAAAAGGCGCGAGTTGGATCATTTTCCTTCAAAATAAAAAAACAAGGGGGAAAAAAAACACTGTACAAATGACCCCCCTCCACCCCACCTCTAATATTGTGAATCGAAAAGGTGATTTGTATTTGAGGTCACACCACACATGTACCCAGTGAATACAATTATTTGGATTCCACATGAGCATGTACACCATTAGCCATTACTGTCATGTGACCATATGCTCAAGAATCACCCTAATAGGTACAGTGTTCACAATCCACGCCAACACAGAGGGTGCATTGCAATACCGACGAGGATCGGACTCAAAAGCAGAATTGATGAGCAGAAAGATTCTGCTTACCTGAGAACCAGTAACACTCTTTTATAACAACTAAATCTTCCCAAAAGTGATCAGTTAAGGAGCTAGATAGTGATAGCTCTAGCTTGTCAACAAGTTGTAAACAAGCACAACATGTCGTCCAATAAGTTCATTACAAGGTGGCTGCTGACAACATGTGTGTTATGTAGAAAAATCTGCCAAAATATGTGAAATATTTATGGCCTTAATTACTAACTGCCTCAGTTACTAACAGTAAGTGCCTGGGATTAATCAGAGTGAATATTCCTCCATGGATACAAGGGTCTAAATTTAAAAAAATTGGAAATAGCTCAACAGAAAAGCAACGAAAATATTTCCATATGAATACGACATCAACCATCTCATGAATGAGAGGCATATATTGTGATTATTGTGTGATATGGACAACCTAAGAAATGGCAACCATATGGTTCTAAATAAAGAGCACTGCATTGTTTACCAACCCAATTTAGAATAGGGAAAATAACCAGGTTCAAAAGTAGTTACTGCCATTTTCCCTCCATTATATGTCAAGCAAGATCAAATGTTCTAAATACATATCCATACTATATGTGCCAATAGTCTGTCTGTCTGTCTGTCTGTCTGTCTGTCTGTCTGTCTGTCTGTCTGTCTGTCTGTCTGTCTGTCTGTCTGTCTGTGATTCACACTTGAACGTTTTAAGTTAGACTCATAAACCTATATATATATTTTTTAGAATAAGTGTCACCAGGAGAACGTCATGAGTATGTCTATATGGCCACACCCCCTTCTGTATTAAAAAAGCCAAAAATGGTACTTTTGTAGAAAAAAGAATGGAGCTAGACCCACGAACCCATATATATTTAGAATCAGTGTCACCAGGGGAATGCTATAAGCATATTTATATGACCACACCTTTTTGTATTAAAAAGGAGCCAAAAATGGTACTTTTGCACAAAAAAGGAGAAGGAATTACAGGCCTAAAACTTTGGCATACAGACACAACTTGACTCTGCGAATAACATGGGGTGGGTCCCACCTGGCCACACCTCTTCCTCTTTGTGTGTAAGACTAAAAATGTCAAAAATGGTACTCCTAGAAAACACTCTGGTCCAATCAAATCTTTATTTTCTTTTTAAAAGTCTACAACATGTCTTCAAAGCAGACACTTTTGTGACTATAGCCCACTGAAAAACTGTCCATAGGTCAGGGTTTTCTCTTGTTCATATAAATGTGTAAATTCCACGTGCAAATAATGTTTGTGTTAGCGATAACAAAATAATGTGCCATTTCTCCACATAAGATCTTATATCAGAATAGAACATACGAAGGTAAAAACGATCACATATATCACTAATAGTGACCCCTTACCTACCTTAGACAATATGCTTGATACTAAGTCACAGATAAGCTCGTGCTTGCACTGCAGAAACGACACACCATCCACAATAATGCACAAGAGGCCAATAAGAAACTCACATCTTTTTCTTCCTGAGCCAATTTTAGTTGTGCAACCAGGAACTCCACACTGTCTCGGAGTTGCTGCTGAAGATCCTGTGCTTTGAGCTCACCACATCTGTAGGGCACATCCCATTACATCACACAGCAGAAGGCACAGCCTGCCTGCACACACACACACAACCCACCACTTCAACATCACAATAACACCTTACCCCAGCCAATGAAGTTTGAACTCCTTCTCTGCCTTTGCATATGCAGACTTGGAATCTTCAGTCTTCTGAGGGCATTTTGACTTCAGAAGACTATTATTAGACTTTGGACCAATCACATACTGCAACTGATATTTAACCTATTGCACATGTGCAATAGAACACAAAATATTGCTATCATGGCAACCAATCATTTGTCTAGTGATGTTTTACCTTTCTTTTGACTAATTCGTTCTTGCTGAGAGTAAAATGTCCAACTAGCATGTCTCCACTACTATAGCCAGGAACTTTACACAATCTACAGCACACACCAACACAATGCACACCCGTAACCATGATGATACCTATCATTAATATGGTGTGTGTGTGCGTGCATGTGTGTGCTATAGAACTGTGTCTTACTTCTCATCTGATAAGGCTGAAATATAAACTGGTTCCCTAGCACCAGGATATATAGTTTTGGATGGAAACTTTGGCTTATCAGCAAGCATGTTGTATCGAGAAGACCCCACATCCAACAAAAGTGGCGAGGACAGTTTACAGTCAAACAGAACTGTCATGTCCTTCAACTTGTCCAACTGGTCTTTGCTCTGGTGCCTCACCTATAGCAGGACAGGCACGCTCACAATGAGGCCCACACTGGCATCCACACATACTCCACATCTGATGCTCATGAATAATGAATCATCAGCTACCCAGTCATACACCAAGGTAGCTCAGTTTCCCAACACACATCTCTGACCATTAAATGTCCTAT
>OZ017793.1:6264142-6390192 GCA_963969325.1 Lycopodina hypogea | reverse complement strand
GTGCTTGGTGATTAGTACTTAAAATGTTTACACTTAACTGGGCAGATTCTTTATTCCATTTTTCAGAACTACCTGTACAAGACCCATTACCACTTTCTAGAAGTACATTAACATTAGCCAACGATAAATATTTAGTCGTAAAAGTTTATTGGAAAATTTGGATTTTTTTGTAATAAAACTATTATTGATAAAACCTTCCATGTACAGGGTAGGTATTGGGAGAAAAATGGTAGATTAAAAAGATGGAGAGTATTTGAAAATCAATTTTAAGTTTATTCTTCTTGCACACTCTGTTCTGTACACCTTGTGGGAGATTCCAGGCATGTTTATAGAAAGGATATCAGCCAAAATTACTGCATGTGTGAGTAAAAAGTATAGATGTGATTATAACTGGGATAACACACTTTTAATTAATTTTTATCTGGTCACCATTTCAAAAGCTGGGTCGATTTGCAATTCAGCATTATGCAAAAAAAAATCGTTAGATGTTGAAAGCCATAACCATTTGAACAAACCAACAAAAAATATTCTCAAGCCAAAAAAAAAATATTCAAAATAAAAGATATTAGAATTCATTAGCCAAACTCTGTGTGCTGTTGACTGTCTTAGGTATCCACCAGAGAGCACATACCACACATCACAACCAAAGTCAGTCAAGCTATCTTTCCCTACAACTAGAGACCATTAGCTATACCGACCTGGTTGGCCTATTAACTTGGGCCCATGACCTTCAGCTGTTGTGATGAAACACTTACTGATAATGAAATATTGAAACACTCTTCTAATCTTACAAACACCACTACTACTACAATGATTGCTGCTACTACTACTACTACTGCATCATCAACAGCATTAGTCAATTACCATGTGGAAATTGTAGGTGAGCACCAGTTCATATATTTGTGCACCATCCGGAAGAATGTCTCTTTGCTTCAAAGGCTGGATCTGGAAATTAGAAGGCCTATGAGAATTGACATCAGTAAACAGAAATAAATAAATGGAAAGGAAAAGAGAGGGGTGTGGGGGAGGAGGATTTTAAATCTATATGCAAGAAACTTTCTATTAATATAAAAACAAACGAAAAGCACTATCAAAAGAAAATACAAGATTGTAACTAGGAACAATTTTTTTTTGACCTTTTAGGGATCACATGACGTGTTAGCTTAAGCTCAGGTGAGAGTTCTTCAGGCAAAATACTCGACAGCACATCCATTTTGATCCACTGCATACCTCCATGCTGGAAATTGACCACAAGCCACATATTAAAAAAAAAGGTGAACATATGCACATATACATGTATGTATGTGTGTGTGTGTATGTATGTCCGTCCGTCTGTATGTATGTCTGTCTACTTGGTACACAACTGACAAAGGTCAGATCGGTGGTGCTGGGGTGAAGACTGTGAAATGCCAGGGAGAATGAAATAGTGGTGTCCCGCACGTTGGACCAATAGGGAGCCACACACACCTCTAGAGTCACATGTCCCTGTAGAGAGTGATGGAGAGAAATCTGTCACAATCTTGAAGACAATAGTAAGGCATAATCAGCCTAACTATGCATGTGAAACAAGACATCATTTTCAGAACAGCTGACATTCTTCGCATGCCAAAACCAAAACCAAAAACAACAATAAATGAACGACAAAAACAACAAATTGGTAAACATTGCTGGCTACAAATAGAAAGCAAGACTCTGAATGAGGCCAGCTCACGCCTGATAGCTGTGCCATGCAAAGCAATTCTTTGTGACACTCTAAACTATTCACCTTCTCATTCGAAGCAAAAGAAGTGATGGGAAAAATAAATCATTTTTATGCCTAGAAAAACCAGCTCAACTCCCATTCGTATCTCTGCATGATTACAGTGGAAGCACTCACCAAAGTAATCATAACTTACAGCAGAGTAAACTATCACAACTTATACCAACTAAAACTCAAATCTCTGGCCAGTGATGCATGTGCACATGACTCAAACCATTTGCTGGAGAGGATAAACTATCGTGTATGAAAGGCACAGCTGTTCTGTGTGCTATTACCTTGAATAAATTAAAAAAACATTTAAGTTAAATTGCACCAATTATTACGAAAACTACATTCCTAAATGAAGTTTAGAGGCAAATATTAAAAATAATAACACACAACAATATCAAAACAACAACAGCACAACTTATATTTTACCAAAGTGGGGAGCACAAGTTCTCTCTCCCCTTGTGGTTGCAGGGAGACAGTGCTGTACGTCTCCCGCTCGTTGAATGCTCTCTCAGGAACAAGTTGGATAGTGTGCACTGACAAAAGACTCACTTCACTTGAAATATTCTTTATCTTCAACACTGCACAATAGAAACATAAAGAATGTGTAACTAAATCAAAGGAGGAGGTTTGTTGTTGGTCACTAGTGCAGTGCCCGCCACTCACTGGCCCATGTGGCTTCATCAGGGACATGGAAGAACATCCGGTGAGTTTTACTTCGTTTGAGCTCAACACTCGGAGCACTGAACATGCTCAACTCCTTATTGGTCAGTCTGAGGATGAGAACATAACACAGTGCATGATATTCCATGCCAGCCACACCCCATGCCAGTCACACCTAATGTCAGCCCCACACCACATCAGTGATACTCATGTATACTCGGTTGCATCATATAATTTGAATATATACAGAATATGTACATACACTAGTTTCAATAAGGTTAGTCAAGGTACACTGAGCAGCCATTAAACCAACATCTCTATGCACAGCGTCTATGACACACTGTTTTATACTACAAGAGATATTGGTACATATGAAGTGTGTATCAGGGCCTATTGGTCAACCGAATGATGAGCCTGTGCCCTGTATCTACTACTTTGCATGCTTCAACAGTGGACAATATCATGTACCAATATCGTACACAGGTTTGAGAGGTACTTCAGCTCTGCATTCCACTGCATCATTGGCTGTTCAATTCTCACCTAAGAAGTCAAGTCGTGATCATAAGTCACCTGATCTGCCATGACAAGTACCATTGTGATTAGCAGACCAAGCAATGATTCTCATGACTTTAGCTGACACAAGCAGAGGCTATATTCATGATCTACTTAATTGGCTCAGTGTGGATGTGGTCTTAAGTGTTTTCATTGGAACTCAGCAAACAATAATTACTAATGGAAATGTACAGCTATAAATATAAGCAATAAAATTGTACTGCAATATACAGTGCTTACTTCTCTGGGATAATGACAGTCACAGGTATCCTGAACACAACACCTTTAAAACTCCCCGAGGCATCGTACGCACACACCTAAATCATTGAGTAAGATAACATACATTAATAATGACCACATCTACCAGCCATGAATATAGTGAGCACGAATCACTCAATAATTTAAGATGAAGATAATTAAGGATGAAATAGTCTCCTTGGCTATCAAGTGTTGCATCTACCTAGTATCTTATTAATTGACTAGCCAAGAGTGCAAGAATATCTGAAATATTCTACTAGCTCAGCCTTGACTACTAATGAACCAGTTTTAAGAAATATCACTAATGGATAACACAAGATCCCATATCAAATATTTAGCCTAAAGAGTTGCTAAGCTCAGCAATATTAATTCTTTGCTCTTGGGTGATCTGAGATCGATTTCCAAATTACCCTTTCGGTGGACTAAGATTGGTTTAAGAACAATATTCACATAATTTCCTTGTGGGGAGTTATTTTTTTTCCCTCCCAGTAAATCCCCCCCCCCCCCCCCCCCAACTTCCTGAAGTTTTTAAATCAATTATTTGCATCAGAGGAAATTTGTGTGGCCAAAATACAGGGTAAATACAAGTTACAGATCTGCCAATTTCCCAATTATTGCAGACAGTCCTGCCTCCCACTCACTTGACCCTGTCCCGCATGGTAATCTAACTGCCCTGCACTCTGTTTGCTTTAAGTTTGATGATGTTTTGCTCCACCCCATTCAAAATAGGTGTGAAACTGAGCAGGTAGAAATCAATTACATTGTCACCAAAGTACTCTTTAGCAGTGTACATATAGTCTGTGATTTTGTCTTTATATGGAAATGAAGACATGCACAGGAGGCAGTGAGTGCTTACTGCACACACACATGCATGCATACATGCACACCAATGAGGTGCTAGGGCTACTAGTAGTCCACCTCTGCTGAGTGGGCTCCACTGCACAGACCCCTGGGCTCCACTTCAACAACAAACCATCGATCTGTGTACACAAACACACACAAAACACAAAAATGTATTAAAAAAAGAGAGAAAAGTAACTACTTGTTCACAAGTTGTATGCAAATGTGCTTGTACATGTCAATGTGTGTGTGTGTGTGTGTGTGTGTGTGTGTGTGTGTGTGTGTGTGTGTGTGTGTGTGTGTGTGTGTGTGTGTGTGTGTGTGTGTGTGTGTGTGTGTGTAAGCAGGAACAAGTTTATACTATGTCAATTTAAATGTCTAAATAGTCTTTAAATTTCACAATATAATAATATAGACGCACTCTCTTCAACTCAACAATTCTCCCTCTCCTGTTTGCATTCTTTTAGATCATGGACTGTAATTTCTTGACAGTAGCAATGACTTACCTCCAGACCACATGCAGAGGTGTTTGGCGGTAGTTACCCAGGAATGGCTGGCCACTAGTGCCAATGTCAGGTCAAAATTGATCTTTTCAACTGGAACTGAAGAAAAAATTACCACATAATGAACAAAAAGTGCTGCACGAAAAGTATCATATCAAGATTACATATGCAGTTGTGCCCCACTATTGCATAGAGATATATCACAGCACACAGCAACACATGATTGCAGCATACGTGCATCTTCATGGAAAACTGCTTCAACAACAATAGAGAATCGCTTCAACTTGTCCACTTCATACGGCTCACGCAAGTATATTCCCCGAGAATGCCTCGTCTTAGCAATAGATACCTTCAACAGTATCATCAAACTATTAAGATGTCAGTACACATAAATGGAAATGAACTGATTACCTTAAATTTGATTTTGTGGATCGGAGAACCATCATTCTCCATATACCGCTCATATGCTTTATCAATCTAAGTTAAACAGAGAGGGATAAGAAAAGGTATCACTATGAATATGTCAACGTAATCATTCTCACATATATCAGAAATACTGTCCTTGACTTTTCACACACCACGCACACTCTCCCTCTCTCAATGCATTCAAATAACCGTTGTAATTTCATTTGTAAAATTTGTTAGGAGGGGGGGAGGGGAAATTAGCTTTCGACACATTCACGCCCCTCCCCCTAAATGCACTCTAGAGCAGTTCCACAAACCTCCGAATTAGTGGACAAAAAACCCACTGACACAACACTTCAAGACAGTTAAGAAACCAACCAAAAAAATCCCCCCCCCCCCCAAAAAACAACAAAGAAACAACAACAAAAAAACAACAACTTCATCATTGCAAGGTACTTTAGCTGTAATAAGCTGAATCATCTGGCCAAGCCTACCATAAGGCTTGGCATTGATCTGCTCTATCAGCATAATGATAGTGTATAGCCTCAAGAATAAATTCTAACAGTCACTTCAACAGATTCACAATAAGTTATGCTCTGCTAGTCACACACTCAGTGCTTGTAGACTTGCAGGATTATGATGGAGAATAGATCTATGATATAGACATTGCATACACGTGAGTCACTTCACTTGGAAACTACACGGACAGGGCTTGGTTTTCTTCTTGAAAATGATATATTCTCAGAAGGGATAGCTCAACTTACTTGAATGACACCTTGTCCCACAGAGAAGGGATCGTGCTCACCAAGAGGAACAGCTGTATTGCCAACAACCCTCTTGATGGAAGAGGGGCAGTACACTGTCTCTTGGAACTTGAAGGCCGAGAGCAGCAATGCTGAAGAATGAAACAAAAACATATCAAGGTTATAAAATTACTCCATACCAGATAGAGTAATTAAAGATTTACACAGTTTTCTGCTGTTCCTGTGTTATAGAATGTCACCTAGTGCAACCCATGGGACTTGTGCTTAGTGAAAATATAAATCCCCACAAACAAATAGACCAATAATGGACTGTGCATGAGATCTGTGATCACAGAGATGATCAGAACAGTCCTAACCTATTTCTGTTTCTTATCCCCTCCAAATATCAGTGCATGATAGTGCTGCCAAGACCTCATGCCTGAGACACTAGCAGTAATGCATGCGCCCGCCCACATTGCTGTACCGATGCTTCCGCATGCATTGGGGGAGGCCATTGACGTGCCATCCATCAACTTCTTCCTGAGCAGAGTCCAGTTGGGAACAGAAGTGACCGCACCGCCAGGAGCAATGGCCGTCACTCCAAGGTCTCCGTCAGTACTGAAGGAAGACAAGGCTGTTTCACACATTATGCACACACTGGAATCAGGAAAAGTTCCCACAATGACATTGAGAATAGAGAACTGGAATGATCCAGTTCACAGTATGGTACGAGGACTGATTGCATATGGCCTCACCTTGCATATTTACAACTTAGAGGTATTTTTATAATCTATATTTAACTTCACAAAGTGCATAATAGCGAGTTATTACAAGCTGTGTAGCAAAAGCTTGCTTTGTTTCCATTTTTATGTGTGCAAATTTCTATCTGTCCATCTGTCCATCTGTCCACTCTCTGATTATAATTAATTGAAGTACAAATTACAGTAATTCCAATTGAATTGTACATTTTTAACTATTTATTACAAATATTTGAGTGGAACAATTATCTTATAAACTGCGCTATGTAAAAACACTCAGTTACTCTAAAATACCCTAAATAAGGTCAGCAAAACTGTGAACCACATGAACCCTGTAGTACAGCATAAGGCATAAATGTACAGCACAGCTTGTGTGATTCCATTCTCTGAAGGCTTCAAGTTTTATTTTAATTTATTTCTTTTGATAATTACACGCTATAGACTAAGTGACAACATAAATCACATTATTACCATACTTGGTATGTGTACACATTAAGGTCTTATTTTTTCCACGCATCTTGGCATAAACAACAACCCACAAATCAAAACAAAGGGGTGAGGTGGGAAGAGCAGGTTAATAAGTTCTACAATTCCATGCACCCAAACCACTTCATTAGTGGTACATGTGCTTCACTGACAGCATGAAACATGAATTGCTAAGGCATGCGTGTCTTACGCTGGCCCCCTGGATGACCAGGAATAGGGCTGCCCAGCCTTTTGGTGAGTGAGAGAATACGCTGCATCCATCATATCAGGAGATACGAATGCACCCACACCTACACAGTACATACAACAGTGAGCACAGTACAGAGTAATATTGGTCCTTCACATGTTACGGCATGCACCATCACAGACATTCACATAAATCAATTCAACAAAACATATGTACAGATGTCAGCCTGAGACCAAAAAAGACTGTATGTATATTGATGAGGGTTTTTTTTTGCTTCAGTTGTGGGAGTGTGAGTGTGAGTGTGAGTGTGAGTGTGAGTGTGAGTGTGAGTGTGAGTGTGAGTGTGTGAGTCCACTGAACAGTGCACTGTTGTCCCCCAGCTCACCAATAATGGATGAAGTGCTGCCACCAGGACATCCCACAGAAGAGAGTGCAGGACCAGAGTTGCCAGCACAGGATACAAACACGACATTGTGCCGGTCACACAGCTTGATGAACTGCTCCAGGACAGCCCTGAGAGAACAACCACGGACAATAGCATAAACAACGCACATCAATTACAGGCCAGAGAGGGATAAAATTTACACAACCAAATTTGTACTCCCTCTTATGGGAAGAAAATTCAATACTGAGGAGCATCAAGCATGGCTGGCACATGCATGATGATAGAACACATTATAAATATAGGTAATCACACTTGAATAAAAAATATTTCCTTAAAAAGCTTGACTATAATATGAATACTTTGGAATAAAAAAAATAGAGGAAATTACTTAGGGGAAGGAATCTACTATCTTCAGTTACCTATAGACACTTCAGAGCTCATCGATTTTAAACTTAGACATAACAGATACACTTTAGTGCACCCAAACATTACACAACTCCTATACCCATTGTCATAGGTCAAGTGGAACTCTTATACTCACTGTCACAGGTCAAGTGGAACTCTTATACCCACTGTCATAGGTCAAGTGGAACTCTCATACCCACTGTCACAGGTCAAGTGGAACTCTTATACCCACTGTCACAGGTCAAGTGGAACTCTTATACCTACTGTCATAGGTCAAGTGGAACTCTTATACCCACTGTCACAGGTCAAGTGGAACTCTTATACCCACTGTCATAGGTCAAGTGGAACTCTTATACCCACTGTCACAGGTCAAGTGGAACTCTTATACCCACTGTCACAGGTCAAGTGGAACTCTTATACCCACTGTCATAGGTCAAGTGGAACTCTTATACCCACTGTCACAGGTCAAGTGGAACTCTTATACCCACTGTCATAGGTCAAGTGGAACTCTTATACCCACTGCTATAGGTCAAGTGGAACTCTTATACCTACTGTCACAGGTCAAGTGGAACTCTTATACCCACTATCACAGGTCAAGTGGAACTCTTATACCCACTGTCACAGGTCAAGTGCAAATCTTATACCTACTGTCACAGGTCAAGTGGAACTCTTATACCTACTGCCATAGGTCAAGTGCAACTCTTATACCCACTGCCTTAGGTCAAGTGGAACTCTTATACCCACTGTCATAGGTCAAGTGGAACTCTTATACCTACTGCCATAGGTCAAGTGCAACTCTTATACCCACTGCCTTAGGTCAAGTGGAACTCTTATACCCACTGTCATAGGTCAAGTGGAACTCTTATACCCACTGTCACAGGTCAAGTGGAACTCTTATACCCACTGTCATAGGTCAAGTGGAACTCTTATACCCACTGCTATAGGTCAAGTGGAACTCTTATACCTACTGTCACAGGTCAAGTGGAACTCTTATACCCACTATCACAGGTCAAGTGGAACTCTTATACCCACTGTCACAGGTCAAGTGCAAATCTTATACCTACTGTCACAGGTCAAGTGGAACTCTTATACCTACTGCCATAGGTCAAGTGCAACTCTTATACCCACTGCCATAGGTCAAGTGGAACTCTTATACCCACCGTCATAGGTCAAGTGGAACTCTTATACCCACTGTCACAGGTCAAGTGCAACTCTTATACCCACTGTCACAGTCAAGTGGAACTCTTATACCTACTGTCATAGGTCAAGTGCAACTCTTATACCCACTGCCATAGGTCAAGTGGAATTATCATTCTCACTGTTACAAGTACATCTCCCACATCCAGTCTCACAGGTATAGCAATTCTCATACCCTTTATTAGTCCACTGTGCCTTTTCCCCATAGCTGAAGTTGATCATGTCCACTTTCAATTCAGCAGCAATTTTTGCCTGTGCAGGATATGTAATAGATGTAAAGTCAGAGTAGCATACCCATCATTAGAACATGCACATGTACACACAACTTTAATGCACATACTGCTCTGATAAGAGAAGCGGAGGTCTCCATTGAATCAAGACGACTGTGGCCTATATTGATGGAGACAATCTGGGCACCTGGTGCTAAGCCGTTTAGCCCGGGTGTGTCTGGGAAACACGCAGCCAGTATGGAGGCCACATGAGTGCCATGGGCTGCTGTCAGGGTCACACATACACATTGACAAAGGACATGAAAGGAACAAATTAACAATGAGTTAAAATCTTGATGCAATCAATAATGTACTGCTAGAGGAAAATGAAAGATGTCAAGGATTTGCCTGGAACAGAGCTAATTCAATGATTCATGTTAAAATGGCCACAGTATGTGGAAATTTTATCTAAGTACAAAAAAAGCAGAAAAAATATCTGAAGTAGAGAATTGCTAGTGCAGAGCACAAAATAACTAAAATTGAATGTAGGACATTTATCTGACCATTTTCAGATTTGATTGGTCATTTCGCTATTTGCTCAGATATTTTCATTTGCTCACATATTTTTTAATTTACACTTGCACACACACTATTATATTGCAGTATGAATCTGGTGGGACCAAGTCGGAACAGATTTCTCCAATTCTAATTAATTTTTATGATCCACAAATAATTTTTGTTGGAAATCTATATATATATTTCATAACTTTGAAAGCAGAAAAAAGAAAGGATATGCAACCAAAATTCAAGTCATGAAAAAAAAAAGAAAGGAAGCCAAAAAAAAAAAAATAATAATAAATAAATAAATAAAAAAATAAAAAAATTACATTTTGAAAGAAATGAAGGGTAAAACAAGAGATGCATAGCTGTTATATGCTGGTCAGCTTCTGCATGGTCTTTAATATTGCTGATCCTGACAGACTCTGCACCTACAATCCACTTGTCACTAAAAAATTTCTTCCTGAACAAATTGCTCCTTGAAACTTTATACAGGCATCACAACTGGAGTCTTGAAACAACTCGTTCTTGGCCATATGGTTCCACATCACAGTCAAGCCAGGAAATAGTCTAACACTCATGATCCAAATCAGACTTCCATTTTAAGAAAGTTGAATACACTACTTTCCTCCTCTTGTCCGCAGGGCCCTTGCTACTGCTGCTGCTACTCTGCCTCATTAAAGGCTAACTAAGTAGAAATTCTAACATGGTAGCTAACTACAGTAACACTTTCTTCTTCGTTGGACTACCAAAAAAGTATTTTAGCACGTGGACTAGCGCTTGCAGGTATTGTTTGTTATTTATTTTTCTTCTGTAGGCAGATTTAGTGCATGTGATGTGCAAGCTGTTTGGCTTGTTTCCCCCTCTGCACACTGATTTTGAGCATCCGTAGCTCCACTCCCAGCAAAAACAACAAACAGAGAGACCTTATTTTGGCTCAGAGTTCATCCACTTCATTCAGTGTCAGTTATATTTCCTATTTAGCTAACCTTCAAAATGAAGCAGTGTTGTCTCCAGCAGTATCTGGGGCACAGTAGAGAAGAGAAGGAAGGTGGTAAAATTTGATCGGTCACCTTGGCAGTGGCAAGTGAAGTCTTGCTCGGTCATTTTACTATTTTGCACAGCAATTGACCGATGACCGCCTGTTGTTTTGTGCTCTGCTAGTGCTGGTGTGGAGTTGTGCTGCTTGTACATTGACCATGCTGAGTGGGCAGCGGGTATGGCATATCGAAGCCATGCAAGAAGAGGACACCTTTTGGGGGAAGTTCTTTGATTTAGATGTCTGGTTTGTACAACTGTTTAGTCTTAGTCTTAATGCACCTAGCCGAGTGGAAAAATAGAATAGTTTCTCAGTGCTCTGTACCCACAACAGTACTTCATGCGATCAAACAAAACGGAGAAGAGTGGGGGTGGAGGTGGGAAATTGAACATGAATATAAATCATCCAACACCCACTTAATCGCATGACTAGTCAGAGATCCTCCTAATCCAACACTCTACTCGATTGTACTTAAGTAGGTATGTGGAGTTACTGGGATCCATGCTTCTAAAGCTGAAGGGAAGGTGGAACTCATGGTTACCATACTCTTGGATAACTAAGGGGAATTTGTTACAACAGAGTAATTGTTTAAACAAACTCAAACAGATTGGGAGGGTCTCCCATGAATACTGATTTTCCATAAAAATTCCACAACATTACCAAAATACTGACGATGGTTGTAATCATGCTCAAATCTTAAACCACACCCATATTGCAAAGTGATAAGAGGCTTTTGCATTCAATCAGTACAAGGACAAACATTGATATTAATTAGGACAATAATAATAATTGTGACTTATTGCTATGTTATTGGGACAATGAGTGATATTTGAAACCATAGCTACAGCCAGACACACACACACAGCTTACCTCTAGATGTTACAATGCACAGAATGTTCCCGTCCTCGTGGATGTTGACAGAATAGTTCAGCTGATCTACAAACACATCACATGCAGCATTAAGAGGTCATGCACACAAATAAGCCACAGCATGCAACACACAGTCATTTCAACCAGAGCAATTCATCTAAACAATAAAAACAACTTCATAATTTTCTATTTTAGAAAGTAAATTTATACTCCATCACAATAATAAAAATTTTTTTTTTAAATGATAAGTGAGATTTTAAAAACTGGAAACATTTATATCCTATGGTTCCCACCTCGCTCGCCGAACTTTGAAAACTGCCCGGACTCCTTGTAAGGCTTCAGTAGAGTGCACTTGTCAAGGTCCCCTTGCTCACTGGTGTCCAAACAGGCACTGCAGGGGACAGTAACAACAACAACAAATCAGGTCCTAGTCATAATAACAGTGATACTATTGCTCCCATTGCCCAGGTCTATCAGTTTGGAGGAGAATTGTGACATTCTACACAAGTTGTCTGGGACATTCTAGAAACTCGGTGAAATCTGGCATGAACACGCCATCTTCCCTTGGCTGAGGTCCACTCTGACATTGCATTGGTCCGAGATTATTGACTAATGAGTCAAGCAGTCAATTTGTTACTCACGAATTACACTGAGGGGTAGATATTTATTTAGATTTTACTGTCATATGTTAGGTTCTGGTCCAATTCTTTTAAAGACAATGCAAAGTTCTCACTTATTTCAGTTGGCTGCAAACAACTGCTATCACTGTCTGTGGTGAGATGGTCTCCTGTTCCACTGGAGGTGGGGGTGGATGGGTGGGTGGGGAAGGGGCACTGTCCTATCATGGATCAGTCACGAGCGTTTAGTATTAGCTACTCAAGTTTGTGGCAATGAGGACACCATAGAAATCTCTAAAAGAAGTCTAAAATGTTTGACTAAACTAGAAATGTATTTCCAACTGAAGTATGTGCCCACATTTGACACAAACCTTCCCTTGGTGAATGCACATGTGTAATCTCCATAGCTACACCTGCTCATTACAAGATAACAGCTTGTGAATGACTTTAGACAAACGACAGCACGCCACAGAAGAGACTTCAACACTCAAAGGACGAAGAAAACTTGAAGATGGTCACTACTAGGAGGCTGTACTGATATAAGTTTCCTCAGTGAAATTTTCCTAAAACACACCAGCCAGTGGGACTTTGTAGGGCCAGAAGGATCCTACAGTCTAATTCTGAACTACAGCACTACATACAACTGCGCCACATATTTGTACTGGGTGGTCGACTTGGAAATGAGGTCTACATCACTGAAGGAAGGAAAGACTTCGTCAGTTGGAGGGTGGCATGTCTAATCTAGAGGGGGGCATTAAATGGGCACTTGATATACTACTGCTCTGGCGACCATTGTACATTCCATCGAATGTTTCACTTTCACAGAATTATTTCTTGTATGCAATGTTTATGATTGAAACAGTCTGATGGCCTTCATACATACCTCCAGGAGATCCCGTCATGGAAGACTATGCAGTCATAGACAGGGCCAGCAAGAGAAGCTGTGCTTCCCAGAGTGGCCACCAACTCAACTGCAGCCTTCAAGTCCTCCTGCTCAAATCGCTCATCCTAAACGCCAGTACAGAACAAACAACAAAAACACCACAAAACATTATTAAAAATAAGAATAAAAATTGTTCTACTGCAGTAGTAGTTCTACTATGTGTTACATTTACCCGTCACTACCACCAAGGTTCGATGCAGGAGGGGGAGGGGCCTGTTCCATCTCCCCCACCACCATCTTAACTTTTCCCATGGAATTATAAAAAAATTCTTAAGCAGAACACAATTGGCAATGGCTTCCTTTAGCTTCAACTATATATTGCATGCATATTTATACCATCTGTTCTCTTCAGATAGATACACAGTGGGTTTGGTTAATCATAAAAGTAATCTACTCCCCCCCCCTCCCTCTCCTCCACTCAATCACTACCATCAAGTCAAGCCAGAGTTGCTGCTGATTACTAGACAATGGGCATTAGATATGTGTGTACCAAATTGGTTGCATATGAATGATGAAGAGCCTCAAATTCTGCCAGTTTCTTCATTGCCTGTGCCTTCAGGCTATTGTGTTTGGGCTCCCACTCCTTTGACATGTAATTACTCTGCAGAAACAAGCAACACAATAATTGAATAAAACATAAAGGCATTATCGATTACAGCAAACTTTACCGTAAATCAATGAAGTGCAAAAGTAGCTAACAAATGTTTGCTATAAGCTACAACAATGATCAACAATAGAAAGCACTTCATTAAAAGCCAAGAACAAGCTGCCAGTATGAACATGTCCTTACCTTGGAGGCTCAAGTAAAGATAATACTTTTCTGACTAGCCCTTGATCATTCTACTGTAACTATGTTCGGGGGGGGGGGGGGGGGGTGGATCTCCACAGATAATGATGGATGAAATCTTGCTAATTACTATGGGTACAGTCATTAAACAATACTGACATTCTTGTGCAGATGCAAACCAGTTGCGACAAGAAGTGAAAAATTCTCTGAATGAGCAATATCACACTACTCTCTAGTGCTGGTGCTTGCTACCATGCACTAGCCTAACCCAAGAGCGCCAACTACTGCATAGCAGGCACTTGCTGACTTCCTATGTGCACGTTTCACTATTGGGTATGGCATAAGCATTATCACACAACACTTCCACACTTTACTGGAACTAACTACATCATGTACTGATGATTGACTCATGCATCCTGTAGGATCTTTCCCACACACTCTTTATCACAATGGCCACAAGTCAGCTGACAAGAGAGTGATGCCGGTACCTGTAGGCGTGACTTGACTGCACAGGGGAAGAGCTCAAAGGCAGCTTTGAGCCCCACATGCCACTCTCCACTTGGGTTGACCCAACTCTCCGGGATGTGCAGAGTTCTGCCAGAGAGTCCACAGATGTGTCTGTTGTCTGAGCCAGTGGTGGAGCACACCAAGGAAGTGTCCACATCACCACTTCCTGTTGTGTCTATCAAGTCCACTATCTTGCGTTCACCGGTTGATGTTTCCTTAGGGAAATAGAGACAAGACATGTACAACTGACTAATTCACTCCCACAAAAATGGAAATAAATACTATCTATACTATCCTAAACAAGCAGGAAAAGAAGGAATCATATAAATTATGATTATTATGTTCTAGAAAAGGTACACATCCTATGGAGACAACAAAATGTGTTACTATAATTCAAGATTAAAAAAAAAAAAATTTTTCCTGTCACTTATCAGACGCTTACCAGACGCTTAGGTCTACAGGGCTCATGGAAAGGAAAGGGATTTGGGCAGCTGGTTCTCACTTACCGAGTGTTTATAAATATTGTTGTTTGTAGTATTATGGTGGTTATTCATGCTGGAAATGAGCCATCTCCACCAAGGATATTTTGAAGGAAAAAACAAAACAAAAAACCACACAGTTTTTATTGCAAACCACCCCAGGGTGATCCCCATCACCCATTGGAAATTTAAGCCTGGTAGGGCATAGACACAGACATATGAATTATAGTAAATTGTATTGGGAAGAAGAAAAAGTTCCATAATTAATAAAAACAATTTAAAAATGATAATCTGAGTTAATGCATTTTCTTTTTTGGACTCAATAATACAAAGTATGGTTTAAGCACAGAATAATGCATATGGCCAGCATTTCGTATGTGTACAATTCTTTCGAAATTCTGACATGAAATTGCAAGTGACTATCGAAGTGATTGTAATTTTAAAAAATTATTATTCCACTAGGACTGTCAAACTTAATAGTTGCTGAGAATCTATGTGCAAAAAAGATTAGATAGAACTGTATAATATAATAGAGTGTATGCAGAAGTATTATTACCATGGAAACACCATTAATTGTGATGCCATTGATAGCTATCTGCCAAAGTCTCTGCATACACATCCACTTTGTGATTATTGTTCATGAGATCCACTCAGAATTATGCCTATTATTACTTCTATCTTTCACTCTAACTTCACCTTCAAATGACCTAAAGACCAGAAGAAGCTGAAGCCCAAAACATAGAATTAATTGCTTCAGAACAGGCAAATGCAGGTGGTAGGTAACTCAAGCTCCTAAAAAAAATCAAAAAAAATCAATAGACTCATTTAAAAAATAAAAAAAAATTCATACTATTTTTTATTTGGATAAATTGAAATTTCAAATGAGCCAATGCTTGCTTGTATAGTTGAACTCACAGCATTTCCCATAATGGCACCCTCTACTTCAATGGTTTAAAAATTAAAAATGTGTTTCTAATACTTATTGTTGATGTGTTTTTTTTTTTTTTTTTTTTTTTTTTTGTTTATCTTCAGAATGTCCTTTGGATACTGAAATTACTTCATTTTATTAGTTGATTTTTTTTTTTTTATTATTTTTTTTAATTTGTATTTTTTATTTTAAGGAATACTACTTGAATCAAATGGTTAGGTATCTCTAGACTATTGCAGATAGGAAATACAGGCAATATAAATACAGGCATATAAATACATCAACAATGACTACCACCAGCGGAATAGCTTTCACACAACTTACCTGTAACCCTGGCACTCCAGGGTCTATTCCAGTGTCCAGCACTGCAATTAATATACCCCTTCCATCATAATTTGGAAATTTAGACAAAAAGAGACTTGCTCCAGTTTCCTGCTTAGGAACCAGGGAAGAAACTGGGAACGGCTCCCACCCTAAACCTTCAGACATTGCTGGGAATCAGCAAAGCTATTGTTTCCACTGGCCAACTGGGATGTGGTAAGGCGTTTTCGCTCTCCTGCTACACATAATTGTGGGTGTGGGAAGGGTGAGGGTAGTCTCCTGTAGCCAGCCAGACCCCTTACCCTCTGCTCCGCTTAATCTGTCTGGCTACTCGAGATTGGGGGGGGGGGGGGGGGGGGGGATTGGAATAAAAAGAAAAAAAAATTTCTTCAATTTTGTATATATTTTTTGGCATTTTTTGGTTTTTAATGTTTTCTATTGTTGTTTTTTCCCCTATCAATTTGTAGAAATAATAGATAGCTTGGAATCAAAGCTGTCTTCTCTCCTCTTAAACCAGATTTAATTTCTGAATCCTTAAAATGTGGAGTGACAGAATCGGACACATTTGTAACCATAAAATTTCTTATAGTTCTCAGAATATTTGGTCACTTAATAATTTTATATTGATTTAACCATATTCACATGTTACAGTTTCTATATAGATTTTCATTTAATGTTATAGGGTTGACAAACACAGGCACACACATCTACAGACATATACAATAGCAAAATTGACCAATCAATGTGTATGTGCTTTCCTGCATGTGTATTGCATTGATTGGTCAATTTTGCTATTGTATCTGCATCATTCCTGAGTTTTTAACCTTCAGTGAAAGGTCAATTAAACTCTTCAGGTCATGCATACAAGATATTTTATACTGCTGTGACATTCCATGCTTGTTTGACTGTCATTAATATTAATGGAAATTTCATTGCCTGGTTTCATCTTTGTGAACCAGACCATTGAATTTACCTGCATGGATTCTCCTCTGGTTTTTTTTTTTTTTTTTTTTTTTTGGTTCACTCTAGTAATTTTCAGTTTTCTTTTAGTTGTAACATAAACAGCTGCACTAAATATCACTAGTCAATCTCCAATTCAGTATGATATAACAAAGATGGCATAATTATTACTAGGGCTAGAAATTTGAGGTGATTTAAAATGGCAAAAAATTTTTTTCTTCCCTCCATTAATGTTACTTGAAAAGTACTGTTCCTGGGATGGAGACGACAGCCTTCCCCCCTCTCAAAAAGATTAAGAGTGGAAAAGCACACGGCCCCAAATTTATCAATTGTGGGGGTTCAATGCCAATGTTCTTCTCCCACTGCCTTTCCACCCTCCCCCTACAAAAAATTTGGCAGCAGGCTGATATCACCACCACCCTAAAACCAAACAAGGCAGATGATGATGCAATGAACTACAGGCCTATCTCCCTTCTCTGTGTGCCACTGAAGCTTGTGGAATGGTTACTCCTCACGTGACTAGAGCCCACCATCGACCCTTAGCTCTTACACAAGCAAGCCAGATTCCGCTGTGGCCGCTCCACCACTAATCAGGCCACCCTCCTCACTGACAATGTAGAGATGGGATTTGAAGGGCAACAAAAAGTCGGCATGGTGCTCGTGGACCTGACAGCTGCTTACGACACTGTGTGGCTATGGGACTCCCTGAAATTGCTACACCTGCTGCCAGACACCCACATAGTCGATTAAAGTTATGACAAGTGACGGTCAAGTGAGTAGACTGAGACGTCTGTGCAACGGTGTGCCACAAGTGTCAACACTCTTACCGATGCTCTTCAACATATATATATATATATATATCAGTGACATTCTGCAGACCTCGTCCATGCAGCATGATCACACTGATGACCTCACCCTGCTGACGGTGAACGAGGGCTTAACGGAAGTGGAGAGCACCCCCAACAAGGATAAAACACTGCTCCATGATTACCTCCTGTATTAGTGCCTAAAATCGAGCATGGCCAAAACCATGGCAACCACATTCATCTGAACAACAGGGACAGCCGACACTAACTGGCTATTACCGTGAACGGTGCCAACCTCCCTAACAATGACCATCCCGTCTACCACAGCGTGATACTTGATCACTCACTCACCTAGAGACCACCAAAAGAAGGTCACCACTTGAAATGGCCTCCTGCGATGTCTAGCAGGCTCCAGCTGGGGAGCATGGACACCTACACTGTGGACGGATGCCATTGCTCTGGTCTACAGCATAGCTAAGTATATGTCACCTGTTTGGTGCCGTAGCTCATGCACAAAGATACTCAACACTATTAAACAATACCATGTGCCTCATCACTGGACCTATGTGACTGACCAAAACGACTTTCCTCCCAGTACTATCCAGTATTATTCCTCCTGGTGCTATCTGGTATCACTCCATCCGACATTCAGCGCAAGTCCAGGGTTATGAACCTCGCCACTGCTGCCAGAGACAACCAAGACCATCTCCTTCAACATCTTATTTCTCCTATGCTCGCCCCACCATGACTCAAGTCATGCAGGCCATTCTCTTGCTGTGTGGCCCGCCTCCTCACTGATGGTTTCGAATTGATAAATGCTAGGAATGACCATGTCATGAAGGGTCACCACTTCATCAACAGTGCCTGCCCTCCACCCAGTCAGACGTTATCACCTTGATCTGACCTACCACACAAACAAGTAATGCGCATGTTACTGAGATCCTCCATTGTTGGGGCATGCAGGAGTCAGTTGCATGTTCCTGTGGGCACTCAATCCAAACTGCGCAGCACTTTGTAACAGAATTCCCTACTCACCTGGCACCCAGTGACCTGAAAGTGCTCCGTGACTCATATGTCGTGACACCCAGAGTTGACTGTGAGAGCTGAATATAGACCTGTGACTGGCATAAGAAAGAAAAGGACTATAGTTGGGGCCAGGGTCAATAAATTGAGCTGGTTAAATTTAGAAAACAACATATTTTCCAGGAAACATACATAAGATTGCTTCGATGTTGATGAATTTTTCTTTTTATCTCAAAGGGTATGCCTGTTTTGGCTCAGATGTGTCTGGCAATATACACAATATCTTGGCTTCCTGGTTTTGGCAGGAATTGTAGAAAAGAATGTGTGTGAGATTTTTTTACAATGGTAAATCACAATTTATGAGACTTGTTCAACCTGGATTAGAGTGATGCATGTCTTCAATTCCTTACATCACTTTTCATTTCTCTTTCATTCACTGCATCTTTATCAAACAAAAATAAAAGATTTTTTTTCCCCTAGGCAAACTGGAAACTTAATGGTAAAATAACTTCTTGCTCTTTGAAGAGCTAGAAGAAGACACAGAAGAAGACACAGAAGAAGACACAGAAGAAGACACAGAAGAAGACACAGAAGAAGACACAGAAGAAGACACAGAAGAAGACACAGAAGAAGACACAGAAGGCTTTGCTTCAAGAAGACAATTTCCAGTAGTTCCATGCCTGCTTAAGTGACACAAGGACTATTGTTTGATTAGTAGACTACTAGATAAGTCATAAATATTGTGTGGAAGAATTATTGATAAATTAAATTGATCCCCAAGAAGTCCAGAACTATTAACTCTCATCTCATGAAGACTGTGCCATATGGATTTTTAGTAAATATTGAATTCATCTAAAATGGTTTAAAATATATTATAAATGGTGCAAGTTTTTTACCAGGTTGAGCCAGTCCTTTCCGTTAGTTACCAGATGGGTGCACACATTAGCTAACAGATACAGCAGACAAAATCAGTGATAAAGGTGCATCAAGCAAGTGGAATCTTCTGTCACACACACACACACACACACACACACACACACACACACACACACACACACTATTGGTTTAAATGTACCATTATACTCCATGTACCCAACACTCCATGTACCCAACAAATACATACCCAACACTCCATGTACCCAACAAATACAAGGAACGGTTGGAATAATAAAAACAATATAGCAGCTTTATTAGCTGTAACTGGGAATTTGACGCTCCCGAGAAATCGAAACTTCGAAAGTACTTCACCTGTACACCACGTGAGAAGGTTAGCCCTCTCACCCGCGGTGGGGCGGGGACTTCCCGGTGAATGCCATTTCAAACAATTTGCACATATTGAGCATGCGCAGGTTCAGTTTTCGCGGAGAAAGGTAGGAATTCGGAGAACCTTCCATGTTTACTTGGTGCTCCCTGCTATAGTACTGCGTTTTCGTGGACTCTCAGGCGTCACCGTGGGTTGTACGTGGAAGGTGTTTCTCCGTGGTTCTTCAACGCAGAGGTGGGTTACCAGTTGCTGGAGGAACACCGACTTTTGCACCTGTTGGTACTCTTGTTTTGAATGTGCTTAAAAAGGTTCCCTCCAAAACGGTGACTCCTAGCGTTTGAGAAGCTATCTGGACTAACGTTACCCTGAAGTTTTCTTGCGCTTTCTTCTCCGTTTGACTTTAGCACAAATTACTGTGTAGGTTGAGGGTTACGTGCTATGGCAGGATTGTCAGGTATGACGAATAGCAATAGTTTGATAAGGTCATGGAGTTAGGAGTAGGGGATTCAGGGAGTGCCTCAGTATCCCTTTTCTCAAAGTAGTAAGGCCTTCTATGGCACCAAAGTATACCATTTTTTTTGCCAAAAATAGGTGTGGCTTAGGTTAGTCTCCTTTTTAGAGAGGGTACTTGGTCACTGGGATGCAATGTTATTTGTACATTACCTGAGCCACTTATTTGTGTCTATAGTTCATGTGTGCTATAAAATGTGTGTGCCCATGTGTTGGGCTCTTCCCATACCTTTGGTTTGTGACAGTCATTCAGACTATAACTAGAGTTATGGCCAGTTTCCTTTGCCCTGTGAGTATCACATGATGCTTTACATTTTTACAGGGGAAGAATCACCAGTGCCTGTGAACTCTCTCAGGAATGGAGAACTGGTGAGCTTGTGTTTCCCTTCAGTTATTGGAATGCAAACTCATTGGCTATTGTATGCCCTTATACACCAGTGTGTGTATGTAAATGTATACACCCATGTGTGTATGTGCATGTTTACACCGATGTGTGTATGTGCATGTGTACACCGATGTGTGTATGTGCATGTGTACACCGATGTGTGTATGTGCATGTGTACACCGATGTGTGTATGTGCATGTGTACACCGATGTGTGTATGTGTATATATACACCCATGTGTGCATGTGTGTATCCCTTGTGCTTTAATACATACACTGCGTGTGTGTTAAAGCTTTCCCTTCCTGATAAACCACACCCATTTGTGCTGTGTCAGTGTACATAACCAATAGCCCAAGAATTTTGTTAGTGGTGAAGGAAAGCAATGTGCAACTAATGTGGTGGAGTCCTTCAAATGTACACCCACCCCACCAACTCCTAGGCTTAGATGTCCAGGGAAGCCATGCTAGTGGTGTGTACTCTAAATGGTGCACTCTACATATATAAAACACTACATGCATCTAGTAACAAATTAATGTAGCAATTACGTCTGTATGTTTAGGCTATGGGGCTTCTGAATGGTGAAGCAGGTTCCAGTGCAGCTTCAAGTGGACATCTGACCAGTGAGTTGTGGGACTATCTCTTGAGCTGAGCTTAGCCGTGAAGTTTTAGATTTTTAAATGCCTACTCTTGATAGTTTTCATACACATGTTTTCTTTGACTAATTGTGCAGTATATACCAGTTCACTATATGTCATCCTTGTAAGGTCCTTGTCAAGGGGGGTGGGGGATCCATGTTGTGGAGAGACCTGTGGAGCAAGCCAACAGTAAGAGCTTTAGGTGTCCAGTTGCAGTGAGCATTGTTGTGGATTTCCCTAATTTGATTTTAGCTTCTCTTAGACTCCAATTTGCTCTCCACATTAAGTACTACTCTATTAATTAATGCTGAGTGCTGGTATTGCAGCTCACAACAGTATGAGGGTGTGTTGGCTCTCTTATTAATGTTACAAGTCCTTCCTAACACGACTATCCGTTTCATTCGAAAACCATCTTCATTCTCTTGACTCTCCTGCCCTGGGAAAGGGGATATAAGCCATTAATATATAAAGTGTGGTGGAATAAGAGACAGAATTAAGGGGCAGGACCCCATTGCTAGGCTGTTATCCTTAACTATGATGGGGGTTAGCTTGGTGTGCTGGGTGCTCTTGTCATGAATCAATTGGAGAAAAACTACAAGCATTATGTGGCTCGTTGCTCCCTTTAGAACTAGTTGATGAAAACATTGAAGTCAGGCAAGCTAGGTAACTTAATTGATCATCTTCACAGTGCCATCTTTTCTGGTGTGCTATGTGGTTATACCGTGTGTATTGTGTGTGTGTGCGGTATGAAATAGTGTACACATTGAGTTCTCGTGCAGGTGTTAATACCCAATATCCCTATCCCCAAAAATGTCTTATGGATGCTTCCTATGCTACTTTGTGGTTATGGTACTTTTGATTACCATGTGTTTATTAATTTTTATTTTGCCTTTTTAAAATTTTTATTTTGGGCTGGGGAGATGTGCGTGACAGAGGCCATGAGTCCATGCATAATATATATATCGCATGCATTTTATCTTGGTCTATTTTCTCACACGGTGATAAAAAATTCCTTTAGAGATGACATAATATTCATAAGACTAATAAGAACTTTATAACTTCTGATGCAACTCTTGATGTAGTCTTTAAAAAAAGCTGACTATTTTGAGGGTTGTGTGCTTCATTTGGAAAGCCCTTGGCTCCCCTGGGGTTGTCCTCCTGTAAGGCTATTCTCCTGCAACACCTCCAACATGTTTGGCTGCACTGGGTAGTGATGGCAACCGAACCTGTAACAGCCTGAACAGGTGTTGTGCATTAGTTGCTCATCCATCTGGTTCAGAGCTCACTCTATGCACTTCCTATCAAGTAAGATGAGGAGTGTGTTCTAGGAAATGGTCAATCTCTCAACAAAATAGTTTTGTTTAGTTCCTACCTGAGAGCTATTGTGCTGAGGAGTCTTTAAGTTACTTTATTTTTGCTGAGCTTGTCTCTGATTGGATTCTTGGTCATGGTCTTTTTTTTTCTGTTTTTTTTGGTTGTCGTTTTTCTTTCACCCTTCCCCCCCCCCCCCCGGGTGGAAATTCAATGGATTTGTTATGCCATTTATGAAGTGATTGGGTTTTTGGTTGGAAATTTCCAGTCTTGTTATTCCTAATGTCTGCTGTTCCATGGTAACCCTGTTGTTGTTTTTTTTGGTTGTATTCTCTGAGTTGTTCCTGTGTAATATAATACAGGAAAGGAGGTTAGGAAGGATTTGTAAATAATGGTTGATAACAGTCCCCACACCAAACACAGCTGCATGAGACTTTGCTATAGAAGTTCCTATTAGATTAAAAGTTGAAGCAACTGAGTGATTGATTATTTCTCTTATTTTTAAAAATATATATACTGTAATTCTAGATAATATAACAGTCACGAATGCTGAAACAATCTAGAATATTAACAATTTGGTGAAAAACTGTTATAATGTTTTTATTTTTATTTTAATGATTTTGTGTGACACCAAGGATGCAGTAAATTGTTTTGATGCCATCAACAATAATAATTTGTTAGTTTGAAATTAGTTCACAAGGATTCACAACCTCTATTTACTCTAACCACCCAGTCTTCCCATAAGATCTGGTTCTTGTTTAGCCAGTCATTCTTCTTTTTTCTTTCAGCCACTAAAGTTGCTTATGTTCGAATATCCACTTTGACACTCTCTCCACCATCCTCATAGTAGCTAGCTGCATATATTATTACATATTCAAAAGGTAGTTATGTAGTTAAGGACATTCTTGCCAAATTGTGGTCTCTAAGCAAAATCGTTCATAGATTAACAAATTCTTCATTGAAACAGACCAAGGTAGTTAGGGATGACCAGGATATATATTCATAGCCATTTTCGAGTGGAATATTTCTTTTCTTTATAGGCACTACAGTAAGTATAAAATACTACTTTTACTATATTTTTCATCTGGCCACTGAAGCATTATAACTACAAACCCCTGTAGCCTGACAGTGAATCACCTTGCAGCACCAATTCTTCACTTTCCTTCAGAAAGGATTTAACTACCGTAGCTGCACACCTAAAGCTTCAAGGCTTGAGGTTGACTCGCTGACCAGTCTGGTAGACTTTAGCAAAGGCCTCAAAGACATCTCACAGCTGCACCAAATTTTTAAAAGATATTTAACTTTCATGTATATATTCTTGGTAGAACTTTAATTATATTTATGTTTTCTATTATAATGATTAGGCATCAATCTTGTATTCTTTAGATTGAAATATCCCTTAGAATTTCTGGATTTGCAATATATATATATATATATACATATATATATATATATACATATATATATATATATGTATATATAGATAGATATGTGGACAAAAGACTCAAGTTAATGAAAGCCATACAAAAAGAGAGATAAGGAACTAACACCCCATCTACAGGCACTGATGGCATTACCAATAAGACACTGAATCTGAATTAGAGTCCATTTGACACAGAACCAGGAACATTTAACTTAACCAAAAACAATGGGATTCCTTGGTGCCTTTAATATAGGTTATCATATTTACATTGTTTTTGTTTTATAGACACATAACTTTATCGAATGAGCAGCTGCCTTGGGGGAAAAAAAAAGAAGAGAAAAGAAGGGGGTTATATATATATATGTATATATATTTAGCCATTACTACACTCATTATAATCAGGTCAGTTTAATTTTATTAAATTATACTTGAGTCATTGTGATAAGAAAAATCTCAATGAATTAAAAAATCTCTTGGGACTTGAGGAAAATCAAATCACCAAAAAAGTCAAATGTGTACTGCTTTTCTGGCTCAAGGGGAGCAGGAGTTCAGGCAAGTACTCCATCCACCTTTTCCCCAAACTAAAAAATAAACATTCCAATCCCAGAAAGCACTAAAGCAGGCAAAGAAATCCATAGCCACAGCAATTCCTACCACATGAATTGACAGGTCAGTGATTTTGCTATTGGTTCAATAACTATTAATTGGCCAATCATTTTGTAACATGGTCAGCCATTTGGCAATCTCCCATGAAAAACTGCTGAGGTGCAGCAGTTAGTTTTATCTATGAAAAACTGTATAGCAAAGCCAAAAAAGGAAAGAAAATCAATTATTATCTGTTGAGGGTCAGTTAGACTGGTCACAGACTGATTGTATTGTGAGAAGTGCCGGGTACAGCAATGTGAACAAACAGATTAATTTTGTAAGGCATGAAGTCTATGCAGATTGGAGGAAACTTATTTTACTTTTTTTTTCCACAGTATTTGTGACAATCCCAAGTAAAAGCTGAAAAATTTTTTTATTATTGAAGTTACGGAACTGCTACGAATTACATTAAGTTGTGTTTCATATGCCCATGATGACTGAATGCCTTATCTCCAAAGGTATGGGCCTCAGAGAGCAGTTGAGTGGTCCCTGCTCAACAGGGAAGCAACTTACCCATGTCTGCTGTCTCTTATTCAACACAATAAGTATGTTTTCTTAGTCAACACAATATTTGTCATTTCCTTGCAAGTATCCGCATCTGGGCCACACTTCTATAGTACATATCTATTCAGTAGTGCAATATTTAAAAAAAAAGTCTATTCAATAAATTCTGTTGTACTGGGGCCTGGTAAATAATTTGATGGATGAAGATGAACTGGCTTCATGTGCGCACTAGAATGAGGCTGTCGTTTTGAACTTTGAGAGACTTTAACGATCCTGGATCGAGAGAAGTAATAGCTTGATTAGAGGCTGGACTTCCATCAATACATGTAGCAAATTATATCTCAGACTTAATACCAAAATTGTCTAACATTCTTCCACTGTTTCTGAAGTTTGTGTGGCAAGCAAGCAAGTGCTCTTAGTGCAAACTCTTTTCATTTAGTCTCCATAAGCATGTGTTCTCATTGACATTTGTAGCTTCTTTCTGCGTATGTTATAAGCTTCCTTCAAGCTTTTCAGTGACACGTGAGTGTGTGTTTGTGTGTGTGGGCAGCCGGGTGAAAGGTATGTGCTGAGTGTGTGTGTGTGAGTGTGTGTGTGTGAGAATGCAGTTGGGTATGTTCATCATACCATATACTGAATGGGTTGAAAGAGATTCCAAGAGTTATTAATTACCTCGATCAACATAGATACCTTTAGATTCTGATCTGCTGACTGCAATAGTATGGACTGAAAATATCTTGAGAGAGCAGCTCAAGCACTTTGGTTCTAATTGACAACCTGGAGTAAAAGTTTGACATCATTGTTTTACCAGAGTTGACACATCCTTACTTTCGTATTATACAAATTGATAGCGCTAAGCTGTGATCATGTGATCATGTGATCATGTGATGTTGGTCATATACAGTATATATATTTTTTATTTATTTATAATTTTTTTTTATTTGTTGGCACCAATGAATGGTTTACTTTGAATTCATTGTGGAACTACATGTTGTTTGTGTAGGCACTAGTGGAGGTGAGAATGCTTAAAATAACATGCCCCATTCAACCAGATGCTCCATTTGTATCCCAAAAGAGCAATTTTTGTTATGATGTCAATATGTGGGTGGGTAATCCTTGGTGGAAGGGCTTACAATGACATCTAAAGAAAGGGGGTGGATTTCACAGCAGTGGGTGTGAGTGTGTATAAATAGCTGTACAGGAGCAGTGGAAAGCCTGGACCAGATGTGGCCGAGAAGGTGGTGGTCACCAAAGATGGAATGATAAGTGATAAAGCCAGCAAAACTCTTCTAACCACAACTCCTGAGGAGTGGGAGGTTGTAGGGGTGTGGCACCAGCTCATCTACTTCTGTGTTGTGGTTGGTCATCGATTCATGCAATGGTCATGTAATATATTTACTTCAAGAAATCCACTTGTATGAGTGGCCCAGATTTCCTTACATCCTGAAGACCAGGCATTATTTTTGAGAAAATTATTGGGCAGGTCAAGCAGTTTGATACTTACATAAAGAGGTGGTTTTGTGGCATTGTTAATCCGTACCTCTCTTTAAAATTAGTTTATTTTCAAAAAAATCTATATTATTATACTTTTTTAAGTGTTAATTGGAGGGGGGAAAATTACAGCAAAACAACACTCCAGAATGTGTATGTTGTATTATGTGGGCATGTACCAGATGTTGCTCTCTCTTTTCTCCTCTGTGTTCCCTTCATGCAGTGGCTATTAATGATCCACCTCTGTCTGTGAGCACTAGAGGATCAGCTGCTCATTATGCTCATTATGCAAGCAGGTGGTCAGAAGCACATGGTTCAGGTGCACTTCAGACTATTGACTGATCCAGGGCATGGTTGGTGTAGGAATTTATACAAAACTTAATGTCTGGACATGCATGAAGGCAAGGATTGTCCATGGTATGATCTTGTTGTGGCAACCCTGAGTGTATCGTGGATGGTAGAGTCTGTTGAAGTACTGCAATCCTCTCCAGTTGTTGCCCTGATTTTCAGCCATTGACTTTTAGCCCTAGTTTTAGAGCTATAGCAGATGTAGTGGTAGCCTCTGTGTCGGTGTGAGGTTAATGGCAGCCTCTGTGTTGGTGTGAGGTTAGTGTCGGCCTCTGTGGCATTGGTACTTCACCTGTTACCATTTTCTACCAATGCAAAGAGGCTGTGATTTTAACATACTGTTCAGGTGTAATACCCAATAGTGTTGTCCATCCACAAGCTATGTGATATGTAGGTAGTGTGTAGAACTAATTGTTAAGTAATTTGTTCATTGTGTGACATCATTGCAGTAGTTGTATCATTTTGTGTTATGGCAGTTGTCAATTTTGAAATTTAAAATATAAGAAAAGTTGTTTGTTTCTAATTTTATTCTATTCAAAAACAAATTTACTCATGTTCAAAAGGACCATTTCTATTAAGTAAAAAATTGTCTAATTAAATTGAAATGTATACATTGTTGGCTTCAAATTCGTTCTAAAATTTTTAATGTTGTGGTGAGTTTGAATTTCAGTTCAAATTAATCTGCCAGCAATAATCACTTGAACAGAGCATTAGTGTTGATTTTGGTTAGAAATACTCTTTATTTCTTCCCCCTGCTCACATGCAAGGCTTCACAAGTCCTTGTTACCACTACTGGTGGTGCCAGCTGCAAAGTGGTTGTGGTAGCTGCATTTATGTGAGCTTCTCATCAACAGTTTTCACTTGTGCCTTTCATGGAGCCATACATGCCCAGAATCTCTAGAGTTTTAAAAATGATTATTTCATTATCTTCTGAACTACAATTTCTATTTTGTGTTTCTTCTGTTGATGTCATCATAGATCAGTGGTCTTATCAGCACCAGAGGATAACTACATATGCCTTATCTGACCTCACTGGCGAAAACAGATGTCTGTCTGTGATGAGTGAGCCCTTGGATGGAAAATAAGGGGCCTTAAATTTTTTAGGTTTCCCCACTTTGGCTGCAGCTGACTTGGCAATGCCAATTTCCAAAGATGGGAGCCACAGTTATTGTTCCTCTCTCTGCCCTCAGACAATGCCCTGAAATAATGGGCAGTCAAAAAGTGGGACTCTCCATTATAACCTTACATCTGTTAAGAGAGATTCACTTTTGTGGCTCAAGTACTTACACATCAAGAGAGTGTCATAAGTGCTTCAGTGCCAGCTGAGAAAATGCTCTTTCTGATAAGTCAGAATAGTTATCTGTTGCTGCATCACCATCCATGTCTTCATTGTCTTCTTTACAAGCAAAAGAATTTATTTGATATGCTAAGTTTGAAGCCTTGTAGTAGTGTTCCAAAAGTGGCCAGCTTGTCTAAATTTCATCCTATTACATTAATTCACTAAAAATGAAATGTGTATCTCCACGATATTCTGTTGGAGTTGGTGGTGTTGGAATTGTGGCTGAAGACACTGGACTCGAACAGCCTCAGGGTGGACAACATTTCCAGAGTAGTCCTGCACTGCCAGTGTAGGAGGCTACCACATACAGCATCCCATGTGTGAAGCTTGGTAGTATGGTCTTTGCCCAATTCCTTGACATATCTGAAACATATTTGAAGAAAACTGAACAAGTGACAGAATCCAGACTAAATTGTTGGGAGTCAAGAAAAGCGGGGACATTTGCTTTTTGGTAATTTGATCTTCAAAAGCAGTCCTTTATTCCTGTTGTCTTTGTATTTTGTAAACCACTTATTTATAAGGAATAATAATGCTGTGCCACAACTACCTATCCACTTCAGAAAACCTGGAAGAAAAAAATTATTTACCTTTTTTTAATTTCTTTGAAATAAATTCCAATCTCTTTTTATTTTCAGTCTAGAATAGAATGCTGTTTATAAGGGAATATTTCCTCCTTTATGCTAAGGGCTACTTACCCTTTAACTACCTCATTTGTGATTGATAATTGTGGTCTCTATAGTAAACTGGAGGTAGAGTTGCTCAGAGCTGCCATGAAACATGCCACTCAAACCCTTCCCCCCTTCCTACCTCCAACCTGTTCTAAGGCAGCTGCACTGTCGTATTTGTTAGTTTATCCTTTTGAAGCCCACAATTAATATTTTCGAAGTTAATTAAACAAACTATAACGTGAAGAAGTGATTTTCTTTCTCCTGATACCTACCTAGACTGTGTAGATTTAAAATTGATCGGCCACTGTAGTAGATGGACATCATACAAATACAGTACTTTAAACCTGAGTCAAATGAAAATTAAGAAATTAGAAAGGAAAAGGAAATGAATGAGGAGAAAGGAGAAGAAAAAAGAAATTAAGAAGAAATCACAGGAAAAAAAGGGGGTAAGAGACTTGGAAAAAAAATAGGGTTGTGGGAGAATAGAACCTGGGACTTTCAGCTTGGAAGATCACTACCTTGACCAACACGACATTTTTTCATGCTTCTTTTTTTTACTTATTGAAACTTGATTTTCATTTTTCCTCACCAGGGGCACCACTGTTTAAAAATGAGTCCGATGTATAACCTCATGCCGAAATCTCTGAATATCCCACACCAAATTTGGTTCAGTTTGGTACATATATATAGTTTGGTATATATTCTCTTATTGCAAGACACACAAAGTAGTCACTGGCTTCTCAAGATGCCAGGATTCATATCAGGTCACCTAGTTTTCCAAATTTTCCTTGGGGGGGGGGGGGGGGGGGGGGGGGGGGAGGGGAATGGGAGGGCATGCCCCCAGACCCTCCTCCCCTACAATATGCTCTTTAATTTACTTTCAGTCTCTCATATACACTCTGTAAGTCACTTAGGAGGAGTAGGGGATGAGTGAGGGAGATGGTAGGTGTCTCATGACCAGGTGATGGACAGAAGAAGGCAAGGCAGATGTCAGGGGGTGCTTCAGCTTGTTGTGTGGCATGCACCAGGTGTTGTGCCCTGGGGTGCTCCGCTCCATTGTGGTCTCCTCACCTTAAAATTTGTCCTTGAATGGTAATCAGAACTGGATAAATAGAGATTATTTGGCATCCAACTATATCTCTGAGTTTGTAACTTTAGAAATATTGATGAGAACTGGATTGCCGTGTGCGTGCGTGCATGCGTGCGTGCGTGTGTGTGTGTGTGTGTGCGTGCGCGTGTGTGTGTGCGCGTGTGTGTGCGCGTGCGTGTGCGTGTGTGTGTGTGCGTGTGTGTGCGTGTGCGTGTGTGTGTGCGTGTGTGTGTGCGTGTGTGCATCTCTAGTTGGCACTCATGTAGTTCTTCTGTATGCACTGGTGTCTGGCAGGGAAGACCAGTGGTCACATCACAGCTCAACTCATGTAGGGATGCCAAGTACATCTCCACTGCTCAGGGTTGGGCCACCCCAACCATTTACAGTATTTACTCTGGTAACAAATTAATTCTTTTTATTTTGTTCTCTCCCTCCACTCCTCTCCCCATGGAATTATCGGTTAGAATTAGATCTTGTCACACAAAAAAACATGCTGCAGTGAAGATGTGTGTGTGTGTGTGTGTGTGTGTGTGTGTGTGTGTGTGTGTGTGTGTGTGTGTGTGTGTGTGTGTGTGTGTGTGTGTGTGTGTGTGTGTGTGTGTGTGTGTGTGTGTGTGTGTGTGTGTGTGTGTGTGTGTGTGTGTGTGTGTGTGTGTGTGTGTATTATGTATGTGTGTGTGTGTGTGTGTGTGTGTGTGTGTGTGTGTGTGTGTGTGTGTGTGTGTGTATTATGTATGTATGTGTGTGTGTGTGTATTATGTATGTATGTGTGTGTGTGTGTATATATGTTATTTTATGATTTGATATCATTTTATGGCTTTTATTTAATAGCTAGAGAGAAGTCAAGATCTTATCACACATCCAGCAGCTGGATTTTGATGTTTTAGTGCAACATTCAATAGACTGGAGTTGCTTATGCTCCGATTCCAGGACCACTTATTCAACACAAAAAATAATTAAAAAAAAAATTCTTATCTCTATCCATAGTAGCAATACCAGCAAATTTAAAAGTAAAAATATTCCAAGAATGTTTTTATCTGTGTCCATAGTAACAATATCAACAAAATTGGAAGTTAGTGGGTTGAACAAGGCTTACTTAGCAGACAGGTGATTGATAGTGAACAAAGCTTTTCAAAGTGCGTGAAGGAGCTTCAGGAAGTTTATCGCTACTTAATACCAATTAGCTGCTCTCTTGATAGAGAGTAGATTGAGCTGTAGAGTTTGGACAGAGTGAATGCTCTTGCTGGGAAGCTGAACACTATTTATGCTGGGAAGCTGAACACTATTTATGCTGGGAAGCTGAACGCTATTTATGCTGGGAAGCTGAACACTATTTGCTGCTGGTTCAGTGTTGACATGGCAATAATTGTGGGGGTAATAACTGTCATGGAAATTTACAGGCAAACTATCTAATATATAAACAGTAATTCACAGATAAGAGTCTAAATGGAATTTTGTTTCTCAGGAATTAATTTTTTTTTTATCTACCACATTGTTGGAGTTAAGCAGTAATGTCAGTGTGATGAGTTTTGTTTCTAAAACATTCGCTGTGATTAAACTAATGGACTTGTATATGTATAGTGCATTTGTCAGCTGCTTTATACTCAAGTTAAAACTTCAAGGAGGCCACCTCAGTTCATTGTTAGTGCTGAAGTAGTTTATCCCCCCCCCAAAACTAATGCACTTTCATTGTATTAAAAAGAAGTTTTGTTCTACAGCGAGGGTTCATGTTAGCAGGATTCTTGATTAGCGGGTTTTGGATTATTAGGGTCTACTGTAGGCACAAGTTGTAGGCAGTGTGTGTGTGTGGTGTTGGTGTAGCATGTTCTATGTTGGATCATTGCCTGAGAGTTGTGGCAGGTGATGATGATTGATTCAACTGTTGAGTTGGCTTGGCAAGGTGCTTCATCTTGTACATGTTGTGTTCAGCTTGTAAACAGTACAGCCGACAAACAAAGCCTCAGGCCAATTAAAACTTAGAGCTTTATTTATATGCTGATTAATTAGTGTTTTGTGACTGTACTGGTTTGATGTGTTGATTAGGTTGTGTTCATGCTTACTTGGTAAGGTGTGAATGTTGCTATGGTTGCTGACATATGCTGTACTGGCTTATTATTGGCTCCAGACACTGTTCAGATACTAATAGGTGCCGTATCAAGGAGAGAAGTGTTCACGAGTAGATTGGTCTTACTTGTTCAAACCCTAATCTGTTTTAATCTATAATTTATAAAATTAAAATAAACAACACAACAAACTAAAAATATTTTGGACACCCCAGAAAATAGTATTTAGTGTATTATCCTGTATATTGCTCCTGATATTTCCCAATGTGCTGTGTTTATGTTTTTCTTTTCTTTTCTTTTTTTAAAGTTATTTTTTAATTAATTATTTATTGTCATTACTATTATTTAATTAATTAATTTTTTTAATTAGATGAACTTCGGAGCTTGGTATCTATCTTTGGGCGGCAGTCGGACAGTGGAATCAGCTTGGAACAGGTTAGTGTACCATGTCATGTGACACAGCACTTTTATTACTTTATGAGAAGGTAGCAAAACTGTTTGTCAGAATCCAGCTCATTTAAGTGCAGAGAAATTATCAGAAAGAGGTGAAATTTATATAGCTTCATGGTAAGGAAAAGACACTAGAAGAACCTTTTCAACTGTTAACTGTTAACTTGTGCTTGAGCCAATATTATTCTCCACATTCATAATATAGATGGTTTCCATCTATATTCATGGCAGGTAATTAAGGTGTGGTGGTACATTCCCTCTTGAAACATGTGACTAGCCCTGCAGTAGCATGGCTCTCAAGGTGTGACTGCCACTGTAAGGTTTCACTCTCTTCAGTGTTCCTTTTGTTCCCTCTATGATCACATGGAACTGATGGGCTTAATGTTCTCACAAAGTCCAACACATGCATCAGAAGCCATCTTATAATGGATGAGGGATACTGCCATAGAAATCAATGAAAGCCATATTTCCCCTCCCTCCTCCTGGGACTTTTTTAAATTATTTTTAATCACACCACTCTGATGTGACCAGTGATTCTATTTTTACCTGTGAGAACAGGTCTAGGATCCACTTTGTTGTTGGGGACCATCACGAGCAGGATAGAAAACCACAAAACCACCAAGCTGAAGGTTGGCAGTGCAATTTACATCCATTTTTTTTGGCTTGTTTTTTTGTTGCTTTCCCCTCCTCCTTCCCTTTTTTAAGTGGAAAGCCCACATTGCTCACAGGTTGAAGCTGATGGGTTTCATTCATTTTTTCAGTTTTAAATGACTTTGTGTAGTAAGTGGTACAAAACTTTGGCCAAGTTGTATCTCTGGCCTAACTGTAAGGCGTTGGCACGACTGGAACAAACTGCTGTGTATGGCATGCTCTATATGCATAGAAGGTAACTATTTCCACACTACTAATTTGTGCATGTGTGTGCGTGTTGCAGCTGCTGAGTGGCACCAGCCCCACCCGCGCCAATGTGGCCCCCTCTCCGGCTGTCTCTCAGCATATGCCCACCACCCCTAGCAGCAGCAGGCCTACCAACTGGACAGGCCGCAAGAGAGGACGACCCTTTGAGATGGAGGAGAGCTCCAAGAGACGGCGTTTGCCTCACACGCCTTTCTCCACCCGGCAGTCTAGTGAGAAAGGCCACGGGAAAGGCCTACGTCACTTTTCACAGCGGGTGTGTGAGAAAGTCCGTCAGAAAGGGAATACCACTTATAATGAGGTTAGTGTTGATGCCATGTTTGGTTTCATTGAGCACTTCCACATATTAGTATGTATATTATGTATATATTCTTTTCTTTAAAATAAAAAAATTAAAAAAATGTTCTTATTCAATTCACACAAATCAAGGAGTGAATATTGTATTGTGATCTGTTGACCACTTAATTAGGGTGATTTATTATTTTTCCTCCCTCCTCTCTGGGGACAGGTTGCTGATGAACTGGTGAAGGAACTGTCGGACAGTGAGAGGAAGGGACATGGATCCAACCATGATGTGGTAATGACATAATTATTGTGGATATTTCTGGACTGAGTCACCAATCCCCATATCTATCTGAACACAAGTATTTCAACTGGTTAATCAAATATCTGTCCAAGAAATCGGGAGATGGCATGTACCAATTGCAATCTGCCTTGCATTATTGTCATGGTGCATTCAACATTACACACTCTAGATTGTGGGCATAACATATGCTGTGTGATATGCATGTAATAAATTGTGTCTTGCCCCCATTTTTCTTGGAGTGAAGGCCTATAAAAAAAGGGGGGGGGGGGGTTGATCTGTGTGTACATGTGTGTGTGTACGTGTAATGTACGCATGTGATCCATACATTTTCTCTTGGTTATTGGTGATGATACATATGGACAATGATAGTGGTGTTGTATGCATGAAGTACCAAGCTGACTTATTCCTGCTGCAATCCTTCTAGCCCATTGACCACAAGAATATCCGTCGCCGTGTCTACGACGCCCTCAATGTCCTCATGGCCATGAACATCATCTCAAAAGAAAAGAAAGACATTCGATGGATCGGCCTGCCCACGAACTCCATCCAGGAATGCCAGCATATTGAGGTCAGAGGTCAACACAACACAAGAATGATTCTACAAGAGTATTCCAGTGCATTTGTAGTGGCTGTTGGTATTTAGAGTCATGGAGGGTCGCCTATCTTCCCTCTGATACCAAACATGTCTCCATAATTATCTATACTATAAAGTGCGAATAGTCTGTTTGGCTGGCTGTCCGTGTATCAGTAATTCACGCTTGATCGGTTGAAGTTAGACCACGAACCCATATATATTTAGAATCAATGTCACCAGGGGAACGTCATGAGCATGTCTATATAGCCACATCCCTTTTTGTATTAAAAAAAATACCAAAAATGATACTTTTGCAAGAAAAAGGAATGGAGCTAGACCCACAAGCCCATATATATTTAAAATCAGTGCCACAAGGGGAATGTCATAAGCATATCTTTATGGCCACACCCCTTATGGTATTAAAAAAAGAAAGAAAAGAAGACAACAAAAATGGTACTTTAGCCAGGAAAAATGGAGCTACAGGCCTAAAACTTTGGCATGCATGGACAACTATATTCTGCGAATATCATGGGGTGAGTCCCATCTGGCTACACCTGTTCCTCTGTGCGTAAGGCTAAAATGCACAAAGGAGGTACTTCTAAAAAAGCACTTTGACCTAATCACATGTTCACTTTTGTATTAAAAGTCTACAATGTATGTCTTCAGAGCAAACACTGTGACTACAGCTGATCATAGGGCGGAGTTTTTGCTAGTCTATAGAGGTGGGAAGCCGACCCTTGTATGTAAGAATTCCTGCTGACATGCTAATTGAATCTTACAAGTGGTGTTGGTTGCTAGCTTGAATTAGTGTTAGCTAAAGATTCTATGAATACTTGTGTTTATTGCGTACATTAAATAGTATTAGTTATCATTGGATGTATAAAATTTGATGTTGAAGAAGACTGCCTTTTATTATGCTACTTTATTCTAGAGTTGCCTCTCGGGTATATAAAAAAAGTTACTCTGCATTTGTGTATGAGTTATGACTTTTAAGTTCTACTTCCATTTTTAAAAATTTAAAAAATTTGATTCATTGAGACAATTGTGATGTCAACCCTGGAGTTTGTGATATCTTTATTATGATATTTGTTTAACTATAAAAATTCTTTGTGATCAAAGCCCATTTGTAAGGTGTGTGCTCAAAATAGTATCCAGCTTCTTTTAAACTATTAGTAATAGTAAAACAAGTGACTACAGGACAAGTATCATTCATTACCTCCCCCACTTGCTGTAGGCAGCGTATAGTATAGTATGGTGCGTGTGTGCGTGTTTCAATCTGACATTATTTTCCAAATCTTGGAATGTATGCATAAAAAAACAATCTCTGCTGGGATAGGTCAATGCTTATAGACTGAGACAAGTGCATGTAATGGTGACCTGTTGTTTGTTATTGTTGTGGTGAAAAGTTAATAAAATTTGTGTCACTTGTGGTTGGAAACAAGAACCTTATGTCCATTTATCAAGGGAATTGCAATGAGGCATGCTTGGCACCAAAAACAAACAGATGCAGATTTCACTACCATAGCTAGTGAGAGAATTTATTATGGAAGGAGTTGTAAAGTTGACCTTGAACTGCTGACCTTTCCCCATGCAGTTGAGATTGTGACCATATAAGATTATCACTTTCCTTATATGTCTCTGTCTACATCATTAGGAGGAAGTTGCTCAGGCTGAGCAGAGAATCGAGGAGAAGAAGGTCAAAGTGGAGGATCTCATAGTACAGGTCAGTGTTAGTTGTTAGTAATGTAGAGTTCAGCCATTCTTAAAAAAAAAGAAAAAGAAAAAGAAAAAGAGATAACTAAGGGTATACATTTGCATATATATTTGTATTTCTCCCATATCTGTGCATATATATATATATATATGTAGCATTAGCTGTATGGGTGCCACTCTGCACAGCATTTTACAAGTCTGTTCTGATGTAGTACAATCCCATTGTCTTGTTATCTCCTCTTAATTAGTGCAGCATGCAGGATGATAGTGTACAAATCATACTAGAAGATATTTATTGTTGTTATTATTACATAGAAGGCATAACAACAACTGTGGCCCTGGCATAATGCTGTACTAATGGCATATTACATTGTTGGCTACAGAAAAGAAAGGTGGTAGAGGAAACAAAAAAAAAACACGTATTTCCCCTTTTTCCCCCTCTACCTCTATGTAGTTCATGCTCATGATAATCTGCCTTTTACATTATTGTGTGGCTGATATGTGAACAGATTGGTGCAGTTGACAGTACAAAATGTTATTCTTTAACGGTCCATCCCAGGGATGGCTCACTTTGTTCACCCTAGGTTGTAGGCCATTGACTCAGGTTTAAAATACCTGATCATTATTTTTACACTTGTATTTCTAAGTCCGTCTGTCTGTCCGTCTGTCCGTCTGTCTGTCCGTCTGTCCGTCTGTCTGTGTATTCATGGTAAAGGGTTGATAAAAACACCCCATTTTTAAAAATGGCTAATAGAAAGAAAAAACTTTTTTTTGTGGCTTACCACCAAGAAGAATAATAGACAAGCTATGAAGACAACTATTTCACTATCACGGAATAATTACCTTAAAATGGTTATGGTTGAATAATTACTGTGGAATAATTACAGTGGTGGATCCACAAAGTAGTAGAGGGGATAACTTTTCAACAAATTTCAGGGAGCCTGGGGTGAGCTGGCACCTAGCTTGATAATAATCTGCTGAACAATGATGTTTTTAAAAGTTTAGTGTAGAATTCTATATATAAATACTTTTCCAATCATCAACTCCAAGCAACTATTGTGTAACCTGTTCTCTCTCTGCTTTAGTGATTGCTGAGGTTTCCTCCCCTCCAAAATTTTATGTTTTACTACTCACCCCATTAGTAGTGGTGATAGGAATCGTTGCAGGTGTGGAATTTTTTTGGCTATTTCTGTCCTTTCTAGGATTTGTTTGTCATTTTTAATCTCCCCTCCCCCACTGATAAAGGAGTATTTTGTAAAGTTGGCTGTCCGGTTAGTAGTAGAGGTGGTTGGAAGTGCTGTGGCTATGGATTTTTTTGCCTGCTTTAGTGCTTTTAAAAAAATTTTATTTGCTAGTTTATTTTTTAGTTTGGGAGAAAGATGGGGAGAGCACTTGCCTGAACTCCTGCTCCCCCTGAACCAGAATGGCAGTATACATTTGCCTTTTTTGGTGGTTTGATTTTCCTAAATTTTTGAGATTTTTAATTCATTGAGATTTTTTTCCTATCACAATGACCCAGGTACAATTTAATAGACTTGACCTGACCTGATCATAGTGAGTGTAGTAATGGTTAAACCTGAGTCATCGTCGACAATATCGTCTTCTTTTTTTATATTCTTTTCTTGTTGTAATATTCTATTATTATGGTAGTAATTTTTATATTTGTTTATTTTTTTATGGGGGAGGAGAGGTGTTTTAAAATATTATGAATGATAGGTTAAAATTCTGTCTGTTTCAGTGCTGCTGTTTATTCCCATCTTGAATAGATTCTCTCGTATAAGAACTTGATGAAGCGTAACAGGGAGAGGGTGTCTTCTCTTGGAACACCGGCCCAGAATTCAGCCATTGGCCTTCCCTTCATAGTGGTCAACACCAACAAAAGCACCACTATTGACTGCAGCATCTCCAGTGACAAGTTAGTGATATATTCTTCCTTTCTTTAGCTTCCTAGTTAGTAGTATGTCTATACTGAAACACACATGTTTGAACACACCTCCCCTGGTTTGATTTCTACCATGAATAACTGCGCAATTACCATGATTAAATACCCTCAATGTATGTAGAGATTTAACTTAAATTGCATACATCTCTTGTCTGTCATTTCGAAGTTGTTGAATTTGAGGGTCTAAATGAATGAGAGTCCTAAAATGTGGGAATAGTTGTGTTAGCTTACAATTTGCATGGATATTGACAGTACAACTGAAATGATCTTCAACCTACACTGCTACTTGAAGATCATCTCTCTCTCTCTTTCTCTCTCTCTCTGTGTGTGTGTGTGTGTGTGTGTGTGTGTGTGTGTGTGTGTGTGTGTGTGTGTGTGTGTGTGTGTGTGTGTGTGTGTGTGTGTGTGTGTGTGTGTGTGCGTGTGCGTGCATGTGTGTGTGTGCGTGTGCATGTGCATAAGTTCAACTTCAAGAAGTTCTCCTTCAGTTTGTTGAGGACTAAAGGTGGAGATAATAGGATATTAGACTGTGTAAGATGTACTTTACAATAACATTTGACAATATAACTTCATTGTGAGCACTGGGTTGTGTTAAAAGAACCCGTTGGCTTCCTCTCTGTTCTTACCTGGTGGGGATATCTTGGACTATCGAATGGAAGGACCTGTTCTCGGGATACATATTGCAAGAGGATGCAAATGATAGCATAATCATTTAGAATACCCTGCCTCACATGACACTGACAATGATATGGGTTTTTACCTGTGAGCTCCAGGAGCTCGCAGGGTCTTAAAGTTACTTTTTTGTTGTACTTGTTGTTCTTGTAATACTTTCTCAGATAAGCAAAATATGGGGAATCCTCAAAATATGGGAAATTCGCAAAATACCCATAATGTATATCTCATGGGCTATGTGCATGCACAAATGCGCAGGAATTTTAAACCTAATAATAAATTCTTAACGTATATCTCATGGGCCTAGCTACTTCCTCCGAAGAAGAAGCAGAGAAACACTTTCTTTGACAACTGGAAAGCACCAGTGATGAGCTGTCTAGGTTTAGCTACAGCGATATGCCTGATACATTTCAAGCTAGTTAAAATAATAAGAATAATAATCAAAAAAGTTAAATAATAAGGTGAAAAATTGTTTTTTTTTTATCTGAGAAACGTTAGGTAGATAAGTTTTGTGTGCAGTCTTTCAAACAGAAGTGTGTAAGATGTGTACTTACTGCACTGATCATTGTGATGTGTGCTTTAAATGGAACACCAATTCTAAGGCAAAATATTTGATTAGTTTCCCACATAAAGTACAGTTTAAAAAAAAATTACATTAAGATTCTGAGAAAATGAATTTTTAGTTGAAATTGCCAACTGAATTGACACTCAATTGTTCCTAATACAGTAGACATCCTCACCTCCACTGTCAAATAATTTGCCTAGTTCTAATTCATATATAGTCTAAATAGTACTTTTATGCGTATGAAACGTATTGCAGATCGGAATATGTCTTCACCTTTGACAATGCCTTTGAGTTATTCAATGACATCGACGTTCTAAAAAAGATGGGCCTTGATTGTGGTCTGCAGAATGGCTCCTACTCCATTGAAAGCTTGAAGGCAGCAAAGTCCATGCTGCCCAAGGCATTTGGAGGGATCCTTGATGGTAATTTCTGTCACTATTATTGTTTTTGGGATCAACTTTGTCATTGGTAAAGTTGCTTCTCAGTTCTAATTAACTCTGTATATCTGTAGTTTCAATATAACTATAGTTTCAATATAACTGTAGTTTCAATATAACTGTAGTTTCAATATAACTGTAGTTTCAATATAACTGTAGTTTCAATATAACTGTAGTTTCAATATAACTGTAGTTTCAATATAACTGTAGTTTCAATATAACTGTAGTTTCAATATAACTGTAGTTTCAATATAACTGTAGTTTCAATATAACTGTAGTTTCAATATAACTAGTTTCAATATAACTGTAGTTTCAATATAACTGCCATTTCTTCAATCACAACCTGCAACCTCCCCCCTTCCCCATGAAATCATCTGATCATGGTTGGGTTGTCCCACTCCCAACTTTTGTCCTTTAATTTATCTACACTTTTTTTTTTACACTATACACTGATCCTTCACCTATTCTGCATAGTAATGTGTTTTTTTTTTCTTTTTTCCCCTCTATGCATGTTAACCTGATAGATATCGTTCTGTCCAAGAATCTCATGGCGATGACCGATTCACCACAGACTCCAGGGACCCGCCTTCTTCCTTCCCTCTGCTCGACTCCGAGTACCAGTTTCCCCTCCACCCAAACTCCTTTACACACTCCTACGCACTCTCCTCATGTAGCAGCCATTGCAGCTGTCCTGGCCCAAGCAGCTGCTGCCAGCAACAACAATAACAGCGCCTCCTTGTCTGGTGCTCCTCAAACTCACTCCTCACCTCTCAGAGTTGGTGGTGCTCTTGTGAATCCACACCTGGCCAGTCCAGTCCGTTCCTCCTCAACTCACCCACCCAATAACCTATCTAATACATCCTTTAGTACTCCTTTCAACACTCCTCCCAGCGGTGCTGACCTGGCTATGTCTGCTATTAGCTCCTCCCCCTCTTCTCCTCTCTACTCTGACACTACTCCCACCAACAGCTGCAGAACTCTCAATGCTGCTCATGGGAAGGCAATGGCTCCCATTGCTGCCAAGAAGTCTCTTTATTCCCCCATCTCTGGGGCCAAGGCAGTGCTGCACCACCACTGTCCCCTCAACCATCCGGGCAACACCTCTCCTCTTGTCAAGTCCTCTGTGGCCAAGATGAACAACACCATGCCATCAGGCTCTCCCGTCCATGCATCCAGCTCCTCCCTGGTCACATCAAAGTCTCCTAGCGCTAAATTTGTGACAGCATCAAAAGTCTCTAATGAGCACTTCCAAACACTCCTGCAGCAACTGCAACAGAACCCCAGCATCTCCAAACTCCTCTCTGCAGCGGTTCTCCATGCCAATGGCAACAGTGGGAGTTGATTGGCTGGCCAATGGGAGGAGGACACAGACTGATGTGTTGGGAAGTAGAGATTTACATGTCACAGCTAGACATGACCAACTTTTAATATTAAAAAAAAAATTGGTATAAATATATTCAAAAAATAATACTACAAATATTGATACACTATTATTGACTGATGTTAATGTACCAATAGCCTGAGGCTCGTAAGTTTACGCTACCACCATTTACTAATCGTTGCATTTGTTTCACACAATTTTTTTCTTACTCATGCATATATACCTTCACACATTCCTATAAATAGAGTTTGTTTCATCACAACATAAATAGCTATATATGTCTTATTTATTTATGCTCGATGTTGATATGACAATCACCATATTTGTGTCATGCCTATTATGCACTGTGAACATTATGTATTGAGCGTGTGTATGTGCTGTGTAGATATTTTTGTTGAAATATTTTCCATAATTTGTGTCCTGGAAGTATGCCATGTATTTGGCCGACCAAGGTTTTATGGAGTTGGTGGGGGTTGGTCAATAGAAGTTCTTCCCAAAATTGAAAAGCAGTGCCTACGATGGTGGCCATTGTCATGATGTGGAGTTCAACCAAACATCTATCTCTATATATGAAAGGAGATGTCTGTCTGTATGTTTATACCATCATTCTGGCCAAACCTATAGGTGGTGATAGGTTTTGACCCAAGCATGGGCTTAAAATTTGGGAAATGGTTAGCATGGTAACATGAAATAGCCAAATATGGTATTCTGCCAGAAAAATCCTTGGAGCTACAGATCTGAAACTTAGTATGTATATACAACTTCACTCTGGGAGTAACATGGGCTGGGTTCCACCTGGCCACACCTCTTCCTTTCCCTGTGTAAGGCTAAAAATGTCAATGGTATTTCAGCAGAAACATGAATCTAGGGAGTTGGACCCATGAACCCATATATATTTGGAATCAATATAATCTGGGAAATGTTTTAAGTACATGTATCATTGTGATCACACCCACATCTGTTTTCATGTCGGGCCCAAAAAAAGGCAAAAAAAATGGTACTTTGACCAGACAAACCCATGGAGCAACAGACTTAATACGTGGGATGCGTACACAACTTGACTTTGGGAGTAACATGGGCAGGATCCCTCTTGGCTACACCTCTTTCCATTAGTACGTAAGAAAAAATAACGCTTGGACCACAAGGAGTTAGTTCTACGAACACACTTTAATATATATTTTGGTTCGTAAGTATGTGTGTCGAGGCATTATGGCTAAACACTTGGACTGAAAAGGCCGAAATTCGGCACATACTCTCCAAGGACCCAGATGAATGTTATTAAACAATGTGGGCATGGTAATGGGTGTGTTTTTGTCATAGTCACACCCACAGGAAATTATTTTGGCTTTTAAAAGTTAATCAGAGACCAATCAGGCTAAAATTTAGTGCGTGGTCTCCAAGTACCAGGGAAAGCGTTATTAACCAAATGTGGGTGTAGTCTGGCCTTAGCTGCACCCACTGGAGGTTGTTTTGGCAATTAAAAGCTAATCAAACGACCAACCAGACTGAAATTTGGAATGAGACTTCCAAGCAGCTGGATGACCATTACTAAACACATGTGCATGTGTCAGTGGGCTGTGGTCTGGTCATTGCCACACCCATAGGACATCATTATGCTTGCCAAAAACTCATTTATGGACTAATCAGGCTGACATTTGACATGTAGTCCAAGTAACTGGGTGAATATTATGAACTACATGTGTGTGTGGCAATGTGTGTGGTTTGGTTTTAGCCACACCCACAGGAAGTTGTTTAGCTGTAATTAAAGAGCCAACACGGCCAAAATTTGAGTGGCTTCTACAATGTTTCATGTTGACATTGGCTGGGCAATGCCTGGTATATACTGCTAGTATATATATATATAAGGAGATATCTGTCTGTATGTTTGTACCATCATTCTGGCCAAACCTATGGGTAGATTTCTCTGAAACTTGGCATGATGATAGGCTTTGATCCAACTTAAAACATGGGCAAAAATTCTGGAAAATGGTTACCATGGTAATGAGAAAAGCCTCAAAAATGGTATTTTTGCAAGAAAAACCCTTGGAACCACAGATCTAAAAGTTGGTATGCATATACAACTTCACTCTGGGAGTAAAATGGGTTGGGTCCCACCTGGCTACACCTCTTCTTTTTTCCTGTGTAAGGCTAAAAATGCCAAAAATGGTATATCAGCAAAAACACTTGAAACTTAGGAGTTCGACCATAAACCCATATATATAATTGGAATTAATATTATCTGGGGAATGTTTTAATTACATACAAGTGACCACACCCACATCTGCATTCATGTCAGGCCAAAAAGAAAGCCAAAAATGGTACTTTCACCATACAATCTCTTGGAGCGACAGACTTAAAACATGGTATGCATACACAACTTGACTTGGGATCCCTCTTTGCTACACCACTTCCCATTGGTGGGTAAAGAGAAAAAGTGCCACAAGAAATAGGACTTCTGAATAAAGATTGGACCTAAGGAGCTAGATCCACGAATCCATTTTAATATATTTTGGTTTGTAGGTATGTATGTATGTTTGTATGAATTGAAATTTGGAATAAGGTTTTCAAGTAACTGGGTGAATATTACTAATCATGTGTGTGCTAATGGGTGTGGTCTGGTCATTGCCACACCCATAGGACATCATTATGCCTACCAAATACTCATTTATGGACCAATCAGGCTGAAATTTGCCATATGGAGTCTAAGTAACCAGGTGAGACATACTAAGCACCTGTGGGTGTGGCAATATATGTGGGTTTTTATTAGCTACACACACAGAAGTTGTTTTAGCTTCCAAAAGTTAACTAAAGGTCCAACCAGGCCAAAATTTGAGAGGCTTCTATAATGTTTCATGTTGATGTTGGCCGGGCAATGCCGGGTATACGCTGTTAGTCTCCTATATATATATATATAAGGAGCTGTCTGTCTGTATGTTTGTACCATCATTCTGGCCAAACCTGTGGGTGGATTTCTCTGAAACTTGGCATGATGATAGGTTTTGACCCAACTTAATACATGTGCTAAAAATTTCGGAAAATGGTTACCGTGGTAATGAGAAAAGTCCAAAAATGGTATTTGTGCCAGAATAACCATTGGAGCTACAGATTTAAAACTTGATATGCTTATACAACTTCACTCTCGGAGTAACATGGGCTGGGTCCCATCTGGCCACACCTTTTTCTTTTCCTGTGTAAGGCAAAAAATGCCAAAAATGATTTATCAGCAGAAACACTTAAATCTAAGGAGTTAGACCATGAATCCATATTTATTTAGAATCAATTTAATCTGGGGAATATTTTAGTACATGTATATGACCACACACACACTTCTGTGTCTATGTCAGGCCAAAAAAAAAAACACCAAAAATTTATTTTGGCATTAAAAAATCTAGAGCGACAGACTTAGAACATGTTAATACATGGCATGCATACATAAATTGATTTTGGGAGTAACATGGGCAGGATCCCTCATTGCTACCCCACTTCCCATTGGTTTGTAAAGAGAAAAAGTGGTACACAAAAAAAAGAACTTCTGAATAAAGATTGGACCTAAGGAGTTAGATCCATGAACCCATTTCAATATACATTTTGGTTCGTAAGTATGTATACATTTTTGTATGTATATATCAAGACATCACAGCCAAACACAGGGACCAAAAAGGCTGAATTTGGCATGTGCTCTATAAGAGTCTGGGTGTGCATTATTAAAATCATGTAGGCATGTTAATGATGCAGTTATGCCATAGCCACACCCACAGGAAATTATTTTGGCTGAAAATGTTATTATAGTTGGTGTTTGGTCTGCAAGTAGCCTAGAAAGAATTATTAAGCACATATGGGTGTGAGTTGGCCATAGCCACACCCACTGGAAGTTGTTTTGGCTATTAAAAGCTAATCCAAACTCAAATTTGGAATGAGGTTTTAAGCAACTGGATATTTAATCACGTATTTGTGTGTCAATGGGTGTGATCTGGTCATTGCCAAACCCATAGGACATCATTATACCTACCAAACACTCATTATGGACCAATCAGGCTGAAATTTGGCATATGGAATCTAAGTAATTGGATGAGCATTAATAACTGAATGTGGATGTGCTTTGGTATCAGCCAAACCCACACGAAGTTGTTTTGGCTGCCAGAAGCTAAATTAAAGAACCAACCAGGCCGAAAATTGAGTGGCTTCTATAATGTTTCATGTTGACATTGGCCATGCAACGCCAGGCATATGCTGCTAGTATGTGTGTGTGTGTGTGTGCGTGTGTGTACTCCCGCATTTGAGAGGAGCCCTACCAAACTTTGTGGGTCATGGCCTGTTATAGAGCCTTAGACTCCCTTTGGGGGTATGTGCTCATCCCACAGTTTTGGGAGGAGCTCTACTATGTCCTGATCAGTATGATTGTTCCTTGGGGGTGGGGATTGATTTCCTCCCTCCCGCTCATATATATATATATGTATATATGTATATATATATATATATATATATATATATATATATATATATATACTAGCAGCATATACCCGGCACTGCCCGGCCAATATAGGCTAAAATCCAGTAGTTGAACATGTCTCGCCAGTAAGAAAGGTGATGATGGAGAAGATGTATTATTAAGAGAGAAGTGGAGCAAATTCAGTGGTGGTGGTTGTGGTGGGTGTTTAGTCGTAGTGGTAGTGGTGGTGGCTCCTGTTTCTCAGTGGTGGTGGTCTGTTAGTCCTAGAGTTTTTCTGGCCAAAATACCAATTTTTCCTCTTTCTCGTTACCATGGTAACTATTTTGTGAAATTTTTAGCCCATGTTTTAAATTGGGTCAAAACCTATCATCATGCCGAGTTTCAGAGAAATCCACCTACTTGTTTGGCCTGAATGATGGAACAGACAGACAGACAGACAGACAGACAGACAGACAGACAGACAGACAGACAGACAGACAGACAGACAGACAGACAGACAGACAGACAGACAGACAGACAGATTCTGTTCTTTCCCAGACATGCCACCTGGCATAAAACCATCTCAGGGTGAGTCTCCTCCATCCCTAAAAGTTTGTTCAAAATCTAATAGAGGGATTTTGAGAAACGGATGAACATAGTTACATAGTTACATAGGTCTTCTAATATATATATATGGAATCAATATAATAATGTGGGGAATGTTTTAAGTACATGTATATGACCACACCTATTTCTGTTCTTATGTCAGGCCCCCCCCCCCCCCCCCTCCAAAAAGGTACTTTGACCAGACAAACCCTTAGAGCAACAGACTTCAAAATGGTATGCATCGCAACTTGACTTTGGGAGTAGCATGGGCAGAATCCCTCCTGGTTACGTATACACCTCTTCCCATTGGTGTGTAAAGTGAAAAATTAAAAAAAAAAAAGGAACTGAATAACGCTTGGACAAAAGGAGTTAGATTTACGAACACACTTAAAATATACATATTTTGGTTCGTAAGTATGTGTGTGTGTCTAGGCATCACAGCTAAAACACTTAGACCAAAAAGGCTTAAATTCAGCATATACTCTCCAAGAACCAGGGTGAGCATTTTTAAACAGGTGGGCACAGTAATGGGTGTAGTTTTGTCATAGCCAGACCCATAGGAATTTATTTTGGTTGAAGATTGTTAATCAATGACCAATCAGGCGAAAATTTGGTGTGTGGTCTCCAAGTAGCAGGGAAGGTATTATTAACCAGATATGGGTGTGGTCTTACCATAGCCACACCCACTTGAGGTTGTTTTGGATATTAAAGCTAATCAAACGACCTAACACTAAAATTTGTAATGAGACTTCCAAACAACTGTGTGAACATTACTATGCTATTATAATGTTTTTTTTTTTTTTTTTTTTTTTTTTTGCATGTGTCAATGGGTGTGGTTTGGTCATTGCCACACCCATAGGACAACATTATGCCTGCCAAAACCTCATTTATGACTAATTTGGCTGAAATTGGGCATATGAAGTCCTAGTAACTGGGTGAGCATCATTAACTACATGTTGGTGTGGCAATGTGTGTGGTTTGATATTAGCCACACCCATAGGAACTTGTTCTTGCTGCCAAAAGCTAATTAAAGGGCCAACCAGGCCAAAATTTGAGTGGCTTCTACAATGTTTCATGTTGACATTGGCCAGGCAAGGCTGTGTATATGCTGCTAGTATATATATAAAAGGACATGTCTGTGTGTCTGTATGTATGTACCATCATTTTGGCCAAACCTGTGGGTGGATTTCTCTGAAACTGGGCATGATAATAGGTTTTTACCCAATTTAAAACATGGGCAAAAAATCTGGTAAATGGTTACCATGGTAATGAGGGGAAAAAATGGTATTTTTCCCAGAAAGACCCTTGGAGCTACAGATCTAAAGCTTGGTATGCAACTTCGCTCTGGGAGTAACATGGTCCCACCTGGCCACATCTCTTCCTTTTCCTCTTTAAGGCTAAAAATGGTATATCAGCACAAACACTTGAACCTAGGGAGTTAGACCCATGAACCCATATATATATTTGGAATCAATATAATCTGGGGAAATATTTAAGTATGTATATATGACCAGACCCATTTCTGTCTTCATGTCAGGCCCAAAAAAAGTATCAAAAATAGTACAAATTGACTTTGGGAGTGACATATGCGGGATCCCTCCTTGCTACACCACTTTACATTGACGTATAAAGAGAAAAAGTACCAAAAAATAGAACTTTTGAATAAAGATTGGACTTAACGAGATAAATCCACAAACCAATTTTAATATATATTTGGTTTTTAAGTATACATGTATGCATCTAGGCATCATGACAATGCAATAACGTCAATAAAGCAATAACAGTTCGAGATCCTACTGCTACATGCCCCCCCCCCCCCCAGAACTGGATGTAGTTAGTCACAAATTAGTCTTTGGGGAGTCTTAATGAGTCGATCTTTGGATGATTCTCTCCTGGGCACAGATGAAGCATAATTGGGAGCTGTTCTGGTTGAAAAATACTCGGTTGCCTTCTTTGGTCTTCCTCTTGGCCTTGGCAGGTTCAGCTGCAATGGTTAATCTGAGTCCACATGTGCTTGCTTCAGCCAGTCAATAGACACATGCTCCTTCTTGCCATTTTTGTCCAACACAAATGTCTTGGTGACAGCATCAAGCACCCTGTAAGGTCCATCATAAGGATACTGCAAAGGTGGACGGTGTGCATCCCTGTGGACCAAAAAAAATTTGGCCGACTACAGGCTGTCAGGTGAATGATGTGCTGCCTTGGCATAGAGAGATGTCGATTGAGGCACAAGTTTCTGCGCTTCATCTCTGCTGTGCTGTGGCATAGGAAAAACACTAGTCTGAGATGGAGTGATGAACTCTCCAGGCAGTGTGAGAGGAGTACCATAAAGTAACTCAGCTGTGGAGCAACGGAAGTCCTCTTTGGAGCAGTTCTGCTGCCAAGCAGTAGCCATGGTAGTTCATCAACCCAGTTCGGTCCCTTAAGTCTAGCCTTCAGTGATGACTTCAACTGTCTATGGAATCTTTCAACTAGGCCATTGGCTTGGGGGTGGTATGCAGTTGTGTGGCGCATGTGGGCACCAAGAAGTTGTGCAACTCTGAGGTAAATTGAGAGCCTCGATCAGATGTAATGTCCATTGGTAACCCAAATTGTGAGATTTAATTACTGATGAGAGCCCTGGTGCAGGTTGTGGTGGTGGTGTCAGTCATGGGTATCGCCTCAGGCCACCTTGTTGCCCTGTCGACCATAGTAAAAAGGTACATGAAACCCTGAGAAGTAGGAAGAGGCCAACAATGTCTACATTTATGTGATCAAATCTCTTAGCTGGGACTTTGAAATCTGCCAGAGGTGATCTGATATGCTGCTGGATCTTGGAGGACTGACAAGCAAGCAAGTCTTTGCCCAGGAGGTGATCTGTTTACTGATGCCATGCAACACAAAGCGGTCCAAGATGATGCGACGTGTGGTATGTATAGAAGGGTGTGAGAGGCCATTGATTGAATAAAAAATCCTTCTGCACCAAGCATGGGGAGTGATGGGTAGTGCTTTGTCAGTGGACATATCACACAACAGCATAATCTTGGATGGGCCCAGAGCTATGTCCTGTAGCTTAAGGCTGGTAATAGCTGTCCTGTATGCCTTGATTTCCATGTTTGAGCCTGTGCTCTAGCAATTTCAAAGTAGTCGATGGGAGGTAAAGTAGCATTGATAGAATTCAAAATTGTTCTCGAAAGTGCACCTGCAACTTTGTTTTGTTTCCCCTCAATATGTCTGACATCTGTGGTAAATTCAGAAATATATGCTAAGTGGCATTGCTGTCTGGAAGACCATGGATCAGTGGCCTTGGCAAATGCAAATGTTAATGGCTTGTGATCAGTAAAGGCAACAAAGGGTCTACCCTCAAGAAAGTAATGAAAATGACGAATGGCCAAATAGAGTTCTAGCAGCTCTCTGTCAAATGCACTGTATTTGAGTTCAGGTGCCCTCAACTGTTTGCTGAAAAATGCTATTGGTTTCCAAATGCCTTGTGACCATTGCTCCTATGATGCTCCCACAGCCATAGCTGATGCATCAACTGTGAGTGCCACTGGCGAGTTCTCTGTGGGATGAAGGAGATGTTTAGCTCCTTGAAAAGCCAGGGTCATGTCTGCCGACCAGATGAGGGTTTGTGGTTTGCCCGCCAAGGCTTGGTAGAGGGGTTGCATTACCTGTGCAGCTGCTGGAAGAAACAGGTTATAAAAATTTATCATCCCCACAAATTCATGCAGACCCTTGACTGTTGTTGGTTGAGGAAAGTGGCTAATAGCATCCACTTTGACAGGTAGTGGTACAGAACCATCTGACGAAATCCTGTTTCCAAGGAAATCCAAGTGTCTTTGACCGAACAAACACTTTGAGGCATTGACAACAAGGCCATGTTCAGAAAATCGATCAACAACTGTCGTAGGTGCAGTGTGTGTTCCCTTTCTGTTGTGCTTGCTACTAAAATATCATCTATATACACAAAAAGGAAGTTCAGGCCCCTGCATGCCATGTCCATAAGGCGCTGAAATGCTTGTGCAGCATTCTTTAAACTAAAAGGCATACAGAAAAATTCATAAAGGCCAAAGGGTGTGATTATTGCAGGTTTAGGGATGTCCTCCTTTGAAACAGGAATTTGGTTGTATCCCCAGACCAGGTCTATTTTTGAAAAGATCTTGCAACTGGACAGGTAAGCTGAAAAATCTTGAATGTGTGGTACAGGATATCTATCAGGTGTTGTGGCATCATTGAGGCAGCAGTAATCCCCACAAGGTCTCCAGCCAGCTTGAGCCTTTGGAACCATGTGCAAAGGAGAGGACAATGGACTGGATGACTTTCTGACAATACCCATATCTTCCATTTTTTTGGAAATCTTCTTTGGCAATTCTGAGCTTGTCTGGTGCCAGATGACATGTCCTTGCATGAGTGGGTGGTCCCTTAATAGGGATGTAATGTTCTACACCATGTTTCACGGTAGGAGTGGAAATTTTTGGCCTAAAAATTTGGGGGTACTGAGCCAGAAGCTTGTGGTATGAGCTTGCTGCAATAGTCCCCAGTTCAGGTGCAGTGACCATTGAAATGGTTAGTGGAACACTGGAAAACATCTCAGCATCTACTAATCTCCTACCCTTGAGGTTAACAAGCAAGCTATGAGCCTGGAGAAAATCAGCACCCAGCAGTGGGTGGGCAACGTCAGCAACTGTAAAACACCATTAAAATTTTCTTTGGTTGAAGTTGAGAAGTACAATGCGTGTTCCATACTTTTTGATGCTAGTGCCATTGGCAGCCACAAGCAAGTGAGTTAGCTTGTGGTTGAAGTGATCAAAATGTGATGCAGAATTTATGCTAATTTGGGCTCGTGTGTCCACCAGATACCACTGTCCAGACTTTTTATCAGAGAGAAAGGAAAGGTTGTTTTTATCGTGAGCCAAAGCAGTATTTACTGTCAGCCAGCTGGTCTGTTTCCCTGGTACTCGCATGGGGGGTGCACTTGTTTGCCTTATTTCCAAATTTCCTATGGTAATAGCATAGAGTAGGCTTCCTTGGTTTTTGAATAACTTTATGGATTATAGGCGTAGATGTATGTGCCTGCTCCTTAGCCACCCAAAGAGCATCAGCCTTCTTTGCTAGGGCCCTTGGATCCTCAAACTTGTCATTGGCCAGCTGGAGTTGAATATCTTCTGGTTGCTGTTCTAGGAATGCAAACTCAAAAAGGAAGCAAACATGGTGGCCATCAGCAAGTGCCATCATGTCATCCATGAGCTGTGATGGTTTCCTGTCTTCTAATCCACCCATGTTCAAATCCTTGCAGCTCTCTCATGGCTGGACAGGCCAAAAGTGCCAAGTCAATCCTTGATGCCTTGATACTTGTTATCAGCAGGTGGGTTCTGAATCAGGTCCAAAATTCTTTGGGTAGTGTCCTGACCCAAAGCTGCTACAGCATAATTAAACTTAGTATCATCTGCCACTATGTTTCTAATAGCAAACTGGGCTTCAGCTTGGGCCAATCAAACAGCTGGTTGGGAGATCCAGAAAGTGGGCAATTTCACTGCAACTGTGTACTCTATTTGGGAGTAATTTTTCTCACTTGGGGACAGTGTTCTTGAAGCAAATACAATGGGGTGGGGGACAGTGTTCTTGAAGCAAACACAATGGGGTGCTCAGAACCATCAGGCATGACATGTGACAACACTGCTCCTACTCCATATGAAGAAGCATCTGCAGCTATCCATATGGGTAAACTGAGATCACAATAAATAATAATCTCGGAGGAGGCTAAGGCATCCTAAAATTTTCTAAATGCCTTGTCACATGCAGAACATCTATTCCAACCTTGATCTTTTAGTAAAAGCTTGTTGAGAGGGTGTAACTTTTCTGAAAAATTCTTCAGTAATTTTCTATAATGATTCACCAGACCTAGAAGAGCTTGAAGTTGAGTTAAGTTCATGTAAACTGGGGCCTCAGTGATGGCTCTGACTTTAATTAGAGTTGCATGCTAACCTTGGGAATCTACAATGCGACCCAAATATTCCACAGATGGCTGCAAAAACCTACATTTTGAATGCTTCACTCTTATGCCACACTATGCAATCTTCGCTAAACTTCCCTCAAACTTAGCAAATGCTCCTCATCAGATTTACCTGTAATAAGAATATTATCAATGTAATGTGAAAGTCCTAATTTTATCATCTTTTGAAAAATAGCTGGGAAAGATTCTACACCATAGGTTAAATGGGTATAATAGAGATATACTGTGAGGATGTATCATTTAACATAAATTGAGTGTAGATCTGGGATAGTAGTGGGTGCTGGTTGTGGGGGTCAAGAGGGTTCTAAGCCTCTGTCTCATCAGTCTATGCTACCACCAGATATTAACCTAAGTACTAGATAGATTTAAGCTGCCCTCAATAGGTTTTTTTTTACTATTTATCTTAAACACACATTAGGAAAACCTAGCTTTCCCACTCAGGAGTTCCTTTAAGTAATAACTCCTGGTGGGTTGAGCCACATCTAGGATGACATAAATAAAGAATGAAAATGCATAACATAATAAAAAGTGATGGTTGCCTATCAGATTACTAATCTTAAAAAGTTCAGCCCACAATAAAATGTTATTATAATTTATGGAGATGTTATCATGTTTTAGTTGTCGAGGAGTGAGTCTGCATACTTCTCTGTCTCTCTAGTTGAAGGCTGGTCCTCACATTTCCCCCTCCCCATAGAATGCAGTGGTCCTCCACTGTCAATCCATATGTGTCTTGCACTGATATTCTTCCCAAAGTGGGATCTGATGGAATCCTTGTTCAGGTCAATCTTTGCTAGAAATTTAGAATTACCAATTTGAGTGAGCATATCATGCACCTCTGACATAAGGCATGGGTCTGGAGTTGTCACAACATTGACATTTTAAAATTTAAATAAAGTCTCACAGATCCATCAGGCCTCTGTACTTGAACCATTGGTGAGGACCACGGCTGAGAAGGGTTTGAGAAATACAATTTCTGCTAATGAGCAGACCTCCTCCCAAAGCTGGTGTATCTATGCAGGTAGTCTCTCCTCCATAGCAGGTAATCTCTCTTCCATGGCATGTAGACTCTCCTCCATGGCAGGCATTCTCTCCTCCATGGTAGGCCTTTCATCTTTCTACCTTTCTCTGACCCACTGAGTTTCCTGTTGTTTCTTTCCTCTAGTGTCCATTCTACTGATGGAACAATAGGCAGTATCAATCTTAACATGTAACAGAAAATTAAAAATCATAGCATAATGATAATAGTTCATTCCACTAAAATAATAATGTACTTCCCGGGATCCCTTTTGCTTTGAAAAAAAAACCCTGCAGCAAATCCAATATTCCATTTTTACACTTAGCTGGATGTTTTTCTTTTGAGGTGGGTCATTTTAACCTGACTAGAGTGCTCACCAAATGAAAATAGTGAACTTCAGCACTGATTTGACTACTTAGAAAAGGAATCCAAGAAAAGTTCTTATCCTTCCTTACATAGCCAGCCAGCACAAGTTAATAATGACACACCCTGCAGAATTATTTTGAATGAATAAAACAAAGTTCTTGTAGTAGTGGAAAAGCTTGAATAGTAATTATTAAAATTATTGAAATATTTTGTAAACCATGAAAGATTCACCACCTATTTAAAATAGAGCCACAATCATCAAAACTGAAGTTTTAAAGAAGACAATAAAATATTAACAGTATGGCTGATCGAATGCATGAAAATGCAATAATAAGAACAAGCAGTATAGTCACTAAATAAAATTAATGCAAAGGAAAAAATAATTGAAAATATTATTATGACAAAATAGCTACATATCACTCAAAATTTTTATTAGTCATTATAATAACATGATGCCATTCCTGTTATTCAAACTGGTTAAAAGTGGGTGCAAGGAAACTGTGGTAATTTAAGACTTATCCTACTAGTATACCTTTATCATTTGGTTGATATCCTTGTTCATTATTAATCAATTCTGTAATAATGAATAGAATGATATGGAGCCCCCCCCCCCCTCCCCCATTATCATCATCTTGTTCATTCCAGCTGTAATCTAAGATGAAATACTTCAAGGAAAAAAGAATAGAAGTTAAGGTTCTTGATGTCTCTAATAAACATCATATATTAATCCTTAATGAAATAATGCAATTACTAACTCACTTCAGATTATTAGGCCACTAAGAAATGAATAATTATATTTTTGAAAATACAATAAAGGTTGAAGTACAAAATGATTAAGTAAACAAATAAGTGCAAACACAAGCCAAATTTCTATAAAGATTAATAACAATAATAAATGAAGAACCAAATAATACCAAATAATTACTATACCATTTATAAAAAAAATAATAAAATTTCAATTTTCTCTTAAAACACCAATATTCCACTTTTTAAATAGTATTTGTTTAATCCAATGAAAAAATGGTACTTCTGGGTTATCCCCCCCCCCCCCCCCCCCCCCCCCCAAATATGAATTACACAAATAGTACCATTTTGGTACTTCCGGGTTATCTCTGTTGGGGTTTTAAGAACTGCTTAATCCCCAGGTATGGTAGGTTGCTGCCACCAGAGTCAATACCCAGCTAACAAGGTCCTTGATTCTTAAATACCTAAGACTCAACAACAGCACAAGTACAGACACATAACTTGGTTGTTTATCTTGTTCAAATATATGTTTACAATTAACTAATATATGTTCTGGGCCTGGCTTGGCCATGTTGAGGGTTGACCCTCGACATCTCCCACTCCCCAAGGTGAAAGCCGTCCCAAAGACAAGTTGTCCGACTTCTCAAGTTCTTTTGGCGATACTTGGATCTCTTCTGTGGTTGTATTGATACTTGCTTCCATAGTTGGCCAACACTGTCTCGAGAGGCCATCTGCATTTTGATGATGAATTCCAGGTCTATACTTTATGTCCATGTCGAAAGCTTGTAATGCCAGAGCCCACCTCATTAACCTTCCATTCAAACGATTCGAGTTTAAGAGGGCAACCAAGGCACTGTGGTCAGTGACGACTGTAAACCGTTGCCCAAGTAGGTGAAGAGCAAAATGGTCGATTGCTTTCACTACTGCCAAGCATTCCAGCTCTGATGCACTGTAATTACATTGAGCAGCTGTCAGTCGACGTGAGAAGTAGGCCATAGGTCGTTCTTCTCCTTCCCTGATGACAGAGAGTACAGCTCCTATCCCTGATCCTGATGCATCCGTGTGGAGAGTGAGTTTGTCTCCAACCTTCGGTAATGTCAATGTGTGCTCATTGCATAAAACAGATACAAGATGTTGGAAAGAATCACATTGTTTTTTATTCCACTCCACTACACACGGGGCACCCTTCTTTAAGGCATCGTTCAGAGGAGCCGCCCACCTGGCACAGTCCGGGATAAACCTCCGGTAATAGTTTATAGTACCCAAAAATGCCCTAATACCCTTTTGATTTGTTGGTCTGATATAATCCCGAAGTGCTTTTACCCTAACCTCTGGTACACTAACCACTCCATTACCTATTTTGTGTCCCAGGTACTCGAGGGAGGTAGCGCCCCACACACATTTGCTAGGCTTAGCTGTTAATCCTGCCTTTTTAAGGGCAGCCAATACCCTCCTGAGGTGAACTAGATGTTCTTCCCATGAACTGGAGTAAACTAAGACATCATCTATGTAGGTTGAGCTATATTCAGAATGTTCACTAAGAGTTTCATTCATACACCTTTGAAATGTGGCAGGGGCATTCATAAGACCAAAAGGCATTCTCTTGAATTGATATTTTCCCCACGGAGAACAGAAAGCTGTCTTGTTTTCACTGTCTTTATCCAAGGATACTTGGTAAAATCCCTTGTTCATATCAAGTTTTGTGAGCCATGTTGCTCCAGCAACATTATCTAACAATTCCTGGATTAATGGCATTTGGAATGGGTCAGCATGTGTAGCTTTATTAAGCTTACGGTAATCTATACAAAGACGTACAGCCCTAGTACCACACTTCCTGATGGGGACCATGGGTGAGGACCAAGGACTTCTGGATGGTACAATAATCCCTTCCTTTAAGAGTTCATCAATCTCTCCTTTCAGGTCTTTTTTCCACCCAGGTGCAACCCGATACGGATGAGACCTTATGGGGTCTATGTTACCAGTTGAAATGGTGTGCTTATGGTCCTTAACCTTCCCTAACTTCAATGTCACAACATCATCAAATTCATCCAAGAGTAACTGTAAATCTTTCTGTTGTTTATGTGTTAAATTAGGGGAACCCATCTTCACTTTCCCAACTGGTTCTGACATATCTGCTGTTTCATCAGCTACAACAACTCTGAAAAGATTGGATTCAGGTGTTTCCCAAGGTTTCAACCTATTAATATGGACTACCTGGTTCTTTGAGTTATTTTCTAATGCTCCAATTCTGTAATTGAATTCAGAAAGTTTCTCAAGTACTACATATGGGCCATTCCAGATGCTGTCTAACTTGCCCGATAAGTTTGGATTGTGGCATAATACCTGGTCTCTAGCTTTGAAAGACCGAGCTTGGGCACCTTTATCATAGGCTGCCTTGCTCTTCTCCTTGAATGCCTGTTCATTATCATGGGCTGCCTGGTGAATCACTGCTAAAGTGTCCCTCAACTCCGACACCCACTCCACTGAGCTTTTGAAGCTCAGTTGCCCCTCCACCCAACCTTCACATCACCCTCTATTTTTTACGTAAGAGCATGCCTCATAGATGAACATGTCTTATATGGAAGGAATGCCTTATAGGAGGACATGTCTTATGGGTGATTATGTCTTATGGAGGGCAACTTTTGCAGGAGGACATTTCTTGTGGGAAGTCTGTATTATGGGAGGGCATGTCATATGAGAAGTTATGTCTTACAGGAGAACATGTCTTACAGTAAAACATTGTGAGGATAGAAATGTCTTACGTGACATGTCTTGTGAGGTTTTAGTTAATTGCAATCATACTATTTTTCCAGATGCAGCAGGACCATGCAGCCATGAATAATGATCTTACAGAAAATTATAGAGAAATAAAGGCAGCTATATTGCATAGGTATGATATTACTGAGGAAATATATCACCAAAAGTTCCTATCAACCTGGAAAGTTGTTGAAGAGTCATATGTTGACCTAGTAATTTGATTGAGGTACCTAGCTGACAAGTGGTTGCGGGGGTGTGAGACAAAAGAGAAAAAGTAATGGACAAAACTGTGGTGGAACAATTCATAGAAGGGTAGCCACCAGCTTTTAAAAATTTTTTAAGGGAAAAAGGTTAACTTCAGGTGGCATAGACATGGCTGGCTGCAGATAGTTATGTAGGGGTACAGAAGTATGGAGGATATTCCAAGGGGCTTCAGAGGATGTCTTAACAAAAGTGTAATGGTGGTGTTATGAGATCTGAGTCGGGTACCAGGAGATATGAGTTGAGTGTATCTGCAGAGAGAAGGGTTATGGAAAGCAAGGTTATGAGAAGGTGTTATAGGTGTGGGAGCTGGATATCTTAGATTGGAGTGTCCAAGGGAGGTCAAGCACAGGTTTGTAGGGAACAAGCCACAGGGAATTAAGAATCCTACTAGGCTAGTCAAGTGCTGTAGCTGTGTGGGAAAGAGCCATATTTCGACAGTATGTCCAGCCAAGCCAAATATATATTGTAGACTTCATAATGTGGAGAGTGGGCTGAGATAAAAGGGTACAGTGATAGTATGCGGGTTAGCTGTATTTATTTGGACAATGGGTGAAACCAGAACTTATTCCCAAGGGTGCATACTAGCAGAGTTGGTAGGGCTTAAATGTGTGGATGGGGATGTGGCAAGGTACCCTCTGGCATTAATAGAATTGTTTATATAGTGCAGGAGACTAGAGATGAAGGCTGGGGTGGCTGAGAAGTTGCCAGTGGAAGATTCATTTTGTACGAATGTGCCAGAACTGATGGAGCTTGTGAGTACTCTAGTGGAGAAGTATCTAGTGGTGATTAGGGCACAGACTCAGCGGCAACACACTGAAGAGGAGATAGAAAAGAGGCTGAATGAAAATTCTAAAGTGATATTGAGCATAGTAGAGCTGCAAGATGAGATGGAGTCTATCTTTCGGTTTGATGATGACTTGTTCCAGGAGTTGAAGGACAGGGTGAAGAGACTACTAAATCTGAAAGTAGACTACTCAATAAGCAGATTGAAAATGAGCAACAGCATGGGCTGGAAATGAGTGGAGAATGGTTGAAGAAAGTGCAGCGGACAGATGAGACTCTAGATGGAGTGAGGAAGACCCTGGTGTTACCAGAAACAACCATGGAAGGAAAATGTTATGAGAAAGAAGGGATGTTGTATCGGAGAAGAAGAGTGGTTGGAAGAGAGACGGAATTAGTTGAGCCACTGGTGCTACCCAGGTGTTGCCGGCAGCTTGTGTTGGAGTTGACACATGATATTCTTTCTAGATCTATAACAGCTACAAGGTGGAAAGTTAAATCTGCCTTCTAAGTACCACTGTTGATAACCCAATTTTTCTGTGAAGGGCATCGCACCATGCTTCGCATTGATCGATACAGCACCCATTAATGAAAGAGGGGAATTTAAATGGACAAACAAACGATGCACGCTCATTGAAATACTTCATTTTCAAGACTGGTGGTGATCCTAGAAAGATCTTACCTCACTTCTTTAAGTACAAATTTGCGCAATTCTTCACTTTACTATTCGAGGACTCAGCAATACAAAGTCTTACAAGGCAGTGTTGGAAATCCACTGATTAATAATTTTCTTGAAACAAAAATACTAAAAGATGAAGAATATGACAAGTGGTTTCAGTGAAACACATAATTCAGTATCTGAACTATGATAGATCAAGGTAAGGGGTTTACTGCACTGTCATTGATGGTTATGAAATGTAATGTTTTATATATTACCATGAACCCAAACAAAGAGCTGGCAATACTCCAACCATATTCATTCAAATTTACAAAGAAGTGCACATTTGAATAGATCAAGATCTGTTCCTCCGACAAGAACATGGCTCATTCAATTTTCATGCTGAGCTTTAATCTGGATACAGTGAGATTTGTTGCCAATAACACATAAATTCTGGCTTTACTGCACTATTGAAATGGAAAAAATGGGTGATGTATACATGCTTCAGAAACCAAAAAGGGTGCCAGTGATGGTCTCAAATTGATCAGTGTCTTAGAGAAAGTTGAGCAAAGACACATAGGCACACATGCACTATGCACACACACATGCAGGTAGGTAGGCATGCAGGCAGGCAATCAGACAGGCAGGCAGGCAGGCAGGTAGGCAGGCAGGCAGGCAGGCAGGCAGGCAAGAAGGCAGGAAATCAGGTAGACAGGAAGGGAGGCAGGCAGGAGGGCAGGCAGGCAGGAGGGCAGGCAGGCAGGAGGGCAGGCAGGCAGGAGGGAAGGCAGGCCGGGAAGCAGGGAGGCAGGGAAGCAGGGAGGCAGGCAGGCAAACAGGCAAGCAGGGAGACTCTCACACATTTACACACCACACACACATGCACACACGCATGCACAGAGAGAAGAAGAGTTATCCATTGAGGATGGTTGTCTACATTAGGGTGTTCGAGTGGTGGTTCCTACAAATTTGCGGGACAACTCTGGAAGTGTTGCATCAAGATCATTCGAGCATGTCAAGAAGGAAGAAAATTATAGGGTCACATTTATTGTGGCCTGGTCTAGACCATGCCACAGAGAACAAGGCAAGGTCATGTTCACACTGTCAAGCTGTGAGGGATCAATCTTCAGTGGCTCCCTTACATTATTGGTGTTGGTCAGAGAGAGCATGGCAATGCATTCATGTAGATTTTGAGGGACCATTTCAAGAAATAATGTTTTTACTAACATTCAGTGTATATTCTAAATCTCTACAATATATGTCCTCCAAGCAGACAATTGTGTAATTACAGCCCACTAAAGGTGGGTTTAGCAAGTACTTGCTGCCGAAGGCTGGGATTGCTGCCTAGTCTATATAAAGAAACTCCTGATACTGCAACTATCTCTGTCTTCTTAAGTGCTAATTGAATATTCTCACATTGTCCTCATCATTTCTGACTTCTGTAAAACAAAATGCATTTGTAAACAATGTCCTATTAGAAATATTAAATAAATAAAATTAAATATGACAAAACAATAGAGAGCATACACCTGAAAGAAATGTCCAAATAGATCACTTTGATGACATTCACTACTTCTAGGACTACATTTAATGCATTATTACTTAAATATTGCCATTACATACTAGTCCAGCAGCCAAATTCCATATTTGGGTGGAACATTGTTTTGGAGTATGTAACACTGACATGCAAAACATTTATAGTTAATAATTCATAATTGATTGTTGTGATTTTTGGTGGGAAAGACCTACTACGTGTTTACAGACCTATCAAGTCTCCCAGATCCAAGAGATTGTGTGAAACTCATGGATTTGGAAGCCATCTTCCAGACACTCGGAAACAGGTAAAAATCCCCAGCATTTATAGAAATCATAGCATAGGTGACTAAAATTACCAATCTTTAATTTTCCACCAAAATCCCACCAAAATCAAGAAGGGTTTGGAAGGGAGTATGTTAAGAGACTTTATTGCAAAGCTTGCAGCTTATCTGCATTGTTGAGCTTGCACAAAAAGTTTAAAAAAAGCTAACAAGCAAAGCATAAGAAAAAAGAGCTTTGGGTGACTATAATATGTTCAGTTGGATGCCTCTAAACTAATTTTATTTTTTTAAATGTTTGGAAGAGATGAATATAAGCGGAAAACAAGGGATGGAAGGTAAATATCACACAGAACTTGTGCTATGTTATAAGTGGGCAGATCAGATTACACTCCATACTGAAGCAGAGTCCTAACACCCTATCAAACTCCTGTGCACTTGAGGCATCTGTTTGCACTATGACCATGCACTTTATTAACTTCTTCATAGATTGATCCATTGGACAAATTGCAAAAGTACCATTTGATCGAAACAAGCCTCAATGAATCCTATACACATATATACCCCTATATCAAGGATTTAAGAGGATGGTGCTCTCTAATTAAAATACTGATATCAAATGAGCATTTGGCATTATGTGAAAAGTTAATATTGAAGATTGAAACTCCATTAATTTGATAATCTGTAAAGTAAAATTTTTTTTAATGTCAACTACAATGATTAAAAACAAACAAAAGAATTATTTAGTAAAATCAAACATGCAACAGATGAGTATAATAATGATTAAATCCTATTGTATTTATTTCCTAATGGAACATATTTTCTATTGAGATGCTAGATAAAATATTCTAAGATTTTCAATACCTTTTCACAGTTTGAAATGATTAGCTATATTTCAGTTTAGGCATAAGTACTAGACAAATATTCTATGATTTGCACAGCATTGCTTATATTGAAATATTTAAATTCAGATGCTGTTACATGATACTCCGCTTTGAGACAAAAAATATTCTTTATCTTAGGATGATAAGTCCTATTAGAGACATTATACTTTCAAATATAGCATTATCAAATGCTGTTATTTATTGAAGTTTCTGAGGGGAATAGCATCTCAACTGCTTCTTCACCATGATATATTCTCATATATACAATATCCCCAGTTCTTAATTATATTTCTTCATTTAAAAACTTTAGTTTTTGAAAGGGCACTCACATTCATTAGTTCTAACTTTTATTTACTGATACAGTCACCATCAGCTTCAAATGAAGTACTTCATTGAGTCATTATGTAAAATACCACATCATGTAAATATGTAATCTTATTTGTAACCTTTTAACCAGTAGCTAAATATAGGGCTGAAGAAATCTGGCTTGCTTTTATTCTCCCTGAAATGTGCCTTCTCTCCCTGAAATTCAGATGCAGTCTCCCAGCAATGAGTTTTGCCAACTTGGGAGGTTGGTGTTTATATTTAATAATAATAAGCTAGGTAGCAGTCTTTAAGTGATTCTATTTAGTCTCACTTAAGAGTAAGTTATGTCTGTTGTGGACCCACCGATAGTGCACAGTCTAGAGATCATAAGTACTGCAAGATAGTTTTTAAAAAAATATATATATATGTATATATATATATATATAAATATATAAACCTGCTGAGGTACACTAGCCTTCTCTTTGAATTTCCTGATTGAGTGGGTACTTTCCACAATAGATTATATTCCTCATACTTATTGGCACAGCCTAATCAGGCTGGTGCATAGTAATATTGTATGGATCATATGTATTCTGTGCAGCAGTATTGGCCAGTGGAGAATTGTGGCAAGATTAGCATGTTTAGCTATATGTTTTGGAGGTTCAGTCACTAATTCTTTGGTTGAACTAGCTTTTACAACATTCCAAAATATAAAAAAGCAGAACTTTGGATACAAGCTTAATATTTCAGTGATAAAAAAAAATTTTTGTTCCACATATAACAGGAAAAATCACATGTGTAAAGGAATCATGTAAATGTTTATATGAGATTGGAGCTACACAGAGCTATCCACTTTAATACCTTTTGGAAAAAATCCATGTTTCTGGATTCCTTTATTGGGGACATTATATCTATATTATCAGATATTTGAACTCTAGCCAGTGCAGCAGTGTGGCCATGCTAGCATGTTCAGCTGTATGTTTTGGAGGTCCAGTTGCTAATTCTTCCGATGGGCTAGCTTTTGCATTTCAAATTTATTTAAAGAAAAAGATAGATAACTTCAGATACCGACATAATTTTTTAGAGATTAATAGAAAATAAATCTTCGTACTCCACATAGAAAAGGAAAAAATAACATATTTAATACTATTATGTAAATGTTTTATGTTAGAATGGAGCTACACAGAACTATTCACTTCAATAGTTTTGGGTAAAAATCTATATCTTTTGATTTGTTTAGTGGAAACAATATGCCAATATTATAAAAATTTCCCACTCATGAGCAAGCCTCCCAGAATTGTCTATCAGGGATAGTCTCCTCCATAAGATGCAAACTCAGCACTTTTCAATGGAGCTTGTACTTAGTTCACAGTATGGCAAGGTAGGGCTTGATGGCGAATTGTAGATACTGAAATCATAATGGCGCATTACTTGGCTATGAGGGAATATTATCAACAAAGGCTATCTCTTCAAAAGCTAGGTATAAGACCAATGACATTTACCACATGTCGGGCCAGTAGCCAATATTTTTCAGTGGGGGGTTTTTTTAAAAAACTTTAATTAAACCCTATTATGAAAGCAAATGTTCTTTGGTTACTATACCAAAATATGTGACAAATTGTGCCACTTAGGTTGAATTTTTTAACTCATGAAGGCTTGGAGGAGGTACTAGTAGTTTTAAAACTGATCATATTCATTCTCAATTATCATGCAATAATTTCATTGAATACAGAAGCATACACAACCATCCCCCCCCCCCTCCAACCCTGTCCAATATCAACATGAAACATTACAGAATCCACTCAAAAGAAAGGGAAAAAGAAGAAGGGGAAATATGGGAGGGGGAAGAGTAGGTAAAACAGAAAGAAATAAAAAAGGCTAGCCCAGCCCTGGATTTGAAAAAAGATTTCTTCGTTGCCCTTTTCTTGCATAAATAAATGGTAGACATTGACTGGAAATAATCAATAACAATTATTTAATCATCCTATTTGCTCAAGACTGAGTTGTACTAATTAATTTTTATTGTTGGAGTGCTACTTACCGTACAACTTTGTCTGAATGATGGCAGGCAACATAGCAAACTGACAATATACCATGCATATGCCCAAAAAAAATTATTTTTTGAAAAAATAGAAAATGCCCAACATGTGTTGTTATTATTTTTTTTTATACTATGAAAGTGATTATATGCTAGCTTATGCAGTACTAAAAGTAGCTACATACAAGATGCTTTCCTTCATTTTTTTCTGAATGGGAATATTATAAATTCATCCCTTTTGCAGTTGATGTCATTGCACTAAACATCAGCCTTTTTTTAAACAACATACTACAGAGAGTGTTTGGTTGAGTGGGCTGCAAATAATAACTAAATGCTGCTCTACAATCTAAAGTGTGCACTTAAACCAATTTGGACCTGAACTTTGCAAGTGCCGAACAAGATAACATGCTCACTAACAGATGTGGGCTTTAGAAGTTCCCTCAGTCTCAACATCAAGCCCCTCTCATCACTGCTGACAAACTTGTTTGCCTTAAGACTCTTGAGAGAGGGAGATGGCAGGTAACATACTAAACACTGCAATCTGGAACTGAACTTTGCAAGTGCCGGACAAGACAACATACTAACAGATGTGGGCTTCAGAAGTTCCCTCAGTCTCAACATCAAGCCTCTCTCATCACAGCTGACAAACTTGATTGTCTAAAGACTCTTGAGAGAGGGAGATGGGGGAGGAGGGTCCAGTTGCAAATGCTTCCAACTTTAGTTGCTTTTTAGGATGACCCTTATCATGTGACCTAAAGCTTCAACTTTTCTGCTTTCTCTCACAGACTGTGTCAAGTCTTTCAGCAGAGAAGGAGAGTTGGACATGATGTATCTTCTGAAGGTTGAAGATGCTGCAGTGGATGCTAGGACAAGCGTCATCTTGGCCAAGGAGGTTTTGAAACACATGAAAGCTATGTTTTTCACTCCAGATGGTGGCACCTTGGTCACATGATAGAACTGGAAGAACTTGGGCTCTAGATGCTTGAATTTTTCTTTCCTCTCTTCATTAAAGTCATGGTCTTCCTTATCCTCACAAGAGATATCAATTTTATTTGGATCAGCCACCTTTATTGGACTTGTGGATGAAAAAATCTCCTCAGTGGCACTTATGTAGTTACTTATATGAAAGGAAAAGCAAGTAACAATTTAAGTGTGAATGCATTCACCAACTGGAACACTTTCTTTTCTCTAATTACAAGGGATAAATGACCACAAGCTAGCAGATCTTCCAAGCAATCTCAGAAACTGCAGTAATGGAACCCATTTTTGCCATCAGTAAAACAGTTCTTCCGGACCATAGAAGAGAAGAACACTAATGTAGAACATAAGGCAGATCATACTTAAAGTGCAGAACTGTGTAAGTTATCTTCAGATTACACTCCTTCTCTAAATCACCTTCAAACCGGTGTTGGGCACTTGTGCTCATCCATGCACAAATGGGGAACGGCCCCTTCAGCGATCTATGGGTGTGGCATGGCAGATCAAACTGCTCCCCATATGACACAAATATGCTAATATTCACCACCCAATGGCATCTATGGTCTGCATATCCTGGATTATGACACCATCAAGTGGCTCTCAACCTAATGCCACAATATCTAGACTGGATGGTTTTGGACACAAGGAGGATAACTTACTTCTTCACAAACATCATAAATGATTAATAGTAATCAGCAGCAGCAAGCTTAAGAGTGCATTACATTTGCGCTATTTCAATTAGAATGATACTTTGTTATTAAAACTTCTTTTTCTTAAATACATACACACATTTTAAATTTCATCTTCAGTATTTATTCTAGTTGTAGGAATACTACAAGAATGACTGATCATAGTGTTTAACCAGTGCTCAGCACAATGGATGTATCCAACTAATGGAGGGAGTTTTACTGTTGATGTATTACTGTTGACAGTCAAATCCTTTTACTGGATATATTGTTCTCAAAGGTAATATCCAGACCTAATCAGCCAAAGCTCTGAAGGACACAACAGTAACTCTGGTTGAAATGGCATATTGTTAGAGTCTACAAACCAAAAAATTAAAGCATTACTTCTCAAATAATTAAAATCATTTCTTCCAGCATTAATAAAAAATGTCTTGCATTACTCACTTTATCAATTAAATCTTTCTGAATAATTTTTTTACCAAAAAGATTAATTTTTTAAAAAAATTTTGTACATGAGGCAATAGAAACAAAGCATTCTTCAGCTTATGACCATCCAAGTTGGCCATTAGGGCTGCATTATGCTTAGACAATACTTCCATCAATTCTAAATAGTCTCCTGGGTTACCCAGAAGTGGTGAGCATTGCCTTCTACAGACTTAAATAAAATCAGTAAATAATTAAACTGTATCTAATTTTCTCCAATAGTTTTAGTGCAGAATTAATATGTACATCTATATTGTGCAGTAAATTTTCCACCAATTGGATGAAAGCACTCGCATCTGCATTGCATTAAAATGGCACACAAAATGCATCCCAATGTATTCTAATAGTGGCAAATATAATTTTACAATTGAATTCAGTGGTACTTAAATCAACTTTATTAACAAAAACTGTAGATAATTAGAGAAATGACATTTTTATGTGAAAATGTAAGATGTTTTAAAATTCATTTGATTTGATTCAAAAAGCTAACATCTTCACTTTCTTGAGATAATCAATCATTCAGGGCTTCCATTATCATCTAGATAATCTAAACATGCATAGGAAGCATCAAATCCCGAGCTAGGATTATTACTGCGCCATCATATTACTAGTTACAGATGTATGCTTACATCAGTGACTACACCATCACCACTACCAGTGGAAATGAGCAGTGGACATTGTGACTTCAGGCATTCCAAAGACCACCACTTTTGGGAGTTGCTCCCATCCCCCAGCCAGCCTTGCTTCAAGATCAAGTATTACTAAGACAAAATTTCCAGCCAAGAATTTCACTAATATTATGATAATTGAAACATCCAAAACTAGCAGCAGATCCCAAGCCATAAGACTATCACTGACATATTGACAAGTGCCATAAGAATTACTAATTACAGATGCATGGCTCACATCAGCAATACCATTATCATTAGCTATAGGCATGGGAAATGAAAGGTCTGGCTTGAAGAACTTCAGAAGCCCATTACTATTGGAAGCAGCCTTTTATGCTCCCAGATAATCACAGTCTGAAGATAGAAGAGATTAAACGAAAATAGTAGACACTCCCCCTGTACACATATTGCAGGCCGAGATTGTCATAGAAAACTTCAGATAAACTTGCACAATGGTTACAAATCCATACCAAGATGGCTTCTGATTCTGGTGGTGGTGTGCTCTAGGTTAACCCTCAGAGGAAGAATTTAAAAAGAATTTTTTTAGTTAATTCATTTATGTTTAGGATCCAAACTTGTGTTTGGTGGAACCCCTCGAACTCCCCCTGCCTATGATTCTGCATGTGGTAGATTTTTCTAAATAATACGCCTTGTGCAACTATACAACTGTTGGCGATCCTGTTTCTAAACATCAATTCATCTAATTCACTAGACCTACACTTTACAAATATAAACATAATTTTAAACTTCAATTCTAACCCAGATGGAATTTAGTACCTGCTGTTCTAAATTGTTCTAGGTAAGGCAGTCACCTACAATAGCTGCATACCAGAAATGAATAGTTGGGGATAAGTTGCCTATAATTTGGTTAATATTGATCAGAACATATTTTTCGGTTAGTTGGTTGAAGAGAGGGAATTCTGCCAAGCATGGCTTAGGAAGACAGAGTGGACTAACTACCTTCCACATGCCTCTTTAATACTGTAGAGGATAGTAAGCGATTGAGGTACTTTATATCATGATTTCCACTGTGGATGCTTATGGAGCTTTGCAGAGAAAGGGGGGAGGGGGAAAAAAACACCAAAAACAAGCCATTGCAGTTTTACCATGTAGAGGCTTGAGTGTTTCAAAGGTTTCCAAGACTTGAATTTCCCAGGCATCTTGGGAATTTAAGGCTTCTCAGGTTTCTTAACTGATAGGTAAGCTGTGCTGTTGTAGTATTTTATCCTGCAAAACTCTTAGCTAATACCAATGCTTGCACTCTGTTTTTGTTGGTTGCTTTGGCTAGTTTTTGTGGCTAGTTGTTGCTGTTTGTTTGCAGTAGCTGGTTGTTGTTAGTTGCTGTGGCTGGTTTTCCTTGCTTTGATTTTGGTAAAGACAAAACAAAATATTTGATTGTGTCAAAATGTGCACTATATAGTATATGCAATACATCTCTGACATACAATAACTGTAACAACAATTACAGACAAAGTTCAGACTTCTCTGATCCTCATGAGTTACACAAGTGAGAGCCAGACTAAAATGGGAAATATATACGTTTAAGGCTATGAATTATTAATTTTATATTGTGATATGTTTATATTTTACAGAGCCTTCTTCTTCTCTGTCAGACTGCCATACTGTTAACTCTGATTCTGACATTGTGTCTCAGAAGCAGTCTTCTTCTTCTAAGTCAAACTGCCAGTCTAGCAACCCTTCCAAATCTACCAGTACCATTCTTAGTTAAAATGTCATGCCAGTACTCACTACAAGTATGGTAACCAGCACTCCACAGAAAACAAGGTACACCTCACAAATTAAAAGAGAGCCCCCATCATCACGGCTATGGGATATATTTTTACAAATAATTCCTTCAGTAGAGGGAGAATTGAAATATTCAATACAGTGATGATGAACACCACCACGTGAAATATCTTCCTTCTGATATAAATATTTTTTACCCTCACTAAGCAGGGAAAATACAGAGAATTATCTTCCTTCAAGTTTGGGTGAGTTGAATCCCTTAACAAATCAAACCTGGACATATCCTTGTGATACGGAGACTAGTACACCTCAACCATGTGAAATAAGACACAACTACAATTTATACCATCAACATAGGGACACTTATGAAGCTGGTAAGACTGGATTAAGTACTTTCCAAAACATGGATTAACATCAATGGAAATAATATGTCAATCCACTTCAAACTCATATTATTTTTGTTGTATTCTACTGACTGCACCTCTTCATCTGATTAGATAGATCATCTACTTGCCATTCTTTTTATCTTCTTCTCAATCCTTACCTTTCCATGCAAGGTTTTATTCTTGGAGTAATTTTGATGACAACTTGTCATTGCTGTCTTCACTTGTTCACAAAATGAACTCAATTTCTGATCTTTATATTTTCTCCATCAGTCAAATTGTCCCATCCCCAACTCACTTCTCTCACACTGGTGTACCTACTATCATAGACATTGTGTTTGCACAATTCACACTTTCAAGCAGGTGTGCTCAAGCCAAGCCTCTGCTACTCATTGTAATATTTCCCAGCCTCCTTTATTTTCCACCAGACAGCATTAATTCCTATCCCATCCACTTATCACTATCATCTCTCCAACACCAAAATTCCCTACACTTGTCCCTCTTCTGTGCTATTTCCCTTCATCACCCCCCTGTCACAGAAGTGCGGAACACTCTTCCACTCCACATTAGAATATCATCATCCCTTTCTACCTTAAAAAACACATATTCTACCAATATTACCATAATTCTACTATCTTATCCCTTGTAACAGTCCACTTCAAGAATTTATCTTGTCATCACTTATCACTAATTCATGTATCTTATATTTAGCTACTTCCACCTCATCATCATTTATCTGGGTTGTGTGTGGTTGCTGAGTAGTTATGCTCTTGGACTAACAACCCATGGGTTACGAGTTCAAACCCAACACTGACAGGAAAATTTTCCAGTCCTTCAACATCTTCCCACACCAGTCCACCCAGTTCATGTTGACTACCTCTTCATGGTGAGCCCTTGAAAACTGATACATAGTCAGGCCAAAGTCAACTAATCAAGAAGAAATTCTCATACGAAAGAAGAAAAAGATAATTTATCCATTCATCATGTATCTTACATTTAGCTATCTACACCTCATCATTATCATTTATCCATTAATTTATGTATCTTGCATTTAGCTACTTACACCTCATCATCATTTCCATTAATTCATGTATTTCACAATTGGTTTCTGCTATTGATTTCATTTCCTGTGTTCAACAAAATTAAAGAAGGTAATAAGTTTTTCAGTACTTTTTTTTTCTTTTCCTTTTCCTTTCTGAATATTAGTTTATTATTATCTTCATTTTCCTTGCATAAGTTTATTCATTCACCAAACTGATAAAACAAAACAAAACATGCTATAATAAATAATGAATATACAGAATTAATAGAAATCACTTAATGCTAATATATATATGTGACTAACTTGGCTCTTTTAAGAACATCATATGCCCTTGGAACCAATTGAAGAAAGCATAGATATTGTCTTCCCCGCTCTTATTGACCAACTTCTTGAAGTTGGACACTTATTCACTCCACCTGAGAAGATTGACAGGAACAACAGACCTTTATTTTAGGTCACTTCGCTATGAGGGAGAAAATTTTAAAAGGTATAAGCTTACTTGGAGTTAGAGTCCAACTGAAACAAAGAAGAATCAAATCTGCACTTCTTTTTACTGTATCCCACTCATGGAACTGGAAGAGCTCCAAGGTGGGCGTTACCCTCCAAAGGACATTTTTGCGCTTGCATGCGGTATGATCAATTAACGGTGGGCGGAATGCTGTGTACTTGCTTATGGGACATGCAGAGAACGTGTTGCTACGGGAATAATATTTATTTATAGTGCGCCTGTTACTGGGTGAGCTACTCTTGACTGTCACCCGGTGAGTAATTCACGTTCTTTTTCTAGAATTCTTTTCTGGGAAGCTGTGGGGACCAACAGCGGTCTTGAATTTGTAAGCTTGAAATTGTAAGGTAAACTATTATATAGGTTGCAGCTAGAAAACCATAGTGTTGTAAATTGAAACATGACAGGGATAAACAGTACGAGTAGATTTTTAGTGCTACCCTTATTTGGATTTCCATTGCCCAGTACACCCATTACACCCATTACAGCTTCCCTGAAAGTTATTAGTCAAATAAAGTAGAAAATCTGTATTTGAAACCAAAGCAACATTTTTTACGCACCTTTGATGGCACATTTGGTTTGGACTTCCACTCTTTTATCACTAACAATGTTTATTGATGGTGGATATGTATATAAAGTGAATTTGCCTCTCTATACATGCCCACTACTCCTATCAGAAAATGGCTAACAACTTGACAGGTCAGAAACGAGGACCACCATACGAAATGAAGGAGAGCTCTAAGAGACATAGTCAGCTCTCCACATCTGTTTCCACGAGGCAGTCAGGAGAGAAAAGCCAGAAAAATCTTGCTCACATTTCAAGCCGTGTTTTTGAAAAAATCCGTCACAAAAGAAACACCACTTATAATGAGGTCAGTGTTGATGCCATGTTTGATTTAGTTGAATTCTCTCTGCCCCATCCTTCCCCTCCCCCATCATATCCTCCCTCACTCTGAGTATGTTTGCACACAATTGCAACCACTGCCGCAAATGCTTACTAGTACCAGCTTTTGTGGATGTAATAACACAGTTGTCTTTCTGTAAGATATATTTTGAAGAAAAGACAGGTCTTCCTTGGGTATCTTATGGTTTAGTAGCTGAATCTTTTTTATTCACACGAATGCAGAACAGATAACTAATAGGTGAAAAATATGCACCATCGCACAACCCCCCCCCCCCCTGCCCCAGAAAGTGACTTGAACTACTTAAATCATTCTGGTAGAATGGTCATGGACAATATGATGATGCATTAGCATTAGCATTGACAGGCTGATTGTGGAGAGTCAGACACCAGCGTGGAATAGGAAATTCCACCTGCAAAGGAGTGTCCATGTCAAGATGGGTTGGTTTCAGCCTATCAATAGGGAGTATTTCTTGTCTTCCTCCCATTTCAAAAGTGAAGTTTTATTGCCAGGCTGTAAAACCTTGTAGGGACAATATATGGTTCATTTCGGTGTGGTACATAATGAGCATCTTGATGCACAAAAACAAAATAGTTTTTCATTAGATCTGCATGTACAGAAAAGGAGGAATTGTGTTGTGTGGTAGGGACTGATACAAAAATCTGGGCTTCTTCCTAAGTGATGTAAGAAAGTTAAGTGCACTTATTTTTTTTGGAGGATAATGAGAAAGTTTAAAATCACCTGATGCCATGAGAGGGAACCCATAAACAATTTATGATGACAAGGTGTTCAAAAATTTCTTTTGGTGCATCCTAATGCCTAACAAAATACATGGCAAAGTATCTAACCAGTTCGGGCCCTGCTACTTAGCATGCAAAGTTGGCTTCAAGTGGCAATAGAATTGTTCCATCAATCAATTTTCTTATTAGTATTAAGCAATAGCATAATTATATTGAGTCCCAAGTTGTTTACAACAGCTCTCTCCATAACTTCTGACCTAGCTAGTGCTCTACAAATTGGCATCATTAAACCCTTATGGATAAGGATGTGTATTATCTAAGTGGTTCTTTTGAAGTCAGAGGGAAATTGAATGTTGACTTTGTCTTTAGCAATGGACCTTGTGGTACACGAAATCATTGTTATCTAGTTTAGTTTTTCATAAGTAGCCTTAGTCACCTTATGAAGATGATGTTAAATCGCCTGAGCTTAATCGTAGAGATCACGTTCCTGCTTGCACTTTAGCAGTGAGTTACCAATTAGAAATGATTTGTTTGATGCATTATATATATATATATATATATATATATTGTAGGGCCATCTCTCAGCAATTGATTGTTGTATGATTACGTTTGTCAGACCTTGTTGCTGCTTCAAGCTAACCAGACCAGAATTCTAGTTTGAAGCACATATATATTAGCACTCACCTCTGTTTCTGTTGTCAACATGCTCAAATAACTTTTTATCCCATACATAATTTGCTGGCCGAAGATTTTGTAATTATTGATTTGACTTTATGGTATGCTGGGCAAGGAAAGCATATATATGGGCATGGATTTGTGATGGGCTCTGTATTACCAATAGCAGCAGTGCTCAACCATCTATAGAAACCATTTCCATTGCCAAATATTTTCATAATGCCTCTCAGTACTGTGGTTTTATCAAAATAAATCTGCTGAGTGAGTCATGATCATTTCAGAAGCCAGGCAGTGTGAAACTGTCACAAGACCACCAACTTTTTTTACTATTCTCTTTGCCAGCATTTGTTTAGAGGGATGTACATGTATTTCTTGGCAATAACCACAGTTGTTAGTCCCATATACATTTAGATATTTCCACTGTTCAGAAGCAATGGCAGAATGGCAGCAGGAACCAAAGGCTTGATGTGCAGTGGCAGACATAGAGAATAACCCTATTCATTTTTTTATCATGGTATTCCATGCTCAGATTATGTTTGAGACCAAATATGTGCTATAGCTAAAGGATAAGCAACACCAGATGGAGTGCAATTACTCTCTTCTGGTTATATGGAGACTGAATGCCATATTTCAGTCTCAAGTGTTCTTGGCAATTAAAAACAAGCAGAAATATTTACCACCCCTACATGTGGTTAAAAATGCTCATCTGTTACTTTCACACAGATTGGTCCTCTAGTATTTAGCAGCTAAAACTACCTCATGTAGGTGTGGCTTTGACAAAAAACACCCATCAAAGCACCTATAGGTGGTCAGTGATGCTCATGAACTACTTGGAATCTACATGCCAAATTTCATATTTTTTACTTTCAAACATTTTTTTTGTGGATGTGTCTATGATAATACATACCCACAGATAGTTATGATTCACGTCATGCAATAATCAATTCATCAATATTATTATCAATACTGCTACAAGTAACCAAGAGTGCAAAAAGTGTTATTGTGGTTTGTTTTTGGTGGTAAGTACAGGGTACAACATGATAACAAATGCTGCTGTTGTAGATTACTCACACACAGAATAGGGGTTTTCTATATTTCAGATAAAACTCACTGTGGTGAATTAATCTTCTGATTCCCTTAAAAAATTCATTGAGCAATTCTATATTGCCTATATCAAGATGTAGAACTTTAGAAACATAAGTTATCTAAGGTTTTTTTGACTATTCCTTTTGGTTTTCCATATGAAGTGGAGTTCAGCAGTGCAATTATGACAAATAGCTGACTCATGTGGGTTTGTGCCTCAATGTCTCTGCTACATTTATAGATAAAAAAAAAATTTCTTTGTGCCTTGTCATAAAATTGCAAAGATACCCCAAGTTAGTCCTGTAGGTATGGCAGGAATACACTAGAAAAAGATTTGATGTCTCAATTATTTGCTTAAGAACAGACAAGAATATAGACAGGCAGGCAGGCAGGCAAGTAGACATGCAAACACAAAGACAGATATGCATGCCTAAACTAGAACTAAGGAAACATCTGCCCTACAGGCAATTTTTCAAAAGTATTCATAAATTGTTTAAATTGCTTGTTATATTATGTGAGATTTAATATAGTATTATAGTATTATATATTGCTTTCTATTAATTATATCATAGACTATATTAGTGGAATGGGATAATATATGTGTGTGTATATATATCAATTTGAATACAAAAAAATTTTTTTAAAGGATAGGAAAAAAAGACGATAAAATGGGGAAACTTAAGTGGACTAAAACCCAGTCCAGGATACAAACTTCCCACTTCAGACTTGGGAGACTTGTACCTTAATAGATTTGCCATACTTTTTTTTTGTATGGAATCACATTTGAATTCCTTTTTTCTTTTTCTCACAGACAATTCCTCAAGATGATGCTCAATTTGTCCATTCCCAGGGTTATCCTAAAAGATTGTATAAATTTAGATGTGATTCAAATTTCCGTTCAAAAAGAATAGTATTACTTATGGACAGATAGATACTTTCAGACTATATATATATAGTGGGAGTTTATTCTAATAACAAATTGAAAGTGCTTTTTCAAAGTATAAATATTTGTGCTTTGGCTTTAGGTGTGATAGATGAAATTTAATGCAACAGTCTTTATGCTGATAATTATATATATATATATATATATATATATATATGCAAAATTTGATGTGAATATGTTCCTTTGGGATTGAGATACAACTTCCAATGCAATCTATCAGGCGTATGGGAGTTCCAGTCATTCTTACATAGGAGTACTACTGCACTAACTGATGCACTTACACACACACACACAACACACACATACACACACACACACACACACACACACACACACACACACACACACACACACACACACACACACACACACACACACACACACACACATACACACACACACACACATGCACGCACACACGTCAATTATAATAGGATTCTTTTTATTTTTATATTTATATTGGCACAAACTAAAAGATAGTTATTGTTGACCCCTTAATTAAGGGTATTTTATTTATTCTTTCCCAACCTCTCTGGTGACAGGTTGCTGATGAAATTGTCAAGGAATTGTTGGACAGTGAAAGGAAGGGACATGGATCCAATGATGACATGGTAATAACATAATTTTTGTGGATTCTTTAGTAATCACCAAATGCTCTATCCAAAAATAAGATTTTTGATTGGTGACTCAAAATTTCTCCAAAGAAATCAATAGAAACCTGTACCAATCATTTAAATCCCCCTTACGCTATTCTCATAATTGAATCAAAACTATCTTCTACAGACTGTGAACATTAATCCTATTGTGTGCTATTAGTATGCATTCAGCAGTCTCTGGCTGTGACCACTAGCTAGGACCACATTTGGTGGGCTGTAGTCTCAGGATCATCTTTTGGAGGGACATATGTATTAGAGTTTGAGAATGCACTTAGCAGTAGATTGTGTGACTTGGCCTTCTAAAAAATTTAACTTAATGGGGTTTGACTTCAGTTAGAGTGTGTTCACATAAATGTCATTCTTAGTACTCTCACATTACTCTTGTAGCCCATCCCCCTCACCCTTCCCCCACCCTAAAATTTCAAAAAACCAGCCCTAATACGATGAGGGGGGGAAATTAGGAAGGAAAAAAAAGAGATAGTGTTGACCTGCTGGACCCCAAAATCACCCATAGAAGATTTGGTTCTTTACAGCCTTTTCCTCTGGGAGGAGTTTGGACACATATACAGCAATTCATATACCTCCTATCATAATAACACTGATGTTGTCTATCTGTGTCTCCCTCTGCCTGTCTGTCTGTCTGTCTGTCTGTCTGTCTGTCTGTCTGTCTGTCTGTCTGTCTGTCTGTCTGTCTGTCTGTCTGTCTGTCTGTCTGTCTGTCTGTCTGTCTGTCTGTCTGTCTGTCTGTCTGCCTGTCCATGCACGCATGCGTGTGTGTGCATGTGTGTGTGCGTGTGTGTGCATGTGTGCGTGTGTGTGTGCATGTGTGTGCATGTGTGCGTGCATGCATGTGTGTGTGTGCATACATATGTATGTATGTATGTATGTATGTATGTATGTATGTATGTATGTATGTATGTATGTATGTATGTATGTATGTATGTATGTATGTATGTATGTATGTATGTATGTATGTATGTATGTATGTATGTATGTATGTATGTATGTATGTATGTATGTATGTATGTATGTATGTATGTATGTATGTATGTATGTATGTATGTATGTATGTATGTATGTATGTATGTATGTATGTATGTATGTATGTATGTATGTATGTATGTATGTATGTATGTATGTATGTATGTATGTATGTATGTATGTGTGTGTGTGTGTGTATGTAGGTATGCAGGTATATATGTATATATATATGTATGTATGTGTGCAAATTCACGCCAGTCAGCTGAGAGCTCATAACTTTTCATGTACCTCAACACTAGATCATTCCAGTAATACTTTTGCCCACCTGCTGCACATTTATCATCCACAGGGGCACACATCAAGTGCTGTTTTAGTAGGCGACTGTTTTTTATCTGGGAAAAATGACCAACTAGGTGGAATCTGTGCTGGGAAAGCACTGAGGAGAGTTTCTGTTGCTTAGCCATTCTCCTGATGGTGGTGTGTCATTTATTCTTCCTAATAGGCACCAAAAGGATGATCCTGAGACAATGCATCACTAAATTCTTCAAGCAATAGAATTGGGTTTAGTGGAGGACCAAACTCTCCAGGCCATAGAGAAGGGTTGGCAATACAACATCATTGAAAATGCAGAGCTTGATATGAGTCTTTATCTCACATTGGAGATTCCGGAATCCACCTTGATCGCTGTGCCACAGATATGTGACACATGATGCCAAGGTACTGCAAATTGGACACCACCTCTACAGGGTTATCATCAGTAAATTGATTAATTGGCTCAGGCTTTGGATAGAGGTCCGATGGCAGCACTGCTAGAGTCTTAGTCTTGCTACAGCTAATGGTGAGTCCTAAATATCTACACTACATTGACACATCATCCCAAGATTTAGCCAACAAAGCCATATTATCAGTGTACTCCAAATCCGAGATTGTGGCCTCATGCTGTAGCTTCCTATGGTTGCCCACCAACTGAGCACCATAAAGGTAAGCCACTCTCACACCTTTGCTCTTTGGCTGGCCATTTTCCAGTGCCATACATATTGCCACATCAAAGTAGAGATTAAAGAGTGTGGGAGCCAGTACACAGACCTGATGGACACCACTTGTGACTACAAACTCCTCTGAAGTTTTCTCATAGTATCTGATAGCAGCCACTGAAAGCGTTAATGATGGAAATAAGTTTGGTGGGGTTGCCGTAGGGATGCAGCAACACAGTCCAGAGGGAATTGCAGTTCACAGAGTCATAAACCTTTCTGAGTTCAATGAAGCAGATGTAAATTGGCTTATGGAACTCCCTTGCTTTCTCCATCAGGACTCACAGAGAGAACAACTGATCTGCACAACCTCTACCTTGATGGAAGCGACACTTATTCTCATGAAGTAAGAGATCTGCACAAGGCTTGGCCGATTTAAGATAGCCCTAGAGAAGATCTTACTTGGGATGCTCAAGAGGGCAATACCACAATAGTTGTCACAGGTCGTACAACCTTCATTCTTGTGGATAGGCATGAGCAGCTGCTTCATCCAGTCACTTGGAACCATGTCTGTTCTCCATATTCCATCTGCAATAACCTTCAGACAGCGGACAAACTCTGCACCACCGAACTTTGATATCTCAGTCAATATTTTATCCAAGCCTGGAGCTCTTTCTTCCTGCATTTGAGAGATTGCTGCAGCAATTTCCTCCTCTGTTAGGTTGTCACTCAAGTCATTCACACACACATCATCACTCAGTGCAGAAGGTGGCTCAAGTACAGGCAGGGCATCCAAAATGCCACGCTTACCTCTGACTCACAGTTGACGACATCAGAGAAGTGTTCCACCCAACATTGTAGCTTGTCATCATCTCCAGTCAGATTTCTCCCATCTCTTGCTAATAAGGTGAAAGTAGATGGCTTAGATGCACTCTTCCTCCTAACTGGAGCTCCCTAATAAGTAATCCACCATAGCCACACTACTCTGCAGCCCAGGCCTGCTTCTCTGCTTCAGCTAAACATGCACTCCACTAGCATTTCAAGCTTTCTCAGCAGCAGCCTTACTCAACTTACACAGATGTTGATATTTCAACTTTAGGGAGTCGTAACTCTTCTCAACCCAACAGAGGAGAAGCCAAGCATCTTTCTTCTTCTTGGACAAACTCATTAGCTCATCTGTCACCCAGTCTTCCTTCTGTTTCTTAGATAGCTCAGGCAAAGTCTTGTAAGCATCACTCATGGCAGCATTGAAAACATTCCATGACAAATCAGGGGATTCTGACTGGCAAACACAATGTAAATCCTCAGCCAGAGTGGACCTAAACTGAATCTGTGAGTCATGAAACAAGTCGATTTTGATGGAAAAGAACCTTAATCTGATGGCGTTAGGCCTTAACCCTGAATCTTATGGTGGAAACAACCATTTCATGGTCAGACACATGGTAGGTGGAGAAAAACACTTTGATGTCAAGCACAGAGGAGTAAAACAAAGTGTTTACAACAAAGTCCATCATGTGACAAGGTCTAGAGCAGTTACCATTGTGGTACCAAGTTGCCTGATGGAGTGACTTGTGTTGGAACCATGTGTTGGTAATGAGGAGCTGGTTGCTTGCACCGAAGTCACTGAAGTAAAAAAGCCTAATCCCATTCTTATTGCATTCACCAATGCCATGAAGATCAATCGCTGAACTATTTGACACAAAGCTGGAACCTACTTGACATTAAAGTTACCCAAGATGATGAAAATGTCTTTTGGTGGAACAGAGGACAGGGTATCTTGGAGCAGGTCATAGAAGTTGTCAGATTGCACACTAGCTTCTGCATTGGTAGAGACAGGGTTGGTGGGGGCATAGATGGTGATGACTGAGGCATATGACAGATGAATCTTAAGACCAGCACTGATGATTCTCTTAGAGATGGGATGGAAGACACTACCTGCAGCTTCCCAAGATAAGCAAGCACATGGACTCAGTGCTATGGCAATTCCGCAAACATGGTTGGAGGGCAATCCAGAATGAAGGATGGTGGTAGAACAAATCCTGGTAATGCCACACCCAGCCCAACAGGACTCAGAAAGAGCCAGGAGCTTGATATTTTTCTCCTTCATGGTATTAATAGTAGCAAGTAGTTGTGCACTCTGGTCACCAAGGGTTTCAAGAGTTCAGATATTCCACTATGCAATTCTGGTCTTTGATTTAGCATGAAAAAAGATCAACTTCTTGATTTGGAAGCTTCCTTTTTTTCCGAATCTTTTACAGGTCCACACAGAAAAATATGGGAGCCAGTCCATCTGTCCCATGTCATGCAATGAGCAAGGCCATAGCCCAGTAACCAGGGAATACAATGGAAAGGTTCATGATGAGATTCCACACACACACACACAGAAAGTTTAGCAAAAAATTATAAATATATATATATACATAATTTTTTGCTAAACTTTATATATATATATATAATTCTTTGCTAAACTTTCAAAAACTTCATTGTTCAAGAAAATATATCAAGCTAGGTGCAAGGTCACCCCAGGCTTCATAAAATAGATTCAAAGTTACCCCACTGCAAATTTGTGGATTCACACTGTGATTATTCCACAATAAATAGTCAAGGGTTATTATTTTTAGATAATTAGTCCAAGTAATTATTCCATGGTAATTATTCTGTGGTAATTATTTTTTGCTGGTAAAATAGTTGTCTTGATAGTTTCTCCATTACTCTTCTCAGTGGTAAGTCATGAACATCTTTTTTTCTCCTTTTTATTAGCCATTTTAAAAAGGGGGTGTTTATAGTCAACCCTTTACCATGATCTAATGGTGAACTCTAAATAGTAATCACTATACTATGGTTTCCTGTATCCATTCATGTTATCTATTCATGCTATCATATATCAATATACTGTGATCACTTTTAATCACAAGTTGACTTCTTTTTGTTCTTTTATTTTTGTGTATTTATGTTTTGCTTAAGTGTGATAAAGTTTAAGACCTTTCATTTAGGCTACCAAAAATGTTACACTGGCAACGAGGATTAAACTATGGCTGCTACACCTTATTTTAGTTCACTGTCAGATTTCTAAGCTGTGTCAAAGTCTATAAAAGCATACATAGAGAGTGTCACTATATTATTAAAAGCAAATAATATTGCTGAAGATTATCAAGTAGCTATCCTACTGAGCTACATTGATGGGAAGACTTATGATCTCCTCTGCAACTTACTGGCCCCAAAATTGTCATTGGAGTGAGAGTTAGTGATACTGATTTAGACTCTGGAGAATCATTTTGAACCTAAGCCTAATCTCATTACTGAGAGGTACAAGTTCCTGAGAAAGAGCCAGGTACCTACTGAAAGTGTGGCTGAATTTATTGCGAAGCTCTGTTGACTAGCTACTTATTTTGAATTTAATGCTACCTTGAATGACTCATTAAGAAATTGACTTTTAGGAATTTGCAGCTAAAGCATCCAGAAAAGATTTCTATCCCAGAAGATACTTACCTTGCTGAAGCTTGTGATATAGATAGGTCCATGGAGGCTGCGTCATGCAACACTAAATCCATGCAGGATGTAGGAAATAATGCTAATCAGGTCTGGAAGAAGTTTAAAACTCCTCCCTCCTCACACCCTCATTTTGGGGAAGTCCCTTGCCCTCATTTTGGGGGAGTCCCACACCTACCTCAGGAAAAGCCATGCTACAGCTGTGGTAGGTCAAACCACACCGCTCCTAACTGCCTCTTTCTTAAAGCTACTTGCAATAAGTGTGGTAAAATTGGGCACATTTCCTCAGTCTGCAAATCTACAGTTATATTGCATAAGTCAAGCAGGAAGCTAACAAATACTGTGTATTCAAAGGATTCATCACCCCAGACTGAGGATGATGAAGAGTGTCCAATATTCACACTGGAAAGAAATAGCAGCAAGCACCAATAAAATGTGAGTTAAAAGTAGAAGGAAGAAACTTGACCATGGAAATTGATACTGGAGCTGAGGTCTCCATTAATGCAGAGGACACTTTTAAAGCACTACTTCCTGGTTTGACATTTTTTAAGTGTGGTTCTGAGGACCTACACCCATGAAAGTATCCCTGTGATGGGTGAAGCTCAAGTTATGGTGCAGCATGGAGTCACCACTCAACAGCTAAGGCTAGTTGTGATAGCTGGAAGAGGACAATCGTTATTAGGGAGAGACTGGTTACGAAAGCTTCTAATCATCTTACAGGTCTTGAAGTGCTCCTCGAGAAATATGAAGCACTCTTTGAAGGTGAATTGGGTGTAGTATCCGCTCCCCGAGCTACACTGGACTGGACTTTTTCAAGCCAAGGTCTGTTTCTTTTGCTATCAGAGATGCAATTGGACAACAGCTTGATAGGCTAGAGTGTGATGGTGTTATCAAGAAGGTGTCCCATAGTACCAGGGCAGATCCAATTGTAGCAGTGCCCAAAAAAAATGGTTATTTTCAGATTGTGACGACTACAAAGTGACCATAAACCTTTCATTAGAGGTTGATCAATATCCACTTCCAAATCCAACTGATTTGTGTGCTTCACTTACTGAAGAGTAAAAGTTTACCAAGCTGGACTTGTCACAAGCATATCAATAGCTATTATTGAACAAAGCATTGCTAGAGCTGATCACCATCACTACACATCAGGGGTTGTACCAGTATACTCGACTTCCATTCGGAGTGGTTTCAGCACCAGCCATCTTTCAAAGGGCGATGGATACTATTCTCCAAGGTATGACAATTGTTAATTGTTACATAGATTATATCTTTATCACTGGTATAGACAACATCCTCGTCACAGGTATAGATGACAACCAGCATTTGGAGAATCTATCAGAAGTTCTATGCCAACTCGAGAAGCGTGATCTATGGCTCAAGAAAAGCAAATGCATGTTTCTGCAGACAAAAGTGAAGTATCTAGGTCATAGAGTGGATGCTAAAGGTCTACACCCAACCGAGGAGAAGCGACATGCCATTCTCCAAGCACCACACCCGCAGAATCAACAGCAATAATAGTCATTTCTGGGTTTACTTAATTATTATGGAAAATTTATTCCTAATTTATCTTCTTCACTGAACCCTCTTCACTGTCTCTTTTGTGAGAAGGTCAGATGGTATTGGGATATAACATGTACCAAAGCCTTTGAGTTAGCAAAGAAGTAAAACACATCAGGTGTGCTCCCTACCATCCATCTTCAAATAATCTTGCAGAACCCTTTGTTTGAACTTTTAAGCAAGCAATAAAGGCCAGGAAGAAGAATGGTACCCCTTCACAGAAGAGATAAGATAATTTCCTTCTAGGATACCAGAATACACCTCAAGAAACTACTCAGCATACTCCCGCTTCACTATTCCTCAGAAGAGACTTTCAGACAAGGTTAGATTTATTAAAACAAAATTGTGAAGAGCAAGTTACTCTACAACAGGAGGTTCAGTCTCATAACCATGATCAACATGCCAAACCAAGCAATTTGGAAATTGTAAATCCATTATGGCATGCAATTTTTATTTTGGAAGTAAATGGCTACCAGGGATTTCCAACAGAAGCAAGGTCCACCCTCCTATGTGATAGAAATGGAACTGGAACATTATGGAAACATCATGTCGACCACATCCTGACTTCCGGTAGCAATCCTAACATTGACCTTACTCATCATGACATTGAAGACTTTAGAGAATTATCCTCATATGTTCCTGATGCAGCATAGCCTGTGGCTGCTGTAGCCACACCTTCTTTGACCCTTCAGTTGAAACTGCAAGTTTGCTGGCTGCGTCTGATCAAATTGATCCTTCAACCATTCTCATCAGACAGAAACATTATCCATCTCGAATACATGAGCCTCCAGACTACTATGGACATTCCGTCAAACCTTTGGGGTCTTAGTTAAGTGGGGAGAGGTGTAGTAAACCATGAATTTTAAGTATTATTCCATATACTATGGTTTCCTGTATCCATTTATGTTATCTATTCAAGCCATCATATATCAATATGCTGTGATCACTTTTGATCATGAGTTGAGTTCTTGCATTCTTGTGCTCTTGTGCATGCATGTTTTGCTAAATAGTAATAAAGCCTAAGACCTTCTATTCGTGGCTACCAAAAACATAACATAATTGACCCTTTACCATGAACGAACAGATGAACAAACAGGAGGAGTTAGAAATACAAGTATGAAAAATAATGATCAGGTATTTCAAACCTGAGCCAATATATACAAATACATCAGGAAAAGGTGTGGCCTAAAAATTATCCATTTTCATTCCAGATTCAAGTTATATTTGCATGCTTCTAGGTATCAAGGTCCATTTGACAATTCATATGTACAATAGATATATTGCAAAATTTTTTTAATTTTTAAACCTGACATGCCCACAGAAAGTGATGTATGTGCTTAATCTGAACAGCAGGTTATAATTTGTATCATACTTTGGTAAGAAAGTGATATGGCCAACTGTGATCCAGCCTATATGCAAGAGTTGTTCAAGTACCACTAATGGCATTTTATCCTCACGAACCCACAGGAAGAGGGATGAATAGGAATAACCACACTTAACAGAGAATATCCAATCCAATGAAATTCAAGTTCCTTAATTCCCAGATGTACTATTGAACAAATTATGACTAAAGATCAGTGTAACTAGATCACTTCAGTCAAAATAACTATTTACACTATTCATTTTTTATCTGTCTTAAAAGAATCACTACAAAAATACCAACACAAACCATATTTAGCACTCCAACCACATGCTACAAGTTCATGATTGGAACATATTTCAGCTTTCCTTCAGATCACTGCTTCACTACTTGCTTTTGGCGCCACTTATCTGCAGTCCAAATTGGAAAAGAGAAAATTTTCAGCACACCCAGCCTGAACATTCGGAATGGAAAGTTCCACATTGGATCCTTGTAGGAATGCCTATCTAGACATATTCTCTGAGCAACTGGTGTCCTAGTCCAACTGCTTGATCATGGGGCTGGTAAATTCCAGATCTCCCAGGAATGAACCATTTTGTGGTAATGATTGTGAACATAGATATTCTCTCTCCAGGTTGTAGTTAGCAAGAACTGTGGCAGTTGGATTGGAGTCATCTGGGTAAGGAGCTTGATTATTTCTGCAGCCTTAAGAATAACTTCCTAGCAAATTGAAGGCATTCTCTTTCAGTTTCATATCCTTCTGCATGGGCAGCTGCTAGGTTCAACTTTGTTTGGAATCCCTGACTTCCACTGAAAATTAGATAACTTTTATATGTTTTTGGTAATTTACCAATCAGACATTTTCTCTCCTAATTTCTTTCCAAATATTACTACTTGTGGCAACAGTGCTCAGGAGATATCATTATTCTACCAAATCAGCCTCCTTTAAAAAGCTTGGCTTCCCACCAATGGGAATGGCAATATAACACAATAATAAATAATTTAAGGATAAATCACATAATTACAATTAGATGTTTACATGTGTGGGCAAGTACGATTCCTCCTAGTCAGGCCAATAATATGCATGTACCAAATTAACTCAATAAATAACAAGTCAAAGCAATAAATTATACATTAATTAGTTAAAATCCATTAAGAACAATCTATTAAGCAGTGGCAGATCAAGGGAGGACACAGGGGGCATTCTATAACCCCCTCCCTCTATTTTTTCCCCAAAAAAATATAAACAAACTAGCAAATCTCAGAAAGCACAAAATTAGGCAAAAAATTTAAAAGCTGAAAATCGTTCTTGTCACCACTACAAACAAGATGAAGCCAACTTCATAACAGCAGGCATATTTGGTGATATGAAGTATAGCCTATTTGATAAATGGAAACCTCAGGAATCACTCCAAATAAAAAATGAATTATCTCTAATAGTTTTTAAAAAATATTTTTGGTACCAGTCTCTGTGACTATCTACCAATTTCTTGGGCTCTGGTACCTAACTTGCTTCTTCTACCCTTATTCTGTTGAATATCACTTCTCCTTGTGACAACGACTTAAAATATACAGCATATATATAAATTGGCTAAATCACAATATTGGGTAGAGTTCCCCAACTAAATTAATTTCTTCCCCATTAAATGTTGCTCTGTTCTCTCTCATTTTACAACTAAACAAAGGAGATAAGAGAACAGCTGCAACAGCTGCAATTTTAGGACTTGGACATATGTGTGATTCAATACTTCAGCATATAAATGTGTGTGCATTAACTTTGTTCTATATCTATGTGGTCAAGTGTGTGGATGCATAAGGTATGCATTCCAGATTGTGTGCATACATTAAGCATGTATGCATTTGAATGTGTGTGCATATAGTTCATATGTAATGTGTACTTTTGTGAACCAAGTATTCTCTTTGCAGTTTACTAGTGACAATGAATAATCAAAATGATAATGGTGTTGTGTGCATGATATATAAGCTGACATGTTCCTGTTCTAATCCTTCCAGTCCTCTGACAAGACTATCCATCGTAGGGTCTATGATGCTCTCAATGTACTGGCAGCCATAAACATGATCTCAAGAGAAAGAATGAAGATTCAATGGATCGGACTGCCTGCTAATTCAATCCAGAGATTTCAGAATGTTGAGGTTAGATATCATTACACTATAAAAAAATATAGTCAATAAATAGTAAAGGCAAATGGTCTAGTATGTGAGAAATCCTGAGTTTAAATCTAGGTCTGGCTTATTTTTTATTTATTTTTTTCCTCCTTTCCTTTCTTTAAATTGACTTTTCAATTTTTTACTTCTCCCCTCTGTGAAGTGCTTCAATACTTCCTGGATAGTGCAGTTGTAAAAACAAATTATAAATTGCAGATGTAAATATGATTACATCCCCCATCTGCATTATAACATATAAATGGCATTTGTGACAGCTTACACTGCATGGTAATAGATATATCTGAATAGAGCAACAGATTGGGTCACTGACAATTAGAACATTTCAAATTGCATTCAAGATCAGATTTTAGGTACATCTGTCAGATAGGAAAAAAACATATAAAAACAAAAATAATGATGAGGAATATTTCGAGTGGTCATACAAATATTCTCTAAAGCATGCAACACCATGGAATCATCTTTTCTTGAACCACCCACCCCCCCCCCCCCCTACCTTCCCCCCACTTTAAAATATCATTGATCGGCCTCAGCAGTGATAAATATAAGACTTGGCAATGGTTCCATGTATGTGCCTGTGAGTACAGATATTTTCAAAAAGAATATCTTGGCCAGCTAAACTCCAACCTTATTTGTAAAAAATGTATCTTGACATGCATACACGACTTCTATTAAAGATTTAAATAACCTAGGTCACTCTATGCCAAATCTCAGCCTATGTGCATATCCATGCATGTTACTGTCTGTTGGACAATTGCAAACAAAGTTGCAATTTTCTTCTGGTTGTTGTTTATGTTTATGTGATGAAAAGATTATGATATTGTATATTGTGGTGAACTTTTACAATTTTGGTTGTGTTGTTTCTTATTGGAGAAGTTAACTATCTCTATATTATTTCTGGCTAGAGATAAGAATATGATATCCACTTATCAATTTGATTTCAACGAGGCAGCTTGGCAAAAACCATATGCAGATGTATCGTCACTATGGCATCATCATTCCTGAAATGAATTCAATTAGTGCATGTGTGGTTTTGTCTATATTTTGTTAAATTGTTAAAAGGAGTTGCTATTGTTTTGCTTGCCTTCTTGTAGTAGTCAAATAGATTACATTGGTTACCCCAAAGTGTGTAACTTCTAATACTACCACTAATATCAACCAGATGGTGCACCTCCATGTTGACGATGTGACTGATATTGCTCTGGCTCAAACAGCTCTTCTTCCAGGACTAACACCACTCTACCATGGAACCACCTTAAATTTCTGGACCAGCTATTGATGCCATACAAGTTATAGCTATCAGGCTACCACCATTCTGGAGTCATCAATCTGAGACCTGGTTCAAACAAGTTGAAACTCAGTTCCAATTAAAGAATATCGATTTAAATCTGGCAAAATTTAATTATGGTATTCAGGTATTGGATAATGTAACTGCTGTTGAGGATAGTGCAATAATAAACAGTGCACCAGAGATTAACAAGTATGACACCATTAAAAGTGCTCTGATCTGTCTTTTGCCTTACCCAAGAAGATAAAAATGCAATGTTTTTTGCCATTGATGGACTGAATGATAAAAAAACCTAATGGATTGCTTCACTACATGGAAACACTGGTAAAGACTACGCAATCTCTCATTAGATGTGCGATGTGTCCTTGCTTGCAATGCTTCCTTCGACATACATTATTTGGCCATTGAAGCTGATTATATCATGTCAGTCAGACCTGGCATGACCATGGATGGGGAGAAGGTGGTAATGTTTGTTCTACACAATCCTCAAAACTAGCTTCAATGGCACATCACAAGATTGAGAAATGTTATTATCATAAACAATTTGGTAAGGAAGCTAGTAGGTGGAAGGGCAATGGCTGTCCTCTCAGTTACTTTGTTCACACCTTTAAAAAAGGACACACCAACTATCAGGATACTCAACCAGAGTTAATGCAGTTAAACATTATCAATGGACAGATAACAATGTATGCATGGGACAGGAATTCTGGCCAGAATTACCTCGTAGACTCAGGAGCTGTAATCAGTGCTTTCCCTGCATTTTTCAGCGATAAGCGCTCCTCACCAAAAATTCAGTACTTACAGTAAATGGATCCAAGATAAAAACATGAAAAAAGGTATATGATGTTGAATCTGAATTTCTGATCAGCTACCTTGGAATTCATTCTGGCAGATGTTCATGAACTGTGTGCTGATTTCTTCATCACCCATCGTATTGCCATTGACTTAGCCAACAAGCAACTCCTTCATGTTGATAGTGATGCTTCAAGCTATCCATATGCAATGAACAACATAAACTCAATAAATGGCCTGCACAAGGTATCAGGAAACAACTTTGACCAAATTGTCTACAGCTTCCCTAAGCTACTTGTTCCATGCTTCTCTGGCAAAGAAAATAAACATGGGTATCAGTAGCAGATGAAGTTCACCTTCGTCCACACTGCTCCATTTTGTCCCAAAGCAAGATGGAAGCTGGCAAAACTGCATGATTATTGTATGTTGAATTGTATCACCACTGATAGTAGATACCCCATCACGCATTTAATGGATTTCAATGCAAGACTTGCAGGCAAACTAATACTCTAGAATCATCCTTGTGTGTGGTTACAATCAGATTTTAATGGCAACTAACTAATAACGAAAATGGCAATAATCACTCCTTTTGGCTTATGGGAGTTTCTCAGAATGCCTTTTGCAAAAATGCTGCCCAGGCCTTCCAAAAACTTATGGAAAGTGTCTCTAAAAGATTCTCTTTTACTTTCGTGTCTCTTGATGACATCCTGGTTGCAAGTTCCACTCAGTATAAACATGCCACACACCTCTGACAAATCTTTAGCAATTTATCTACAACAGTCTTATTGACAACAAAGCCCAATGCAATTATAATGCTACACACCTGAATTTCTTAGGGCACTCCCTGTCTGCACAAGGTATCGTTCCTCTTCCATAAAGAAATTTCTGACACAAACCATCAAAAAACAGCTTCAGGAATTTCTTGGTTTGGTCAATTTTTTTCATAGATTTCTTCTAAATCTTGCTTCTAAGTTGCTCACTCCATCACACCACATGAGGGTATGATCAGCATCAGTAGTCAACAGAAATAGTTTGAAACTGCAAAGACTACCAGGGCCAGTGCAACCCTGACCTTCAACCCCCAGGCAAATGCTGACACTGCCACTTCATTGAATGCATCTGATGTTGCTGCAGGCCAAGCTGTAACAATTTTAATGTGAGGTCTGGAAACCAATTGCCTTCTTTTCCATTAAAATGAAACTTGTGGAACAGAAATACACCGTGTTTGATCATGAACTCCTTGCAATATATTTAGCTGTGAAGCAGTTCCGCCATTTCATGAATGGCCGGAAGTTTGTAATCTTCACTGACCACAAACCACTGACTTTACTACTTCTTGCAACACAGACAGGTCACCACGACAAACCAGACATCTGTTACTCATAGCAATATTTATTACAGACTTCAGACACATCTCTGGCAAAGACAATGTGCCTGCAGATGGATTGTCACATTCTCCGCCACTCCCAGATATTTTTCCATCTACCTCTTCAGTGAAGACTGGCCTCACAGTGGACATTGACTGTAGCAGTTTAGTTGCAGCATAAGCTATGTCTAAAGAAATTGTAGCCTACCAAACCTCCACCACTGGAATTGTGTTTGAGGATTTTGCTTAACCTGCACTCGCCTGTAATGGTATGATTCTCTGCGATATTTTCACTGGTTGCAATAAGCCTGTAATTCCCAAAGAGTCAACCCAGAATCTTTTTATGGTGTACACAGTCTTTCTCATCCAGCACACTGTCCGTCCCACTCAGATTCTTGTCTCCAAACACTTTGTATGGCATGGGTTGAGATGTGAAATCCATCATTGATGTCAACTATGCCATTACTGTCTACAGTCTGAAATCCAATGACTTATACATGATCCCCTGGTTTGCAGATCACCTCCAGCTAGTCATTTTGACAGCATTCATGTAGATATAGTATGCCCTCTCCCCTCATTAGAAGGAATGTCATACCTCCTCACCCATCATCGACGGATTCAGCCATTGGCCCAAGTCAATTCCAATGGTTGATTCTACTGCCCTCACATGTGTACATGTTTTATTTTACCACTGGATCACACAATTCAGCAAGCCTGGAGACCTGACTTCAGGCAGAGGCACTTAATTCACTTCTTCCTTATGGCTACAACTCAATTCTGAGCTTGGCATTTCTATTTCAAACAGAACAGCTTATCATCCACAAGCAAATTGAATGTTTGAACACCTATATCATCAGCTCAAAACTTTTCTCAAAGCCTGGATGACTGGGCCAAACTGGTTGGATGAATTACCCATGAGGTTACTTGGCATCAGAACCGCATGGAAAGAAGAGGTTGGGTTTTCAGCAATACAATTTTTGTGTATGGCATGGATCTTCACTTACCAGGTGGGTTTTTCACAATATCATCCTCAAGGGAGTTGCCAGACACTTCTGGATTCCTGCAACACCTGAAAAAGACTATGCACAATATACTACCTCTGCCTCCAGAACATCACAGCCACTCCCAAGTATTCAACCCCAATAATTTGGCCACAACTGGTTATCTCTGTAAAGATTCACATCGGTAACCACTACAGTGCCCTTACCAGTGCCATACAAAATTGTTAGGGTTGAAGAGAAGCATTTTGTGTTGGATATCAATGGCAAGCATGACAACAAATCCATCAACTACTGAAAGTTACCCACAAAGCTAAAGATGAAGTAGAAATAAAAGACCACTAATCCCTTTGGTCCCCCTATAGCTTTTAGTGGTGCCACCTCTTGTCAACTTAACAGTTAAGTTTGTCGGAATTCATATGCCTCTCATTAGGGAGGGTCATTGTAGCATTATGATGGTGCCATCATTCCTGATATGAATTATATTACATTGTGTGTGACTTTGTCCATCCTTTCCTTGTCAAGAAATAAATTGCTAAAAGGAGTCACTATTGCTTTGCTCATCTTCTAGTAGTAATCTAAGAGATTACATAGATATCACTAACTTAAGAAGTGACCATATTTTATATCGGAAGACTTATTAAGAATGCCTAGAACTACTGAACATTGCTTGTGCAGTGGCCTGGTAACCACACTTTCAATCAACCACCATAGAAGCTTGTAATGAGCAAGCATGCCTTTCATTTTTATTTTTATATGTTTCTGTCTAATTATTAGGAGGAAGTTGCTGAGATTGAGCAGAGAATTGAGGAAAAAGATGTCAAACTGGAAAACCTCATTGTACAGGTCTGTGTTGTTTATACTGTAATAGATAACCATTTTAAAAATAAAAAGGGTACAGCATTTGCTGCTATAATTGTAAAAATGAATAGTGAAACAAAAAAATGTGAGGGATGGAAGATGGATGGCGTGACACAGTATCACACACACCATAGCATATGAAATATGAAGGTTTGGCCTATTCGTAAGTTTATCGACAATTATCTTATTAAGATGGCATTTATTTTTTCAAAAATTTCCAGATACGTTATGAGGTGAATTTCGTATATTGATTATAGTGCATGCTACTGCAATCAGCATGTAAAAGTATGCATTAACTTGTGTAATGGTGGAGGCACTTCAATAATATGACCACTAAACTAGCCAGAATCAGCATATTTATGGATAGGGATAAATCCTTTGGGAGACTAATTGCTCACTGTAAAGAAGGCAAGACTGTAGAACATTAGATGATGTTGCCAGTTCTTAGTCAAATAGCCTTGGAATGCTATTTTTTAACAACTAAAAAAATGTTTAATAACATGTGTAACGATTACTGTAGAGGCATCAGGAGTTCCTCTGAAAGGTCTTCAAATAAATAGTGGATGTACGGGGAAAATATTCAATTGTCTCAATTTTACATTCGTATCTTTAAACTCATGATAAAGTAAGCTATCATTTTTTCATTAGCACTGTGAATATATAAAAAAAAATTCCAGTAATTAAGAGGGGTGACAATGGTATAATTAGGGTGGGGATGAGAGGGGATGAATAGGGCACCCAGACTGCATTGAATATAACTTTTAGTATATCCCTGTATATGAGCCATTATATGCATAGCATTAGCTGTATAGGTGTAATCACATAGCATTTCCCAAGTCTATTCTGATGACGTGCTAAGTCAGGAATGCTATCCTATGTGGAAAAATATATTTTTTATCACCTGTTCTTAGTTAACAGAGAGAACAGGATGATACTGTACAAGAAGGTTCTCAGAGTTGAGAGTACTTCTAGCATCAAATTAAATAAAAAAATTTTGACATACGTAGCTAACTCTGGGTAGATAATAGGCGAAAAAATATTAGGAAGTGGTATGCTTAGTGAGTAAAAAAAGGATTTCAAATTGGGTACACACACTGAGCTCAGCTTGTTAACAGGCATAGGATGCCTAAGTTCCCTTGAAGGAGCAATAACAATTTTTTTTAAACCAGATTTCTCTCTTCCTCTCTACCCCCCCCCCCCTCTCAAATAAAAAGAAATGCCAAAAAAAAAACATTTGGGAAGGCAATATAACGATAATCCCAATAAAATTCTGACCTAAAGTTATTAGCATAAATTTTACACATTAAATTTTCCTTCTTTCTTTTTCTGTGCTCTCCCCTACCTCTACCTTTTAGTGACATTGTCTCCTTACTCCTCTATATTTTATACATGCAACATGGACAGATTATAAAGCACAAGTTAGGGATCTTTATATATCAAAAAGTGAACAGACGGATGTTATTTTAGATTAGGTACACCCTTGGGGTGTCCAAAACACCCAGTCTTAGGGTACCCCAGTGGAGAACCTGACAGCAAGAGCTGATACTGGTTTAATACCCAAAAAAACGTGAATTGAAATAATGTAAAATGTAATATAATAATGCACTATTTTAATTTGCAATAGAAACTTAAATTACCTCATGGATACAGATAGTGAGATATCAAATGAAAGGTGTGATTCTGCTTTTTCCTGTGAGCTATTAGAATAGGCCCTGTATATGCCATGGTGAAAAAAAATTTTTTTTAAAATATAAACGGTACATAGGGATGATGTATCAGCAAAGGGTGCAAAAATTAGAATCCAGTGACAGCGTGTGTTACAATATTCACTACTTCACTGATTCCTGTGGGCTTAATATTCTACACGATAGTGTGATAGTCTGTGTTCCAAAATTCCTGTAAATTTAGATTAATTATTCTACATGAGCTGGCTACAAGCAAATTGAAGCAATCTTTCGGCATCACATCTTACTCACTACGTGAGAATGTGGAAACAGTGAAGTAGGTAATTTTGTAACACACACTGTCAGAGTTTCTTGTTTCTGCACTTTTTGCTGATACGTCATCCCTATGTACTGTTTATATTTCTTTTTTTTCACTTTCACTTGTTATGGTAAGGATAATGTCATATACTAGGCCTATTCTAATAGCTCACGGGAAAAAGCAGAATCACACCTTTCATTTGATATCTCACTATCTGTATCCATGAAGTAATTTAAGTTTCTATTGCAAATTCAAATAGTGCAGTTATTATATTACATTTTACACATCATCCCTACATATTGTTTTTATTTCAAAAAAATTTTTTTTTACTTTCACTTGTTTCCTTTTGTTTTTGCACACTGTAAGATAGCTAGCTACAGTACTGGATTGGCATCTTGTATATATCTGATTGGTATCCACAAGTTTGAACATATTTTTTACTTGAACTTGTTAATATAACATCTGTACCAATACCCAATAGTTCTGCATGTAGATGAATTAGTAGTGTCAAACATGGTGGTGTGAACTTAACACTGCAGCTATTAATCAGGGATATACTTGTGTATAAATTTTTGTCTACAAACTGTTGTGTACCAATTTTTTTTTTACAAATTTTTTTTGTACAATTTTTGTGTACTAATGTTGTGTACAAATTTTTATGTACAAATTTGTTGTATATTAATTTTGTGTACAAATTTTTGTGTAATAAATTTTTTATATACAAATTTCCAATTTTTGTGTACAAATTTTTGTGTGCAAATTTTGTGCTAATATTTTTTTTGCAAATTTTTGTGTACAAATTAAAAAAAAAGAAGTTTTTTTTTGGTATAAATTTTGATATAAAAACTTTTGTGTACAATTTTTTGTGTCCAAATTTCTGTGTACAAATTTTATGTACAAATTTTGTGCACTAATTTTTGTGTACAAACTTTTACATACAAATTTTTCTGTACAAATTTTTACACAAATCTTTCTCCACTCTGCCAACCCCTTTGGGGTTTCCCTTCCTTGGTGAGACTACAATTCTTTGGTGCTATACATAAGGGGTGGGTGAGGGGTATATGAGGCATAGCCCTATATATAAATGAAATATTATGATGCACTTCTAGAAATTGATGTTATTTTGAAATTGTTTGTGATCAAATTAAAGTGCTTTGTAGACACAACTTCCTTTAAAATGTCCTCTGGAATGGGATCAGCTTGCACATCACTTGGTGGTTACTCATGAATAAAAAAAAGTTTGTTTAATGTACCTATGCCATACTGGGCCAAAGATCATGAGAGAAATCCTTGAAAATTCTAGCATGATGAGAGATGTGTCACACACTGATGCATAGACAAATAGACACACAGATACTACCTTAATTATAGTAAGATGCTAACATAATTGGATAAATATCTGCTTATTTTCATATCCATTTCTTTATTACATGCCTAATAGATTCTCTCTTTCAAGAACTTGAAGAAGCATAATAGGGAGATGCCTTCACTTGTGACTCCAGCTGGTAATTCTATCATTGGACTTCCCTCCTTCATTCATGATGATTACAGCTATTCCAGTGACAGGTTAGTGATATTTCTATCTCCCTTTAACTGCCTAGTAAATATTAATTGTGTGATTAAACACATTTTTAAAGAAACCTCTCTGGTTTGATCTCTTCAATGAATAGCTGCAACTTCACCACAATTAAATGCCCACAGTCTTTGTAGAAATTTAATTTGAATTTTGTATGTCTCATGTCTCATGTCTCATGTCTCATGTCTCATGTCTGTGAACTGTGTAGGTTGTTAAACTTGAGGTCCTACTTGGAGTCCTATAAAGATATTAACAGTTGTGTTAGCTATATATATTGCATGAATAACAATAAACTGGTTGGTGTCAAAAAGCTGTTCACATATAAATGTGCTATCAATTCTATTTTCTGGTACTTTAATATCTCCTCTGACTGTGTGCATAAATTCAATTTAAATATTATTTGGCTAAGTTCTAATGGTGGAGATAATAGTGATATTACATGGTGTGTGCGATGTATTTACCATTATCATTGAAATCTCATTTTATTGTGACCACTGGTAAATATTACACTAGGGCAAAAATATTTAATCATAGTGACATGTGCATTAAATGGACCATCATTTCTAAATGTGTTTAAAGATGTCCATATCTTGGGTGTGCAGTACGTACTCTTTAGTTTATTTAGAATATGTAATATTAGAGTTGTCTTAAGGATGTACACTAATCTTATTGTTGCCTCAAGATTATATCTTTACAATACACACATTACACAATTAATTTCTAATGGGAATCCAATATGAGTATGAGGTGGGGGTGGCTGCTGAGTTAGAATCAATGTATAGAGTTGATTGAGTGTAAATACTGAATATTAGTTTATGCTAGACAAATATATTGTAGGTCAGAGTATGATTTCACCTTTCCAAATGGCTTTGAGGTGGACATAGACACTTTAAAGAAGATGGGCCTTGATTTTGGTTTAAGCAATGGTTCCTGCTCCAGGGAAGACCTCAAGACAGCAAAATCCATGCTACCCAAAGAAGTAGGAATGATCCTTGATGGTAGGTCACTGTCAATCTTACTGTTTTGTTTTCTACTTTGTCATTGTTATAGTCACTACTGATATAATCACATAACTGTTGACATTGATTGGAATGCACCAGCTTTTGTGCTTTAATTCACCTACATGTATTTCTTGCTCACTTTGACATTTCAACTAATCTGTATAGTAACTTTTTTTCCTTCCCTTTCCATATGAATGTTATAGACATGGTGTTGTCAAAGAATCTCATGATAAAGAGAGATTCACCTCAGATTACAGGGACCCGAAACTTTCATTCCCTCTGCTCGACTCCAAGCAACAGTGATGTTGGCCAAGATTTGACTGCTATAAGATCCAACTCCTCTTCTTCTTTCACCAACACTGCTCCTACTAACAATAGCAGTATTTTCAAAGCTAGTCATGAAAAGGAACTGACCACCACTTTTTCTGTGGAAAAGTCTCCTTACTACCCTGTGGTGAAGATAAACAAAACTGTGCTGGTCTCTACGAAGTCTCCAAGCACTAACTTTGTCACAACGACATCAAACGTCTCCAATGAGCTGTTCCACACATACTTGCAGCAGCTGCTACAAAATGCAGCAACTTCTGAGCTTCTCTCTGCACCAGTTCATCAGGCTGATGGCAACGGTGATAGTTAAATGGCCAATGAAGGGAGCTGTAACAGACTGTCATGTAGAGATGTAGAAAACAATCTATTATTAGTTACGCATGTTAATTGAGATAGTATCCTATATATAGTGCTAACTCCCTGCCAGCCTAATAACTGCTTTTAAAAACTTTTAAACCATGGGTCCTATGACCACAACTTCAGTTTCATTCTGACCAATACAAGCATAATCCTCAGGTAAAGGGAGATCTTGGATTTTCACCAAACAGTTGAACCAAAAAAATGGAAATTTCTTATGTTTTAATGTTTCAAGTTAATTGTGGATAAAAAAAAATGGGGCGGGGGGGGGAAACTCAACAATGACCAGGAGTTCACCCATGGACCTTAGCGCTGGTGGTCAAAGGAAGTTTCGTATGGATAACAAGAACAAGATTCCCAAGAAAGTATTTGGCAGATTTCTTGTGCAGAAATATTTGAAGGGTCCATAAATCTCAACCCCATCACGCAACTGTAACCACCAACACTTTCACAATATCCAATTAAAAAGTCAGCAACCCCCTTCCCTCCTCCTCCTCTTAAGGAATTGAAGAAAAAGTACATTTTTAAAAATCCTCCTGTGTAGGGTAGGGTGAATATGATTTTAGCCAGTATAAGAGTGAGAAGAAGTCAACTGGATCATGAAGTCTGCCAAAAGCTTCATGCCTAAACTCCCTTTCTATTGATACATTTTGATATTAGCTATCAAAGTAAAACATTGTAAGTATCAACTGATATTAAGCTCATGGAATTATAAACGTGTACTTAGCTATTATATTGCACTTTTCATGTGTTCTTTGACAAGAATACAGCAACAAAAATGTTGCATCCCTTTTGGTAACCAGGCTGAGCCAAGGTTAGTATAACAGCAGCTTTATAACATAAGTGCTCATATGTTCTGTTACTTACAATACAGCTAATAAACAAATCTGCTTAAAATTATAGGAGTATATTATTGGCTTTTTCAATAAGTATTTTGTCTACCATTCCAATCTTATCATGTAGTTATAGCATATAAATTATATTGCCAAAGCAAATTATATTCATAAGTGAATTTAGTGACCAGTTATGCTTTTATTCTGTTACTCATGATTACATTCACTATCCGCTATCCAGAAAAATGTCACTGGGCATAAATGCACAACTTTCATCTAAAATCAACAATGCCTAAGGCAAATTTCAACCTATATTCATGTGCATACATGTTGCTCTCTCTTAGATGAAAAATGACATGATTAATGCAAGTGAAGCTGCAATTAGCCTCTAGTTTAAGTGATCTTTGTGGACATATTTAAGTGATTCTTGCTATAAAAAAAGGGGGAAAATGACACTATCTGAGAATTATTGCTTATACTCTCAAAATGTTTAATACCTATTCATAGCTATTAAAACTACTTCATATAAGCAAAATATGGAGAACTTATATACAAGCATACATGTAAAATCACTCTGAAGGTGTTATTTTTTTAATGGGGGGAGGGGGGACATAGCTTGACAAAGGATAATCTATGTAAGATGAAGTGTGGGTATAGATTTTTCAACTTCCTGTTAGATATCAGAATTCAAGGTATAGAAATACCTGCTACTCTTTCTTTCTAGTGGAAAAATTTTGGATTTTTTGTGGGTTACAAACCAACATTGTTAGTTTTTTTATCACATCAAAAGAAATCACCTCAAATTTAAAGCCCTATTGATAATTATCATTTACTGAAAGGCTAATGAGCACGGTAATATATGTATATATGTATGTATGTGTGTATGTATGTGTGTATGTATGTATGTATGTATGTATGTATGTATGTATGTATGTATGTATGTATGTATGTATGTATGTATGTATGTATGTATGTATGTATGTATGTATGTATGTATGTATGTATGTATGTATGTATGTATGTATGTATGTATGTATGTATGTATGTATGTATGTATGTATGTATGTATGTATGTATGTATGTATGTATGTATGTATGTATGTATGTATGTATGTATGTATGTATGTATGTATGTATGTATGTATGTATGTATGCATGCATGCATGCATGTATGTATATATAATGTGTATGTATATATATATCAAGGGAGGAGACAGCACATTAAAAGTGGGGGCTGAAGTTTGTTCTTTTTGAGGATAGATATTTATCAAGGTTTAAAAAGGTGGGGAATCACTTTAAATTGGAATAGTGTGCTTAATATAGAAATATTTAATAAAATAGGAAAATTTACTAGCTATAACTGTTTAAAATTACTTTTCCCTCTCATCAATGATAAAAGTTTTATCATATAAACTAAATCTAAGTCAAAAGGTGTCCATAAATTTTTTGGAATGTATAGGAACACTCAATAACTATGTTTCATTTCTGTCATTATAGAAAAGTTAGGACAATTTTGCCCAAAGAAATGTAGCGCAGGCAGAACTGTATTAAATATATATTTATGAATTATGTGATAACTAAGTGAATTCTGTGCTTATAATAATTTGTACTTATTTAGCCACAGGTAGATAACCTTTGGACAGCTGCTTTCCCATGAGAGATATAAAGCTGGATTGTGATAATTTTCTGTTCTTGTGAAGTCAATAAAGTTTTCCCTATAACTGTTAAAAGTAGCTCCATGCTACACTGGTGTCAGAAGTGGGATGGCACAGTTTTATTTTATTTCCCCCAGAATTACCACTGAGGAGTTCTCTCCTGCTTGGACTAGGTTTGAACTAGTTTCCACAGCAAGGGAATGGAAAACTGAGAAGCAGGTCATGATCCTACCAACTTTTCTAGTGGACGATTATGTAAAACTGGATGAGGCTATCAAAGCTAGTATGAAGCTGTTAAAAACAACTCTGATAAAAAGGGTAGGGTTTATCAAGGACCCCTAACAGCAGGAGAAATATTCATCTCCTGCTGTCAGCATGCTAATGAAAACGCTGAAGACTTCAAAAATGATCTAAGGAAGCTATGGAGATTGAGTATACTTTCAACTTTGAGACTGAGGCAAAACTTGTACAGGTTATTAATGCAATCAGCAACCATGATCCATTAAGGAAACCCAATGTAGAAATGCGCTACAAAAGACTGGATCAGATGACAAATCGCATAAAATCTTTGGAAACAAAACTTCAAGCAGGTGCTGAAGGTGCTTCTGATGTATACTACTCCTTATGATACTGCTGAAGTGGGAACATGTGAGATATTCACAGACAAAACAAGTCTGTCGGGTGTAGGGTGAATCAGGGCACTTTGAACAAATTGCCCTCAGTAAAACTACAACGGGTCAGCCCCATCAGCGGGAGGCTGGCCAAGAAAGAAACTTATATCCACTGATCATCACCACCATCTAGTATAAATTCTATAATCTATGCAAATGGCCTCTTTGGTCAGGCACCCAGGAAAATTCAGCTTGATTTGGGTGGAGCTGTGTCAGTTGTAAACTATGAATCATTAACAGATTCATACCATCAGAAATAGGTTGAATCAGCAGGAGCAGTGGGTATTAATGGTATGTCACTGGATGTAGTCAGATGAACAACAATAACTGTATCGTTGGGATCATTCAATGCAAAACAAAAGTTCACTGTGATTCGTAATTTAACAGCGGAATGCTTACTGGGTGCTGATTTCTTAAAGAAAAATGGGGCAGTAATGGATTGCAGAAATAGTGTCCTTTCCCTTGGGAAAGACTCATGTTTTGACATTCCAATATATTTAGATGATAGAGTTAAACACCTAGTCCCCCCCCAACTACTTCAATAGCAGTGAGAGCTCCTATGGACATGGAGATTCCTGGATGTGTGATACAACTAATTTGTGGTGAACTACAGGGAGATTTAAGCTGTTTTGGTGAGAATAAAGAGGTACTGGTGGAGCCAATAAATGGATCACCACCTACACACATATCTGTCACTCAGACACTGAGTTGCATTTGTCTGGAAACCAAGTAGCCTTGCAGATCATGAATATCAGTCCCATCCCAGTGACCATTTACAAAGTATGAAGCTTGGAGAAGTCATTCCCAGATACAATGTTCTTCTGGTAGATCAGGCAGTATCAGCCATTAAGCATGAACGCTCTTCTCCTGAAATTAATCTGGATTCTACTGATTTGACAGAATCTGAGGAAAAAAAGAGCTTTTTGGTCTCCTTACAAAATTCTCTGATCTTTTTGCACCCAGAGGAGGTCCTGTAGGTCAAACCACTATGGTCAAGCATGCAATCTTAACTGAGGGTCCACCAATAGGACAGCAAATGCGCAGAGTACCTGAAACACTCAAGAATGTGGTTGACAGTGAGGTAACTAAGATGTTTAAACAAGGAGTGGTGAAAACTGATAGTAATCTATGGTCATCTCCAATAGTAATGGTACAGAAGAAAGACGGGTCTTGGCATTTTTGTAGTGACTACTGTAAACTCAACTCTATTACCCACCATGATGCTTACCCACTCCCCAGGATTGATTCTATTTTGGATTCCCTCAGGAATTCCACCTACTTCACCATTCTTTACCTTGCCTCTGGCTATTGGCAGGTGGAAGTTGAAGAGCAAGGTAAGGAAAGGACTGCTTTCTCCACTCCGAAGGATCACATTGAGTTCAATGTTATACCATTTGGTCTCACTAATGTACCTACGACAATCTAACAATTGATGGAATGTGTGTTAGCAGCATTAACAGATGAGCAGTGTCTAATATATTCGAATGATATTGTGGTATTTAGTAAAACTATTCAAGAGAATCTCCAACATATAACAAATGTGTTTCATGTTATGAAAATTACTGGTGTGAAGTTAAAAGCATGCAAATGTTGTTTGGCTAAAAGGGAAGTAATTTATCTTGGACATATAGTATCCACTAAAAGCATTTGCCCAGATTCTGCAAAAGAAGAAGCTGTCTCCTTGTACCTTATACCAAAGGATGTCAAAGAGCTGCAGCAATTTTTAGGTCAAGCTAATTACTAACGTCAATTCGTAGCCAACTATTCCAAGATCACAGGACCACTCCATATGTTCTTGAGAAAAGGGGCAGACTTCCAGTGGGAATCAAACTGCCAAAATGCTTTTGATGACCTTAAATACAGGCTAGTAAGCTCACCAATCCTTGCCTTCCCAGATTTCAGTTGAGAGTTCATAATGTACATGGATGCATCTGACACAGCCATTGGTGGTGTCCTCAGTTAATCCCAGAATGGTCAAGAACAAGTTATCTCCTATTGGAGCCGGCAGCTGCAAAAGGCAGAACAAAACTACTCTATAATCAAGAAGGAAGCCTTGGCCACAGTCTCAGTTGTTCAGGAATTCTACCCTTACCTCTATGGCTTCACATTTAAGCTGGTTACCAACCACAACCCACTTACTTCTTTGAAGGGTTTTGAAGATGCAGGAGGATGCCTTGCCAGGTGGATAATTTTCCTTCAACAGTTCTACTTTCAGATGGAATACAGGCCAGTAAGAATAATAGTAATGCAAATGTTATTTCTAGGAGACCCTTCACAGATGAAGTAGTGGCTCTGATCAAAGATCTGACTACATATATGAATGCACTAAAAGGAAATCAACTTTCTGATGTTCAACTTGCACCTGGTGTCTAAGCACTCAAGGAAGGAAGGCCTCCACCTACTAACTCAGCCCCTGGATTAAGGAGAGTGTTTCTTCAAGATGGAATTCTGTGCCAAAAATTTCAAGAATCATCATCAGCAGCAGCTAATATACAACTTGTAATTCCTGACAATATGTAAAAGATAATTCTCCAACAACTCAATGATAATGCAGGGCACTTAGGTGTATGCGGAACAACAAAAAATGCGAAACAATGATTCTACTGGCATGGTTATGAATTTCATATTGAAAAATGGGTGCATGAATGCCAGCAGTGTCTGAAATGCAAACCCCTGAACCTGTTCCACAGGAACCCCTTGGGAAAATTGAAACCAATCACCCATTTGAGAAGATAACTTGAGATATTATGGGACCATTATCTACAAGTTCTAAAGGGATGAAATACATTCTAGTAGTGACCAATATTTTTAGTAAATGGGTTAATGCTTTTCCCATAAGAGCAACGGACACGAAGACACTAGCTACAATATTGGTGGATAAGATTGTTTGTTGATATGGAGTGCCATTTAATCTCCATAGTGACCAGTGAGCCAAGTTAACCAGCAAAGTGATATCAGCTCTTTGTGAACACTTGGGAGTTAGGCACACACAAACGACTGCTTATCACCCACAAGGAAATGGGCAGGTGGAACATTTCAACCGAACTTTGGAGTCAATGCTATCCAAAATGGTTAAAGAAAACCCAAAAAAGTTGGGATCTATACATTCCAAAAGCTCTGCCACTCCATTAATCTACCAGATATTCCCCTTTTCGTATTAACTTTGGTTGATCACCATCCCTTCCAGTTGATATCATGTTAGGAAGATTACCCTTCTCTAATGAAGGAGAAGAGAAAGAAATTCCAGTATTTGTGGAGAAATCAGCCATTCCTTGAGAGGAGTCTGTGATGACATTCCACAAAGATTGAATGAAATCCATCAGTGGAACAATGCAAGATATGGGAAGAAAAATGCAGGAAATAACTTTTCCATAGGTAACAGAGTGTGGCTCTATATGTACCAGCCATAAAGCAAGGTAGAAAGAAGAAACTTTCACCTCTCCAGCAGGGACCATACATTATTTTAGATAAGATCAGTAGTATGACCTTTAGAGTGCAGTGGATTGGATCTGCAAAGACACTGGTGGTTTATAGGGATAAATCAAAAAATCTGTTATGGTGAGCCAATACACAGGATTCCAAGAAGTACTCAAGAAGGGTCTACTCCCACTGGACACAGGAAGAGACAAATGTATCCAACTATCCCATCTCCATCACTCATCTTCTAAGTGGTGGTGGGCTCCAAGTTCCAGATATCTTCTTTGCCCCCAAAACCATCCTATGCTGATATAGTCACAAGAAGGCAGGGAACCAGCCCAGCAGCTAGATACACCACTTCCTTGAACTCTGGACAGCAACCTCCTGATCATCATGGAACTCATATTTCTTAATGGGTTTTATGAGGACACAACTGAGTGAATTCTGTGGTTATTATAATTGGTACTTACTTAGCCACAGGTAGATAACCTTTGGACAGCTGCTTTCCTGTGAGAGAGATACAGCTGGATTTTATAATTTTCTGTTCTTGTGAAGTCAATAAAGTTTTCTTTAAAACTGTTAAAAGTAGTACCACCTACTGAAGGGCCTATTTTTAATGTTGCAGAGGTAACTAGGATTATTAAATGTAGATGAGAGAGCTGGTGTACAGTTGGCAGCATTTGTTTGAAAAAATTTTTATTGCTGGACAAATTTTTTTTATTTAACTCATTTTCTTTAGTTCAAAGTTACACAGCTAGATTAAAAAGCAGCTGTTTTCTCCTCCTATATGTATGTGTGTGTATATATATGTATGATTATATGTATGTGTATATATATGCATGTATGTATATATGTATGTATGTATATATACATGTATATATGTATAGGTATATATATATATTAGAAGACATATGTAACATGTAACTATGTAACTGACTATGTAACTATGTTCATCCATTTCTCAAAATCCCTCTGTTAGATTTTGACCAAACTTTTAGGGATGGAGGAGACCTACCCTGAGATGGTTTTATGCCAGGTGGCATGCCTGGGAAAAAAACAGAATTTGTCTGTCTACCTGCCTGCCTGCCTGCCTGCCTGCCTGCCTGTCTGTGTCTGTGTCTGTTTGTACCATCATTCCGGCCAAACCAGTGGGTGGATTTCTCTGAAACTAGGCATGATGACAGGTTTCAACCCAACTTAAAACATGGGCTAAAAATTTCGAAAAATGGTTACAATGGTGATGAGAAAAAGCCAATAATGGTAGAATTTTATCCTATATTGGCTGAGTGCTTTCTGAGTGGTTTCTGAGTGCTTTCAGAAACCACAATTATGTGCATTATAAGCCTCTTTACCACTGTCAGAATGCCCTTAATTTAGAAGGGACCGTCATGCTTCATCAGTATATGGTTAGACATGATTGGCTGCAACTTGGTTGGTAGCTATGAATAGTAGCTCCAGTTGATTGTAAACAAATTTTCAGTTTTGAGTTGACAGGTCCTGAGCTATCAGGTTTTCAGCTGACATATTTGTCTCCTTTTTTTTTTCTTTTTTTTTAAGTTGATAAATTTTATGTTGAGAGTTTTCAGTTGATAGTTTCACTTGTTTGGGATAACCATTTCTTTGAGCTGTGTATTGAACTTCTGGCTTCAGAAGGAGAATAGAGTATGAAGAACTCATAAATAGTGTGCCATGAAAACAAATTCACTCCAGACAATTTAGACTGTGGCATAAAGAACTATCAACAACCAAAAAAAAACCCTGCTGCTTTGGGGTAGTAGCTGGAGATAGGAATCCTTTGCTCCCACCTACCCCCCCCCCCCCCCCCCCATCCACCCCTGTTCCAAACCAATTTTATTGTGTGGTAACAGCTGGGCCTCCTATTATCATTGTGTGGCTCATTCTAGCTACAATTTCAAAACAGGAGCATGCACCATAATTGAGGTGAAATGTTTGTCCTTCATGCATGAAGACTATTGACTTATCAAAAAAATTTTGACGAAGGTAAGCCATGACGAAATAGCATAGCTATGACATCACTACATCCCCCTTACACCAGTAAAGTTAACATGACCCTAAGTATATAGGTACTACACTTATGTTCTACATATAAGTTTTTCATAAGATGGTGAGTCAAGTAGTTTTAGACCAAGTATCTTTATATCTGAGTAGGTGGTTGAACAACTCCGAGTCTCAGCTTCTAACAGTTCCCTTGGCATTGTGTCTGATGGCTTTGGAGGGGTCTCGGACTCCACTACTGTTACTGTTGGCATTTCTGCATTTTGTTCTTGTGGCACTGTATCCACAGGTTTGGGGGTACTATGTTCAGTAGTTACTGTTGGCTTATTTGACACTAAGTCACTTCCCGAAGGTGTAGTCGGTTTCAATGATTTAGATGGCCACCCTCAGTTTTGATCAGATAGGATCGATCATCGCTCCTGGAGATTACCCTCCCTTTAAACTATACTTTCTTCTCATGGCCTAGAACATGAACCTGTTACTCAGCTAACATTGGTTGTAGCTCCTTGGTATGTTGGTCACCATAAGCCTTCTGTTGACCCTATAGTGTATTCATATGGTCTTGATACTCTTCTGTAGCTATCTAGTTGCAATGGCTTGGAAGTATAGTTGATATAGGTTGGCTGAACATCAACTCTGCAGGGCTAGGTAATGTTGTATTTAATGGAGTGTCTCACATTCAGAAGGGCAAGGTCAATGTTACCATCAGATTTGAGGTAAATCTCGATAAAAGGTTTCAAGTACCTAATTTGGCATTCTATGAATCCATTTGATTATGAGTACCTTGGACTGGTTGTTGTATGCTGTATACCCCATTCTGCACAAAATTGATTGTATATTCCTTGATACTGTGGCCCATTATCAGACACAATCGCTCTTGGAACACCAAACATACTGAAGATCTCTGTTGTTGCAATTACTACAGCGGCAGATGTAATGGATTTTAGCTCTTTGATGATTAGGTAGCAACTGAAATAATCAGAGATAATGAGGAAGTTTCTCCGCCCAATTTTGAATAGGTCTGTCCCTAATTTCACCCATGGACAACCTGGTTTCTCATGCAATTTCAGTGGTTCCCTTGGCTGTTGAAGTTGGAGTTCCTGGCAGAGTTGGCATCTTTTGCATAGATCTTCAGTTGGTGTCAGAGCTTTGCTTGCAAAGACAACAGAGCTGTTACCCTGGACCAGAGCTGCTCCCAATCCCTTTGATGATACATCTACTTCCAGACTGACCTCCTGGGTTGGGTCATAGTACCTCAGACCAATATTAGCTGCAATGAGTTGCTTGATAAGCGTGAATGTATGCTGGTGATCCTCACTCCATTCAAATGGAGTATCCACCTTCAAAAGGTCTCTGAGGATGGCAGTATGGTCTGAAAAATTAGGCATATGGTTAGACAGGAAGGTCACCATGCCAAGGAATCACTGCAATTCTTGCTTGTCCTGTGGAGTTGGCATGCTTGTGAATCTTCCACTTTCTTGGGGTCAGGATAAACACCTTTATGTGTATATTGCCTGCAGAAAAAGGAGATGCTGTTTGCCTTGACCACACATTTGCTTGAGTTTAACATCAGATGCTCCTTCCTACTACTTATAATAGGTTGATAAGTTGCTCATCATGCTGTTCCTCTGTGTCTCCATATACTGCTAGATCATTGCTAATGCTGACAATACCTTTACATTGATCAATGATTCTATCCATATGTCTCTGGAAGAGATTCTGGCTGACACAAAGCCCAAATAGTAGGCAAGTGAAGCAGTAACTTCCAAACGGAGATCAGAAGGTAGTGAGCTCTTGTGATGTGGGTGCTAATAGGACAATCCAGTAACCGGCCTTTGCATCAAGTTTTGTGAAGTACTTTGCTTTTGTAAATGCTGGGGTTATTTCCTCTATCATGGGTATCTTGTGGGGGCATCTTTTAAGTGCTTGGTTAAGCTTCTGTGGATCCAGACACACACGGAGGCTTCCATCCTTCTTAATGGCATATGTAATTGATGAATATCTGTCTTTGTGGTTTGTTACTGGGTGTATGATTCCTTTCTCGATCATTTTTTAAAGTTTGGCTTTGATTTTGTCACACAGATGGATTGGACATCGGCGTGGTGTGTCTATGAATGATGTTGCATCAGGTTTTAGGTGGAGTTATTCATTGCCCTTGAAACATCCAATGTCATCATAACAATCAGGAAACCATTTCTTAAGATCCTCCATGCTCTTTATTTTTGTTCCTGTTGGAGGCATAGGGTGAATTTCTTCCTGCACAGGTATTTCATTTTTGAACTAGGATTGATCACTTGCAGGGCTGACTGAGTGGTTTACTGCATCAATATTCAGCTTCACCAAACCAAGTAGCTCACATGTTGCTAACCCAACCACTGCTGGTCCCTGTACATCAATCACATAGAACTTGTGTTTTGTGTATGTTTCCTAATTAATTCTGCAGATGGCAAGATTGATAGAACCTAGGCACCTGATCTGGTGGCCACTGTAAGATTTGAGTCTAGTATTTGGTTCTGGTTTCAAAGCACAATGTTTTGGGCGACTACTGAACATTTGTTTATATGTTCTCAGGGGTAGAGTATTTCCACCAACAAGAGTATCCAACTTAATTCTCAAGGGACCTTCCATGTTTGGATTAAAATGGCGTGTCCTTAGAATTGTAAAAGCTTCATGTGCAGGTGATTGCAAATCAACATTGCCAATGTAGATTGGATAGAATGATCTTGTGCACTCCTCACCCTCATATGCACTCACATCAATCTCATCTTGTGATCTTGTACCTTTCTGGCTGCGTGTGGTATTGGATTTAGAACACCTTTTTTTTCCTCGGTACTTCGGCTGATGGACATCCTGAGGGTCAGGGTGTCCTTCTGTTTTGTGACAAAACTTTTTCCAGTACCTTTGATGCCACATGCCCTACACTCCATATGGTATGCAGGGCATACTCTCAATACATGGTGTAGCCCACAATTACTGCATGCACCAGTTTTTTAAACAGCATCAATACTACTAGTAATTGGATGGGCATATATGGACTTGAGTGAAATTTCTGAGGCTTGAATGGCCTCATACTCCCTGCCTTTTGCAAGTACAGCTGACACTGGATGTCCTTTTGGCTTAGACAGTAGTTCCTTTCGAAATTCTTTGAATAGAGTAGACAAAATTATCATCTCAATGAGCTTTCATTCAGCTCAGCATTATCAAATTCACATTTGGTGGTTTTTTTCATGGAGCCTTGACACAATCTGTTATAGTCTCCTCTGATTTTTGTTTCATTTATGACAATTCCAGGTGGTGCACTCGGTAGTTTATCTTGACACTGGCATCTAACTGTTCTTCTAGCAGATTTCGTAACTGTCTTGGGTCTCTTTGTTGCTCTTCTGTGAGCCCAGATAACAAAATTTGCCTAATTCCTTCATCTTCTACAGAAATCTTGATTTTGATGGCTTGTTTGGTCAAGTCATCAATCTTTATATCCTTTAAGTAGAGGGTCATTCATGCCTTGAATGCACAAAAGGCTTCTGCTAAGGGCTCATGCTTCCAGTCAAGTTCTGGCATTTTGCAAGATATGGCAGCCAGGAATAATAGCTAAATTGTAGTAACAGTTTAGTTCAGTTTATTGACGCTGCCACCATGTAGTGATAGTTGGTTCAAACAACAAAGTTTTATTCAAATAAGTAAGATCAGAGATACACACAACAGCACCAGTCACGTGACAAATCACAAGGTAAGTCATGACACAATAGCATAGCTTTGACATCACTACAGTGCATGCACACCAAGATAGAGGGGATATGTTTGTCAAGCATGTATGAAGACAATTGACTTTTCAGAAAAAAAGTCAACTAAGCAGACATTGATAATAAACCTAGCTACACAACAAGAAATTATGAAAATTATGAGTCTCAGAGAAAATTAATTTTGCTGGTGAAAAACAATAGCAATGGTCTAAGCTCAAAGCACCATAATCAGTTGCACCTTCTTCACAGATACAAAATATAAGGGATAAACCAAAGAATTTCAGAAAAAAAGTATGATTGCATTTAACTAAAAACTAACAAGACATGTCATCATGTGAGACATTTCTAACAACATGATGTTTCACTGTAAGACATGTCCTCCTGTAAGACGTATCCTCCTATAAGACATGTCCTCCAGTAGGACATGACTGTCCCCCATAATATATGACTTCCCTCAAAAGTTGTCTCCTGCAAGACTTGTACTACAAAAGACATGTCCACCCTTAAGACTTGTCCTCCTATAAGATATGTCCTCCACTAATACATGTTTTAATGAAAGGTATGACTTCCTCTAATACATGTCCTCCGGCAATACATGCCTCTACAAGAAAAGCCATCCTATAAAATTTGCACTCATGTTGAACATGTCCTCCAGTAAGATATATCCTACTTCAAATCATGTATTTCATAATACCTGTCATCTCATAATATATGTACTCCTGCAAGACATGTCCACCTGTAAGGCATGCCCTTATGTAATACATAGCCTCCCATAATACATATCCTCCAGTAAGACCTGTCCTCCAAGCAAGACGTGTCTTTCTATAAGACAAATTATCATGCAAGATATATCATCCTGTAATACATGTACTCCTGTAATACATGTCTGCATATTCAGACATGTCCTTCTATAAGACATACCCTGAAATAATACCTTTCCTTCTGTAAGACATGTCTTCCAGTAAGACACATCATCCTGTAAGATATGCCATCCTGAAGTCATGCACTCCTGCAAGACATTTCCTCCCATAAGGCATGTCCTCCAAAAAAGCAAGACCTCCCTTGAGACATAAGCTCCTGTAAGACATGTCATCATGAAAGACATGAATTCCAAAAAGACATGTCCTCCCATAAGACATGTCCCTCCTTAAGACAATTTGGTGACCACAGCCCACCGAGTGGGCCTAGCAAGCAATGCGGCCGAATGCCCCAATTGCATGCTAATAAAAAAAAGAATACTATACTGACACTAATTTCTATAATCAAACAAACCTGATACAATAAATAGACCTCCCACCTTAAAAAAAAAGAGAAAAATAATAAAATGAAAAAGCAGATTACCCATTGTTGTCAAACATTAAATGCATCAAGCATATGGAACACTAGATTGTATGTGCTGAGATCCAAGTGCTATGCTTACCGAAGTCATATGCTGAATAATATCCATTACTACTGTCAAAGAAACCTCTTTAATAGGGGAGGAGCATCACACTCTAGAAGTCAGAGCTGCATGTTGTTAGGCATGGTTGGCTGCAAGTTATAGCCCTGAATAGTTGTTCCAGTTTTGGTTTACAGTTCTTCAATTTTGTATTAACAGGTCTGGAGCTGACAGGTTTTCAGTTAACAGAATTTTCACTTCATTGGTTTTTAATTGATATATTTTCAGTTGGTAGGATTCCAGTTGACACATATACTGTATTAGGATAAACTTTCTTTTTCAAGCTGTGTGCTGAACTACTGGGCTTCAGAAGTGGCTCTCTTAAATAATCTGCCTGCCTTCAGCCCATTAGTGATATGACAACAGTGGTGGTCAGAGGAAGTTCCACAACAAGAACAACAACAAGAACAAGATTCCCAAGAAAGTAACATGACTCACACCAGAACTTGTGAACTCACTTTGCAGATTTCACTAAATTGTATAATGTGCTTACCCATGTGTAGTAGGCCTTGACTCCAGAATGATACTGGAACAACAAGTAGAATTTCAGAAAAAATAGGCAAACTTTCAAGAAAAATGGGTAAACCTTCAGGAAAAAATAAATTAATGACCTTCTAGTAACAGCTTTATCCACACCTCTCAAGTTTCACATATTAAAGTTGTGAACTGTTAATGTTTCCAATCTGAATAATAATGCTATTCTGTTATTTTGTTTTTACCAGGGAACTCTAACAAGTTCATAGTCTAAATGTTACTCTCTTGGGTATCTTGTTGCTCTTATTAAACTTCCTTTGGCCACCAGTGGGAAGGTCTCCAGTTCGACTCCTGGTCATGGTTGAGTTTTTTTTCCCCCATTTTTGAATTTTTGAATATTTTTTTTTTTTTTTTTTTTTTTTTTTTTTTTTTTTACAATGATTAACTCATTTATTGAGTTGAAACATTAAATCATAAGTGAGCCAGTTTTTGGCTGGAAATTTCCACCAGTCTTGTTAATGCTGTAACAATTGTGTTTGTCAGTGAGCATAATTAAGAAAAATAGCTATATTGAAAAGAAAAATAGGTAAAATAAAAGAAAAATTGATGAATATTAGGAGCACAAAAGAAAAAAAGGCAGAAATTCTAGCATCATCCCGCAAGGCCTACCCATGTGGCTAGTGTACTGCCAAACCCTTAGACTTGAGACAAATTGGCTTGCATACACAACTTGACTAGTGGAGTAACTTCCCAATGTTAAAAGCCAATAGCTGGATTCTGAGGCCTCAGGATACTAAAAACAGAAGATTAAATAGGTGATGTGAATCTGCTCCTGCAGAGGAAAAAAAAACTGGTCAGAATAACACCTAATGCTAATTATCTCAGTTAAATAATTTAGCAAAATTCTAAGGGAATGGGCATTAACCTGACTGGTCATGGGTGAGTTTCCTCCTCCCCCCCCCTCCCCGCCTCCATTAAGTTAAAACATCAAATCATGAGTGAGAGGTTTCCATCTCAAAAAGGGGGAGTGGGGGAGGAGAAGGGCAGCCCTAAAAAAAAAATTTTTTTTTAAGCAAATGAATAGTATTTGAAGTGCTAAACCCATTTTAATTGGTAAAGGGTTTGAAATGCAACATCTTCGGCTGTTCAATTATTGACCACCACTTCCACCCAATTACACTTCACTTCAACGTCTGGGGTTGAAGTTCACATTACACTCAGCGGTGTACTCAGATTTGGGATGGAAACTCAACCGGGTGGAGGGAAAGTAGCTTCCTCCACTGCAGCAGCCACTTCTGAAAAAGTGGAGGGAGAAAATAAGGAAATGCTGGGTAAGAGTCCCCCTAGAGTAAAGGCACCTTCTGGCCCACCCTTCACCTTAAAGAAGTGGAATGCTGTTGCCATGTGGCAGTGGGACGTTGAGTGTGATACTTGTGCTATATGCAGAGTTCAAGTTATGGGTGAGTCAAGAAACCATGCAAAATGTATATCACTTTATTGTGTCTGCTAGGACCATAAGATTATTCTTTAATTCAGAGATTTTTTATCTTTTCTGTGGGCTTCAATTTAATTACTTATATATTTTTTAACTGTGGTGGTAAAACCTGGAGAAGCATAACTGTGTTCTGTCAACAACTTTAGCAGCTGCTTCTACATCTGGCTGGCCTAATAAAAAATAATTACACTTGTTGGTCCAATGATTCACAGCATGTGCTGTGGAATTCTGTTCCAATGCTGGTGGTATTGTCAAGTTCAAGCCTCTCCTCATTGGTTGACCACGATTTCAGCTGCAAGAATTAAGTGGTTATGACAGTTGTGGAGTCACATGTTTTATTGCTCATGTTTCTGTTCAGGTGTTTTATCTTCTGTCATTTGTCGTCATTGTAGATGCTTGTTTGAGATGTCAGACAGATGGAAAACAGGAGGAGTGTGTAGGTGAGGAGGTGTGCTTAGCTCCTAGCGTGTGCTGTCCATATCATTTCTCCTCCACACCATAACTATTGGAGTATGTGATTTGCTTGATATAGTTGATACAGATAGGCTCCCTTTGGCGGAATGTTTTTTTTTTTTTGTGAATGAATGTATTGTATCCGGGATTTGATACAGGATTTGTTGGCGGTGTGGGGGAGATGTGTGGGCGTCTCATGCAATAGGGGGGGGGGGGGGGAAATGCAACAAAAATGGTGCTATTCTTTCATGATCCAGAGTTTTTTTTTCTTTTCCCTTCCCCCCCTCCTTTATCATGCCACCTTAGCAAAGGTTTATTTTCACTGTGTGTAGGCCAAAAATCAGGGTTCCCATAGTAGAGCAGTGAATTTAGCCACACCCAAAACACACCCCTTCATTAATATGTAATTTTCCTTAATTTAACGATAGGATTGTATTTTTCTGAGAAGTTCAGTTAATTTTTTTTTTTTTAATCTTTATTTTTTTACTTATAAATATTTCTCTCTTAACTGCAGTAAATGTAAAAGATATCCATTCCCTCACTGCCTAAAACCTCTGTGAATGTTATTAATAATCGTCACCACATCTATATAGCTGAACCAAAGATAGATATTTCTCCAAAATGTAACCCATAATCTGTATTAAACACTTGGCCCAAATTTCATCTGAATAAGTCCTGTAGCCTGCTGCTTCACTATAGACTGCTGCTTTAACATAAGCCATGAATTCATATTCTCATTGGTGGTATTCTCCAACTCTCAGCATGGTGAAGTACCTTCCATGGTGAACCAACTGCCAAAAAAAAAAATCAATTTATTTCAGCCAGCCAGGCGCTAGTGCGCTCTAGAGACGACCATGAAAATGTTTATGATTTTGTCTCTCCACTCAACAGAGCCCTTTTCCCCTAATCTCGTTAGCCAGACCCTTTACCCGCTGAACCGCAAGCGGTTTTTGAGAAAGAGTCTAGTACAACTCTTATTTGTTTGTACTAAATCCGTCATTTTGACAGATGACATGTGCGAAGCATAATTGGCATAGGTATCCTCCCACCACTTCTTCGCATAGAAAAAGATTATTCCACTTTTAACTAAATAGCTAGTTTGCATATCACTTCTTTTTCTTTTTTTTTTAAGTTTATGCTCTCCCCTGTCCCTCCCCGCTGGTAGTTTAGAGGGTAAAAGGTCTGGCTAGAGAAACTACTTCCCCCCCCCCCCCTTCTCCTCATGCCATTTACTTTACGAAAAACACTGTGTAAGTACACTGTGTCACTGAGAGAAATACCTTCCCTAAATGAGGTCAGACCAGGGGACTTCTATTTCCTCCTTCCTTCCCCCCCCCCCCCCAAGGGTTTTTTTAAATATTTTTTTTTTTATCATTTTTTTATATATATATTTTTTTATCTTTCCTCTCCTCCCCCTTTTTTCTCTCTTTTTCTTTCCTTCTTTTCTTCAACCACTTCCCAATTTTTTTGCCTCACTAATGAGGGGGCAGAGAAAATTGAGACAGATTATATCTTATTTTTCTGCTGATTTGTAGCACAATCTTTCTGAGTTAAAACCGGACGAGCAAGTTATATGCATATGCCTTTACTCCATTATAGTGTGACTACAGCCCTTGATTGCATTCTAGTCACAGTGATAATTAGCATGTGTATTGTTGCATTTCTAAAGCATTGTACCTGCTGACCAGTCTCTACTTTCTACTTAATATATGACATTGTGCATATTGAGGTAGGCTAGCCCTCAAATTTAAAAAATTAATTACTGTCAAATAGATCTTTTTTTCTCCTGTAGCTGCAAAAGAATAATGTATTTTACGAATAGTTCGAAAGAGCTTTCGAAAAAAACCACATCAAAAATGAACTACTAAATTGATGCATCTTGGGATATTCGTGTTCCAAAGGCTCCAACAATACAAGAAATCAAAATAACAATAAAACCAACTGTTATGCAATCTTCCTTGAAATGTTCAAGGTTTGAAATACTCTATTGATAACTCTGGTGGGCACTGCATCAGTTCAATGCTCATTTATTTGAATGAAGATGATCAAACAAGACTATGCAACCACTATCACCTTGGTGATCCATTGCAGACTAAAATGAATTGTTATTGAAGGGCTAAAGTTAGGTGATGCTAATGTTGAGGAAATTTAATGTGTTTAAAGAGCAGAATCAGATAATAATGTTTTTAGCATTAACTTTGAATGTTAATTTTAATGATAATTACCTCATGCAATGATGTTATCATGAAGACCATCATAAACCATTGACAATAGCGCCAAATTGGGATGGGGGGGGGGGGGGGGGGGGAAACCCAGTGTGCCCCTCTCTTCCCCCTCCTCTGACCTATTCCCAGTATAGCATCCCTCTGGTTGCAATGCTCACCTCAATATCTCACTTCAAATGTAATTACACTTTAATAGTAATTATAGTTTGCCCCTGAAGTTGAGGAAAGCACCAATTGCCCCCTGCCCCACGTAGATGAAATGTCCCCATGAGAGTGTGCTGGCTCTGCTTTACCTGCTCGCATGCCAGCTTCCTTGTCTCTAGAGTGAAGTGCTTGCTCAGGTAGAGTCATTGCTCAGTGCATGGAGCCATGGAAGACAATGATGCTGTAGAGCATGTGGAACTGCCCCCACTGGCTCTGCAGAGCTACTGAAAGCACTTGATGTCCAACGGGTTTGGTTATTAGAGGGTTTTACTCGGGTAATTCCTACCCGATGCCAAGGGTGGAACAACTTATTCATAGATTCAGTGTGCCTACTTTCAAAACCATGCTGGATCTGACCCAAGGGTACGAGCAGGTACCAATAGAAATTTAAATTGGTGAAGGTTCCCCCCTCCCCTGGGCACCTTTTGGCAATTCATTGCAATGGGAAGGAAAGGGGGGACCCCCCCTTTGTTCTCTCTCCTCCACCACATCCATTGCAATGAAAAGGGGAGGGGGGGGGGGAGTCTGACCTAGGATTAGAATTCACTATTTTGTGTCCTAACCTATGAGACATAGCAACAAAACACACACACACACACACACACACACACACACACACACACACACACACACACACACACACACACACACACACACACACACACACACACACACACACACACTTAAAAGTAGAATAAGGAGATATAGACTTTTATAAAAGTGCTGCATTTAAAGCCATTCCCCACTCACTCTCAAGTGCCTATGCCAAATTTGATCACACTCAAGTGCCTATGCCAAATTTGATCACAATCAACCTAATCAACTCAAGCAGACTGACAGGTAGAACCATAATTTGTATACATACATTCCGAATAGTTGCAATAATTTAATTAAGCTATCATAGGGGATGTAACAGTGTTTAAAGAAACCTCCTTCATTGGCTTTATCTCATCACAGGAATATCACAGAACCGAGAAACCTTGTGTCCACTATGGACTAGAGTTGTTGTTGTTTTGTTATTGTTGTTTGTTTTTGGTTTGTTTTGTTTTGTTTTGTTTTTGGGGGGGGGGGGGGTTTCTCCTTCACATTATCTGCCTAAACCTCTTACTTTTTTTAAAGAACATCATTTGATGGACAAAATCCTGTACAATCTGAACCACTGTACTGTCCATATCTTTCTCCTCATCCTCATCGCTGTCTTCAGCATCCTACTCTACCTGTAACCTGAAACTCTTCCATGCCCATGTTGTAATGCATTGAGGACATCTTCCACCATCTCTTACTCACAGAGAAGGAATGCCTATATGAAGCAGTCTTTTGTGGTGTTAGACTTGACATCTTTCCAGGCTGGGCTGCAGAAGTCGATGGCATCTATGAAATAGCTTTCTTCGAAATTGTAGTGGCATTCTGCTCCCTTTCACTGACTGAAAGTTGGATGATTCTGTTACAGAGATGGACCTGTAGAAGCCCTTGAGGTTTCTGATCATTGCAGCATCAGAGACAGGGCTGGATCAATCTGGAACTTCAAGGAAGAAGGGAAGACATGAAGGGGAAGTATTGCTGTGTCGTTTAAACTTTATTAGATTTTAATCCCTAAAAATAAATCGTGCCAACTGGCCACACCTTTTCCTGTGAGTTTGTGAGGCAAAGCAGGCCAAATATGGTACTTGGTCAAGACCTCATCTACTGCAATTTGCAATTTTAATGTCTGTTCGCTATCTCCTCCCAAATTTCAGGAGCAATCGTCCTGAAATTTTCAAGGTGGCCCTGCTTAGGGAAAATATGATTAGGGCTAGGGTGTAGATCCATTAAATAAACTTTCCTATTCATGAGTAACCACCCACTTAGTTGTAATAACGAACTCTTATGTTTCTACACAGTGAACAATTTGTTAAAAATCAGACCCACCCCCCCCCCCCCACCATTCCAAGTGTTCCTAGACCTGTGTGCCACAAATAATCATTGTGATAGTTCATGTGTAATCTGATCCCATTCAATAGGATATTTTGAAAGGAAGTTGTGTTTACAAATCACACAGGAAGTTCAAAAGGACACCAATTGCTAGAGATGCATCATAACATTTACTGTAGAAATGGGCAATGTGTCCTATCCCCCCCTCTCTCTCTCCCCTCCCCCCATATATGGCCACACCTCATCCTCTGGGTGTGTCAGGCCAGAAAAGGTACCTAAGTCAAACTTCTTCCAATGCATGTGGTCATATCCTAGGCAATGTCAGGTGTGCCTGTTTGTATTTATAATTATAATCAGCAAACCATTATACTAAATAGCCTCCAACAACTTACCGTGTGGAGATTATCTATGCATGTTGACTGTCTATGCATGTTGACTGTCTATGCATGTTGACTGTCTATGCATGTTGACTGTCTATGCATGTTGACTGTCTATGCATGTTGACTCTGGCCTTAGCCCTTCATTTCACTATGTGAAGTTTTATTTCTGCTCTGATGTGAGTTGCACACAGACAGATGTTGATTGACTGGTGTTGGTGCTGTGTTGGTGCTGTGTTGGTGTTGTGTTGGTGTTGTGTTGGTGTTGCTCTGCAGTGGTGTGGGGAGAGTGCAACCATTCCTTCCACAACTGCTGCATGCAGCTATGGATCAAGCAGAACAACAGATGTCCTCTCTGTCAGCAGGAGTGGGTCGTGCAGAGATTTGGAAGCTAAATCAATCAGTACTGTTCTTAATGTCTCATTTCTCAAAGTTTTGATTCCAGACCTTCATAACTCTTGTGTGTGATGATTGCATGCAACAAAATGCAATGACGTTATTATTATTATTATTTATCACATCTGCCTACACAGCAAGCTGGGCTGCCCTTCTCCTGTGCTTGTTGTTTGGTATGTTTTGTTAGTTGCTTCTTCTTTTTTTGATTGTTTTTTTTTTTTTGGTTTTTTTTTTTTTGGTTGTTTTTCCTTCTCATGCAACATACATATCCGTGCATACATACATAGACAACACAACACATACATTCCACACCATCTATACCCATCCATACGTACATACATACATTGCTAATGTACTTGCACATGTGTATTTATAAAGTGCACTAGTGTGGTAGAGCAAGAATTGTGGAGTGCTTCTTTGCTCTTCAACAAGTGAGGGGAGAAAATCTCAGAGAGAACAAAGATTTGGGGGGGGGGGGCATGTCAGTTTGTTCAGCATTCTTCCTAATGCTATAGTAACTCAAGTCTACATATAAATCATGTTGTTGGTAGGGAGTGTCATACTATACAACACATGCAGTCAGACAGCCTGTCACGTTTGAGTCTTAACTCCAAACCATTATTTGCTCCTAAACAAAAAATTTAAACTTTTCCTGGGGCGTTTCGTGAAAATATCAACCTATGTTCAACACATTTGGCAATTGAACATTACTGCAGGCCAAGTTTTGCTGCCATTGATTGGATCCATTGTGTGTGGGAGTGCCATTACAAACACTAATTATTCTACTAAAAAAACTAACCATTAAACATCCACACACAGCAACACTGATTTACATGACTTCATTCTGAAGAAATACATTTTACTGAACTAATACAACTAAAAGTGAAAGAGAGTTGAGGCACTGTCAAACTTGAGAGTTGAAATAAAATGTGTCAAGAACTTTACATAATTGATAAGATCACATCACACTCAAGCCAACGAAAGTGTGTTGTGCTATTTCACCAGATTGAGATGTTGGCATTTCCTAGGAATACAAGTGATGAATGAACACAGTTTCCCTGGGATACAAGCCACACTGCTTCAAGCTCGAGTTTTGATCCATATCCAGAACAGAACGCTTGGGAAAGTGAGTGAACACTTCATGTTCACTGATGTTGAGGTCACACTTCTTCTCTAAAAAGTCAACTATATCCTGTGTCAGAAAGTGAGAGAGAAAATTTATGGGAAAAGACATTAAAAAAATTAAAAAAAAAAAAATTTGATAAGAACTCACTTGTAGGATTGCTATGGCTGGCACTTCAAACAGTTTTCTAGACAATTAACAAGTATACATAAGAACTTACTCGTATCAGATTTGAACTGAGAAATGTTTTTTGCAACCGAACTCCATCTGGGAAGCGAAACAGTATCTGCGAAACTTCATCTTTATGAATTCTTCCAGAAACCACTTGTTCATCGAGTGTACTCCCTCCAACGACATCCTCATGGCTGCTGTTCGTTATGGAAGCATGACCGCTATCACTAGCAGTGGCAGACTTCCCTCTTCTCACTTCCTCTATCCTGCTGTACTTCCTGTCATCACTGACATCGCTCCCACGAGCATCCTCAAAATGTGGACGCTCTAGCTCAATGTTATTGATGGCAGCGCACATGGGGTCGATGTTTGTGCGAGACTTCTTCACCAACGACACAGTGTCGTCATCACTGATGGTACAGCCTCTCTTTCTGTTCACTGCCCTGAGCTTGCCTTTAGCTTGTGTAGTCACCATCTTCCGTTTGGACAAGGGAGATTTCGACTTGACAGTTCTGGCGCTAGCTGTGACAAGCTTTCCTGGAGCATCACTGTCGTCGTCAGAACTCAGTGAAGCAGTATCACTGTTGTCACTAGAGATGACCAATGGCCTTGAATTCATGTCCTTCAGGGAGGCTCTTATGGCAGCTTCAAGTTGCGACTGCTCAGATTCGTTGGCTAGACATTCCTACAGAATCAACAACAAATGCAAGATTATTAACTGAGGTACTTGCATGCGAAATTCTGGAGTTTAAAATAGTATTTCAGAAAAATAGATAATAAAAATAAATATATAAATTTAAAAAATCATACAGTACACTCCATTCAGAAAATCCTTAACTATGTGAAAGAGAATCTCAAAGGGAACAGCACCCAAATTATAGACACACTTGCCATTAGTGTAGCTTAATCCTAGTTTACGGCATATTTTATAAGTGAGCCAAATGGTAATGATCATCAAAATATTGTCTGCTTAAAACCTTGGAAATTATATGCTCGTGTGCACCACTTCGGTACTACAGTAGATATTCAGCCACACCTGTTTTTGGTATATACTCATAACTTATACAAGAAGATGTATTGTGTATCAAAACTAATGCATCCATTGGGATTGATGGGTGGGGATGAGTTCTTCAGCCACTAATATTCTGTAATCTATAAAGAATTTATGCAAGCTTGTTGTACAAAACTTATGAACAATTTGTAAGGAATGTTAAAGTGATATCTGCAGAGCATTATTGCATAGGCCTAACTCAGGTAGCTGACTCCATTGAGCAATCCAGTCAGCACTGACATAATCCCCCTCCTTCCCCTCAGAACCGTATGTCGTTGGCTGTACTTAATGTGCAGACTATTGTTCTCTTCTAGAAATCCACCAGAGCACATGCTCTCTGTTTCTCCTGTGGAGGTGCCACATTCCCAAGACAAACATCTTTCAACAGCATCCCCGCTTCCCCACCTCATGATGTGTGTGTGGGTGGGTAGGTGTGGCTGCACAGTGGCATTGATCAACCTGCTTATGGTTCCAGATGAACCCCATCAACAGGTAGCCCCAAATTTCCCACCCTCAGTGATATATCACTGAATCTTGACCTGAACGAGGCTACATTGGACAATTGACTGAACATTCCTCAGGGGGGTTTTCCCTCCATAGTTTTGTCTCCAAACCATTTCATTGTTTGCACACATTTTACATCCTACTAGTGAAGACTGGCCAATAGCAATTTCTTGTAAATTTTTTAAAAAGAGGAAAATGAATAATACGAAAAGTAAGTGTGGTTTATAATACGCCACAACATCATGCAAGAAAGCTTTGCAATGACAAAGACAGCATCTGCTTATAGATAACTATTCCACTTACTACGCCTTCTTCTTCGTAGGGATTGTTGACAACAAACTCTGTCACTTCTCGAATGAACTCATCGGCAGTCAGACAACCCCACGTCACCATGAGTTCTCCTGCACAACAACCACACAGGTGGGCACCAGGTAAGGTGTAGTAATATAGCTGAACCATGACCCCCCCCCCCCCCCCACCCACCTTTACCAGCACATGTGATACTGGAACACTGTAGCTGTGAATTGTTCATTAGTTCAGGAGCGTGGATGCATAGATTGATAAGGTGGCTGACAACTGAACCCCTGGCTGGCATTAGAGAATGCAGCTAAGGCTGTGCAAGAGCAAACAGAGTGGACTTGTTTCAAGTAAGACTTGGGCGTGGAATGCTTGTTATCCTACAGTGCCATTATTCTGAAAGCTAGCAGTGACAAAGAGAGGTTTGCTGGTGTTATCCCAGCCCTGGGCTACGCTTGAGTCTGGAGCATGTGCACAGGTCATTACTGGTGGGCTAGTGATGGGCTAGTGGTGGGCTAGTGGTGGGCTACTGTCCTGGAGGGAGGGCTAGAGGCAAGCATATTCATGAAGGCACTAGTGGGCTACTAAAATATCCATAATGTGCTTCCACTGAGGCCATACCCACATGCATGCATGCATATGACTGGGTGAAGCCATGAATGAGAACACATCAAGCACTAGACATCACCGACTGACTCTACCTGTTCTCGGATCAATGACAGTGATGCTGGGGAATGAACCTATGTGGTACATCTGCTTGAACTTCATGCCATCAGCGTTTATATGATAAATCTGCATACAAACACAAACACAAACAAACAAATAAGCAACAATTTATATTAATAACAGGAACAATATTATTTTAAGCTGCTGTTTTAGAATCCCACTATTTCAAAAATAGATTTATTGAACATCAATTTGGCAGTCTACAACACGTGTGTGTGTACACTGTGGAGGAGTTTAGAAGCCAACAACAGAGCATTGAGTGACACTCACTCCAAATGTCTAGTCATCTGAACGCATTGAGTGTGCAGCAGATCTGAGGAGATACTCCCATCATGGTGCAAGCAAAGCTTCTTTGGTACCATTTGCAGCCATAACAGTAATATAGTTGCTCCTTAGGCTGTTGATCTGGCCTCATATGAAACAATGTAGCATTGAGTGGTTTTCCCCTCACAAACATCATAGTGCATTAAATTTTAATTGTGTGATGTTCAGTATGTGATTCTCTACTGTGACGTAATGCACAGTTTGTTTGTCTTGTGACCCTTTACCTGAATGAAGATGAAGTGTTTCTGAAGCAGTTGTTTGACTTTTATGTTGCTCCACACATCTCTATTGAGCACTTGGGAAGAGAACTCCATGGTATCCTGAACATTCACTAGCAGCCACCGCATCTTGTGCTGGCCAGCCACTTTAGCCTGCAGGAGGAGGAGGAGGGGGGGTATCATGACATTCCATATATAGCACATGCGTATACACATGCCCATCTGGGGAGTCTGGAGGAATAAAATTAGCCACCAGTTAGTAGAGCAAATTTAGTGACACTTTAGGGCACTAGCATACAAGTGTGGTCTCAAGCACTTCGCAACAACATTTTTGGTATTGTGGTAAAGGTGTGCAGTTGTTAATTGGTAAATAAGAGCAGTCCCACACTAAGACCTGTGGCAAAAATTACTATATTTATTAAAACGTAGTGTTTTAGACAAGGCGAAATAATTGTTTAGAATACTTAAGGTGAGGTTATAGTTGTTTTTAAGACTTACAACTTTTAGGGGTCTATACAGTAAAAAGTACTTAGTTGTAACCACAGGGTTTCCTTTCAGTAAAAGCACTTAATTGTAACTAAATAATTGTAACAACAAACGGTGTTTCCAAATAGTAAACAATTTGTTTAAAAATTCATTCTTGAGCAAAGCCTGTGGATGTATGCTGCCCTCCCCCACTATTCCAAGTGTTCCTAGACCTGTGTGCCACAGGTAAACAAGAGTGGTCCCGCACTAAGACCTGTGGCAAATAATTACTATAATATTTATTAAAAGGTAGTGTTTTTAGACCAAATAAAATAATAGTTTAGAACACTTATGATGAGGTTAAAATTGTGATAAAATATAAAACATTTGGGTCTCTATACAGTAAAAAGCACTTATTGTAAATTCTGGATTTCCATACAGTAAAAGTATTTAGTTGTAACCAACTAATTGTAATAACAAACTTTGGTGTTTCCAAACAGTAAACAATTAGTTAAAAATCTATTCTTGAGAAAAACTTGTGGATGTATCCACCCCCCACCATTCCAGGTGTTCCTTGACCTGTGGGACACAGGTACTGAATAATCGGCATGTGTGGATTGCCGGGACAAATCAATAGCTCATTATTAAGCATGAAAAAAGGTGCAGAAAAAATTTAATAGCTCATTTTCAGCACAAAAGATAAAGTTAATTTAGAGCTAAAGTGATTAGCTGGAGAGGACATTGCTAAACAGTCAAACACCTAGTTCATGTTGCACCATCATGGCAGATGAGTGTTAGGACATCATTACACAGAAACAATTCTGACCGACCTGCTCCCATTTGGTTATCAAAGATTGCCCAGGAGCACTACTTGATGCCCTAAAGGTCAACATAACCAGAGATAACTACTGCTGAGGTTACTTCATCATGCTGCAGCTAAAAAAGTATTTCTTCATTACAAGTTTGTTAAGTGCAATTATAATTGGACCTCAACCATCTCAGAACCCACATCTGCAATTCAAACAAGGATTAACACACATGAGCACATGTGGCTTCCCCTCACTTTTTCAACCACAGACTACAACTCGCCTCCACTCAAGCAATAGAATCCACTCATACAGCCAGGAGTGTTTAGTACCATGGCAAGTCCATAGAAGCTCTTATATTATACTCCTAAGAGAGCTGATGCTTGAAGTACTTGCAAAATGCTTGCACTGATAACAGTTGACGACTGTCAAACCGAGTGGCGTACACCAGATGGTAGTCATATGCCATATGCAAACATGTCATTCAATACGAGCTGGCAGACTTCTCTAACAGTCACTTGTGGTTGAATAATCATACGACAGTACTGGTGAAGCTGAAGAACGAAGAAGAAACTTGTGTCCTGCATGTTTACACAGCCCTGCTTCTTATTATTTGGGGGGAGGGGAGGGGGGGGGGGGGGAAGGTGAATGGACATGACGCACCATAGCATCATACCCACTGAATTTATACGATAATGCTCTGTGTGATTCATAGAGATAAGCGGTATCCATGGTTCTCTACAATGTGTCCTGTTTTTCTATAGTAATTATCTTTCCAGTAGAACAGACACAGAGCAGGACTAGGAATCCTGTTGAAGCCCATTAGCATAATCATAAGAAATGTTTACAACACAGAACTAATTAAAGTCCTTGCACATGAAACACATAATGTAAACAGCAGGAAATGGCCCATTTGGTCCATCCATCACCAGTGATCTCCAGAGGTCAACATCGACAATCCTAAGACATTCCTGTGGCAAGTTAAACAGGTCCAGACATTTGGCTAGCCACATAGTCAGCACATATGTATACACATTCAAAACTAAGACATAGTAGCATATATGTAGGTAAATAATTAGAGTGTTTACTACATATGTCTAATTCTTCAAGGCTGGTTCATAATGACGTTGCCTCATGATTGCTCATTGCTCCCTTTCGTCTCCATTCCATCGTTAATATCTCCTATCATCTGCTCTGTGCACAATTCAACATTTTTAGCTTTAAAAAAAAAAAAAAAAAAAAATGCTCTAACTTTACTTCTGGCATGCGTGAACTCCACTAGTAATTAGGCATGCGCATATTTGAAACATCTGATTGGACAGATGTACTGGAACTGATGCTGGATTTGAACCAGATTCTATTCCAACGTTAAGTACCATTTAATGACAAGACAGTAGGTGACAGAACAGAACAAAACGATGAGCTATTGTCATATTGTGAACCGGCCTTTACAATTTTACAAGGACTTGAAAAAGGGATGGTGTTAGGTAAATATAATTAATATACGTGCATGTGCAAAATTATAATGAAGAGTTGACACTTCAAACATACTGCATCATGCATCTGAAAGTGCATTCTCATCGACATGCTGCATTCACTGTTCATGCAGAGGGTGTATCCTGTGTGGGTGTGGCTCGCCCTCCACCTGTGATACAGGGACTAGACAATCCTTACTACTCCCAACACTTTCTTGTACCCAATGAGAGGAGTCGCTCCTCATGAGTTGGCAAGGAGAGA
>OZ017793.1:6211642-6261642 GCA_963969325.1 Lycopodina hypogea | reverse complement strand
CTTCAGGGAAAATGAACACATTTTTGAAAGCTCTTGCGTCCTAGCCATCTGTTAACTTCTACAGCAACTGGGTGACTTGATCAGTGTGAAAATATATTTTCATTGAAATTGGTGCGCACCAATTGGAGAAAAAATCCTTTTTTGGTTTGAACTTCGCTGGAAAGAGAAAGCGGTCCTCTCGTGATAAAATGGAGCAACCACCAGCCAAGAAAGCGAAGATGTCTAAAGTAACAAGAGTTAAGAACAAGATGGCCGCTGAGATCCAGATCACCGCTGAGCAGTTGCTGCAGGAAGCAGCAGCTACACAGATGGAAAAAGTGAAACCTCCTCCTCGACAGAAAGTCACTGATCCTGCAGAACTGGCCCATATCCAAATGAGGAAGAGGAAGGAATTTGAGGATAACATTAGGAAGAACAGAACAGTGATGACTAACTGGATTAAGTATGCACGGTGGGAGGAGAGCCAACAGGACATAGAACGTACAAGATCAGTCTATGAACGAGCCATTGACACCGATCATAGGAACATACCAATCTGGATGAAATATGCAGAAATGGAGATGAGGCACAAACAAGTCAATCATGCTCGTAACCTCTGGGATCGTGCTATCACCATTCTGCCTCGAGCAAACCAATTTTGGTACAAATACACATATATGGAAGAGATGCTGGGCAATGTCCCTGGAGCCAGACAAGTGAGCAGTTTTTAAAAATAATATTTCTTTACACCCCCAAACGGTATAAGTGCAACGAGGAATTTTAATGTACCACTTTGTTTCTTTATCTTGTGTGATTATTGTTGCATATTTATGTTCAGGTGTTTGAGCGGTGGATGGAGTGGGAGCCGGAGGAGCAGGCGTGGCTATCCTACATCAAGATGGAGATGCGTTACAAAGAGGTGGAACTAGCACGCCACATCTATGAACGATTTGTCCAAATTCACCCAGAGGCAAAGAATTGGATTCGGTATGCTCGTTTTGAGGAACAAAATGGCTTTCTGGCCAACGCTCGGAATATATTTGAGAGGGCATCAGAGTTTTTCGGAGAAGAAAGCATGTATGAAAAGCTCTACATTGCTTTTGCCAGGTTCGAGGAAGGATGCCGTGAATATGAAAGGGCACGGATGATCTTCAAGTATGCCCTGGAACACATTCCTAAGCAAGAAGCCCAGGAGCTTTTCAAAGCCTACACACATTTTGAAAAGAAATATGGTGATCGTGCTGGAATTGAAAATGTCATCATCAGCAAAAGGAAATTTCAATATGAAGAAGAGATTAAGACGAATCCTATGAATTATGAGTCATGGTTCGATTACATTCGTCTAATGGAAGCTGAAGGATCTGAGGAAATGATTCGAGAAGTGTATGAGCGGGCAATTGCTAATGTTCCTCTTTCCACTGAAAAGAAGTTTTGGAGGCGGTATATCTACCTGTGGATATACTATGCCATCTATGAGGAATTGGTAACCAAAGATTTTGAGCATGCCAGACAGGTTTACAGAGCTTGTTTGGATATTATTCCCCATAACAAGTTTACATTTGCTAAAGTTTGGCTAATGTATTCCAAGTTTGAAATTAGGCAGAAAGACCTCCTCACTGCCCGTAGAGCACTTGGTACAGCAATCGGAAAATGCCCCAAACCCAAGGTCTTCAAAGGTTACATTGAAATTGAACTCCAGCTAAGAGAATTCGATCACTGTCGCAAGCTGTACGAGAAATTTTTGGAGTTCTGTGTCTCAAATTGCCAGACTTGGATCAAATATGCTGAGTTAGAGACCATTTTGGGAGATGTCGACCGTGCCCGTGCCATATATGAGTTGGCTGTAAATCAACCGATCATGGATATGCCAGAGCTCCTATGGAAGTCTTATATTGATTTTGAGACCGAGTTGGAGGAGTACGATAGAGCCCGAGGTCTCTATGAACGCTTGCTCGAAAGAACTCAGCACGTGAAGGTGTGGCTGAGTGTTGCCAAATTTGAGACATCCCTGAAGAGTGAAGATAGACTCACTAATGCACGCAAGGTCTATGAAAGAGCTGATCAGAGTTTGAAGACAGCTGACAGCAACGAGGAAAGGGCACTCTTTTTGGAAGCCTGGAAGAACTTTGAAAAGGAGAGTGGAGATGTGGAATCATTGAGGAATGTGGAAAAGAAGATGCCAAGAAGGGTGAAAAGGAAGAGGAAAGTTTATCGTGATGATGGATCTGGTGCAGGATGGGAGGAGTACTGGGACTATGTGTTCCCAGATGATGAAGCTGCTGCCCCGAACCTCAAGCTGCTGGAGCTGGCACGCATGTGGAAGCATAAACAAGCAGATGGAGAAGAAGAGGAGGAGGACTCTTCAGATAGTGAGAATGAAAATGGTGAAGGAAAAGGCAGTCCAGAGGATGATACTGAAACGGAATGATCTGTTGATATTGAAATGCATTCTATTAGTGCAAAAAAAAATAAAAATTTGTCTTTCTATGTGCAAACTTCTTTCTTGACATAAAAAGTTGTGAACTATTTTGGATGAGTGACTAGCATTGGGGGGGGGGGGGGGGGGGGGGCATAACTATTATCAAGGAAATCATTACTGGCAGGTTGTATTATGAATGGTTTGTCATTCTCTTGCAGAGCTATCAAAGCCCTCTATTTTAGGTGATGTTTTCATCAAAAAGCTTCAGACCTTCGGACCTAAAACTTGCTATGCATATGCAACTTTACTCGGAGAGGACTGAGTGGGGTCCCACCTCTTTCGGTGTATCAGGTTAAAAAAAATTTTTTTTTAGCCCCAAAAATATTAGACACCTTACCACACCACTTCTTGTGGGTGTGTGATGCTCAAAATGCCAAAAATACTTGGACAAACCCTTTTACCTAGAGACCTAATAGTTGCTATACCATCATCACTCTGGGTGAGTCCACCTCTTTCTCTGGATGTGTCAAGCTGAAAATGCTAAAAGTGGTACTTGGGCAAACACATGAGCTGGATCACAGTGGTTACACACAAACAGTAAAGGATAGATAGACAAATAATGTGATTAAAAATAAATTTTGTAAATGTAAAAAAAAAAAAAAAAAAAAAAAAAAAAAAATTTAATCATCCACCAAAAATGATCATGTCAAATTTCATCCCAATCAGCCCAGATGTGCTCTACATCCCAGTGGCTATGCACAAATAGAAAAAGATAGATAGGTAGGTAGGGTAGGATACTGCAATTCATATTTGAAGTAAAAACCATTGAACACTGCTAAATTTCATCCCAGTTGGCCTAGCTTTCTCCTAAATCCTGACACTCAGACAGACTGACAGAACTGTGGCTTTATATATGGATATATGTATCACCACCACACCAGTTATTGATTAGAAAACTGCAACCTCACACCAATTACTGATGACAGAACTGCACCACCCCACCAACTCGTGGTGGAAGAACTGCAACATCCCACCAGCTAGTGGTGGAACACTGCAACATCCCACCAGCTAGTGGTGGAACACTGCAACATCCCACCAGCTAGTGGTGGAAGAACTGTAAAATTTCACCAACTAGTAGTGGAAGAACTGCAACATCTCACCAGCTAGTGGTGAAAGAACTGCAACATCCCACCAGCAATTGGTGAAAGAACTGCAACATCCCACCAGTTAGTGGAAGATTGCAACACTACCAGCAAATGGTGGAATACTGCAACATTCCACCAGTTGGCTATTGTAATTAGAGATCTGCAACATCTCCCACCAGAAGCAGAAACAAACAAACAAACAAACAAATTTTTTTTAAAAAGTCTGTACAAATATAGCTATCATGATGAAAGAATATTTAGCACCAACCAGAAGTGAAAATCAAGCATGATCAACCTGTGTTTCATCCAGTCAAAAAGTAAGGGTGCAGCATCATGATGTCCAAATAAATTGAACAATAATGCATGAAATTTGCAAATTTACCACCCTGGAAGCCCCACTGTTTGTTCGTTTATTTATGCTCCTCAAAACATCATAGCTTTTACTAGCATATGGTACTGAAAGTGACAGATTCATCAGAGATTTAAAAAATAAAAAAAATAAAATAAAAAAAATGCAATTAAGATTCCAAATTGAAAAGATCCAGAAATAAATCCTCCATAAGTCTTGTTCCACTTTAAATTGAGTCCCCCCCCCCCCCCCCCCCAATACTCTATTGCCAATAATACACAAACTGTAATAGTTACAAATGGTAGCTAGATCAGTAGGTGTGTAAAATTGCATGAGCGAATGTATCTACTTTAGTGTTCAGACACTGGAGTCCCAAAAGGAATGAATAAAAATTCGGAGGTGTTAATATATTAATCTTACCTGCAGTGACATGCATACAATTTTGGCCAGTCATGCAGATTTTAGATGTATGTAGGCCTTTGTTGAACAGTTTATGTTATAGATTCAGTCACCAGCCAGGGCTGAATTCAACCTGACCGATATCATTTGGATGTACTTATAAGTTGCCGATAACTAAAGACTGCTAACAACAGAATTATTTGGGGGGAGGGGGGGGTGGAGGAGAAGCCTGAAAGGAATGAAGTAAAGCCTGAAAAGAATGAAGTAAGGCCTTAAAATAATTAAGTAAAGGTAGCTAGATCAAGTACATTCATATCATATCTTGGGGCACCCTCCTTGAATAGTTATGTACTCCCCAAAGTTTATACCACTTTATTGACTCAAATATTGTGAACTATATCTTACTATAATTCTCAGTTTGTAGTAACTCCTTCACTCCTTCCAGCCATGGGGCCCAAAGGACTCCAATTTTCAGAGTTTCGTGGGGTTACCCTGGGGTGGTTATAAGGAAGTTCGGTGAAAATAAGAGTGAAACCCTGTCTGTGGGGCTATTTTACCCCCCAAAATTTCCTGGTTGGGATCACAAGTCACAGCTCTGAACAAACCACCTCACTTACTACAAACCACAATTGCATAAACACAGGTCAGCAAAACTGTGCTCAAACCACTTCATGCAAAACTATGCTCAAACCACTTTCAGCTCTTCTTTTCTTCATTTTGAGCCCAGTAGGCCTAAGCCGCTGGTATGTGATGTGACAAGGAACAAACAAGACAACAAAAAACCTCAAATTATAGTAAGATATTTTTGTTGTCTCCATCCATCTGTAGGACTGGTACTTTTCTACTTTCATTAATTCATGAAAGCTCACTCCATGGATGCTAGTTATTTCACTATTAAATATTTTAATATTTCAAAATTGAACTAGAATTAATTTCATTGATTAAAAAAATAATCTTATGCAAGGGCATAAAACTTTCATACTTAAGCTGCACAGCCTAAATAGTTAGCATGCAAAGCTTTCTACAGTTCTTTGCTAACTGTATAATTGAAATTGTGTTACAAAACAGTTCTTAAGTCCTATTGCACAAGGAATTTAGTTTTCTATGGATACGAAATTTGAATAATAATAAGGAAATCACAGCAACATTCCACCAATTACTTGTAGAAGGTTCTTGTTTTCGATCGTCTTTTTTTTTTTTTTTTTTTTTTTGTCTTTTTTTAAAGTTTTTTTTATTTTTTTATTTTTTTAAATTTGCATCCTGTTTACATATTTCCATCCTGTTTACATATTCCGCAAGAGAATTTCGCAAGAGAATTTCGCAAACTTTGCAGGATTGAATGCGTGTGGTGGCTTCGCTGAAAAGTGGACGAGCTGAAATGTGGACTTGCTCGAAGGTGTTTAGCTGAATGCTGTCTGGTAGACTATTTTCGTTTCTGTTCTCTACACGGACTATCTTGGCATCATACTGTAAAGGTGGGTGTTTTAACCTTAGTGTGGCTAGTAATGGTATTTGTGCAAAATTAATGTTGTCAAAAAGTCAGCCAGCCAAAGCACCCCTGTTTATTTTTTTCATCTCTTGCCCATAAGCTCTGTATAAAATCTCTGTTGAAAGTAAAGTTGAGTGGTGTTCATAGAGGACTGGTTTTGTTCATATCCCATATTGTGTCTATATGCACACATGCCTCACCCAGTGTTGTAATAGGTGAGGCTAGCCAGGCCACACAATGAATGGACCAATAAATGGGATGATGATTGTGTTGTTGTTTTTACCCCAAATTTGGTGGACTCCTTTAAATACCACATCCACAAACTACACTGCTGAATTCATGTGCACTGGATGTATATCTCTACTGTACTTAAAAGTTCACACTGAGTCCACACGATTAACAGCTAATAGTACCTGGAATTAATTGTTGAGATTGAATTTTACCACACTGCTATTCTTGTCAGTTGGTCAACATTCATTGATTGAAACCCAAAAAACAGGCATTTACCTGCGATTATTTTTTTGTTTAATTTAAATATATTTTTAAATTTTTAAATGCAATCGCTTTAATGAAAGATTAAGGAAGATGTACAACTGCATTAATTATGTTTTGTGCTACTATTAATGCTCTGTTATCTTCCTCTAATGTAGTTGGATATCATAGTGTCAAGTGCTAATGATGCCCAACTGAATTGCCATTCATATGATTGACTGGCTGTATGTACAATCATTTTTTTGCATATATGTAGATGCCCTCAGAAAATTTTAGTGCATATGATACACTTAGTGCTTGACCTGTACCAAATGGCTGTTTATATATGTGAACGTCCTTGAAGTGCTCCTGTAGTGTTACAAGTGCTTCTCTGTTCCATTAAGTGTTCTCAACATTCTTGAATGGCTCAAGGTAATTATGCATTATGATGAGTGCCATATGGGAGTAAATAACACACTCACGATGTCAATGGATTGGGTTGCACTTACAGACGACAGTGTAGCTTGTGATGATAATTCTTTTGTTGGTTTTATTAATTTGCACTAATAATGATACTTCATATATGGTGCATGTCATCTCTCATGGTCTTAACATTTCAAAACCCAAGAACCAGTATGCCTTGTGCAAGGACATGAACAAGAGATCAATGGTGGAGGGACCCTTAAGAGCATTTTCTCTTCAAAGGCCAGCCTTGTAGTCAACAGGGTGTTAGGTATTGCAATCCAGATTTCAGTTGCTTGGCTGGCAAAGGCAGTATAAGGTGATAGCTATATTGCTGGTATGGTTTTAGTCCTTTTAGTTCAATCACTATATACAGCTTCTGGGTCTGCTTTTTAATGTTTCGTAATTGGAATTTTGAATCAGATCTCGTATATCTTATCTTTAACAGTATCTCTGCTGTTGATGCAGTTTGTCTCTGGGGAATACACATCGTACAGTTTCATAGTTCAGATGCACTACTGGGGCCCTTTCAGATGCTACAGTGTCTGTAGCCACACCTTGACTGGACTGGAACTATGCTATGTAATTTATCTACCATATTTATTCTGCATGTACTTAGTAAGTGACAATCTTTCTTCTTTTTATACCTGTGCAGTTGAGTAGTAATCAGAAATTTGTATTAGTCAAGGTCAATTTTTAGGGGAAACTTAAGTCATTAAAGGATATGGTTTGGTGATCTATTGCGGGAGGTGGTCCATTCAGAGAGCACTGGACTGGTGTGATCAAGGACAGGAAATTACCACATATACTCCCAAGCATCTGTCATTCTCTTTATATTGGATGGTTACAATGATGCACACGCGCGCACACACACGCATGCACGCACGCGCGCACACTCATTACTTGGGGTTTTTTATAATTGACCTCCAGTCAATACTGAAGTGCACTGGATGAAACAGTATGTGCCACTTTACCGATCGGCCATTGCTCCCAGTGGGTCTAAGGATAGAGATGAGGATCATTTGAAGGAAGCTGAATTTGGGGGGTTTTTTGGCCACAATACTTTGAATAACTGAAATGTTCCACTTCCCTTAAAATAGTTTTCTCCTATCAATAGTTATAGAGTATTATTGCTGCTAATAGTTCTTAATTACACTTAAAGCTATAGATTTCTGTTGCTGCTAATTGTTTTAATTACACCTAATGTAGCTTGGCAGACTTACTCAAATTTCATTTTCATCCATCTGTGCAGTGGGAGTGTGATCCACTATCAATATAGAGCTAGACCACTGAGGATGGGGGTGGAGGTGGGGTTGTCTTCTAAACTATCAGTTTCAGGACCGCTGCAACTGTGGACCCTGAAACTGACACCCTTTTTCTTCGTAACTGTGAGGTCATCCAGGGTCTCCTCCAGTTCCATTCAGAAATGTTACAATAATTGATTATTGTATATATTATACATGCACACGCATGCGCGCGCACACACACACACACACACACACACACACACACACACACACACACACACACGCGCGCGCGCGCGCGCGCATGCGCACACACACACACACACACACAGACTAGCAGTGTATACCCAGTGTTGCCTGGCTAATGTCAGCATGAAACATAGAAGCCTCTCAAATTTCGGCCTGGTTGGTCCTTTAAGTAGACTTTGGCAGCCAAAACAACATCCTGTAGGTGTGGTTAATAAAAAAAACCCACACACATTGCCACATCCACATGTGGTTAATAATGATCACCCAATTACTTGGACTCTATATGCCAAATTTCAGCCTGATTGGTCCATAAATGAGTTTTTGGTAGGCATAATGGTGTCCTGTGGGTGTGACAATTACCAAACCACACCCATTGACACACAAACATGTGATTGGTAATGCTCACCCAGTTGCTTGGAAACCTTGTTCCAAATTTCAGTCTGGTTGGACATTTGATTAGCTTTTAATGGCTAAAAAAAAATCCAGTGGGTGTGGCTATGGCCAAACCACACCCATATTGTTAATGATGCTTTCCTGGGTACTTAGAGACCACACGCCTAATTTTGGATTCAATGAGTAAAGAAACTCTTATGGATACTCAACAGTCTGTTTTTGCTCAATTACAGTATCAACAGACTTAGAGACTTCAAGGCATTATGTGCCTTGTCTCGGTCCCAGACTCCTTCATTTACAGCACTGGATATATTGCATCACAAGCACGCAAATAAAATGGGTCTGGTGACTTGTCTAGGACTGAGACTATGTTGTGCCTGGAAATGTAAAGGTCACTCATCATATCACTTATCATATCTCTATTCAGTGCAGTAGTGAATGGTTTGTGAAATACCACTACAAAATAGACTGGGGAGTAATAACCACACCACTGTCAATGTCAACACACAGGTTGTACTGAATGGTGGTGTACCTTGGGGCAAAAGCAGGCTGGACTACAATTAGAATTACACAACTCTATGGCTCCAGAGATCTGCCTCCTTAGAGTAACACAAAGCTCAATTTAAACAGATCAATTAACGCTTTAATAGCATTAGCTGAGTTGTCTAGTCGGCCATTTTAAACCTTTATATAGACCAAACACCTCCCTGAAGTAACCACACCCCATAAAACTGGCTGAAAACATGCCAGAGGTCAAGAGTGTATCAAAAATATATGTCATGCCATGTTAGCATCTGCAGGAGTGGAGCATATGTGCACACAGACATTTTAAATTTATATCTAAGATATGAGCTGAGAGATGTGAATATAGCAAGTGATGATGTAGTGTATTTAGCTGGACTGAAGGCCTAAGTGGTGGGCTGTTATTTAGTTTCTTTGCTCAAGGTTTTGCATGAGCATTAGCCCATTGTGTTGCACTGCAGTGGGTGCTGGAGCTTGTGTTTGCTCTGCGCTGACTATGTGTCTGCTGTAAGGAGTGAAGAGGAGTGTGAGAAGCTGTTGATGTTGTTGTGTTCCTCTAACTAGTGCGCATCATTCTGGACTCTTACAGTTATTCTGTTGCTAATGTAAGAGACCAGTAGCATGGCAATAGCATTAAAAAAATTCAGCATACAGTAGGTCGAGCATGAACTTAATGCCTGCATCCCAGTTAGTATGTGGCGATGGTTATCACCCAACAAACAGTGAAAGTGTATCTGTGTCAACATCAGAGCTGCCTCACTTGCTGTCATAAGTTTCTATTATTTTGTTTGTGCTGAAAATCCTTATCCATTAAGGTCCATAGCAACAGTTGGAAATTGGGAATCTAATTTAGAGCATGAAGATAGCACTGACTTCATGGTGGCATATAGCCCATGAGATGTCCCATGGGATTTGGATTGCTTTCATGGATGTGCAACCACTTTTGGGCGTGTGCTGTCAAGTTTGGAATTTTCTGTGGGGATGTGTATGAGTGAGTTATGCTATGTGTTTTCTCTTCATGGGGATGTTATGTGAGTGATAATTCAAGGAGTTTTCTGTGGGGAGGTGTATAAGTGAATAGTACAAGGAGTTCTCTGTGGGGATGTGTATTAGTGAAGAGTACAAAGAGTTCTCTGTGGGGATATGTACGAGTGAATAGTAGGAGTTCTCTGTGGGGATATATATGAATGATTTGCACTTCCCCCCCCCCCCCCCCCCATTTAATTATTTAGTAGACTTGCTTAAATAACAGGTGACAATGCAGCATTTTACTTAGATCCAGTGCCTTATATGACCCTATAGAGATTTATACAAATTTTGTGCAAATGAATATATATGCATTGTACTATTTTATGCATTACCATGTGGTTTCCATTAGAGTTAGCAATTATGGAAGCAACAAATATTTTCTCTAATATGTTTTGGTATGTCACATGACATCACTGAGATAGTCACACAGCACAGCAGCTGCTTGAGAGGGAAGTCTTATAATCAAATGTTTAAAGTATATTAAGTGGTATTGATATCTTTAAATATATGCCCCAATATTAAATTTGACATGTATACTTTGAGATTACATGCAACTTGTAACTTGGTTTCTGTGTGGCCATGGCCCAACCCACTACTACATCCAGTGAAACTTCAGGACTTCATATTGTTTGTAGCTGTGATGGTTAGCATGGAAAGAATGAGTAGTTTCACAGTGATAGTGTAAATGCAAATTTACTCACAACAAACAAATACATGTTGATATGCTGTAATGACTTTAGTAATTTAAACTTTCCCCTTTTATGTATGTGTGAGAGGGTGTGTGTGTACATGCATGTGTGTGTGTGTGTGTGTGCACATGCGTGTGTGTACAGTGTATGTGTTTGTCTTGGCAGATATTGCCAAACTAGTTCAGTGTTGTTGGTTGAGGTTGTGTAAACACCCAGACCTATGGTTTATCAGAGTATTATTGTCCCCCTCCCCCCCTTTTTCTCCATTAATTTGTCTACAATACCAGTAGTGAATCTTGCTTCACACTGCAATTAGGAACATAACTAATTTTACTTCTTTTTCTTTTCCTATTTCTTGTAATGGAATAAAAAATTTTTTAAATTTTTAAAAAAATTTTTTAATGGCATAAAAATGCAATATCAAACACTATAACAACCGGTCATCAGCCTAATAATAATTTTTTAAATGGCGAACATTGTCAACAAATTTTTAAATTTATTTATGCTCTGTTATCTATATTATAAGTACGAATAATCAGTCTGTCTGTTTATTCTCAATTCATGTTTTAACAGTTAAAGTTGGACCCACAAACCCGTATATATTTAGAATAAGTGTAGCCAAGGAACGTCATATGCATGTCTATGTGGCCACACCCCTTTCTGTATTTAAAAAAAATAATTAAAAAAAAAGCCAAAAAAGGTACTTTTACAAAAATAAGAATGGAACTGCAGGCCTAAAACTTTGGCATGCAGACACAATTTAACTCTGTGAATAACATGGGGTGCATCCCATCTGGCCACACCTCTTCCTCTTTGTGTGTAAGGCTAAAAATATAAAAAATGGTACTTCTAAAAAAACACTTCGACCTCATCACTGTTCACTTTTGTTTTAAAATCTACAACATATTTTTTTAAAGCAGACATTTTTGTGACTACAGCCCACCATTATAGTTGACATTCTGACAAGGTTTCCGTACTTACTTCCCACCATTTCTGAGTGTCTTCCCTAATCCAATCAACAGATGATTGAGGAGATTCTGAATGTAGGAAGTGGAGGAATTTCCTGCGGCTTTGGTAGTGTCCATGTTTTAGTAGTGATTCTGTTGACCATCAGTGCAGTGGGCATAGCTTTGGTTGGACTTGTCTATGTTGTTCTGTTTGAGTGTGAGGCTATAAGTGGAGAGCTCCAAATTTGTCTGTATGAAATGTTCTGGTACAATAGAGCACATATAAACATTCTTTATTAATCACACACCCACTTATACACAGAGTTTTAGGGAATGGAAGTGTATGATGGTCCTACACAAGTACCTAGTGCTCACCCAGTGAATATGTGGGTATTTAGATATTGCACAAACGTGCAAATTACTTGCCGAGTTTGTGCAAGCTAATATTGTATTTTACAAAATGAACCTTCTTCATATTTTTCATTTGGTCTAGAGTTTTTCAAACTATTAATTAAGAATTGGGTTTGGATAGATAAGCAGGCAGGCAGACACACAACATTCTCATCTTATTGCAATGTATATAGGGTGCAGAGCCAGCAAGGGGTTGGGGTGGCAGCTGTTAATAGGGAACTTCCATGATTATGTAATGTACTATTGCCACACCTACTTATGGTAGCAGTGAAACTCCAGCACCTTAGAAAATGTATTATCATTCATGAGTGGCAATGCTATTTTTGAGCACCAACTGTAAAATAGCTCCTGCTTTTACCATACTATTACAGAAATAGAGCCTTCATAAAATTTCCTTCGTGCTGATAGCAAATTTAGAACATTCAGAGTTGTGGCTATGAATAAAATTGGATTGTTAAAGTGAACGAATGGTTAGTTGTGATATTGCTAGCGAGCTTGTGTGCTAGTTCTCTGAGCTCGTTGATTGGCAGCAGTAGCAATGAGTGCCAGACAGTTGCCAGAGATGATGTTGGCCCAGAATTAGCTGCTAGTTCTTCTCAAAACACTTTGTCAGGCAGCACCTCATCTCCAAAAACTTCTGGAATGCCACAGGTGCTGCATGATAAGGAGTTTTGAGAAGTATTGTGGGTTATTCTGGGCCAAGATCAATTCTGGTAACTGTCTGACACTCACCGTTACTGCCACCTCTCAATGATTTCTGTGAACCAGCTGCAAGCTCACTCACTGGCAAGGTCATAATTATCCTTTCATTTACTTTAATGCTCTATTTTCTCCATTATCATAGCTGGAAGAATCTGGAATTTGCTATCAGCACACAGTAAATTTTATAAAGTTTCTATTTCTATAGTACGACAAATGCACACGTGCTATTTTACAGTTGCAATTCTCAAGAATAGCATTGCCAGTCATGAATGCTAATACATTTTCTATAGTGCTGGAGGTTCACTGATACCATATGTAGGCGCGGCAGATTGCATGTGACATAATCAAACAAGTCCCCTATTGTCAGGCTCATTAGTAAGGTATTAATCAAATACATGTCACACAATGGGCTCCAGTTTTTGATAGTCAATTGCACAGAGAATTATATTCCCCTGTAGAAAATTTAGAAACCATACCAAAGGTTTTGTTGATGCTGCAACAGTACATACTCACACTTGGTCATTGTGGAGTGAGGTAATTGCTGTAATTGTTCATCTATGGTGAACAGAAAGTTGCACTTCCTCTTTTAGTTCTAGTTCACGAACTACTAAGTGCCAGCTCAATGCAAGTACAATGATGTGGTTCTGTGCAACTATTAGTGTGGTTGTGGTGACTTGTGAGGAGTGAAGTGGAGGGGAGTGGTTCATTTCATTTTTATTTGTTTTCTTGTTTTAATTTTATGGGGGTTTTTGTTGTTGTAGTTTTGTTTTAAGTGTTTCTATAAATTTGCACCAATCCAACTCTTTCACTGTATGCTTGAACACACACCTGCAAGGGTTTTTGTCCTCATCAGACCGACTGCTAACATACATTCACACAAACAAACAAACACACACACACACACACACACACACACACACACACACACACACACACACACACACACACACACACACACACACACACACACAGATAATTTTCCTTTTATGTTTTGGGTAGCCAGATGGATAAAAACTGGATTATTTTACCTTGATTTCCAGTGTGGGTGGTCCATGGTAAGTATTAACTCTCTACAGCATTCTGCATGTTCACACTATATTCCTGTTGTACCAAAAGTGAAGCTAAAATATGCTAGTGTCAGGTATGTATGTATCTTGCAATGAATGTTCATTGCTGGCTATCCACTTACATATCAGATGTTGCAATGTTGTATATTAGAGCTATTTATGTGCTTTTTGTTCGGTTGTGCTGAATCTAATATATCATGTTTTGATTGCTGCTTAATTGATAATTAATATTTTAACTAGTGTATATTGAAGTAGTCTTTACAATATGTTTTGTGCCAATGACTTACCAAATGATTAGTAAGATATGATGATTACGTATTGATTCCACTAATGCCGACAAGTGCACGCAAGACATTACAGTATAAGTAAGCTGTCCAAACCGTAGTAATAAAGACTATATAAAACTTAGTGCATATTGGGGTGGGGTCTGCACATGCCCACTAGAGTACTGCAGCTCATTGATGCGACGCAGTACAGGATTATTGGAGAATAGTGTGCTATTCAGTTCTTATGAGAATCTGTTTTTCTATACCAACAGATACCCACTCATTCTGATGTTTCTTATGCATGACCCACTCATTCTGATGTTTCTATACCTGCACAGACCCACTCATTCTGATGTTTGCATAATGCACAGACCCACTTATTTTGATGTTTCTATACCTCCACTCATTCTGATGTTTCTATACCTGCACGTTACACACTCATTCTGATGTTTCTATACTTGTGCGTGACCCACTCATTCTGATGTTTCTATACTTGCACAGACCCACTCATTCTGATGTTTGCATAATGCACAGACCCACTTATTTTGATGTTTCTATACCTCCACTCATTCTGATGTTTCTATACCTGCACGTTACACACTCATTCTGATGTTTCTATACTTGTGCATGACCCACTCATTCTGATGTTTCTATACCTGCACAAACCCACTTATTCTGATGTTTCTACATCTGTGCATGACCCACTCTAAATGTCCCCTAGAGGCTAAATTAAGGGAAGATAAAGCATGAGCAAATATCTTTGTGGTAGGTTTACTCTTGATTAAGTGTGCGCGGTATATATACATATATATATATATATATATATATTTTATTTATTTATTTATTTTTTTTTTTTTTCCTGTTGGGATCAATGGAGGGTATTCTAGATTGAAATTGAGCCTCTTCAGGAAGTATTATCAATCAAATAAGCTCTTTTTATGAAGATAAAGACACAGCTACGAAACAGTTGAACCTAATCATTTCCCATTTCATTATTAACCTGGATGTTTGACCACATATTCCGAGGTTTGAATGCTTCGTTTTATTTCCTCCTTTGCAGCCATATATGTACAGATTGAGGAAGTGGCTTTTCCATGCTATTCTCTATAGCAATTATAGCTACTGGTATTCATTTTATTTGATAGTACAAGGGAAAATACTACAAAAATGAAATTAGGTTTTATAGCATTAGAGAGTTACATACACCTAGGTAACATTATTGGTCCAATTTCCATCTTAATTAGTTCACATTCAAGTGGGAATTAGGTAAAGAATAAGCTTATCCTGTGATGCAGTCTCAAATGTAGTGTTGTGTCTGCCTCTTCCATATCTCCCACTTCTCTAATGTAAATGTAGGATAACAATCGAGGACAGCGTCTGTCAGTGTCTATCCAGACAAGACTTCATTCATTGGATATTGTATGGCATATGGCCTGAGATAGCATTCCAAGAGCTTCATTTAATTCCCCTGGCACCCGACTCCTAAATTGGGTAACTTCCCAGCAACAGACGAAATAATGTAATACATAACAAGACAATGTAACACATAACAAAACATTCAATGTTCTATCACCTAATCACAGATATATTTGTTTTCCTACGGGCAGCACTAATCTACATAAAACAAAATTTTGACTCAAGAAATAACAGTCTACTCAAGTTCCTATTGAAATTACTAATACATGTAATATTGCTAGCCTGTGGTATGGCTGGTATCCTTCTATAGGCTTGGAACTGTCAGACCCCACACAAAGATCAGTGCAGTAGTTGATGTGGTTCTGTAGGAATTTCTTCCTCCATGGCAGGAACTCTTTCCTCCATGGCTGGCTCATATTTATTCATAAAAGGAACTCCTGAGATGAAAGTACATCTGGTGCAGGATGTAGTGACAAGAACATGTAGGGGATAGAATGTAGCAGCAGGAATTCTGGTGTAGGGATGTTTCTGTCAGAGTACTGATCAATAATGATAGCCAAAAACGTTGCCAATAGCACAAACGTGGCAGGTGCCCCACCATATTGAACACAAGGCTTTGCTTGCAGCTGTCAGTGTGACATACAAACTGTAGGCCTTTGACTTTTGTTGATGTTCATCTGTTCACAGATTCAAAGTGTTTGAAATAATGAGACCCATGGGAAGTCTTATCAAGATATTCTGTATGTTTTCTATTCCAGCATGACTGTTATGTTACCCAGAGGTTCTTGGAATAATGAATATAGAGTTTTCCCAATTATGTCTACCAGAAATTTAAAAAAAAAAAAATTAATAAATAAAAAAAATATAAAAAAAATTTTTGATCCCACTATATACAGTTTACAAGAATCTGTCTGTCCATAAGTAATGCTATTCCTCCCAAATGAAAATTCCAACAACCACAAAATGTTTATCGACTATTTGGTGAACCACTGGGAGTGCATAGATTAAGTTTCGTCTTGGGGAATGGTTTAGCTCTGTCAAAAGAAAAATGGAATTCAATATGTCACAAGCTTAAATGTGGAGGTTTGTATTCTTGACTGGGATTTTCCCCTTTTTATTTTTCCCATTTCCTCTATCTTTTCTTTTCTTCATCTTTTTTTCACAAATACCCTCCTCTATATAGCTAACACATTAAGCCAACTGAAAAGGTTTGTTAGTGCAAAAGACTGAAGACTGAAGACTGATAAAAACCACCCATCAGGCTGGTTCTAAACTTCACTTGGAACTGTTGGTCAACCTAACAATTCATGATGGTACTACCTTTTCCTTCTTTCTTTCTTTTTTTTTTTCTTTCCTCCCCCCCCCCCCATAGGAGGAAACAAAATTGCCTAGCAGTCAATGTATTATTTGTAGTTGTACTTTTTATACACTCTGAAATGGTAAGTTCTACTTCTACATACTGGAATTTATAGGGAGAGAATCATACTAACTGAAAGAAAAAAAATTTTTTAATGCTAAGGAAGAAGTGACTCCTAACAGTTCCCAGCACACAGAGAGCTTGTAATGCACTTGGGACAGAGTAGGAATATTTTGAGCAACTACCTGATGTGCCAACAAACACCACTGTAGTTTTGAATACCCTTGTAAAGAAAACACTGAAGAGGACTACTATGGCTCTGACTACAAACTAAACATAGAGATATATTGTTGCCCATGCATTGACAACATTCTCTGCAGGTACTCATCTTACTGAGATTACATGCCCTCAAAATCAGTCCCTCTCTATATTAGTGTGTGGTAATCCGACCTTTCCCAGCCACTTCAGGTGTCCTAACATTTCAGCCTCCATTCTGCTGAAATTTTCTGACATGTAGATTTTGCTCACTAGTTATCTGTGTAGTTTATTGTTGACCACTTAAAGATATGCACCGCTGCTTCAACTCCTGGTGGTAAAAGTATGTACATAACCCCATGCTGTTACAGAACTCACCTATTTCTTGGAGGAAGAAGGCAGCTGGAAATGGTACCACTGGTTTAAACTGCAGTTTTAAAAAAGGCAAGAAGGAAATTCCATGGCTGAAGCAATTTCTATCACCACTACAGACTAGATGGACCAAATTTACTAGTGCAGCTGATTTGGTAAAATATTGCTTTTTCAAGGATAGGAAACCTCAGCAATTATTTGAAACAAAATATATGAGAGCTAGTAACACAAGATTTACTGTATGAAGTGGAAGATTTAGATAAATAGAATCCATACTAACCTGGCAAAAACTTAATTGTCCTGGCAGAATATAGCTGTAAATTGACTTCATGTATAGCGTTACTAAGTGCCTCAACCACAAACTTTGTGACCCATCCCATTACTTTCTGGCTCCACCCACCTCATGGGTGATCACTACTTTCTGGCTCCACCCACCTCGTGGGTGACCGCTACTTTCTGGACCAGTGGTTATGGTGTAATTCAGGAGTTTCAAACTATTTCACAGAGAGCACAGGATAGCTTAGTGTGGGACCGCACACCTAAATCAGGAGAAGAAACAGGTGATGTGTAAATGTGGGCACTTCTGTCCAAATCCCTCATAATTACGTTTATTACTGTCCCCTCCAACTTCCCCACGTTGTCATGGCTATCTACCTTACAATGTTTTGGCAGCAGTATTATTATCAAATACCATTCAAGAGTAAAACAACATTGAGTGTGACAGTAGGAGGATCTAGTGGAGTGTTCCTCTGAAATGTGTATAAACATCTGTTGGCATGGCAACCAATAGATCATAACAGTTCAACAAAAGTGTCAAGCTGAGCTATCATAATGCTTGTTTTATTTTCTGCTGTGTCTGTCTGTCCGGCCACACTTTCCTGGAAGCATACCTATTCCACATACAGGGATTGGGAAGGGCAATAAAGACCTACCTAGTGATGTATTATTCTGCATTTATCGTCATTTGTGGTGGGGGGGGGGGGGGGGGTGATGATCGTTTAATGTATTGGAGTCATAGACTGTCAGTCCACCTGAGCTCTAATACTTTCTACCATCTAGTCTTTTCTCCTCATCTCTTTCGTTCTAATGTCACTCTTTTCTAATCTCATCCTGCTTCTTCATCTCTTCCATCCTACTGTCATGCTTTTTTTTCTGATCTCTTTCTCCTTTCTCTACACTTCCATTCTAGTATGATTCTCCTTTCTCTGCACTTCCATTCTAATCTCGTTCTTTCTCTGCACTTCCATCCATTCTAATCTCTTTCTCCTTTCTCTGTACTTCCATTCTTCCTTTTTCTGCACTTCCATTCTAATCTCATTGACCTTCTGTACTTCCATTCTAATCTCGCCCTTTTTCTGCACTTCCATTCTAATCTCGTTGTCCTTTCTCTGCACTTCCATTCTAATCTCATTGACCTTTTTCTGCACTTACATTTTAATCTCGTTCTCCTTTCCCTGCACTTCCATTCTAATCTCGATCTCCTTTCTCTGCACTTCTATTCATTCTTCCTCCTCTGCTCTTCCATCCTCTTACCTTTTAATGAAAGTCCTAAGCAAGAACTCATCCACAAACCTACTTTGTGTTGGCTCTTTTGGGTCTAACTTGTTTCAACCTTAACTCAATACCAAATACAATAAGCTCTGGCTCTGGCTTCATCAAGTAGCAACATTCCTACAATATGTTTGAACACTTGCCCATATGGCTTGAGTTTGACAATAACTGCTATCACTCTATGTTGGACACTTGCTCACACACACAGTAACTGGCCTCTGCCAATGCCCAACAGCTTCTGCCACCACATATGATATTAGCTACAAAGTTCATCAACTAAAATAGCCACACCGAATGTATCAAAATTCAAATGTAATTGAAGCATTTGACTCACTGAGCTTCACATCTCAAAACTTGTGATTCAGATGACTCTATTTCTACAGAGATCAGTGTCCTCTAATTATATTGGCTTACCTATCATGAAATGATAATAATTAATTATGCATTCAATAATCGATCACCAAATTAGAGGTGCATTTATTTCCTGATGAAATGGTAATCTACTATCAAGATTTAATGCAATAAATAACTAATCAATCTACTAATACAATCTACTCTGGTCACTAATCAGATCACTAACAACTATAATCTCGCCAGCCAAAGATATGGCTATCATGGTAGAGCTATCACTTAACAATTGTAGATGTGTAGTCTAGGTTGTTCAAAGGATGTAAGATTTAATTCAAACTAGTTTTCTCCTTCTTTTATAAAAGGTATTCTCACATATCTAACCAGAGCTATGCATATACCTCTTGTATTTAATTATTGTAGCTCAAATTTTCACTTACTGGCTTTCTCTTTATTACTTGTGGTGACTGATGATTTTGGAACTAGACAATTTAGCATAAACAAAGTGAGCAGTTCACTTAGCTAAACAGTGCTGTGAATGTGCCTATTGGATATGTTTCAGTCAGTAATTAGTGTCCTTTTGAATTCACTTGGATTTTAAAAAATTTTTAGTAAAACAGCTTTGTAGTTAGTTACTTATGCATGAAGGAAGTTCACCTATGCATGTAAACATCCAGAATTTTTGGGGTCCAGGTGCCACCAGATTCGGCATCTTCCTCCCCCCCCCCCCCCCCCACCCATTTCCTGGGAGATTCTAATATAGCCCAGGGTACTCCCCGGGTCAAGTTGTGCGTGAATACCAGGTTTGAGGTCTCTTGATCCCAAAAATATATATATATATATATATATATATATATTAGCTATCTCCTCCCAGATGCCTGAACCAATTGTCCTGAAACTTTCAGGGGTCACTCACAGGACCACTGGCCTCGTTTAGGGAAAATGTGGTCAGGGTTTGAGCGTAGGTCCATTAAATAAACTTTCCTATTCATAAGTAACCACCCACTTAATTGTAACAACAAGCTTTTATGTTTCCATATAGTAAACAATTTGTTAAAAATCCTTTCTTGACAAAGATATGTGGATGTACCCCACCATTCCAAGTGTTCCGTGTGCCACAGGTAATTATTATATAATAGTTCCTGTGTAATCTGATCCCATTCAAAAGGTCATTTCTAGAGGAAGTTGTGTTTACAAATCACACAGGAAGTTCAAAGGGCACTAATTAGCAATGGTGCTAATATTCACTTTAGAAATGAGCAATTTTCCTATATCACCCTTCCCCTTTGTATATGGATACTTTTCTAGTACAGCTAATTTTTTTTTTCTCCTGCATTCACCTAATGTACGCCTGGAGTAACTATAAAAAATGTTGTACTGCTGCAGTTACGGCTATTCATCCCTGATAATTAGATTAATGCATCCTTCACAGCCGATGAATCCTTCACACTCGAATTGAACCTTATTTTTCCAGTCCTTTAAGTGATTACAATCCACCCGCTGAGGAGCCGTTTTCACCCACAGGTCCAATAAAATGGCAGACCCAAGTAAAATTTAAATATCTTACGAGGAGGAAGAAGACAGGGAACTTGGTCAAGAGGTGAAAGAGAAAATTCAATCATATTGATCCCAAGTTTTTCCAGTTCCACCAGTGACCAGATGCGACTATCTAAGATGAAGAGAATAGCCTTTATATGTCTCAGCTACTCCATGGGCCATGGCTAAGCTGATGTTTGTCTTGGCATCCACTGTAGCAATTTCAGATCTCAGAAAATAACATGTCCAGTCATCCTTTCCTGCACATGTTAAATGATTACAGTTAGATTGATTTGATTTTTATATGATTTTGATTTAAAATTGAATTTTAAATTGATGATTTCAATTGGAAATCTTTTTATTAGGGTGATTCATTTGACTTAATTAGAAATCAATTTTTAAGATTTTCTAATACTCTGGTCATATATATATATATATATATATAAATACTTTTTCAAGTTTATATCTGCATAGCTATGTTTTTGCAAACTATATTTTAAACATCCATAATATTTTTGAGACTCTTTTTTTTTTTTTTTTTGCTATTTTATTGGAAGTTACACAAATTATCAGAGCTTACTTTATTGTTATTCTAATTGTCTTATTGATTTCTCTAACCAATTTCACATACAGATTAATTAATACAGAAATTTCTTTGCATGCATAGTCAAGCCCCCCCCCCCCCCCTAATTTAAGAGTTTGTGGGTTGAGACACTCAGCAGGTAATACTTTGTGAAGTATAATGCAATATAAGCTACTGGGATAATAGTTATTTACTCTCATAGAATTATTTTAACTTTGAATTCTAGTTATTCACTTATTCACAACTTTTGTTGTTTTCTTTTTACTTATTAGGCTACAGTTAGCTCACAGGCTGAGGCTGACCACATATGAGTGTGTCAGCACACTTCACAATATAATATCAGAAACTCCACATTCATTAAACCCTGAAAATAGAACAACTATTTCCCAAGACTATGGCTGCCAAAACTATGACAGTGTTGAACTCTGATAAGCTGAATGTCACTGTTGACACAGAATCAGAACAAGAGGAAAATTTACAGAATGAAATGGACAAGGATGCTGCTTGGCAAAATCCTAACAGCCGATGTAAAAGTCTTGGTTGGAATGCGAGATTGTTTAACCCCAAGGTTGCCAACACGAGAGGCACTGACCACTTGGTGTGTTCTGATGATGATGACAGTGATAATGAAATGTGTTCAATCCTTCCGAAGACGAGAAGCCTAGGACGGAATGAGAGCTCACTTCCCAGCACAAGAATGACAGTATCGGGACGATCAGAAGCCTACAAGGAATTGGTGGCATCCTCATGGAAAACGAATTCAAATGCATTCAAAACTCCATCACATGATGATCCTATTGCACAATTTAGAAGTGAATTCAGTAAGAGTAGAATTGAAAATAATCCTTTTTTGCAACTTGACAGAAATAATATAATCCATCACAAAGAACTGAAATCTCATCTGAATTATGAAGCACTTGCAGAAATTAAGGAAGTGGATGATTCCTCCTCCAGCACTAGCAGTGGGCTGCCTACACTAGGCATGAGTGTGCAAATGAGAATTAAAATTTGGAAAAAAAAGGAGGAAGAAGCCAAATACCAAGCAAGACGAGAATCTTGTGGACAGTTCCTCTTTCGAAAATGTACAAAGTTTGACTTAGCAAATGACGATTATGTGTGTTCAAGTCGTAATGCTTCATCTCCCAGAGGGAATAGTCGCGCTACACAAAGTGATGATGAAATCATCAAAAGTCATTCTGAGGTCCAAGATGTAAAATCTTGCACTGAATACACCAGACCATCCCAAGCCAATCACTTATACGAGATAATCGATAATTCTGATGTTGAATCAGTTCGACTGGCAGAAGCGTCATCATCTTCCTCCCTCTCCTCACAGAACAGCTTGAAAATTTTCCCATCAGGATCATCACCTGTCAATGTGGATGAGAATAGACGCACTACTCCAGAAGGCAAGATCTTAAATGTCAATGTTGAAGTTAAGAGGAACAAACGTAAGTGGAAGCTGGCATACCCTCTGTCACGACAAAAATGGAGGAGCAAAGATGCAGCATCTGGACTCGATTTGAAGAGAAGCAATGGACCTGAGACAGGTCATAAAGGAAGCAAACCTAGCCCGGTCATGAAGAGACCTCATACCAAGAAGAGAGTGAAGATCGTCCACCCCACCAAGGAAGACCAAGCCGCATCTGATGACAGTGTTCTGAGTCCAACCAGAATAATGGGAGGGAAAAAACTGAGTGAAGAAAATAAATCGAAAAATTTAGATTTTGACAATGAACAAAACTTAACAGTCAAACAAGGTGGCCTGTGTGACCATTCGGTGATCTCTGATTGTTTTTCCACTGAAACGGTTTCCCCTGGGAATGAGAGTGACCTATCAAGTTGCAATAAGGTTCGAAACGTAACAGACTGTCTTGGAACTTATGGCGAGTGTCCAACTGTGATTGTGTCAAACAATTTGGAATCTGTTCGTTCAATCATTGTGAATGACGACAGTTATGAAAACTCTGAAAGTGGTAAGTGTCTCATTTTTGCTATTATAAAAATAAGAGTTTGTTGTTGTTTTTTTTTGTTGCTAAAGCTCTTGTTAAATTTCAACTTCCAATAAGTTTCAATAGGGTGTTTTGTTGATTTCAAGGATTATAGGTGCTATAAGTGTATTTGGTGCCCATGACCCCTTACCCACTTAATTTTAGCTAAAATAATAATGTACTCTGTGCTAACCTGAACCTCTGTCTATGGTATTGTGTAGACAAATAAATTTATCTTGACAAACATGTACTAATTATGTAAAATGATGTGTGCGCTTATGGATATTAAAATACTCTCTATCCAGATACTCATTGTTTGCCACTCATATATTTGTTTTCCAAATTGTCTAGTATGTGAATCTGACAGTGATCATGTGAGCAACACCTGTTTACACATGATAATGGGTATTGATATTGATATCTCATTGACACACCCATAAACTGGGAGAGGACAATTTTTTTTAAATTTCTACCTGTTCTCTCCCACACACTTGAATATTTGCATCACATGTGGAAGTGCACATATGGTAGAGTTGTGTGACATTAACAGAGCTTGACACTTCTGGTTGGTCAGAGAATCTGTTGAGGAATTTGTAAGCTAATTATTGTGCACAAGCATGACTTATGGTATGTAATGCACATTTAATTCATGCAAGTTAATTTTAAACACTAATCCATTTAATATGGTACACACAATGTGGAAAGAAAATAGTCAGACGTTGTTGATACATGTTCAGTGTCACAAACCATCACTAAGTTGATATTTCTCAATGAAGTGTGTACGGAAATTAAATATTATTGAACTGCTCTCTGGTTGTTGTTGTTTTTTTTTTATCTAAAAAGGTAGTTGAAGATTATTTGTTGTTGTTGTTGATGTTCAGATGATTGCACAGGAGATAAGGTTCAAGATGATGATGGTCAATCTAGTCTGGACTTGAGTTCCATATGTCGTCAGGACATGAAGAGGAGAGTGAGTGACAGTGTCGAATATCGAGGGCAATGGACAGCTGGCCATCGTTTGAATGCCTGCAGATTACAAGCAAAGAAGTCTATATGTGAGGTCAGCCAACAGGACAGAGGTGGTGACATTCTTGTGGTGTGGTGTAGAATAGCACTGGCATGTTGCTATCCTGTGCATCACTATCCTCAGGCTGAGATGAACAGAAAGAGAGTGAAGCTTTATAATGGTTGTGTTCTAGCCCGGAGTCTTCCTCTTAGTCCCAGAGTCTGTTGTAGTGGACTTGGCAGGCATTGGTCATTTGGAAGCATTCTAAGAGTGAATCATCGATGTCTGCATGTGGGGGGGGGGGGGGGAGAGGTATGTGTGTGTGTCTGGGAATTCCTACTATATGAAAGTTCCCTATGATGTGACAGAAACATTTTGTGTTGGGCTAGGAATAAATCAAGCACTTTCCAGCATTTTTTGACAATGTGGTAAAGGGTCATCTGTTTAAAGCCCTGAAATGGGGCAATCGAATTGATTGATTTTGATTAAACTTGACATGAATGCTCCCTATGATCCTGGAATGTAACAGATAATAACGATTTTTATTTCTGAAGAAAAATATTTGACTGAAAAGATGAAATAGAATTAATGTATTTTTTTTCTTGAGTCAAGTAAGCCAGCTGATTGTCAACCTTACATACTCCATTTACCATCAGGCCCACAGATTATCAATTCTATAGAGGTGCGTGTGTGTGTGTGTGTGTTGTACGTGTGCAGGATCTTTATATTAGTGGGTGGTCTTGTGGTTGTGAGACATGAGAGAAGCCATACATCTCAGAACCATGTGGGCAGCTCTCAATCCTTAAGAAGTCTTTTGATGTATCATTCCCAAGAGCTAGACAGACAGACTGTCCCATCTACCAACATGCCAGTCAAGTGGTAACAGAGATAATGGTATGGATGCTGAGGTGGAGGTACATCTGGTGCAGGATGTAGTGACAAGAACATGTAGGGGATAGAATGTAGCAGCAGGAATTCTGGTGTAGGGATGTTTCTGTCAGAGTACTGATCAATAATGATAGCCAAAAACTTGCCAATAGCACAAACGTGGCACCTGCCCCACCATATTGAACACAAGGCTTTGCTTGCAGCTGTCAGTGTGACATACAAACTGTAGGCCTTTGACTTTTGTTGATGTTCATCTGTTCCCAGATTCAAAGTATTTGAAATAATGAGATCCATGGGAAGTCTTATCAAGATATTCTGTATGTTTTCTATTCCAGCATGACTGTTATATTACCCAGAGGTTCTTGGAAATAATAAATATCAATTTTTCCCAATTATGTCTACCATTATTATTTATATATTTTTTGAAATAAAATTCAAATACTCCACAGCTTTCTCTTTCTTTCTTTTTAATTTGAGCACGCACTATATAGGAGGTCAGTTATCCAAATTTCACTTATCTGAAACATATTGGTCAACCAAAGAATTCACATCCCCCCCCCCCCCCCCAGCTACTCTTTCTGGCTCCATCCACTGTGTGTGTAAGACTGCTACATTCTGGAGTGTGTATGTGATAATTCAGAGGATTTAAACTATTCCAGGGAGAACACAGGATAACTCTAGTGTGGGACCAAATCAGGAGAAGAAACAGGTGATGTGTAAATGGTTGAGCTAGCCATTGGAAGGGAGAGGGTCTGGTCTAACCTGTACTTGGTTTTGTTTGAATATTTGCTGCATCTGGAAGCTATGGCACAAGAGGTGCACTGTAAGTGTGAGGTCATAAATTTTTTTATAAGTGCTCCTGAATAATATGAAACAAATTATTTTGTTTAAAGTGGAATAATCTTTTTCTAAGCAAATAAGTGGTGAATGTACACCCATGATAATTGTGGTTCTTCGAGTACGGATTTAGTGCCAATAAAACTAAGTACAGAGTTGTACCAGACCTTTTCTCACCCACCAACTGCTTTCTTTCGGTTCAGAAGGTAAAGGGTCTGGCTAGCTAGACTAATATGTAATTGTGGGCAGTTCTGTCCAAATGGTTCATAATTACCTTTATTACTGCCCCCTCATACTTCCCCACATTGTCATGGCTGTGTACCTTACAATGTTTTGGCAGCAGTAGTATTATCAAATAGCATTCAAGAGTAAACAACATATTGAGTGACTGTAGGAGGATCTAGTGGAGTATTCCTTGTAGATTTGTATAACATCTGTTGGCATGGTAACCAATAGATCATAACAGTACAACAAAAGGTGTCAAGCTGAGTTATCAGAAAGTTGTTTTATTTTCACATTGTGTATGCATTTGTCTCTCTGGCCACACCTTCCTGAAAGCATAACTATTCCACTTACAGGGATTTAGAAATGACTATGAAGACCTACAGATTGACCTCACATCCTATGTTTGTCCTCACTTGGGCTCTAAAAGGGATAAGAACTGTAGCTAGTGAGGAACCAACTGACTCATATGGTTGGTTATTAAACTGTTTCTAATCCCAAGAAAGGTGGTGTATAGCATGGAATCCCCTTCAATTAGTAACAACTTTGTACAGACCCAGTGGAAAGTTCATGAAAATTTTTAAAGCTGAATTTCTGGAATTTGTATCCTGGGTGGTTTGTGCTCCTAAACTTTGTGTGTTTTAAAAAATTTTAATTTATTTATTTTATTACTAGCATTTCTTTTTTCATTGTAAATAAAATTATCTTAGTTCCATATGTAGTGTAGTGAGAAAAAAATTTTTTTTAAAAAAGGAACCCGGCTTTGAATGCTTGTTTACTTTAGGTAACTACACACCAATAGGGTCAAAATAATTTTTTCTTTTTGTGGGGTTTTTCTTCTGACAGCCAACTTGCTCAGTAATAGGACGTTTTTAATCCCAAGATATATGCCCAAATGAATGTTTAGGAGTGTTCATTACTTCAATACATGCCAGAGACTGAATTACCAACAGTGTCACGCTTAGACACTTACCAACTGGATAACTTATTTAGCCATTAAGGTCACTGCTGACTCTTAGAATACAAATAATATTTGGTTCAGTAATATTCGGATGTTTCACTCATTTATCCCATTTTCAATCTCTGTACTGGTATGTCTTATGCTGGAAGGGTCTGGTGTACTCTGTACAAATATGATTCCCTTCCCCAAGATTCAAAGGGAGCTATATTTCGTTTATATTGCAAATGCTAGCTGTAATTTCTTAGTTCTTGGGTGAAATAGGTCTCAAATTAGAAGCGGAACAGGTTCGAAACTTATTCCAACTGTTTCCAGAATTGATTTGTGTTAATAGACCACCAACCTAGAACAATGTTAATTGCATTCCAGTGAAACAAATTTAGTAGCTGTATATGCCAGACCCTTCCAATCATGTTGTGGAAGGTGTGGCCCGCCAGACTGTGTATGCATGATTCTGTCTCTCTGTCCATTCTTTTATTTCAACTACTATTACCTCATTGAAGTACTAATAGAAGTAATTGTTTTTGAATTACGTTTTCCTAACTAGTTATTGTAATTGTTTGAGTGGTACACTAACCCTACAAAGCGCGCTATGTATGTATGTATGTAAGCACATTAGTCACTCTAAAAATACCCTAAATGAGGTCAACCAGATGGAACTGTGTGAGACCTATGCAACAGCAGAAGTGGGAGTGTATGATGCGGCTTGTGGGATTCCATCCTTGGATGACTTCTAATTTATATATATCACAAGTTCATTTATGCACCATGCTTATGCCAAAAATTAATCATATACTGTAAAGTGCATTAGTGTGAGCTTTCTATGGAAGAATTTGCAACACGCACGAGATAATCGTCTCTTGGAGGGACGAGAGGACTAACCATCTGCTTGAACTTCTATAATAATAATATTTCTGGACTTTTATGTACAGTCAATATCTTAGATTACAATAATAATATTTCATGAAGCCTACGACAACCTTTAGCATTAGCTGGTGTGATTAGTTAGTTATCAGTTCAAGGAGGCTCTTCCTACATGCATGCATGTCTGTGGTATGCAATATGCAAGATAGGCCTGGCCAAATAGGTAAAGGTGAAGTTATATCACATATATAGTCCATGTCCAGTAGTAAACAAGACTTAATATAACCAATAGCAGAGGCAACAGCCTTGCCTCCGAGTAAACTTCTGCCAGCTACTGTTAACCCAAGTAGCCTCACAATAGGCACTTGATCTTACACACTGTGGTCTCTCTGTGATATGCTCTATCTATCAAGCATGTGCTCACAGGTACACGATATGTTACACACACTTCAAGTTTTTGGTCCTTGTGGTAAATATATGTGGGTGCACACTTACCACAAACGGTTTGACATGGTGAAAAATAATGGAAGAAAGATTTGTAGAAGATAAAAAAATCATTGCGGACAAGTTTAATGCTCTTGAGATCTGCCAATATCAGCAATCTGTCCAAGTACTTGAAGATTTATTGTTTTGAAATGCATTTCAACCAGAAATATTGGTCCTCCTAATAAAGTGCTGACATATGCACATACTATTCAACATTAAACAAAGCATCAAATCAAAATGGTGGCATCAGAAATTAAGTAACCTAAACAGAATTCTATGGAAGTTCTTCACATTTTATATTGTGTTGCATACAGTTCTGGTGTCAACATATAGATCTATCTGTGATCAATACTGGTTTTAAATATGAGGGGGGGGGGGGGGCAAGATTCACTGTGTGTGAATGCCATTCAATCACTCGTCCGACCTTTCAGCCCAAGTATATATTAGCCTACACTACCTGATTTTTTTTTGGTTTTTGTTAATCTACTTACCTTTAAAAGTTTTATAGCATGAAGTCTTCTTGGGGGGGGATTTCTGTTCAGAAGAAGATCAAAGAGATGCAAGATCTATATCACTGTGGTCTTCAATATGGTGTAGCTATTGCCTGCACCTGCTGATAGTGAAGTACACAGCCGAGAGCTATGTGGTGAACTGAGTTAAGATAACCATCCCACAGCCAGTGAATCAATTTAATAAAATAATTAGTGGAACTCGTCAACATTTAAAATATTTTCATTGATGATACTTCTAACACTAGTAGGATTTCTTTATTTTGAGCTCCTCTGAGGAGGTGTTGATTTATTTTTTCTTTCTTTGTCATTGGAATGAGCTCCCATTGGCATCTGTTTGACTTCGTTTGAAGTTGTGAGCCTGAAATATATTGTGCCAAGATGTCAAATGAGTGACTTCAATATGTTTGCATGGCTTCACTGAAGCTTCTAACCTTGTTGGAATCTCCTGCAATACACTAATAATGACAGTAGAGCATTTGCAGAAACAGTGGGTGGAGGGAGGGGGGTTTGTGAGTAATCCACTAATCTGGTCAAGTGTGGTCAGAAATGCTCCACCCGTATTTTTGGCTGATCACTATTAAGAAGTGCTCTCATTTTACCATGGCATTTTATTTAAGTGCAGATCACAGCTAATAGAAATTCAAAATTATGTTTCATAAATAGAACATTCAACTAGAAATATATGAATGGACACAGCCGAAATGGAGTCAGAGTTGGAAGGTTTGGTGTTGATCACATTATTTCCATTAATAACATATTTTATTTACTTTACATTTTTAGATCTCTCTAATCAAATTGAAGATGATGTTATCCACTTATGCTCCCCCCCCTCCCCCCCCCCCACCTCATTTCTCCATTTCTCCAAACAAGATGGTACCTTAGAGAATACTAGATTCAAACATCTCGTAGTAAAAGGCTGTGGCACCAACACAGTTTGAGAGGGATGTACTTACATTAAGCCTGAGGCACCAACACAGTTTGAGAGGGATGTACTTACATTAAGCCTGAAAGAGGATAGCCAAATACCTGTACCCCCTTCCAACCCACCTACTGCATAATCCCACTCCTCCTCATTGCCATCATGTCCATCTTGTACTGCAATTATGTGCAATGTCCATTGTGCTGTGACACATAGTACCCTCTTCAGTTATGCATGCCCGTGCCATGTACTTAGCCCTTTCATGTAGTAACCATTCCAGCAACAAAACAATTACCAAATAGGGACTAAATGAATACCACTTCATCTGATACAAACTTCCCCTTTAGATTACTTGTTATCTTGAGTCTGTATTACCATTCTAACAATGGAAGCTGTAGAAAGTCCACTTTGAAAAGAGAGTCTTACAGGCAATTTCTAAATGAATTTCTAGAGTTTTTCCTTTGCAAGCCTTAAGTAAGAATTGAACATCCTTTTTAGCTCATTTTCATTGCTTCGCCAAACAACATATTCCAGGTAAAGGGACACCCTGTTCTGATAGCACTTGTCCACTCATTTTAGGTTCCTTCACACCTCTGTCTAATCTAATATATAATGCCTTATCAAGGGGCCTGTCTCCATTACTAACAAAACTGTCTCTAAGTGACATGCTCTTCTCCATGTGGAGCCATTCGCGCACATGCACACACACACACACACACACACCCCCCCCCCCCCCACTTCTGAAAACTCTTTGAAGTGGTCATTTCGACTATATCCTGGTTCACAGTTCACAACCTATTTTGGTGAACTTAGTTAATTTCTTCGTAAATGGAGATCATTTAATAAGATTTGTGGTTGTAATTACTAGAAATATGACAACATGATGTTAAAGTTTACCATGGTTACAGGTTCTAGTAGGTCCCATGATTCTGCTACTTAAGTATTTGAAAGTGTAAATTAGTGTAATTAGTGTAATAAACAAAGGGAAACGTTAGAGAGAAGGTTGTTAGAAATGTTTCTCCTTTATTTTGATTATTTTTCAATAAATGTATCATATTTTACATTTTGAGATATACTAACCTATTTTAAAACAGTTAGTTTAACATTAATGCATTTTAGTGTATCTGGAATGTTTGCATTTATCGTTTCTTCGGAATTCTTTTCTGTTGGAGCTTGTGCTTCTCTGTGCTGCCATTCCCAACATATTTGATCTCTTAGTCCCTTTCAGGTCTTCTTAAAAAGTTTTTTTTTTTTTATTTTTTATGTGTTTCTCCTATTTTCTTCTTTGAAGAACTTTCATGTGAACAATTAGTGCTCTATGCTATCAAGTACATTATAAAATGGAGAAGTTACTGGTAGTCACCTGATGGGTGCTTGCTCTGTGTCCTCTATTTCAAAGGGGAAGTTAAAAGAAGGGGGAAAAAAACTTCATAATTTAACAGTCTCTATCTGCAAGGCTATGGTATACAATTCATAAATAATCTATTTTATGCTAATTAATTCATCAGTTGAGTAGCAAAAGCTTCATTCTGTGGCAGTCAGCCATTCTTCAAGGACAGACTATTTATCGCTAACTCAATACAATATCTTGCATCAAATCTTTGCAACTCAAGAGTGGTCCACTTCACACCTGTATGAAAATATTGATGAGTTGAGAAAAAAGTATGAGAAAAAGGTATGCGGCAGGATCTAAAGGTAAGCTATCCCCAAACATTCTGTCTGAAGTGCTGTGCCCAGACAAACATGTCTGCACTCCTCCAGTGCTGTCCATGTGAAAGGTGAGAACAACTCTGTCTCCTACACCATGTTGAGAGGGGGAGGGCAAATAAAAAATAAACTACTGTAAGGTTACACTGCAGAATTGATTTGGGAATGTCAGGCTTCATCAAGGATTCTGCAGTCTCTAGTTTCATCAAGATGAGTGGTAGGTACATGTTGAAGTCCATTGGGCACTTGTGTGATCAACTAAAAAGGAAACCTGGTGGGCGTATCAGTGAATCCCTAGTGGTCACTCAGTGGGATAGAAACCTTAGAAGCCTCAGCTCGGCCTTATTGCAGCCCTGCCAAACCATGGGGACCTTCTGTGCTGCAGTGCCTGTGGTATACCAATTGCCTCTGGAGGAAGTGATGCGTTGTGAGTTGGGGCACTTGAACTTCAACCTTTGCTGTTGTGTTAGGCAGTATAGAAGTCAGTTCAATGCTGAAGTTTAGCTGCTGTGTTAGAGCCAGGTTGTTTGAGAAGTTGACTACCTCCACTAACAAGTATTGAACCAACTTTACCACAACTGGGCTTCAAATTCCCAACAGGAAGTGGCCCACAATGCAATGATATTGCTTATTAGCAAATAGCTCAGAGTCTAGCTCTGAGTTAGTGCAATAAACAGAGGCTACAAGAAGTCTGGTATGGAGTTAGAATATAAAGGAATCATCAGAAATCCTACCTTCAAACCAAAAGCTACCAGGAGGATGATGCAGCTACACAGTCAGGCTGTAACCAGCATGATGAATGATGAGGAACTGGAGATCACTGAGAACTCTAAAGATGTTGACTTCGTCATGTCCATCAAGACCTTTGCTAGTGCCTATGAGCTGGAGCTGGAGGAGATGATTCAGGACTTGAACACTGAATTGGAGAAAGTGAGTAAGAGAGGAGGGGGAAGGGGAGGGCTGCTGGTGTGGTGGTGCTGCAGTGCAGGGTAGCCAGCTACTATGTATGGGGTGCAGGGTTCTAGCTGCTGCTGTTCATGGAGTAGATCCTTGAGGTTAAGTGTCCCAAGGTGAGGGCTGTACTGCCCTGGCTTGGGCTGGGCTGGGCTGGGCTGAGGTGTTTTGCACTAGTCTGCACTGGGCTAGGCTGGGCTGCACTGGGCTAGGCTGGGCTGCACTGGTCTAGGCTGGGCTGCACTGGTCTGCACTGGGCTAGGCTGGGCTGCACTGGGCTGCACTGGGCTAGGCTGGGCTGCACTGGGTCATGCTGGGCTGCACTGGGTCATGCTGTACACTGTCTGCTGGCTGTGCTGTGCTTCACTGGGCTGGGCTAGGGCTGGACTGTGGTTGGAAGCATGCCATAGCAACCAGTAAATGGCATGGACCTATTAAAGCAGATATCAGGCAGTGTGCATGTTAGTAATAATCTCTGTGGGCATTTCCACTTGTGCATGATGCTGTTTAAGATCTTTCAAGGTTGAGTCGTCTATTGTGTACAGTTGCAGTGGGTGATTTATTAAAGCCAGAACTATTGCTTAGTAGCTAAATGCAAGAATGTATGCAAGTGAGGAAATTAGTAAGTTATTGCCGCTTCCACCCTGCTTCTCCGCTGTGCACCTGTCAGTATTATGCCATACTATATGCTTCCACAGTCACGGTGGACCATCTCACACTAGGAATTATACAACTTGGAAGCAAAAATAAGTATTACTTCTGAAATTCAAGGGCTTTTGAACTTTTCTTCAAGGCCTTTGTGACAAGAAGATCTAAACAGTTAAATTGAGTGGTAGTGCATGATTCTCTTCAATTGTGTCTATCAGTAGGGGATTTGATTTTGACAGATCATATACCTGGGGGCGAGGCGGGGAGAGAGGTGGGGCTATTGACCACTCGAATCTTACCCCACCTCTTTCCATGCAGGGGTGTGGTTATAATATAAACAAGTTTATTACAGCACTATTATTGATTGAAGTACTCCAACGCTGGAAAAGGCATTATACTCTGTATGAGATATGAACACAGTGTTTCTGCTTAGTTTTTCGGCAAAAAAAAAATCGCTTGGAGGCAGTAAACAAAGTATTATCTAACTAGAATGACTCAATCATGGGAATAGACAAACTGGGTAGCTTCAGTGTGCATTGTCAACCCTATCAGCGGGGATTTGGTCACGAAATCCTATTCCAGAGGAACCTGCCTTCCATGGCTGGCTTGCTCCACAGCAAAGAGACTGCACAAATATTATTTCCTAAGGCTGTTGGTTGTCTCACTGATTTGTTGGGGGAAGCTGGATGGCATTGAATGTGTAGGAACTAGACGGCATGTGTTGTATAGTAACATTTCAATGGCTGTGTAAGTAAACATACATGTGTGGATGACAAAGGGGTGGCCATGTGTTCCTTCTCTACAGTAAATACACTGCATGCATGGGACTAGCTGTTGTTGGTGAATGTGGTAGCTACTTGAGTTAGCATGTGGTGTGCATGATTATTCCTGGAACACTCTAACTTACCTCTGTGGTGAACTTGTGAATCTGATTATTTGAATATTGTTGTATGGTTGTTGTTTCTTTTGTTGTTGTTTTCAGAATTTATCATAAAAGTAATTAATGTCAACTAGCAAAGTACCCACTCATGGATGGAAAAAACGAAGACATTTTACTATAATTTGATATTTGTTTGTTTGTTCGCTATCTCCTCCCAGACGCTTGGGCCTACAGGGATCAAAAGAAAGAAAAGGAAAGGAAGGGTTTTGGGCTCAGTTTGCTGACCTCACTAAGAGTGTGTTTACATAATTGTGGTTTTAGTACTCTTAAAGCAGTTTGGAGGTAACCTGCATCAAATTGACACCTCCCCCCCCCCCCAAGGGAATTTTGGAGAATAAAAAAGCAGCCCAACCAGAGTTGGAGTTTACTCAGATCTTCACAACACTCACCTAAAAATTCCTTGAGTAACCCCTATCAACCCCTGAATATGGAGCCCTGTAGGCACAAGCATTGGAAGGAAATAGAGAACTAACAAATCAACAATTCACGAATTGTTGAGATGCAACCTGATCTGTAGCTTATGTAGAAATAGTTGTGTATGCATGGGTATAATTTTAAAAAAATTATCTAATTATGAAAACATCCTTGATCAATTGATAGAGAAGCAGGAAGTTATGATAATATGATATGATTTTCTCCTAAGTTGTTTTTGTTATTATTAAGAATCACGACTTATAGAGAATGCAACCGGAATGTGTTGCTTGTGTGGAAATATTGTGTATGCGTGGTTATAACTTTACAGAATTAGCTAATTATGAAAACATCCTTGATCAAATGATACAGGAGCAGGAAGTTATGATGATAAGGTATGATTTCCTCATAAGTTGTTTTTGTTATTATGATTAAGAGCCCAATTAGTCCTGGTCTGATTTCAACACTTTTATACTGCGATCTTCAACTGATGGAGTTGCGTTAGTGTAAGTTGCATCAGCGAGAGGTATGTGGTCATCTACACATTACTACACATTACCACATTGTTTCAAAATTCTTACAATGTTTACTACAACATCAATCGCTATCCCTTCACAGATCTTGATTAAATCTTCCCTGTCTGCTCCTTGTGTCCCTGTTACTCTAGAAATGCTTACAAAGAAAGGAAATTATTATAGTCCATCAATATAAGCAAGTTAGCTATTGTGGGCACATTTTCTAATATAAAATCTCAAACATCCATGGTCTTATCAAAATCAGTCAGCAGCTTCTAAAACCATGAAGGGAGGAGGGGGGAGGCTGTTTGGAGTTTGAGTCCATCAAGGACTAGTTTGATTTGTTGGTACCTTTCTTTCCCGCTCCGTCTTTGATTCCTTTCACTATTTTACGAACCACTTTACTCCACATACAATAGCAGGGCATCAAGCAGGCACAACACACCACTTTGATCTCAGTCTCAAGCAACCAATGTTTGCACATCTTCATGCAACCAACAATACCAAGTGGACATCATATAAGCCCCCCCAATGGTTTTCCTTTCTCCATGTCACCCACAGATACTTTACTGTGCATTGAATAGAAATACGAATAACTAATATATATATTTCTTTTATAGTATGTAGATATATTATTATCTTAAGTTCAATTATATTCCAGAATATTTAACTGGTTAAGAACACATAAGGAGCACTTATTTTAGTTCACATACTCTCTGAAGTCTGTCAGGTGATAATGCAACTCTATCAGTTGGAGATTGCAATCTGGAAGTTGTTGGCGTGCATTCATAGTTTGGTGGTGACTCATTCATGACATTGAGATTCCCCCATTAAGGCAATTTTGGGGGAAAAACCCAGCTCTACGGGCAGGTTTTTCTTCTAATCTTCACCAAACCTTGCTAAAACTATCCTTGGATGACCCCCATCAACCCCTGAAAGTTTGAGCCCTGTAGGCCCAAGTGTCTGGGAGGATAAAGCAAACTAACAAGGAAACAGCTTGATGATCATAGTAAAATTAATTGTGTATAAATACTTTCCATTTCCTTCTCTTTCCATTTCCTTCTCTTTCCATTTCCTTCTTCTCCTCCCACAGTGTAGCATGCATTTTGCTAGTTTCTAATAAAATTGTCAATTTAAACAGTCAGTGCTGAGTCACACACTAGCAATGAGCCCTTGAGTGTGCACATTCATATTACGACACACACACACACACACACACACACACACACACACACACACACACACACACACACACACACACACACACACACACAGGGATGATGTGCATGTTGTACTGGAATGTTGAACCCCGGCTTAAAGGCTGGGATGCTTATGTCCTCTTGTAGTGTGTCTACAGTAACTGCTAATTGCCTGACGAGAGATGTGTGTGGTGTGAACCTTAGCAAGTAGAGCCCATACTGTTGTTGATGTGTGCATTGTGCAGACATGCTGTGTTGATGCAACAGTTGCAATTGGTGGGAGAGCTTACATGTGCCAAGAATGAAAACAGAGGCAAAAGTAGTTTACGCTTGTATCTTCTGTGTGGAGGCATAACTGTGCATGCTTGAGCTTATGTGTGTCTCTTATACATGCATCATTGTTTGTTGACATGTGTCTGCTTACAACATCCATGGTGTATGTATGGTTGATCGTCACCTTAAACTGTTTATTTTTGTTCAGTACCTTTTTTAAAGTTGTTTTTTTTGTACATTCCACAAATGTTTATATAGATGCAATAGTTTTGTGTAATCATGTGTACCTGCATAAGAATATTAGCTCTACTCAACCTGTTTTATACTCCCACCACTCCATTGCACCACTTGCTGCAGAATTCTGAGAGTGTGATGGCCACCTCCCTGATGTATGCGGATGTGGTGTGGAGCCGTGTGGCTCAGGATAGAGATGAACTAGGCTTCACAGTGGGAGACGAAGTGCAGGTCTTGGACATGACTGATGACATGTGGTGGTATGGCAGTGTGCAGGACACTGTTGGCTGGTTCCCCGCCTCCTTTGTTCGGGTAACTAAACTTCCTTGCATGTAATAAAAATGGAATTTCTATGCTTTCTCTTCTAATTGAATAGATAGTTTGTGAGTAATGATAGTGTTTGCATGATGTGGTCATTGCAGTGCCTATCAATGTGTCACTGTATTTGCTGGAGCTAAGTATATTCCTGAAGAAGTAATTAAGCTATTCTTATTTTTTTTAGTATAGTAAGTTACTATTTAGATCAATTATCCATAATTGGTCAAGTTTTATAAATTCAACTTACAATCCTGACTTAGAAAATCTCTTAGTGGCATGATACTGTAATGGTATAAAAAAGAAGACCTGTTGAGGTCACAATGACCTTCTGTAATACTGTATGTATGCAGTTGAGGGTTGGCCAGGATCCTGATCCTGAGAGTGAGGTGACCAACAGCCCTCGTAGTTGTACGCCCATGTCATGTGGAACCAGCACAGAATCCTCTGAAGTCCTCACTCTCTCCGGGGATAGCCAGCGACATGCCCTTCCTCAGCACGCTGAAGACCCCAAGCCAAGCGACAGTGTTGCTTCAGAGGAGGCCCTGGACATTGTGGAGGATTTGCCTTCAAGGGCCTTTGCTAAACGACAGACAACGGTACAAGACTAATGAATGAGATATATTATAGTCCATGGGCATAGACATCCTACATACATACGTGCATTTACTTTGGTATGAGATATTGTTTGATGCATTTACAGGAACAACACAGAAGAATTGTTTGAATAGATGCAATGGAATTAAGAGTAATTGCATTTCATTATGATGTTGAAATTTGGGTGGTAGTATTCCATTAAGGAGTTGTAGAGAGCCTTTGTTTTCTTGTTTACAGCTTCCACATTTATTTGTCTGTTAGGGCAAGGATGCTAGAAGGAGGATGACTATTAGACGAAAGGATTCTGCAGGTGATGCTCTTCCTCGTAAACTCTCCCATCAAGAGGTCAGAGGGAAGATAGTGGAGGAGATTCTGAACACTGAGACGACTTATGTCCAGCACTTGGAGGATATTGTCGAGGTAACCTTTCACATGCGCGCGCGCACACACACACACACACACACACACACACACACACACACACACACACACACACACACACACACACACACACACACGTACACTTCTCAAGTCATTAGAGGAGCTCCTTTGGTTTGCTACCATGTCTGGTGGTTCAACTGCATAAAAGCTGGCAATGCATGTAATACTCATTGACATGTAAACATCACTTTGCATATGCTGTACCAAATAATACAAGCAGTTCCTGTATACACTTAGCCAGAGTCATAATAGGACCTGAGGATGTAACTCATATGTAGGAATGGATTTGACTCATCAAAGTCAACCTTCTTTCTCCTCACACTGTCACGCATAATCTCTGCCATGATGTGTTGTATGAGAGTTATCGGTCATTCAGTCTGGCCAATCAGATGAAGTACTTGTTATTTGACCTATTGTATTATATATATATATACATATATATTGCCTAATTATATTATATAAAATGTGATTAGGCACAGTATCTGTCAACAAGTAGTCAACCATGAGATTATTGTTCTCACAAGATTACAACATTAGATGCACACTCAGCATTGAGTGAATCACGAGACAAGCGAGTCACACAATTCCATATAAGGTCACATGTCTGAAGTTCTAGAATCTTCCATGAGAGAGACGGCAAACATTAGGTGGAGTGTAAAGGTCTGGCCACACACACTTCACTGTCCATTACACTGGCCTAGCACTGCTCTGCAGAGTGAAGTCTGAAAGGCAGTCACAATTGAAGGAAAGTTTGAGGTAACATCTAGTTAGCCACAGCAATGCTTGCACATATATTCTCAGTTGGTGCTGGAAAGGAATGTGTACTGCCTCCAACATGGTGATTTTTGGTCATATGAACCCTTTACCAACACTATGGTCAAGAGGTACATCTAGTTATCCCCAGCTGGCATATTTGCATGTTTTTGATGGGCTAGTATAGGCTAGTATAGGCTAGTATAGGCTAGTATAGTAGTATAGGAAGAGGCTCCATGAATAGACTCTAGAGGAACTCAACCAAACAAACACATATTAAGAAAGTTTCAGAGTATCAGACACCAGTAGTATCTAGCTATTACAGGGAACCAACAAATGCACATGATTGAACCAAAAAATACATCTTTCCCCCCCCCCCCCCCCCGTTTTTTCTTCTGAATGTGCAAAAAAAAAATATGCTAACAATAAAATTAATGTCCTTTCAATACACAAATCATTTTTAAAAAAAGAAATTACATCTGTTTTTTTCAGCAGGATGGAAGCAAGTAGATTCATCAAATTCCTTTTTTCCTACTCTTGCAACAAAAAAAAAAAGAAAAAGAAGATAAAGCCATGACAGAAGCAAATTTCCTCCTCAATTTCATAAAGGAAATTACCATTATGCAAGTAACTTTGCGGTGGATGTTAGAAACCGAATTAATGCTTGCTCCCCTGATGACAGGACTTGTCTATTGAATGTGTTTGTTTGTTTTTGGCTTTTCCCAAAATAGTCTCTCTGCTTATGAACATTGGATTTCTATTCCCTTTAATCTTCCAGATCTCTTAGTGAATATGAATTGGTCAGCAGACATTTTTAAATATGTAAGTTTGAATAGGGAAAATTCAGTGCTCTCCAGAGGAGCCTTCCATTGTGTGTAGTGGGAGCATGCCACCTCTGAACATGTGGAGTGTATTGCAATAAGCTGATGATCCTTTCCCTGTGTTGGTCCTTCCCACGAGTTGGCCAGACAGTCAGACATGCAGATCTGATATTTTTCCTGTAGAACAAGGTCAGACCATAGCGCATGCTGTTCCTTATTTGGTCGCATGTTGAAGTGTTCCATGAGAGTGACAGTAAACAGACAGCAACTGTGTCAATGACATGGACCACAAACATGACACACTTGCATAAACACACAGTGCTCAGCTAAAGTGCAACACATGTTCCAATTCTTTCCCTGATACATGTGTTGGTTTAGTATGTTTTATATAGTCCATATCGTACTATGTGGGAATATTGCACCATGTCTAGTGGGTGCGACTTTATGTGTTTATGTAGCTTTGCTTTCTAATGGATTCTGGGTTTGAAATCCACATCACATCCCTCACCATGACTTTCAAATGACCCCACCCCGCAATATCTACTCCTTGGGATTACAAAGTTTAATCAATTTCTAATTATTCATAAAATGTGTCCTCAATGTGTCTTGTTCAGACAACCACAGCCAGAGTGAGCTCTGTACAGATTGATAACATGAAGGTATAATGCAGAAAACAGACTAGCAGTAGGGGAACCTTCAGTCTAGTCATTTATCCAATGCGTTTATTCGTAAATGTCATCTTTTTCCTTTCTTTTTTTATGGCATGCTCCTTGTACCCACACCTTCATGACTGGTAGGTTGTTAATCCTCAGAAAAAAATTTTGTCCATCTCCAGGGTTACTTGAAAAGATGCCGGGAATATAACAAGCTGTTTAACAAGGAGCAGATTGAACTCATATTTTCTAATGTGGAGGAAGTGTACAAATTCCAGCGCAAGTTTCTGCATGCACTTCAGGACAGAGTGAAAGAGGACAGATTGGAGCTGTCAGAATTAGGACAAGTCTTCGTCTTCTACGTAAGTTTACTAGTCTAGGTTAACTATCTAGGACAGTAACAATTATGTCTGATATAATATGTGACCATTGCCTGACATGTGTACAGCTCTTGCTTAAAGTACAGCATTGTTGTGTTACTGTGTGTTGGTGACAATCATGTTTTATATCTCACCGTAATATTCCTGTGTGTATCTTGTTGTTCTGCAGTTTTCAATCTCATTGTTGTGTGTATATTTGCGTGTTGTAACAAGTATAGTTACTTGATATTTTATTTTGCAGCAAGAGGAGTTCAGAGTATATTCACAGTATTGCAACAACCACCCGAATGCTGTGAATGAGTTGAATCTTCTGCAAGGAAGCGAGCAGTATGCTTTATTCTTCGAGGTACTTGCATTATAAATAATTTAACTGGGATGCCTACAGGTGTTATAACCCTATCGGCATATCTCATCATGGCAATATTCTGCAAGGGGGGTTCGGTAAAAAAAAAAATTTTTTTTTTTGGTAATTATTTATTTAGTAATATTTTCCTTTACTCTTTCATTTATTATCATAGAGCAGAAGAGCTAAATAATGGTTTATGCTTACTAGTATTAACTTTTCTTCCCTCTCTCCCTCCTTCCAAACCTATTAATGATGCAGAGCTGTCGGTTGCTAAGAAATTTGCAAGATATATCGTTGGGTGGTTTCTTGCTCACACCGATTCAGAAGATTTGCAAGTACCCACTGCAGTTATCTGTAAGGCATGCAGTGCACATGTGTAATTGCCAGATATGCATGCAACTAAGGTTGATCTCTATTCATGTAGGAGTTACTCAAGTACACGAGTGAGGACCACCCAGATTATCAGCATGTGGTCGAGGCCCAGGTGGCCATGAAGCGTGTGGCCACACTGATCAATGAGCAGAAGAGGAGGATCGAGAACATGGGGAAGATTGGAATGTGGCAGAAGACCATTGACGGATGGAAGGTAATTACCAGAGGGTATAGTTAATCTAAAGGTGCTAGTTGTACCACATTCTAAGAATATTGTTATGTGTTGTAACTGGAATTTTTTATTGTTTGATAATAGGTGGATAATTAATTGACATAAACTGGAATGAATGTGTAATTAGAAATAGTGATAATTTTGTTCTTCACTCTGCTAGGGCCCAGATGTGCTGGAGACGAGTACTGAGATGATCCACAGTGGAGAGCTGCACAAGATCTCAAAGGGACACTCTCAAGAACGCTACTTCTTTCTTTTTGACCATCTCCTGGTATACTGCCGAAAGGTAAATACCACATTCACTAGTAATGAGGTCGTTAGCAAACACATTGTCTAATGCTCTCTTCACTAGGGTTGCATACATGTATAACATGGAGTAACACTCATATGGTTCATTCAAATTATTGTGCTAATGTAATTCAATTAGGACACTATTGGTGGGAAACTTGTGTTCAAAGGTCGATTTGATCTCAATCACTGCCAGGTTTTTGACCTTCCGGACGGAACGGGTAAGGCATACATACACACATACATACATCTCTTATTAATTCTAATATAGAAATTCCTCTACGGTTCATAATACAATAGAATAGCTAACTACTATCTTCCTCAACAATAACTGTGGAATCAGCTATGATGTTCCTTTTAACTGCATTTTATAAAACACGGTGTGCACGTGTGTGTTTGGGTGATTGAGTGTGTGTGTTTATTCTTTGTACACAATCACATTGCTTATTTATTGAAACAAATCCAGTTAAATTTTGTCTCACACTCAGGAATGACCAGGATCAAGTTATGACCGAATAACCCAAGGGGGGGACACTAGCCCAAAATATCCCAAAATTTATCCATTTTACTGCATATGGGAATTATATGACCTAAACATTTGTAGTAATACGATACAATAATGTCTAATTTGTTTATTTCATTTAAAAAATTTGCTGTGATTAAGTTAATAAACTTGCAGAAGATACCATTGGGTGCGTAGAGGACTGTTAGCAAGCCTGTTCCGAGTTTGCTCTGGGTCTGCTCAATTTGGAAAAACCTGTGTCTGTTCAATCAGGAAGCTTAGAAGAACCACAGAACTGAGACATCCTAACTTGATTGATAACTAGCGCAGGATGCCCAGTGTTGCCCGGGCCAATTTGATATGAAATATTATTGATATTATTGAAGCATCTCAAAACAATATTTCTAGATCTTGTGACTTCACTCAAATAAAAGCAGCTCAAAAGTAGGCATGCAACCTGCATTTTCCGTACATTTTTAAAATATTTTTTTAGAAAGAACGGGATATTTTGGAAGCATTGTGTGTGATGCAAGTTAGACAGCCAACAGTCAGTGGAGAACCTGATGTTGCCCATTGATTTGGATATGCCATGTTCTTTATCTTTGCAACTTAGGCAAACAAGTGTCCTAGCTTGTAGCTGAGCATAAAATCTATTGTTCCCTCATCTTCTTCACTTCTCCTTTGCTTTGATACATTGCAAGTCTAGTTGAGGATTATCCTTCACCACTTTTTGCCACTATATTTTATTTACCTAATCGAATAACTGAGTGATCTTTGGTTGTTTATTTGATAATTTGTAATCTTCTAGTGTTAAAATTGTTGTGGCAGGACCTATTATGTGCGATGTATTTAACAGAGAATGGATGGATGAGTGGGTGGGTGGATAGATTTATAGGAGGTGGGCAGATCCTTCAATATGAATTTCATTTGTTTTCCCCTCACATGTACAATTTTGGTTTTTTTTTCTTTCATTTTTTTTCTTCTTTTTTTTAATGCTTCGTTGGAATCCTTTCAGAAAGAATATCAGTTAAGTTAATACTGAAATAATAGGTTTGAATCTTATGCTCTTCTGGCTACCATTTTAAAACCTTGGTCCATCCATCCAGTAAGGAAGTAGTACTACATTCTCCAGCCAATTCTGCCATGTGCAACTGATGTACTGTGCACTAATGACATTACAGTGTGATGTGCCTAACCCTGTGCCTGACCTCTCTCTCTCTCCCTGCAGCAATGCACGGCAGTACTCCCGTGAGGAATGGCTGGAGGATGAACAACACAGCCAAGGACAACAAGAACTACATCATCTATGCCAAGAGTCCCCAGGTCAAGCAGGAATGGATGAAAGCCTTTGAGAAGGAGAAAGAGATTGTACAGGAGGACGTGGAAAATGGTAAGATATAGAGTGCAGTTGGTGTTAATTTTGACACAGACAACGGGAAAGGAATTACTGTGGTAGTGCTGATATAGTTGTGTGGGTGGGTGGGTGGGTGTGTATGGTTTTGTCATTTTTACACATTTAACAGTAAAATGGTAGCCATAATAAAGTTATTAGCATAGGTACTCCTGTGAGAAAAAATGACAAAGTATCGTGCTATAGGTTTGGGGGCAGAGGAGTATACATACGTACATACATACGTATGTACGTACGTACGTACATACATACATACATACATACATACATACATACATACATACATACATACATACATACATACATACATACATACATACATACATACATACATACATACATACATACATACATACATACATACATACATACATACATACAAACCCAGTTTAATAGTCATTACCCATTTAAAGCCATGATTACCCAGTTCAATAGCCATGATTACCCAGTCTAATAGCCATGATTACCCAGTCTAATAGCCATGATTACCCAGTCTAATAGCCATGATTACCCAGTCTAATAGCCATGATTACCCAGTCTAATAGCCATGATTACCCAGTCTAATAGCCATGATTATGCAGTCTAATAGCCATGATTACCCAGTCTAATAGCCATGATTACCCAGTCTAATAGCCATGATTACCCAGTTTTGCAGCCATTGGACTAATAGTGAAAGAGGAGTAGAACAGGCACTTTGACCCCTCTTGTTCCATAGTGCTCAATGATGGTAACACTCTTGTCAACACAATTTACCCACTGCCATAGCTGACAGACCAATATTATGTGTGTGTGTGTGTGTTAGCGTGTGTGCGCGTGCATGTGTGTGTGTTATAATCAATCACCTGTTTTTATAAAACAAGGAAAAATATTCTCGATTTCTGTTTGCTTCAACCTTTTCTAAAGTCAGAGTAAAATGTTTGCACATTGGCAGGTGTGTGGTCACAGCAATAGTGATGTTGCGTGGTCACCTGGGCTGATGAACTCAAAGGATATTTCAAAAAATTTGTGCCTTTTCCTGTGCAGAATTCAAGATTTCCATGAAGATGAAGAAGGCTGCAGTGGTTCTATGTTCAAATACAGCAGAACTTAGGACGAGAAGAAAGAGCATCCACAAGCGACACAGTCAGTTATTTATTAAAGTAGATACTTATAGAACTGGTAACATGTTTACTGCTGCGGTGCAATGTGCTCTCATTTGGCTCTCCAAGTATGTCATTCCTGGATGTACAGATTTGTACATCTCCTTGAGTGTGTAGCACTGACACATGGTTACTGCCCACTGCTATGACCTCCCGCAATTGCCATCAATGCTTGTAATTACAAACAATTGCACCCTACATTGTGTGACGATGCACTGTCCTAGTGGCATTGTATTTGAAGCACTAACATGCCTCAAGCTTGAGGGAGGCAGAACCCTAGAAACTTAATTATAGCCTGCACATATAGCTATAGTAAAGGCTCTTTACTAGCAAGTCCCCAGTGTGTGCTTATTCTGGTGACTTGGGAGCTCCACATACCATGCAATGCTGGATATGGAGCTGTGTAGAACATCTCAATGTTGAGTGTGTGTTCACTTTATTGGATGAAACTGGGTGGTCGGCACTTATATAACACTGTATAGGGTGTTCTAGTCTTGTATGTGTCACTCTGCAGTTACAATCGGGAGGAGTCCACAAATGTCAACATTTTGATAAAAGGTGCATTCCCTATTTCTGTTATACCTAAAAGATCCTCTGTGAATCAAAAAAAAATATATATATATATAAAATGCATAGTGCAGTAAATAAGATAAGTGTCTCCTGCCTGTCAATGCTTTGGCTTCACTTCTCTTAAATTACAAACACAGGAGCAGAGATCTCTATGGCAACAGGGTCCTGTCAACAGGTTGCACGGACACTCTAGTTGGCTTCTGTTCAAGCTACTCACACTATATGCACTACTGCCATCAATAACATTGCTTCACTGAAGACACACCTCACAGGATGTTTTTTTAACCATTATGGATCTTGCAGTACTCTTAGAGTAAGAGGTTTATGCCACATTGGCAAACCCTAGTATGCAAAACGTTACGAGCAAACATTAGGCAAAATGGTGTAATATTGTAATGGATCAATGAATGGTTCTGGGAGCATATCTAGCTGGTCAGTCAGAACGGCTCCACAAGATAGCTGAGCAGCATGATGGATGAGGTTTGGTTGGGCACATGCCCAAGTTGTTGTGGCATATCCGAGACTTATGAGCGAACAAAAATATTAGAATAAAGAATATATTTTTCTGCTAACATAGGGGTAAACACGCGTCATAACAGTGGATGCACACCATAGAGTATGGTCCTAGCTGGAAGGGTGCAGAATTTTTTTTGATTTTATTGGAAGCTTAATGTGCGAGATATCCTAATGGAATGAATACCAACCAGTGGTGTAGTAGCACGAGATTGACGTTTCATTTTCTGATTTGTTTGATTGTGCTACCCTTCACTCACTAATCATCCAGATAGCATGAACACACACACACACACACACACACACACACACACACACACACACACACACACCAGCTTAGCCATTTCAGTGATACACATCAGCTGGACTCCTGCTTTTTTGGTATTTTTTCTTAAGGCTTAGTCATGTAGTGACTAGAAAGAACCTGAGCCTTCAGGACTTGCACAACATCCCTCTCTCTCTCTCTCCAGTGTGCCTCCTCAATGTATGCACATGTCTGCATAGTCTGCTCATGATTCAATAATTGAGGATGGCTTCCTTGTGGACTGACTAAGCAGCCACACGTGTGTACGTCATACAGCTAGAACAATGGCCCCAGAAGAAGCCATCCACATCAAAAGTCGACATCTCCATGTAAAATAGAATGCTTATTTAGAGATGAACATAATTTGTCTACCTGCAAATTGGATGCAGTTAGGCTTCCATTTAGCATGTGGAATCATGCAGCACATGTTGGTGAACAAACTTGATGTTCTATACAACTGCTGTTTTAGATTAGCATACAATGTGATGTCACTTCTTAATGCTGACATTATAAGACTGGAAGGTGTTGGGTCATTGAAGTGCTGAGGAAGTGTCCTCTTCTCCCAGTGCACATGTTGGTCAAGTGTGATCTATAGTATATAGTCCATATTGTACAATGTGTAAGCCATGCACCACAGTTTATGGGTGTGGCCTTATGGGGCATGCTACTTGTGTAGTTTGGCTTTGTGATGATGATGGAGTTGGATCATGTGTGTTGGAACACAAAGCCACACCTTACCATGTCTTATGTGCTGGTTTGGAAAATGGTGGGGAACTGCAAAATGACATTGCACTTATTCCACTGCATTATCTCTTTGCATCATCAATTATTCCAAAAATCCTTTATGTTTTCTAACTGAAATCATTTCAGCCCAAGTCTCGCCAGAGGATTAGAATTATTGTGAAGATAATTGCCACATTATTCTGATTGTCTTAATTTATATCACTTGGTATTATTTCAGTCTAATTTATCAGCATATAAGAATTATAACAACAAAAAAATATTGCAACCTTTTTTGATTAAAAAAAAAGTTGTTTTTTTAAATCATACTCAAGAGCTCTTATTATTGAATGTTTTCTGTCCCTCTATATCTTCTTCAGCAACTGCTGTGGTGGAGTCCATGGACACTGTGGTCAAACAGAAGGTGGTGAGCAACAGTGCCAAGCACCTGACATCCCCAGCTGGAACACTTAACCCACCAGCTGTGAATAAGAAGAGCAAAAGCTTGAAGAGAAAGTGAATTCTTTACTTTAGCAAGTGCATCTTCAAAAACTCTTCATTAATTTTATTTATCTCAGTTCATCACTGCACTTCTCCTCTGTTTGTGTATATACATGTACATACATACATACATACATGCATGCATGCATGCATACATACATACATACATACATACATACATACATACATACATACATACATACATACATGCATACATCATACATGCATGCATTGCATGCATACATACATACTTACATACATACATTATCTCTGTATCCTATCATATTAGTCATTAAAATTGGTTACAAGGATTTACACATTATTTATTCAATGAAAACAGATTGAGTTCCTGTGAAACATTTAGGCTAAGAAAGGAAAGGTGGGAGGGGGGGGGGGGGGGGGGGGGGATTGTTATTCAGTATTGCTGGCTGGCTTAGTTTCTTGATGTTAGTAATTGACTTCTCAAGCAAGTTACAAATTTATTTAGCTATAACGTTATAAATGGAAATTTTATGGCACAAAAAAATGATGATTTCTACTAGTGATAGGTTATATTTTTGTGTGTAGTAATAGCTAGTATGGAAGAAAAAAGTTTCTTTTCCCTGTAGTTATGATTTTTTAAAAAGAGCCCGAATACTGTCCCACACACACCACAAGTAAGATGATCCTTTACTATTCATATAATATTGGGATTATCCTATACCAATTTGAATAATATTGCCTATCAGCTTGCCAATTTCATGCAGTTGAGTAGTGAGCTGATCTAAATTGGTAAAGGATCATCTGACTTGTTTAAAATGGATAGAGCCTTGCTACTGAATTTTTCACAGGCCATTCCAAAAATCCAGTTCTTCTCTCCCCCCCCCCCCCCCCCCCCTCTCCTAACTTCCCAGGTTACTCCATGGGTTGAGTTGTCAATGCATGCAAAATTCAGGTGACAGCATGAACCTTTGCTACATGAAATTGGCAAGCTGATAGGCAATATTATATGAATTGGTAAAGGATCATCTTACTTGCAGTTTGTGGTCTGGTATGGTAAAATCTTCTTGAAACAAATGGTGAAAATCTTCACCATTTTGTTTCAAGAAGATTTTACCATTCCAAAATTTCACCTATTTCGTTTCAAGAAGATTTTATCTTTGCGTTCAACAGTTCGATTGGAAATATTCTTTATGCTATATCTCTCACTGTACAACCAGCAGAGGTTCATGCTGTCACCTGAAATTTTGTGTGCATTGACAACTCAACCATGCAGTTACTGGGAAGTTAGGAGAGGGGGGGGGGGGAAGGGGAGAACTGGATTTGTACATGACCACAAATTACAAAACACACCATGTAATTTCATCACACACAAAATATTATAGCTCAAGTGAGTTCAAAGGACACTAGTTACTAACTGATACACTTCAATCCAAGAAGTATATCAACAGTTTTGTTTAATCCAAGTGAACAGGTTGTCTTGTTGATGCTAACATTGTTCATTGTTATTACTAACAGAAACCCACTTTATGGGTGGTTTTTAAGTCAGTCACCTGCTGTAACAAACATGTTTAGTTTGCTTTATGTACCATGTAGGGATTATTAACACTAATATCATCAATCAAACAAACGTGATACAATTAATAAAACATGACAATTTTCTGTGATAGGTTGTGTGCATTATCACCAAACCACACCAATTCACCATACCACACCCATAAACACCAGATATAAATAAAACATGTGAGGATGTGCAGTGAGGTGCCCTAATCAATTCCTGAAAATTTTGTGAAGATCCCTCTAGCAATTTGGGAGAAGTTGGAGTCTGCACATATAGTTAGACGGACAGACAGACTGGCAGACAGACAGACAAACAAATATTGACTTATAGTAAGATGCAATCTAATCACACCGAAAGGAATAACCCAAATGAGTTCCACTGTTACCAC
>OZ017793.1:6154198-6211442 GCA_963969325.1 Lycopodina hypogea | reverse complement strand
TTGGGGGGGGGGGGGGGGGGGTGTGTGAATGGGAAATAAGGTTACAATTGGTAAAAGGTCTTCTACACTAGTGGTGTACAGAGTGTGGCACACTGCCTGACACATGATCTGCTGATTAGTTGAGTTGATATTGTATTATGATGCAAGTTGTTTCTTTTCTGTGTAGCTGGAAGCACAGCAGACGGCTGAAGTTTTCGAGGAGTTTGTGGCATCATTTGAAGACAGTGGATCGACAGCCAAGGCCTTTGTGCGTGGCTCCACAACTGTGAAGCCTGCTTCTACTGGTGAGTAGAACATAATATGTTCTCATGTATTATTAGTGCTCCTTCAGCTCAGGGATAGTTGAAGCTTGTGATTAAATTAATCTCTCGGCTAATAATCAGCATCTTGATTATCGCATGCACTGTTTCTTGCTGAAATATGTCTCTGGTGACAAGATGTGCTGAGATGATTTGAACATATTTATGAAGCTTTTCTGAAGTTTTGCAGTCATAAAAAGTCATTTGCTTGCAACTGGTTCAGTTTTCTTTGAAACCACAGGGACAGAAGTAGTGGCCAATCCCAGTGGGGGAACTCTGTACAAGCCAAGAGCAAGTTTCTTCAGAAAGAAGAAAAGACTATTAAGGAAGAGGAGAAAGGAAAAGACGTATTACCGATCGTCGCAAAGAAGCCAGTTGTAATTTATAATGCTGCTTACAGTAACCACCAAGTAAGTATGCACTGTTATGAATGTTTGTTCCTTGAATTCAGAAAAAGAAAGGCACTGAGAAGAAGAAAAGCATTCTGGAGCTATTCAGAGAGGAGCTGAAGAGGTGTGTGTGCGCGTGTGCTCATATAACTGTTTTAAAAAAATCTTTCTGCCTTTCAATATTTTCTCTGTCTGTAAAACATTTGTAATCCCCTTAGAAGAATATAGATGGTTTGATATTTAGACTTAAAATTTCAAAAATGGGTCAGTCGCAAAGGATTAAGGAAAGGAAATTCAGGGTGCATTTGAATAAGATAGAGTGAGCTGCATTACTTAATGTTCATACATGTGTGGGCCCTCAGTCAGATAGCTGGCCTAAGAAGGACTGCAGTGTGTTTATTTGAAGAGTGTGTCTTGGGACTCTAGTGTGTGGTCATTACTATGTGCTGTGTGTGTGTGTTCATGTGGGCAGATCTCAGGATAGTCGTAAGGAGAGGAGAGCAAATCGAGAAGCTTCCCAGCGGATATCTCCTGAACCAGTAGAAACTCCAGCTCTCTTCAACGTGGAGGAGTACACAGACATTAACAGCAAGGGCTCCTTTGATAATGGGGACCCTCTCACCACCAACCTCTATGTGGGCAACATCAACCCAAAGGTGCAGCTCTGAACACTTCTTTTTACTAAATGCACCATTTGGTTAGTGACTGGCAAATATGATTCAACACTGTGGATAGTGACTTAATACTTACTCTGGCTGGAAACTTACCAAATATCTCATTATTGTTTATTTTATTGTGTGGCCTGCAAACCTGCGGTGCTTCATGGAATAGGAGGGAAGACAGTAGATTGACAAGTAATTTTTTTTTAATAATAAATATGCAATAAATGAAAAGATAGAAAAATTCAGTAGACCCCTAGTTTTGTAACAAAAAACAAACAAACAATGAAACTCTTATTTACTTGTCATATTCATTTTATCTGTCAACTTTAATAAACACATGTCAACTTGTGAATGCACACACACTCTGAGCGCTCATGTGGGCATGTTCTAACACTGAACATAGTGCACCAGGGTTTGTTATCTCCCCCCCTCTTTTTCCCCGGAAATCTTGAAAGATTGGAATAATTGAAATGCACAGATTTATATTGGACATGAAACGAAGGTCAACCGCTTTATATCAACATGCACTAATAATATTGTTACTGTTTTGTTTTATATGCTACTATAACTGGATTTGACTATTTTCTCCGTCTGTACTAGTGCCAATCACAGCTCCACATAGCCATTTATGTTTAGACCATGTTTTCTTTACAGGACGACTGACTACCAAACAATCTTTCCCAGTTTGCACCGGAAACAATTAAGTGGCTGATACATTCAAAATCTTCCTTAAAGTGTGTCCCTCCAGATTCATAAATTTATTTGTGCGTGTTCTTAATGTTACCCCCCCCCCCCCCCCCCCCCCCCAAGGAACAAACCCTTTGTGGAGCCCTTTTGGTATGCACGTTTGTGGTGTGTATGTCTGACACTGCCCCCACATCTCCCTGACCTCTGACCTTGCAGATGAATGAGGACAACCTGTGCCAGCTGTTTGGCAAGTTTGGTCCCCTGGCCAGCGTCAAGGTGATGTGGCCCAGGACAGAGGAGGAGAAGGCCAGGAACAAGAACTGCGGCTTTGTGGCCTTCATGAAGAGGGAGGACGCTGACAAGGCACTGGAGCACTTCAAAGGTGCTGCTAGTAGTAGTAGTAGTAGTAGTAATAGACTAATTGTATTAGTATTAGGCTTGCTGTAGTATGATAGTAGTAGTAGGAAAAAGTGTTTAATTGAAAGATGTATTCAATTTTATTTGGCTAGGGCTGGCCCCCCAGCTGGTACCTTGTGTACATCCATGCCCTCTCAGGCTAGAATCAGAAATTTTTCCTTGGGGGGGGGGGGGGGGGGGGGGGGGGGGCTATTATGACACAGGTTATTTTCATGGTGAGCATGTCTTCAGGGGTGTGGAAGGAGGGGCTTCCGAAGGAAAATTTCGAAAAATAGGTGTTTCATATGAATTCCTGTGGGTTTTGGGCAGCCAGCCAACTATAATTACTTTGTGTGAATAAAATATTTTATAAGCTGCTGTTACATCCGGCATGGCATCTTACTTTTGGTGGGTGGGGGATTTTATCTTTGGGGGAATCCCAGGGTGCCCCCCCCCCCCGTATGAAACACTGCTCTTGTTTTGTCCATAATGCCCTGCCCCATGGTGACGAGCATCAGATATATTGTAATGTGTGCACAACAGTCAGTCATAATGGAGTTGAGGATGAGAGGGAGAATGCAGTTGCTGTGCACATCTCTGTGTGTGCAGCAGGTGGTGGGGCAAGATATACACATGCCCCTTGTATGAGACACACTGTGTTGTTGCCATAGGAACCAAGATCATGGACTATGAAGTGCAGATAGGTTGGGGCAAGTCGGTGCGTGTGCCCCCTCAGCCCATTTACGTGCCTCCGGACAAGGAGGAGGAAGAGAACTCGAAGATCCCTGACCCTCCCTCAGGACTTCCATTTAATGCACAGCCTCTAATACCGGTCAACAAAACTAGTACAATAGGTACTTCATATGAACTGTCTATAGTGTGTTTGCGTGTGTGTTGGTGTGTGGTGACATGTGTGTAATGTATCATGTGTGTAGGTGGTGGGTTTGTTAGCATGCCTCCTCCAGGAAGTTCTGATGGAACTGAAAAGCCTTCTGCAGGAGAAGGGGATGACCAGGACTCTGCATCTGAGGTATTTGGTGATGTACAACATTTACTAGTTGTGCTCAACAAGAGCACAGCTTATTTAACTCGAGCTAATTAAGAAGTTGGCAGTGTCTTGCATAACCAAGTCCTCACTATTCTACTTGTGGACCTAGTGCATACTGTATATAGGAGTGCAAGGGTAATCATGTGTGTGTGTGGGTGTGTGTTGGGCCAGCATTGGTGCAGATCCTTCACTATAGCTCAGAGTAGATCATCCTCCAACTGCTGATGTCTAATTTTGTTGTAATATTTGATGAAGATGAAGTAGTTATATGGTCTGATTATGTCTTTCTATTTTGTACAGTCACTCTACAATACAATTATTCGTGTTGTCATTCCTACGGATTTGGAGCTGCTCAAGATTGTTCATCGCATGATCGAGTTTGTCATCCGTGAGGGGCCGATGTTTGAGGCGATGATCATGAACAGGGAGCTGAACAATCCCACCTACCAGTACATACACACACACACTCACACATACACACACACACACACGCACGCACGCACGCACACACTCACTCACTCACTCACTCACTCACTCACTCACTCACTCACTCACTCACTCACTCACTCACGCACGCACGCACGCACACACACCACACCCCCCCCCTCACATACACACACTATTCTACCAGTTCTGTTTGTGTTCACTGTGTAGGTTCTTGTTTGACAATCGCAGTCCGGCCCATGTCTACTACAGGTGGAAGCTCTTCTCTATACTGCAGGTAGGAGTTGTGTTCAGTATGGCTTCACAGAGATCCTCAAAATAGGAGTCAAAATGGCTACTGAGGAACAAGTTACCTTGTGTACTTTTTGTTGTAATGGTGCACTTTGTTTAATGCCCACCCAGTAGAGGTGGGTGAGGAGTGGCGATCCATATCAACACTGCCAGTGCTGTGAACATTGGTGTGTTACTCATCGAGATGCTGTAATAATATGGACCTCATTAATCTGTATAAATCCATTTGTGGTCCTTGTTAGGAGAGGATTGCAGTGGAGTTGGAAGTATAGCACTGTAATAATGATGATGTAATGGTGGTGATGCAGGGGGATTCCCCTGAGACTTGGAGGGTGGAAGAGTTCCGTATGTTTGAGGATGGGTCCCTGTGGAAGCCTCCTCCTCTTAAGAACCTCCGCTCCAAGGTCTTGCCTCCCATAGAGGACGACAACATCATCAGGCGAGGACAGCTCTCCTCAAGGTCAGCTGTGTGTGTGTGTGTGTGTGTGTGTGTGTGTGTGTGTGTGTGTGTGTGTGTGTGTGTGTGTGTGTGTGTGTGTGTGTGTGTGTGTGTGTGTGTGTGTGTGTGTGTGTGTGTGTATGCATGACTCTGTGTAGTATATTGATAGTTGAACATATTAGACATGTCTGCAAATCTGAGAATAAATTACTTACCAAGAAATTTCTTCACCAATGCGTTTGTAGAGATGTCTGCAAACACATTAAAAAAATTTATATTGAACTCCTGTAGGTGTACCCAGAACCTTATAAAAAGTTTTTAAATGTTTTATTCTGCTTTAAGTAGCCCTATTACTAGCAGAAGCCAGTGTGCCTAGCATTGCATTTGCTGGGTGCATGTAAGGGAGAGAGTAAAGTTAGAAGTAGATTTATTAGGTCCTTTCAATTTTCTGGAACACTAGTTTGAAGACCATATTGCTCCAGGACATCAACTGTTTCATGACTGATGAGTGAAGATCTGAATCTGGTCCAGATTCCAAACCATCATGGATATAGTTCTTGTATGTAGTGCATTGGCAACTTGTGTGCATGCTGGAACCTAGACCAGAGCAGCTCCTCAGGAGAGCCATGGAGTCTGGTGGTGGAACCTGCTCACAGCCATGACCCCCTACACCGTCAGTCAATCCATAGCCACTGTGTCTAAGGGCATGCTCAGTAGTTGCATATAGTCTCGGGTTTGGGGGTGGACACAAGGGAATGCTGTTCAGTTGCACTCTTTGTTAGAGATAGAGCCTCTCACAGTACAGTTCCTGATGTGTGTGGTACATTAGCTGGAAAATCACAAGCCACCTGATCACTGCATCGTTAGTAGCCCACAAGGAAAATTTACACGTGTTCACAACATCCCCTGCACAAAGCCTGTCAAATTGGAGTAATTTTTCCAGGTGGCCGTGATGGTAGAAACTATGTCACAACTGGTGGAAGTCTTAGACAAGAGAATAATGCCTATGTCTTTCAAAATAGCTTCTCAAATTCTCCTGACATCTTAGAGCCCTTCAGCGTAGTTAGGAGGAGTGGGTGAGTAGGTGCTTGAGTTATGTTGCAACAACTGAAAATATTACAAAAATATGAGCAGAGCACAGTGATCAAACGACTCCGGAATGTGGTGGAGAGGAGATAGATGAACTCACACTCTTGTTACAAATGTTGTCCACAAACTTTGCCCTTGGTGTCAAAGGTGTCGTGTCAGTCGTAGGTAGATGGAGTGTCGCCCATTTTAAGAATGTATAGTCCAGTATAACTGGAAGCTTATATAGTAGTCTCAGTAGCACATGGGATAGCCCAGGGACTGTGAGATAACTGAATGATTTCATTGCTTAAGAGGTCCATAACCAATTTTTGGATTATCTATCATCTAGTATCTGACTGCAAATAAGCATATAACATATGGGTAAGGTAGCAACCAGCTATGACACTACCACCTACCCTTAAATTGGCCCACCTGCTCTGCAATAGTCTACTGGCCCTAAACCTCGCACAGTGGACCCTCTCCTGGTCTGAGTGCATCAGGACCACAGACTGTTCACATGTGCAAGAAGTTCAGATTTGCAAAATCAATGGCATCATTATTTTGACTGTTCTTCTTTTTATAACTTGGTTTGCACGCCCTACTCTATGGATGGCAATTACTGTTTCCCTGATTTCTCTTCTGAATGTACCAGATAAGATATGATGAACTTCTTTGAGCTTAGCTGTGAAGGAGTCAAGAGGGTTTTTATCCTCTCTATCCTGTGTATATGCTACCACTAGAGATAAACCCAACTGCTTGGTATAGTTTATAACAAAACAATTCGGATGACCTTCTATTTATGCTCACACTTGATTGTCCAGTGTGAGTGAAAGCTTATGATCCTTTGACTTCTCTTTTTCTCAAGTTTATTTATTGTAGACTTGCCTACTTCATGCGCCCCAGCCTATGTTCAGCATATGTTTCAGGGCTTACTCCTTTAGGAGGGAATTCAAAATGGTAACATTTGCTTCGATGGACAAAACTTTACATTTCTTTTCTTCTTTTTTTTTTTTTTTTCCCCAAGTTCTCCAGACTTTGCCATCCTTCTTGTCAAGTTCTCACCAGGTTTGCAAGGAGGAGCAAGAAGCAGCTGCTATCACCTGTGAGCACAAGAACAAATTTTGCAAATAAAAAAATTTTAAATGAACATTTTAGTTCACATCATCCGACTCACCCCATGTGTGAGGGTCTACAGTACTTCTGTCCACCCGACCCTCAGGCTCAACTTGTGCACCTGCTATGAGTCCTTACTTCTGTGCTGGTATGATGGTCGTCTGTAAAGATGGATACCACTCCAGCCCAAGGGCAGATGTGGTAGCAACATTCAGAGACCCTCTTAACGCTGGAGGCAATGTGTAGATCTCCAGCGAGCATGGTCAGTTTTGAATACCAGTTATTCCCTGGCATTACCCTCCATTCCAGGGAAGGCACTGCCTGCCAGCATCCTCAAGTCCTCTGCCATAATTTTGTCAAAATCTCTGTCTTTTCTCCTTTCACACAGTATTGTATCTCTTATAGAAACCTCCCAATTTTTGCTGTGTGTGTGGCTGGTCTTATACTGGCCAAGATTTTGAGCAAGTGCTTCACTGAATGGCCAGATATATGCAAGTAGTAGCCACTAGCTAGCTAACAGAACACACAACACATGTGTATTCTTCATACTGCACACGTGCAACTTGCTAGATACTTCACATTCCCGCCCAATCTTAAAACCTTTCCATCTGGGATTTATATTTCTCACTAAACAAATATCTACTTACTTCTTCAGCACCACCTACAAACTCAGCACCACCTACAAACTCAGCACCACCTGCAAACTCAGCGCCACATACAAACTCAGCGCCACATACAAACTCAGCGCCACCTGCAAACTCAGTGCTACTGTGAATTCTAACGAGTTCATCACCAACAACAACTATTGTTGTTATAATATTCACTGTTCTTGCTATTATTATTTTAAGTATTTGTTTATTAATTTTTATTCTAACTTGTCATGACTGTATTTTTCTGTGTGTATGTATTGCAGTCAGCGAGATCAGCTGGAGAACCTCCTGCGTACTATCACCATGGAGCGTGAGGTAATCAAGACCAGCATGGTGTGGTGTTTGGACCATGCCGAGTCAGCAGAAGAAGTAAGCCAAGTTGCTCGTCTATACAGCCTAGCATTCTGTTGCTAGCACTGTGTTGCTAGTGTTATGTTGCTGTGGCTATTATATTAGATTGTGGAGTGTATTTATGAGGCCCTCAGTATTTCAGCCACACCCCTGCCCACTAAAGTGGCACGTCTCTTTCTCACCAGCGACATCCTCATCAACTCTCGGCCGGCATCTGCCAGCTCATGCAACTTCAAGAAATGGTGAGTGTGTCCGAGTGTCCACCCAGGTATGCTCATGAAGCGGTGGAATAGGGCATAACTGGTAAGGGATGACGTGCATGACAGGCTTGCCCTACCAGTGCTGTGGTCCTATGTACATGCGGTCAGTGCCTGTGGTGTCAGTGCACCAGCAGCTTTAACTGCAGTGATGTCATATATGTCTTCATTATGGCCGACCTGTTGATTGCAAGAGTGTGTTAGTGTGTGTTAGTGTGTGAGTCTGTCACTTATATAGACAGCAGTGTCAAGTGTTTGTGTACTTGTTAACATGGTTGATATCACTTAAGCCTCTCTATCTTTCTCCCTGAAGGTTTGAGGGCAAGCTCATGGCCATTATCCAACACCTCCACACCACCATGATAGACCTGACCTCAAGAATTAGGGCTGAACAGTTCAAGGTTTGTGCATGCAGTAAGAGTGTGCATCATCCTTTAGCTCCAGGCAGTGAGCTCATAAGCCACACCCACTCACTGACTGTCCGTGTGCTTGCAGCGTCGGGTGTTGTCTGTTCTGCTGGCGTGGGACAAGATGGAGGTCTATCACTACAATGTGGTGGACAAGCTGCGACTCACCTTCATTGGCAAGTCCACAGACGACATGGAGAAACAGAGGGCCTTTGTGAGTGGATGGACAAGACTGACTTTTAATTGCCTCATTTTAAAATTTATTAACTTTAGTTGTTGAATTTTTTTAAACGTTTTTATTTTTTGATCTATTTATTTTTTCATTTTTATAATTTTAGTTGTTTATCTTATTTCTTTCTTTATTTTTTCTTTTTGTTTCCCCTACTTATGTGCATGCTGTATGTACAGTGTGTTGTATGATAGTTGGTTTTCTTGTTGGTGTATTATTGCAGGACACAGTGGCAGCATTGATGGGGAGTGCTGGAGTGGCTGTTGAAGGTGGGAAGACAATGGATGTGGAGATGACAGATGAGTGCCTTGATGGAGTTCCTCTGGAGGAGGACCAGATCACACAGTTTGAGCATGCAGCAGAGCTGGATGGCGAGCCTCTGGTGTGTGTGGTGTGATGTGTGTGTGTGCACGTGCGCACATGTAAAGTTTATTTGCATGTCTTGTAATGAGAGGACCTTTGGGTCATGTGATTCATGTCTTGGAGTACAAGCACATCCGAATAGTGGCACAGAGAACTTTACTTTATAAGAGAAACTCACCTGGGGTGTGTTTGGTCACTCAGGGAAACTGCCATGGTTGAAGATGTGTCCTTGTGGAGCAACATGTGTTTGCCTTGAATGGCCGATGTATATAAGTTAGGTCTGTGTACTCTCTCAAAGCATTCACATAGCATAGCTGGAGCATCCATGTATGTGGATTGGTGTGTCCCCACTCCTCATGTAGCACGTGTGCATGCATCAGTTGGTGGAGGTCACTTCACCCTCATGAGAGCAGCTACTGCTAATGTAATATGACAGCCTTGTAGTACATTACACTCATAACATCACTGGGTTGCAATGACTTGACCATGACTGACAGACTTGTCTCGCTCTGTGTAATGCTGTGTCCTGTGTTGTGTGCACAGTTCACCATGGACAGAGAGTCTCTGGCCGAATCTGACCTGGATGGACAGCCACTGCTGGCCAAGGCTACACCCACCAACAGCTTCGATGACGTTCCTAGTGAGGGTTTAGCTACAACACTCACTACTGTGTGTAGGTGTAGGTGTGTAGGTGTATGTGTAGGTGTGTAGGTGTATGTGTAGGTGTGTGTAAGTGTGTAGGTGTGGTGGTTATGTAACCATCAATTAACTAAATTAATACTGCAAAAATCCGGTCACTATTGAATATATGGCTGAATACATGTTGTTTTATTGTGTTGTTGTTTTATTGTGTTGTTGTTTTAGTGTGTTGTTGTTTTATTGTGTTGTTGTTTTAGTGTGTTGTTGTTTTAGTGTGTTGTTCTTTTGGTTGAAGTAGTTGTGCAGTGGAATAACATTCACTTTTGGAACAATTTATATTGGTGCGTGTGCAGTGGAGAGTGAGGGAGCAGTGGAGAAAGATTCTGCTGAAGCTGCTCCAGTGGTGAAGTCCAAGTGGGAGCTGGTGGACTACGGGGAGGACTCTGATGAGAGGTGAGTAGTTCATGACTGTATGTGGTCACACACATGTGCGCGCACACATGCATACATGTACACACACGAGCATGCACACACACACACACACACACACACACACACACACACACACACACACACACACACACAGTATATTCGCTTGAACAGGTGAACCATTTGTATTTAGTAATGACCTGCAAAAGAAGAAGGGGGGAGAGGTGGGTGTTGTGTATTTCCCAGGTGTGCGTGTGTGTGTGTGCGTGTGTTAGCTAGCATATGTGATAATTTGGTTTGTGTGGTTCACTAGTGAAGGAGAGGCAAAGGTGGAGCAGTCCTCCTCCATCTTGGCTGCTCTGGAGAGGCAAAAGCTCATGGCTGAAGTGGGTGAGAGAAAGAGAAAGATGCTGAGGGAGGTGGAGGTAAGCAGACCTATACTTATAGAGCACATCTTGTCTTAGTGATGTCCTGGCTCTGTAAGTCAGAGTGTTACATAGTACAGTTTCAACCTAGTGTAGTGTAAGAGCATTCACGTGGCATCGGTCTTTGTGTACACACACACACACACACACACACACACACACACACACACACACACACACACACACACACACACACACACACCTTGTGGCTCAGGTGAAGGCCATGGAGCTGAATGAGGCACTGGAGTCCAATGGCAGCTACAGTAAGGCAGAGATCAGCAGTCGGGTGGAGAAGTATAGGGAGAAGCTGATGCAGGTACGGTCCCGAGCTAACTGGACTAAGTCTAGTACTTGTAGTATTGTGTGAAATTAATGGACGACATGTATTTCCCACCTGGTGCTCTGGGGGATGGATGGATGGAGCATGGGCACTACTCATTATAACTATTGTGTCCTGTAGGAGGCAGTGGAGCCAAAGTTCAGTCCTCCTCCAGCTAAAGGGAAGAAAACTAAGTCACGTTCACCTTCACCTTCAACCCTAGGTAGTGTGTCTGTGTGATAGGGAAAGAGAATGTTTGTGTGTGCATGGTACGTGTGTGTCGGTGTCGCAGGTGTTGTGGCAGGTTGACTGAAGTGCTAAGATTTCTCTTTGGTCACAGCAATTCCTGTGAAATTTTACATCATAGGAAGAAGCACTGAATGTTATGGTGTTCTAGAGTGTGGCTGTACAAAATTTGTGCAAGCTAACTTTTGGTGAATAGGTGAAGTATCTTTAAAAGTGGGTTTGGTTTAGATGTTTATTCGTTTTTCTGCTCAGTTTTAAAGACAAAATACCAGAAATGCTGAAGGAGAATAAAACTGAACAGAACAGTTGTGCTAAACTACGATAACTAGTATTTGATAATCATCCCAGTTATTGTGCCTATGTGAATGAAGTGGGCCACATGCCATGTGGGAGACTGAAATTGACCACTTAGCACATTGCATAAGAATTTGTGGGGGGGGGGGGGAAAACCAAAATGAGTTTTAGTGGAGCTCTTTGCTTATCAGCGGAACGCATCAAAGCAGATATCAATACTCATTTTAACTGCTGTGGAGCCACTGGCTGGGAGTGCTGGTGTGGTGTGCCTGGCACAGCGAATTGTGTGGACAAACAGCCGAGGAGCAGAACGAGGAGAGCAGCAGCCATAGTGTAGCAACAAGATTTTGGTGTTTGGCATTATTATCAAAAAAATATATCTCCCTCTCTTTTTTTGGTTGAAACCATTGCAATTTTTTAAATTTATTTATTTTTTTAAATTTTATTATTTTATTTTTTTTTATTTTAAGAGAATGATGAAACAATGTAATAATGGTTCAAGACCATGTTTAACAAGCTCACCATTAAAAAAAAAAGTATTTAAATTTATATTCATTGTTTATTATTATTTTGATTTATTTTATTTTAAACTTGTTTATTTGGTCTGTTGAGGTCACAGTTATGTTCCATAGAAACTAAAGAATGACAATGCACATTATTTGTGCATATTGATATTACTGGACTTATAAATATAGTATGGAGTAGTTATTGAGGTCTTGTGCCTAATGTAATAATTTGCCAATATATTTCAGACAAGTATCGTTTAGATGACTCCCCTCCAACCTCAAGAAGGAAATCTCCCACTTATAGCCGTCATGAGTCTAGTTCGACCCGACGCAAACGCTCCCGCTCAAAAAGTCCTACATCACATGCTCATGGCCGAAAGAGGTCAGCCTCGCTATCGCAGTCTCCAGTGGGGAGAAAGCACCATCGCTCCAAATCTAAAAAGTCTCATTCCCGGTCACCATCTGCACGGAGGAAGTCCAGATCGCCTATATCCCCTGCAAGTAGGAGGTCAAAGTCCTGGTCTCCTGCGCACAAGTCTAGGTCAAGGTCGCCTCCAGCCAAGAGCTCTAGACGGTCCCGGAGCCCAGCACACAAGTCACATTCCAAATCACCAGCCAGGAGATCTAAGTCACCAACTAAGGATTCTAGGCGATCCCAAAGTCCTGCACACAGATCACGCTCCAGATCTCCACTTAAGAGTTCCAGACGATCTCGGAGCCCACCAACCAAGAGCTCTAGACGTTCTCGGAGCCCAGTAACCAAGGGCTCTAGACGTTCCCGTAGCCCAGCAGCCAAGAGCTCCAGGCGATCCCGTAGCCCACCAGCCAAGGGCTCTAGACGTTCCCGTAGCCCACCAGCCAAGAGCTCCAGACGATCCCGTAGCCCAGCAGCCAAGAGCTCCAGGCGATCCCGTAGCCCAGCAGCCAAGAGCTCCAGGCGATCCCGTAGCCCAGCAGCCAAGAGCTCCAGGCGATCTCGTAGCCCAGCAGCCAAGAGTTCGAGACGCTCAAGATCGCCAACAACCAAGAGCTCTTCTGCAAAGTCCCGAAGTCCTCGGCACAGCAGACGGCGGTCCAAGTCACCCAAACAAAGATCATCAAAGTGAGTTGTAGTTGGTTGATATGCTGCAAAATGATGTGTGATAAAATACACATTTTAGTGTTGCAACTAACTATGGTTTATATTTGCAGGCATCATTCATCTCCAAGCAGTAGAAATTCCAAGAAAAGCAAGAAGAGAAGTAGAAGTCGGAGCAAAAGTCCACACAAGAGCAAATCAAAAAAATCGAAGCGGTAACTATGCCAGCTCATCAAGTTCTGCCGGCACATACACATGCACTCACACACGGTTATGCAACTTGAGCAAACATGCATCTATTGTAAAGTGATGAAGGCAAAAATAATCCCTCCAGATTACAAATTATGTAACCAACTCAACTTATTATTTATTAACCTTTTCTTCCTCTGGACTGCAAATTTATGTGCTGTTCTACTGTTTGATACAGTAAACACCAACTGTGCTCCTTAATGGGTTGTTTTTGTGTAGTTATTTTGTTTATTTAAATGTTTTTGGCACCTTAGTCAAATTTGAAAACAAAGTAAAGCACATGGATTCACTGGATTGTAGTTTAAATGGTTGCATGCATAAGCCAACAGCATAATAGCTCCTCTTAAGTGCAATGAGTAGCTAGTTTATGCAACAAAAACAAAAACAAAAATCTATTAGCTTTCAATGGTTGAAAAAAGGACCGAAAAGGTTGTGTAGATCTTCCTGCCAGGCAAATATATCAATGGCTGAAGTGGTGCAACTGTGGACAAATCAAAGTAAAGCGACCCTTTACCGAGCCTCTACGCAAACGTATTGTCCTGTGTGGGAGTTCAATTTGTAAAGTAACTTATAGAAAGGGTCTGCAATAAGGAACTTTGGGACTCTGTTGTAAATGAAGGATTCAGATTATTATATCCTTTACCAGGTTCTTTGGTATTAAGTTTAGATTCCACTGGTAACTAATGCTGCTCTGTTGTATGTTACTGACGAGGAACCGTAACTGACTGGAACTTTAAGCAGATCCTTAAGGAGATAAGAAGGTCCAAGTAATTAATATTTAGCTTGGTAGATATTTTGAGTATTGGTAGCTAGTTTGAGCTGGTGGATGATTGTTATGTCATCTATGCCCCAAACTCTGGCTACCAGCCTCATTGCAATGGAACTACATATACAATGAAATAAAGCTGTCAGCTTAGGGAAGTGGCATCTATGAAAACCAATTTATTTATTTTATGGTGTTGAAATTCCCTACCAACAACATCAAACTGGCATTAGCATTAAGTGAATCCAATTCTGTTCACTGTTATTGTGTTAGCTCCCTAACTCCCTAATCCATGCTGGATTTAGAACATGAATTTTAATTCCTAGTGATATTTCTATCAGTTTTTGAAGTGACTATCTGTGGCTAAAGATGATGTGGGTGGTAGGGTTGCTTGACCAAAATAGTCCAGTGTTGAAAAATATGATTCCTAGTGGCTAATCAAGAAAAATTGGGGTTTATTTATTTATTTTGGTTTTACTCTAACCCAGGATTCACTCCCATGAAATTTTAAAGGACTTTTTTAGTGTGTCATTACAAGCCGAGTAATGAAGCTTTCCCCCCCCCCCCCCCATGTGTGGGCATGATTCTGTCTGTCCACTCTTTAATTACATTACTTCATTAAAATACAAAACTAATTGTAATTGGATTAGATATTTTTGCCTAATTATTGCAAGTGAGTGATACATTTACCCCTGCAAACCACACTGTAAAAGAGACCATGAATGAGGTCAGCCAGACTGAACCACATGAGCCTCATGCAACAGCAAATTATGAATATATGATGTGGCTTGTGGGATTGTAGCCTCAGGTGGATTCTAGTTATTGCTCTGGCATCTGCTGTGGTGTGTGTGTTTGTTCAAAAGATTTTTAAAAATGCACCACAAATTCTATGAACAGGTTTCACATTAGAGAAGCATACGCATGAAGCAATTTCTCCGAGCATCAATCCAGTACCACTCCAGTCATTGGGTATATCACATTTTTGGACAATTGTTTTAATCAACGTGTGACTTATGGTGTACACATTTTTTGTGGCTTTGTTTTGCCCTCCACGATTTGGTTAGACTTGTTCATGTTTATTCTCAGAATATTTAGTTGCTGTATTCATATAATATAGAATTGTACGTAGCCTGTGGACTGCATGGTACAAACTTCATGGACAGCACATTATGGCAGTACTTTTACATGAAGATTCGATGTTTTGAAATGTTATGGAATATTGGCATCATATATGCAAGAAAATGAAGTGTACAAAAACAACTTAAGAAAAAACTTTAAAAAACAACATAAATAGAACTATATTGCTTTCACGTATTGAATATAAATTATAGGAAACAATACTTTACTTATGTGGACTGCAAAGTTGGATGATCCTTCACTAACTTTGACAATGTATTTATCACTTAATAATTTTATGCTGTCCAATATTAGTTAGTGTAATAATTGTTGGGGGGGGGGGGGGCAGGGTCATCCCAGATCATTAAGTTTCTTTGGTTTTTCATCAGTTTCTTCCTCCCCACATGCCCAGCCAGAGAGGTGGCATGAGTCAATAGTAAGTCTGTGGCCTGAAGCTTTTGCTCAGGTGGAGCTCATTTTTGGCCTTCGATATCTGGATTAATGTTCTACATGCATCCAATTGATTCCAGGTATCCATCTGTGACTGCCCCCCTTTTCTGTGATCTTTTGTGATGTTGCCTGCTTGTCCATCTATTATTGTCTCTTCCACTCAATTAATTTTCTGATTAATAAAATGACCTGGTAGTCCACGGACTGGGGAATATGGAGTCTTCTGGTCCTGGCATACTACTAGTGGGGCTGCAGGGACCTAGTTGGGTGGGAGAAAACCACAATACCTAAATTGAGAGAGAAATCCTTAAGATGAATTTCTTTTTTTTTTTTCTTTGCTCGCACATTTTTTTACAACACTTTATATTACCTTTGTGAAGGATTCAACACTGGGATTATAAGAATTCTTTAATATATGTATTTTTTAAAAAGTATAGATGAGAACCTTAACTGAGATTCTTTGTTTTTTCTTTTTCTTGCTGCCATCTTTAGACGTGGTCATTCCAATATTGAGAATATTAATTGCCTGTCAACTTGGCTGGTGTTTTATTAAGATTAGCAAACCCCCCCCCCCCATGGGTGGTTTTTTGCTCAACCTCCGGCCTCCTGCAGTAACAAATTTGTTCAGTATGCTTAATGTAATATATAGCTATTATTGGCACTAATTTCGGTCACTAATGATACAATTTACAAACACTTCTGTGAAATTTATATTCACTTTTGAGAGTGAAAACAACTTTCAGTGGGTGTGACTAATAAAACCAGAGCAGTCCCGCACTTTGACCTGTGACAAATAGTTGCCATAATATTTATTGAAGCATTGTTTCAGACCAGGCAAGTAATTGCTTAGAACATTTAAGATGAGGTTAAAGTTGTGAACTTTACAATTTTAGGGTTTCTATGCAGTAAAAGGTACTTGGATATAACTACAGGGCTCCATACAACAAAAAGCACTTAGTTGTAACTAATTAGTCATAGCAACAAACTTCGGTGTTTCCAAACAGTAAATAATTAGTTAAAATTCCATTCTTGAGCATAACTTGTGGATGTATGTTGACCCTGTTTACGACAGTTAACAACTACACCTATAGCCACACACATAGGAGGATAATAACATTCTTCCGGTCATGTGAAGATTGAATGCCAAATTTCGTTGAACTTGGTCATTAAATGGAGTCTTCCATGTCACTAAACCACACCCATTGATAAAACTACACCCATAGCTACCCAATCTAAACAAAATTTTCTGGAGGATGTGCAATGAAGTCCCCTAGTAAATTCCTGAAAGTTTCATGAATATCCCTCCAGTGGTTTGGGAGAATTTAGAGTGCACACATCAGACAAACAGACAGATAGATAGATGGACAAAAACAATTTTGAATTATAGTTAGATTTGGGAGATTTATGGGATTATCGTGTTCACTAATGAAAGATTTTTAACAATTGCATGGTTGTGTGCTCTCTCTCTCTCTTAGAGGTGGCTATGTCAACTCCACCATTGAAGAGGTCTTGTGTGGCTGCCAGCACAAGTCCCCCAACATCAGTACCAGAGTCTCCTCCAGCATCTTCATTGCCGCCATGTCCACCTCATGCTTCCTCCCAACTCTTACCACCTGAGGAGTTGTCCCAAGGTGATCCTCACAGAGAGAAGGAAACGTGTGCTACTGCAGAGTGCTCTCAGGCAAAGTAAACATATGTACATATAAATTAAGCTAAGTGGAAATAAGTTTACAGCACTAATATTACATATATATGGTAAAGCTAAATACTTTCAACAGATATTATTTGTCGTCCAACATCAGTGCCAGCACACTATGTTTTGATTCTCAGACTCACTCAGAATGTGATTTGGACTTTGTTTGCTTGCCATGAAGTGGTCACATGCATGACGATGTTTGATTACTTCTGAGTGATGGCGTAAGAAAGGACTGAGCCTTGTATCCGACCTGAGGTTGACCTTTGCCATCAAATGTTAGGGATAGAGTAGTAGAAGTAATTGGAAGCACCTTGAAAATGGACCCAGCATCAGTTCAGAGTAGAATGAGGAGGCACGAGTGAACTTGAGACTCACCATCACTTATTGTTTGTTTCCTTCAGTATGTGAAGTGCTTTAATTCTCCCTGACTGTTCCATTTGAACAATTCTGTGATTGTATTGCACGGTTACAGCACGTTATCTGGACTGGCACTTTGCTATAGTCTCTGCAGGGATTTTGTCCATGTTGATGTTATGCTGTATGATGCTTAGTAAACAAGTGATATGATTGGAAGCAACCTCCTTGACTGTGAATGTTGATTGTGCACTCTACAGACACTTTACATGCATGTGCATGCATGTACCATGCACATGTGTTTTAATGCAGTGTGTTGGTGTACTCAACGTGGTATGTGTGTTTGCTCTCTCTAGACCAGCCCATGGTGAGGCGTGTGGGTGTGACTCATGTCTGGCTGGAGACCACACTGTCCATGTGGCCAGTGAAGACAGTGATGGTGAGTTGTAGTCCTAAGATTAGAGTAGGTTGAGCAGGCTGCAGCATACTTTGTCTCTTTGTAGAACTCCTGCGGAGAGTTGTTTAATGCTGGGGCAATTACCCCTCAGGACAGTTATTCCAACTTTTTTAAATATTATTTTTCCATGCTAAGTAATGCAATGTATTATTTGTGCATTTGCACTCTATTATGTACAATGTCATACTTTAGTTTGCACTGAATGCCTTGCCTTTGTGCTCCCAAAGAATTGCCACTAGGAGTGTGTGCTTGCTACAGTGCTCCTTGCCAATTATTGCAATTATGTGGATTTTATGCTTTATTTCTAGAGGAATCTGAGCAGTCTTTTGCTGGTTCTCCACTCTCGGATATCCTCATTAAATCGTGCACTGCTTTAACCTTTCCTGCTCTGAAGTCTTCAGGTGACCACTCCGTATTGTTCTCAACTCAAACTGACCTTCTGACTGGAATCCCGAGTCCCTACCCCAAGACATTTTGTGATGTGTGGGATTCCAACCATGTGAAGCTGCCATGCTCTCAGCGCAGCGTGTACCCAGTGGCAGTGGCTGATCTGAAGGGAAAATCTCTGAAGCCACGCTGGAAGATGATATGCCAAGCACTGTCTAAGCCAATAAACAATTCCTATGACCTGGAAGAAGCTATTCTCACTTACAACTCGAGGTACTCTAAAAAATGGAATTTTAGTGGACTTCATGCATATTTTAACAAAGTGTGCCAAGATGAAGAAAGAAACGAGTTCTTTGGCTCGGTTATTCCTCAACTGGTAGTGCTGACTCTGGAGTTGCCTCATTTAGTGACACACGCCATTCCTCTGCTAAAGAAACAGCAAGACTACTCTGTCTCCATGACGCAACAGCAGGGAGCCTGTTTGTTGGCTAATGCTTTCTTCTGCACGTTTCCGCTGAGGAACAGTTTCAGTTCCACTTCAGAATATTCCAAGTACCCGTTCATCAACTTCAGCAGTTTATATTCCAGGGATACAGCAGGTCAGAATGCATGAGTGGGCGTGGAGTTGTGAGGTAGACAATGTATGTGCACTGAGCAGAGTGCACATGTCATCATGTGTATCTTTAGAGGTTTCTAGTATTAGCAAAGTCATAATAGTCGCATGTAATTAGAAGAAAAATAATAGTAGTAAGATTACCATTACCAACTAAAGGTGACATGAAATTTAGCCAAGCTTATGTTTGTTCATGGGTATATGTTGGGACATGTGTGGTAATTATCTGCACTCAAGTAGAATTGGGACCCCATACATATAGAAATGGGTCATAAAAAATATTGATGTTATTTAAATTTTGTATCTTGGCTTGTTATTGGTTAAAAGTCCATCTCAACCTCATAGCCCAAACATGTAGTCCTTCAATAGCGTGCACTCCTCTGCAAAGGTCATGTGACCCTCCCAACCTGACACACCTCTCACAGCTATTATCCACTTCCTCACAGTGCATGACATCATAATCCTGCCAACCTCAAGGGTACTGGTTCATGTGGGGCATATGGACCTGCAGGTCGGCTAACTCCTCCCACTGGTGTAGTTAGAGGTCTCCAGGTGGCATGTGATCTCACAGAGCACAGCATTGTGCACTGTCTATTAGTGAAGGTGTTGATGCTTGAAGAGGTTGTTGTTGTCTCATCAACTTTCCATGAATTACGTCAACCAGACCTGCTGGATGTCATAATTGCCCAACACAACTACTGTATGAGATGTCCACTGTAGAATTATTACTGTAGACTTAATGCCTGCATGTGCATGTACACATACCCCTAGCCATGTCGTTTCTGTTTCCCGGTGTAGGTGAGTCGGTGATATCTCCTGCCAGAGCTGCTAAGCTGCACTGTATCTGCCACTACTTGAAGCGGGTGACGTCGAGCATGCCCACTGGTGTGCTCACCTTCACGAGGAGGAAGCTGGCCCAGCCTGTTTCCTGGGAGCACAGTATGGCCACCTTCACAAAGCTCCATGTCAGCTCTGGGGGCACCATTGAGAGAGACGGTCAACATATGCTGCAGGTCCTCCACACTGCATGCCACTAGATCATATGATCCTCCACACATGCATGCCACTATATCATGTGATCCTCCACACATGCATGCCACTAGATCATATGATCCTCCACACATGCATGCCACTAGCTCATGTGATCATCCACACTGCATGCCACTAGATCATGTGATCCTCCACACATGCATGCCACTAGATCATGTGATCCTCCACACATGCATGCCACTAGATCATGTGAATCCACACTGCATGTCACTAGATCATGTGGTCCTCCACACATGCAAACCACTTGATCATGTGATCATCCACACTGCATGCCACTAGATCATATGATCCTCTTCACATGCATACCATTATAGCATGTGTTAGAAATGATGCTCAATAGAAATTATAATGCAATCCTCAATAGTTTACTTCCTTTTGCATTCAGTTTTCTATTTTGTTTGAAAAACTGTTGCTGAGCCATTTTAATGCCATTTGTCATTTCCCTCAGCCACTGGTTTAGCAAGCATCAGCTATAATTAAATAGCCCCTCCTCCAATTAATCAACACTTGTGATAATCACTCCCATTTTGAGTGCAGGCAGCCAATCTCATATGTTAATGTAGAAATAATTAATGCCGACCAAAAGTAAATCTTCTCTTCCTTAAAAAAATTTTTAAAAACAGGATGGAGGATGTCATGAGAAAACTGACTCGAAGACCAATTATGATATAACGAACAACCTCGGAATCTAATTAATAGCTTATTGAGAGGAGAGAATGTGTGGCTTAGTAAATTGCTGTATAAATATGAACACATTCTAAAATACAGAGAGTGAGTGAGTGAGCTGTGTTGGTGAGCCTATTTATATGTGTGACATCCCAGGTAGACTTTGCCAACAAGTATCTCGGTGGTGGAGTGCTGGGTGGAGGTTGTGTCCAGGAGGAGATACGGTTCCTCATCAGTCCAGAGATGATCTTGTCTTGTTTGTTTGTGGAAGAGTTAGACGACAATGAAGTACTTCTAATGAATGGTCCAGAAACATTCAGCAAATATAGGTAGGTGGTATGTATATAAAAGAGATAGTAGTGTTTGTTGTTAATGTTTTGTTGATGTATAGTAATTAAATGTTGTCACATTATAAAATGTAACTTGTTATTCTATTATTTCAATCATTATTTATTGTTTCCATGTGGTTTACTGTAGTTGCTGTTTTCCCACCCACTCCATTACCATCTCCTCCCTCTTCCTCCTCCTTTCCCTCCCTCCTCCCCCTCCCTCTCTCCCCCTCCCTCTCTCCCCCTCCCTCTCTCCCCCTCCCTCTCTCCCCCTCCCTCTCTCCCCCTCCCTCTCTCCCCCTCCCTCTCGCCCCCTCCCTCTCGCCCCCTCCCTCTCTCACCTTTGCCCTCTGCAGAGGCTATGGCTGGAGTTTTGAGTGGGCAGGGGACAGTGTAGACTGCACAAGTAGAGATGACTGGGCAAGGAGGTGCACTGCTGTGGTAGCCATGGACGCCCGCTGCTTCACCTCTACACAGGCTCAGTTCAAAACTGGTAGGACAATATCCGCTGTACTTCTATATACTATTAATAAAATGCTAATCCTAATGAAAAAAAGTATTTCAAATTTTATGACATATTCGATTTCTTCCTCATGTCTTTCTGTGTCTTGTGCTTTCAAAAGTGTAATACCTAAAAGATGTAAATCATGTTACATCTGAACCCTATGATCTCACCTCTGCACCCTTACCACTGCATGCTCATCTCTGCACCCTCGCCCCGAAATGCTCACCTCATCACCAATAGGATACTCAACAAAATGTTTATCTATACACTCAAAGTTTCTTTATGCGGGCAGCTTAGGACGGGGCACTACCCGTAACTCAGAAAGGCCATATCTTGGAACTTTCATATATTCCCCAGTGATTGCATGTATTTGGCTTAAACTTTGCATGCCTTCATCTATACTCTGAAGTGTGAATAGTCTGCGTGTCCGTGATTCACGCTCGAATGGTTGTAGTTAGACCCATGAACCCAAATATATTTAGAATCAGTGTCATCAGGGGAACATTGTGAGCATGTCTATGGCCACACCACCTTCCATATTAAAAAAGCCAGAAATGGTACTTTTGCCAGAAAAAAAATGGAGCTAGCAGACCTAAAACTTGGCATGCTGATACAACTTTACTCTGCGAATAACATGGGGTGGGTCCCATCTGGCCACACCTCTTCCTCTTTCCTCTTTGTGTGTAAGGCTAAAAAATGCCTAGGATTGAATTGTACTTTTAAAAGAAACACTTTGACCTAATTACATATTTACTTCTGTTTTAAAAGTCTACAACACATGTCATCAAAGCAGACATTTTTGTGACTACAGACCACCAAAGGTGGGCTGAAAAATCACCCATAGGCCAGGTTTTTCCCTAGTATACTTAATTCAGGAAACAAACATCATTTGTATATATTCACAAGCAAGACAACAAGCTCATTTAATTTTGTAAGAAAGATGTAGATGTAATTAATTTTATTGGAGTGAATCCTGTCTTATCCTAGTTACAGCATCTCAATATTTCATTATAAAACAGATGGTCTGGTTTGTGCCTTGAGATTCCAGCCACAGCAGTGAGGTGTCTGGGGCAGTGAATGCTTCACTGCAATCCCAACCTTTTTTAGCAATAACCCTTGGAGAGGTTCCTTTTTCAAGCTTATGAAAAATTCACATCTTCTCCACTATGGTCATCAAAAATCTTTTCTGTAGGCCAGGTGTCAATTTGGGCCGAAACTTAATAAAACTTTTAACCAGCAGAAGCGGAAGCTACAGTTTTTTTTTTCTTATAATGCAAACCTAATTTCATAAACCAAAAATTAAACAGCCAAAAAAAAAATGACAACAAAGAGAAATTAGCAGTACAGAAAAGTGGTGGTGTTATGGCCCCGAACCCTTTTATTTGCAGTTAGGGAGGGGGAAGGAGAATGCCCGGATGTGGGGAGTCCCGATAAGGGGAGTTTTGGTGTTCTATAAAGTGGGACTAGTCTGTGTGTCCTCGATTCATGCTTGAACGGTTGGAGTTAGACCTATGAACCCATGTATATTTAGAATCAGTGTCATCAGGGGAATGTTTTAGGTGTGTCTATATAGCCACACCCATTTCTGTATTCGAAATAAGCCAAAAATGGTACTTTGGCCAGAAAAACGCATGGAGCTACATATTGGAGCTACAGACCTGAAACCTGGTTTGCATAAACAACTTGACTCTGGGAGTAACATGGATCAGGATAGGCAGAGTCCCACCAGGCCATATCTCTTCCTCTTGCTGTGTGAGGCTAGAAACAGTTTCTATATATGTTTGTGTGTATCCACTTTATCACCAAACCACCATACCAAACAAAACCCACTCTTCAGGATAGACGCACCCTACGGCAAGGAGGGTTTTTAGCTGAAACTGATTTTTAAAAATTTGGATCCCAGTATCCAAAACTGGTACAATGGGATTCAGTGTGTAGCACGGTACCTACTTTAGTGTATACTGTGTGTGTGTGTGTGTGTGTGTGTGTGTGTGTGTGTGTGTGTGTGTGTGTGTGTGTGTGTGTGTGTGTGTGTGTGTGTGTGTGTGTGTGTGTGTATATGTAATACACATGAATATGACTGTGTGTATTGTGCAGGACTGATGAGACGGGAGTTAAACAAGGCGTACTGTGGTTTCATGCCAAATGGCGAGTGCAGACAGGTGGCAGGTCACAGGTGCATGGCTGTGGCCACTGGCAAGTGGGGGTGTGGTGCCTTCAGGGGACACGTCAAGTAAGACCACGCACACACACCACACACACACACACACCACAAACACACCACACCACACACACATTTCACACATACACACGCGCGCACACACACACACACACACACACACACACACACACACACACACACACACACACACACACACACACACACCTCATGTGAGCAGCTGTTGGAGTTGGCCTTATGCTAGCATTGCATTTACAACTCAATCAAATAATGTCAGTCTCCAATGCAAACCCAATGATAACAGCGATTCCTGCTCTAGTATATGCATGAGGACGTTGATGGCTTAGCAATGTTTCCCTGACCAACCTGGCTCACTATCTTTGTGTCTGTCCATGAGTGTATGTGATGTCTTGAAGTTGTTTGTATTGCTCCACATATAAAATCGTAGTTGTACCCAGAGTGCGCTAGTGCTACTCTGGCTGGCTATCAAAAAATAAGGAAAAAAATTTAATTTTTTTATTCTAGTTTCTTTATTATCTTATGTTTTATTGATTATTATTATTTTGTTGTTGTGGTTGTTGTTGTGGTTGTTGGTTTATCATGGAAGGTAGCATATCATGCTTAGACTCAGATCCTACCACCACTGAGAATATGAATTCATAGTCCTGTTAAAGCAGCAGGCTATTGAACTGATTTAGATAAAATTTGGGGTAACTGTTTAGTGGGAAGTATCTACCTTTGGTTTAGCTATGTAGATGTGGTGATGATTATTCATAGCAACATTCACAGAGGTTTTAAGCAGTGAGGGAATGGATATCTTGAAATGTTTAAGTAATAAGACCAGAAATTTCCAGCCAAAAACCCACTCACTTATGATTCAATGTTTTGACTTAATAATGACTTAATCAAAGATAAAAAAAAAGAAAGAAGAAATAAGTGAACCCTATCATGACTAGGAATTGAACTGGAGACCTTAGCACTTGTGTTCCTGAGGAAGTTTCCTAGAAAGAACAAGATCAACAAGAAAGTAACATTTAGATTGCGAAAACAAGTTCGCAAGTAATTAATATTAAAGAAAAATAAACTGAATTTCTTGAAAGAATATGACTGTACATTAAATTAAAGAAAATTGATTTGTTAATAAAGGTGTATTTTTTGGGGTGTGCCTAAAATAACCAATCAACATCTGGGAACAGCCCTGAAAGTGATACAACACATTGTATCATGTTATGTTGTGCATGTATATATATATATATTATATTGTGTGTCTCTCTCTGTGTGTCAGATTGAAGAGTTTGCTTCAACTGATGGCTGCTGCTCAAGCTGACAGAGATGTGGTGTACTTCACTTTTGGGAACAAGCCGTTGATGAACATTGTCAGTGACTTCCACTCTTTCCTCACTGCACATGCCTGCACTGTGGGACAAGTAAGTGAGGACTGCCTTGGGTGGTGGGTGGGGAATTCCCTGTTATATCATCATTGGTGTGTTCACGCTGTGTTGGTGTTTGGGGGAGCTTGAATTGGAATAAACGTCAGAGTGGGATATAGCTTTCTTTGTAGCAATCATGCCTCATGCTATTCCATAATGATCTTTTTCTTGGTTAATTCTATTTGTATTCAACATTTAATAATAAAAAAAAATTAGGAGAGATCTATCACTGATTTGCTAATGCCTTTCTCCAGAGTCTACACCTTACTAACTCATATTTAATGTTATTTTGACTCACTAAATCAAATCTTATTGCTGCAGTTTTCTTCTCATCATTTATTGTCTTTCACACTCAACATGTTCTCATTTGCAACAAGTATCAGACTTGAGCACATGATCTACACTTGTAGAAAAGATGACGTGTCACAGAAAAATGACATTTAGGGATTCAGGAAGGATGACTATTGATTGATTAGTGTGTATATATTACTATACTCTTACTAATGGAGCTAGTGTGTGTGTGTGCGCGCCCACGAACTCTCAGAGGAAAAGACCTTAGCTTTCAGGGGTCATCTCTATTTCTTTTTCTTTTCAAAATTGGTCCCCCTTGGCCTAATAGGGTTGGGGGGGGGGGGGGTTCTTGAAATATGAGGGGGGGGGGGGGGAGGGGAAGGACTACATGAGTAATGGTGAGTACTACCAACTACATTTATGTGAACACATTCTAACTGAGGTCAGAAAAACTGTGCCCAAACCCCATTAACTTATAATTTCTTTTAAAAATTTTTATTTGACTCTACAAGATGTTCTTCCAGTAGGTAATTGTGTGACTACAGGCCACCAGAGGTGGATCTAAATGGTCGCATCAGCCGCAAGTGCAGGCTAGGTCATATGACACTCCCAGAAATACTCTGCCACACATGCTGCAGGTAGAGTGCTATTGCTACATTAATTGGACTTCTTTGTCTCTTTTCTTTGTTGCATCTCTACAGGTTTGGAAGTTGCTGTTGAAGTACCGAGTGGCGGATAGTGAAGACCTCTACATGTACCTCTGCCGGGAGTTGGACACACCCACCTCAGACTCTAGTGGTGCAACATCCACTATAGAATACACATAAATATACTAGAAGCAATATTGTATGGTTGGCCTTCATAATTAGAATAAACTCTCTTGCAAACAGATAAAACTGTAACTTTCAAGTAAATTAATTTTATTTTTATGCAAAAGAAATATAATGGGACTAGAGAACTGTGATTACCATTACCATACTATGTCAAGGTCATTGCTGGCTCAGATTATTCCGAAAGTCAGTTGGAGGTTATCATACTTGTGAGTAATTTTGTGCATTTCTGTGTGTCTGTCTGTTCGGTAGCTCCTCCCACTCTTCTGCACCAATTTGAATGAAATTTTTTCCTGACAAGTGTAGCTCAACCCAAGTAAGATAATAGTATACATAAAAAAATTTCACGGGAGTGTACCCCAGGTGGGGCAAAACAAACAAAAAAATATATATATCCATACATACAAAAGATATGGCCCAAGGCACAGGTCCAGCAACAAAAATAGGCGGAATTAGCAAATGATTTACAGGTGCCAAAATTAGAAAGTGCTGTTTATATTGGCAGGCTTCTGGAACTACCTGTGACTGAGCCAGGAGTTAAATTGAGCAAGAATAGATGAAATGAACATTTGGCCAGCTAAATTGTCAGTGCTTTGCAGCTTTACTAAAGAGTAGACAAACTGTTAGTTCAGGAGACTGTCTTGGGGAGAATTAAAATTGAGTGAAATTAAATTAAAACAAATAATAATATACGGCATAGAAATAGCTATATCTTATGAAGTTGGTATTTCTTGCTCTAGAACTTGAACACAACTTGCTCACTCACACACACACACACACACACAATTTAGAACCCTATATATTTCAGAATAACTAGCCTTTAAAAAAATTAAACAAAACAATACTGAGAAAAATGCAGCTAGCTAAAGTTGGCAAGAAAATGCAGCTATTAAACTTTTCTTTAGCTTCTAACTTAGTAACAGCTTTTAGCATTTTTATCTTGACACATCCACAGGAAAGGTGTGGCCAGATGGCCCAACTCATTTTCCGCTAAAAAATATCCTTTATATAGAATGTGCCTAGTCTGAAGAGCAAGTTTCATTTTGTTTGGTTCTTTACATGCATACTCACATATGTAAGAATCAGGAAGAGTGTGACCAGATGTGGTCAGGACCGACCAACTATGCCCTTAATGTTTGGCATATGACACTCACCATATCAAATTACATACATCCTCTGATTTTCACCTTAACAGGTGCCATAATTTAAAAAGGAGTTGCCCGACATCATGACATCCAGAATTGGCTGAAAAGTGGCCACAGAATACAATTTCACTTGAATGCTCAATACATTGCTGGGATAATTATATGAAATCAACATAATCTATTGGGAAAATAATTATTAGGATCACATTGTGTGATTGGTCTAAACAATGACACCTACACCACAGGTAAATGAATAGCTAATAATGGTCCCCACAAAATGTACTGAATATTTTTTTCCTTGGGACAAACATTCATTCAAGGTGGAAAAAATTATTCATTTCTTTATGAGAATGTATAAAAGTGGAAGGGGGGGGGGGGGGGGGGGGGGCAAATATTTGTCAAGGTAATAAATATTGGGAACAAATATTTGAGAGGGTAAGCTTACAAGTAGACTAATCCATTAATTACCTTGTAAGAGGTACTTAGTAACTAAATTCTACTGAGGTTAATTCATTTTCAGTGTAACTCAATCTCTTAATTCAAATATTACCTTTATTACTGTGCCCCCCTCCTCCTCCCTTTTTTTACCTTGGTTTCAAAGATCTGATCTTCTCTGCAGTAAAAGTGGCAAGCTTGGGAATCTAAATTGAGATATAAATTGAGATCTGGCTTTACTTTCCCATCCCCTATAGCTAGGGACCACAGCTTTAGTTAACTGTAACACAACAGAGCCCAGCTAAAGCACATGGGCATAATGCTGCTGAGTGAGCACTTGAAGATAACCATCCTGCCACACTTCCAGTTCCTTGCTATGGTGTTGGAGCAGAAATAGGACTGCACTATGGGCACTCAGAGCTGCAATGATCCTAAAAGAGCCCACATTAGCTCAATTATAATAGGATTTCAGATAGTCACTGGAGGGAGTGTATTGGTCTCCAGGTATGGTCTTTGTTTTTAAAAAATTCACCTCATCCATCCACCTCCACTGGAGACAATATTTAATTAATTTTTTTGTTTTGGTTTTTCCCTTTTTATGGGGGTGGGGTGAGATAGAGGGTGATCTGCATCTGTGGTCCAGCAAACAACAAACACTGGTGCTCAGACATATGAGACAGGTGAACCCAGGGATCACCTGTGAGACATGTCAACCACAGGGTCACATGCAAGACAGCTCCACATCGTACTTAGAGCAATTTTGTGCATATCTGTTCAGTAACTCCTCCCAAATTTGTGCACCAATTTGAATGAAACCATTTGGACAAATAGCTCAACCCAGGTAAGATAATAGTCTAAAAAAAAACTTTTTTTTTTCCAAAAATGGCACCCTTGGTGGGGAAAAAAAAACAAACAAAAACAAACAAAAACTAATTATCAATATTAAAAAATAAAAAAAAAAAAAGCCTACAAAATTCACATCTCAAGGCACAGGTCTTGCAAGGCAAAAATGGTGGAATTAACAATTGATTTACAGTTATCATTAAAATGTGCTAAATAAATTGGTTGGCTTTCTACAACTGCCTGTGACTGTGAGACAGATTAAAGAAAATGGAAATTTGGCCAGCAAAATTTTCACTGCTGTTATATATTTTTAAATAGATATTTCGTAAGTGCTTCACAGCTTTACTAAAAGAAGACAGACTGTTAGTTGAGGAGCCTGTCTTGGGGGGAATTAAAATTGTGAGTGAAATCAAATGAAAACAAACAATAACACAATACTTGTGAAGTTGGTCTTTCCTGCTCTAGAACTTTAACACAACTTGCCTGAGCATACATAAGAATTTAGAATTAGTACACCAATAAGTTTACTCACCCACAAATATGAAATTTTACATTCAATTAGCACAGTACCTGCTGTCCTACTGGATGGAGACAACAGAAACATTTAGCTTGAGAGAGGTCAGAAGAGCCGAGGAAAAGAGAAGGAAGGGTCTTGGGCACATTCACCCTGACCTCACTTAAAGAGTGCCTACATAATGTGGTTTGGTGGTTACTCTTGCATGAAACTGAGGAAATTATGAAGAAAAAAATATAAAAAACAACCAGACCTAGGGGTAGGGTATCCTCAAGTGACCCCCATCAATCCCTGAAAAGTTGAGCCCATAGGCCTAATCATGGGTGAATAAATAGCTAGCAAATAAATCTCTAATTAGAATAAGATTATTAATTACAACATTGTCAAGGTTCCTGTGTTCATGAACACAACACAATATCAAAGGAAATGTACAATCTTTCATAATATAAGTGAGTGAACAAAAGGGAAGTATGGTGCCAGCTGCACTGCATCCATATAACACACTTGGACCAGTCAAGATGCACACCAGCCACTGCACTGACTACAGGAGGAGGTGTGAGCAAACAGCTCTCACCTCAGCATCCCAATGCTCTCGTACACAATACTGAATGATTAATTACAATTTACACAGCGTGTTTATTATGTTAAGACTAAGACTGTTCAGTACTGTCCTTCCCTGTGAGGTCAAGGCCTTGTCTAGGAGCAGTGCAGGCAATGCATATGGTGTCAGAGACCTTGTTCCTCACCATGCAGTCCTCACACTCCCACTCCTCCTCCGACTCACTGCACTGCAGTGCTAGTGGACCAGTGGCCTGTGCAGATGTCGCCTTCCCCCTCCCCCTCCCCCTCCCCCTGCCACCTCCACTGGTGGCATCCTGACTTGGCACTTCCTCAACACATGACTCAAACACTCCCTTGAATTCCTTAGCTGTGTCAGCTGTCTTGAATCTCACTGCCAGTTTTTCCTTCTTCGGCTCTTCATCAGAGTAGTCTGATTGTGTAAACCACACCCATGTCTTCTCATTGCCCAAAGGTACCAACTTCATATCCTTTGTTATGAAGTGATTGCAGCAAATCTTCCAGATTTGGTCTCGTCGCATGATCACTCGTGCCTTGCCGGTCTGGCCGTGCCTTGTGATCTTGATGTCACCCACACCACGCTCCTTCCACTGCTTCAGAGACTCATGGAAGCGAAACAACTTGCAGCGATGCTCAAACAATATTGTACCGCCATCATCCCCAGACTGGTAGGTGTAGTTGTCTGGGAGTGTCACCACAGGCTGGAAGTACACGTCAGGTTCCTCCCCCTGCTTCTCTGCAACATCTCCATCATCTTGGTGTGATGAAAAGAGTTGAGTTCCTGTTCCCTGGAACTTAAAGTTGTCATTCTTTTCCAAACTACTGGCCCAATTGCTTTGATTGGTAATGTCTGCAAAAGACATCATTCCTGAGGAAGAGAAGTTACCTTGGTCCTCCAGTTCAGCTTGAGTGGTTGCTGGTAGAGACGCCTGACCAAATATACCGGAATTGCTTGATTCTGTTTCTTCATGAGATGGTCTGATGTCAGTGAGCGTATCATCAGCTTGAGTAGTTGCTGGTAGAGATGTCTGACCAAATGTACCGGAATTGCTTGATTCTGTTTCTTCATGAGATGGTCTGATGTCAGCGAGCGTATCATCAGCTTGAGTAGTTGCTGGTAGAGATGCCTGACCAAATGTACCGGAATTGCTTGATTCTGTTTCTTCATGAGATGGTCTGATGTCAGCGAGCGTATCATCAGCTTGACTAGTTGCTGGTAGAGATGTCTGACCAAATGTACCGGAATTGCTTGATTCTGTTTCTTCATGAGATGGTCTGATGTCAGCGAGCGTATCATCAGCTTGACTAGTTGCTGGTAGAGATGTCTGACCAAATATACCGGAATTGCTTGATTCTGTTTCTTCATGAGATGGTCTGATGTCAGTGAGCGTATCATCAGCTTGAGTAGTTGCTGGTAGAGATGTCTGACCAAATGTACCGGAATTGCTTGATTCTGTTTCTTCATGAGATGGTCTGATGTCAGCGAGCGTATCATCAGCTTGACTAGTTGCTGGTAGAGATGTCTGACCAAATGTACCGGAATTGCTTGATTCTGTTTCTTCATGAGATGGTCTGATGTCAGTGAGCGTATCATCAGCTTGAGTAGTTGCTGGTAGAGATGTTGGACCAAATGTACCGGAATTGCTTGATTCTGTTTCTTCATGAGATGGTCTGATGTCAGCGAGCGTATCATCAGCTTGAGTAGTTGCTGGTAGAGATGCCTGACCAAATATACCGGAATTGCTTGATTCTGTTTCTTCATGAGATGGTCTGATGTCAGCGAGCGTATCATCAGCTTGAGTAGTTGCTGGTAGAGATGTTGGACCAAATGTACCGGAATTGCTTGATTCTGTTTCTTCATGAAATGGTCTGATGTCAGCGAGCGTATCATCAGCTTGAGTAGTTGCTGGTAGAGATGTTGGACCAAATGTACCGGAATTGCTTGATTCTGTTTCTTCATGAGATGGTCTGATGTCAGCGAGCGTATCATCAGCTTGAGTAGTTGCTGGTAGAGATGCCTGACCAAATGTACCGGAATTGCTTGATTCTGTTTCTTCATGAAATGGTCTGATGTCAGCGAGCGTATCATCAGCTTGAGTAGTTGCTGGTAGAGATGTTGGACCAAATGTACCGGAATTGCTTGATTCTGTTTCTTCATGAGATGGTCTGATGTCAGCGAGCGTATCATCAGCTTGACTAGTTGCTGGTAGAGATGTCTGACCAAATGTACCGGAATTGCTTGATTCTGTTTCTTCATGAGTTGGTCTGATGTCAGCGAGCGTATCATCAGCTTGAGTAGTTGCTGGTAGAGATGTTGGACCAAATGTACCGGAATTGCTTGATTCTGTTTCTTCATGAGATGGTCTGATGTCAGCGAGCGTATCATCAGCTTGACTAGTTGCTGGTAGAGATGTCTGACCAAATGTACCGGAATTGCTTGATTCTGTTTCTTCATGAGTTGGTCTGATGTCAGCGAGCGTATCATCAGCTTGAGTAGTTGCTGGTAGAGATGCCTGACCAAATGTACCGGAATTGCTTGATTCTGTTTCTTCATGAGTTGGTCTGATGTCAGCGAGCGTATCATCAGCTTGAGTAGTTGCTGGTAGAGATGCCTGACCAAATGTACCGGAATTGCTTGATTCTGTTTCTTCATGAGTTGGTCTGATGTCAGCGAGCGTATCATCAGCTTGAGTAGTTGCTGGTAGAGATGCCTGACCAAATATACCGGAATTGCTTGATTCTGTTTCTTCATGAGATGGTCTGATGTCAGCGAGCGTATCATCAGCTTGAGTAGTTGCTGGTAGAGATGCCTGACCAAATGTACCGGAATTGCTTGATTCTGTTTCTTCATGAAATGGTCTGATGTCAGCGAGCGTATCATCAGCTTGAGTAGTTGCTGGTAGAGATGTTGGACCAAATGTACCGGAATTGCTTGATTCTGTTTCTTCATGAGATGGTCTGATGTCAGCGAGCGTATCATCAGCTTGAGTAGTTGCTGGTAGAGATGTTGGACCAAATGTACCGGAATTGCTTGATTCCGTTTCTTCATGAGATGGTCTGATGTCAGTGAGCGTATCATCAGCTTGAGTAGTTGCTGGTAGAGATGTTGGACCAAATGTACCGGAATTGCTTGATTCTGTTTCTTCATGAGATGGTCTGATGTCAGTGAGCGTATCATCAGCTTGAGTAGTTGCTGGTAGAGATGTCGAGCCAAATGTACCGAGATTTCTTGATTCTCCGGTTCCCTGGAACTTAGAGTTGTCATTCTTTTCCAAATCACTGGCCCAATTGCTTTGATTGGTAATGTCTGCAAAAGACATCATTCCTGAGGAAGAAAAATGACTTCGATCTTTTAGTTCAGCTTGAGTGGTTGCTGGTAGAGACGCCTGACCAAATATACCAAAATCGCTTGATTCCGTTTCTTCATGAGATGGTCTGATTTCAGTGAGCGTATCATCAGCTTGAGTAGTCGCTGGTAGAGATGTCGGACCAAATGTACCAAAAGTGTTTGATTCTGTTCCTGCTTGAGATTCTCTAGTTCCTGTGCTAGTGTCCTCTGTGTCATCCTTGCAACCACGGCATCCAGAACAAGCTGCCTTTTTCTCATAAAGATAGAAGCTTGGAGGAAGCATAAGCTCTTTAGCCTTGGCTATGAGGTCAGCATCTGGAAGTTCCTCATATAAGAACACAACGTCCTCCACTTTGAGCTTTTTCATTTCGACCTAGACATGAAGAGCAATAGTTGATCAATGATTGCATCAACACAATGTTGTTACCATAGTAACCTGCAATTGAAGCAGTTGATCAGACAGGAACTTGATCTGCCTGTCTCTCTCCTTCAGAGTCTCGCTGATCCTGGTACTGGGAGAGAGCTGCTGCTCACACTCCTGCAGAGATCAGAGACAAATCTTAATTCACACAGTGTACTTCGTGCCCTCATGCACTCTATCCTCATACATAATGCATGTATACATACCATAAATTGTATATATCGCTATACATTGTATACATATTGTCACTCACTGTATCCAGAGCTTGAAACTACAACTAAAATATGGTCGGACAATTTGCCTTCCCATAATCAATTTTGCTCTACCTTCTTCAGACCTGATCTGCCATTAAATCTAAATATAAAATATTATGTATCTGAGGTTATAGAACATGCTGAGGAGCCTTGCTGTACTATGTGTGTGTGATATTGCTCAGATATTTAGTTTGATTAAATTTTGACTTTTGATTGGACATGGCATGAAATGGCCAGAAAATATTGATGCTTGACTTTAATCTCACAATCTGTTGTATCCTTGTCATGCACTATGTCTGCCTTCAGCCACACACTGTAGTGTACATGCCCACGGTTCTCACCCTCTGCAAGCACGAGGACATCACTAATGCCTTTACAGAAACCAGAAACCATTTCAGTTTTCAGTTATGAAATGCAATCGTCATAAATATTTCTAACTTCACCTCAGCAAATATAAAATATGACAAAACCTCAGGGCAGCGGATTATGTAGGAACAAAATATAGCAAACATGTAGAGTCAATATTTTGGCAATCAAAGTGTAAAGATTCAGAATTCTTAATGGCATCAGTGCACAGTCACATCACCGCAAGAGAACAAAGTAGAGAGGACCCACCATTGACTGGCCCCACCATTGACTGGCCCCACCATTGACTGGCCCCACCATTGACTGGCCCCACCATTGACTGGCCCCACCATTGACTGGCCCCACCATTGACTGGACCCACCATTGACTGGCCCTGTCACTTGGTACACACTAAACATGAAGAAGCAAGAGCAGACGTTTTTCATCTCAACTAGCACTGTATTCCGACATATGCACAACAAAATAACAATGGTGCTCCATGACTGACGATACAAGTTCAACCTCTGAAAGGTCAAGATTCTTATGGCATGTCTATAACAATCCAGGAAGTAGATAAAGCAAGCAGGGGATATGCAGTTATGCCAGACCAGGCCAGACAGTCTGATCCTCAACTGCAATGGAACTGAACCATCTGGCATGACCCGTTTCATTGCAATGAGCACCATCTCTGCTGAGCCTGACACAGCACAGTCAAAATGTAAGATCACATTAACACAATAATGTGGACCAGTTGTCTACACACACACACACACACACACACACACACACACACACACACACACACACACACACACACACACACACACACACACACACACACACACACACACACACACACACACACACACACACACACACACACACACACACACACACACACACACACACATACACTGTAGTGAGTACCTGTATGTATTCTGATCTAGGAACTGCTTGGTGCCTGGTTGGTGCAGGAGTGGAATAGAGCTGGGGGATGGGGCACTCCACATCTGCTGCAATAGGTCGGGGGGGGGGGGGGAAATTCAGTGTCATGGCAACACACAAATAAACAAGTAGGAGTGCCTACCAGTTGAATACTCCTTCAGCGTCAACAACTCCTGCACTTCTTCTTTCCTTCTGAATAACTTCTCACGCAATTCCTTCACAACAACAGCAACATTAGAAACAAACAAACTGGAGTTGGCACATGTCACACCATCAGCACTCGGTACTGATGGAGCAACAATAGCATCATCATCTAGTGTATCACATACCAGATCATCTGATGGGCCCAGCACTGTACTGGCCAGTGAGAGGGAGTCCGATGCCTTCTTCAGATGTCTCCTCCTCTGCTGCTCCCCAATGCCATGCTCATCAGCTAGCAAGGAGTAGATCTGCAGACCATGACAGTCAGTGAGCTCTGTGTCAAATACATTCCCATGTATGTACTCACACTGGTCCACACAGGCACAGTGTAGGGTGGGACTATTACCCCCTCTCCTTCCCTCCCCCTTTCCCCCTCTCTGGTGTGTGCTATAGATCAGTGTATATATATATATATATATATTACAATGAGGAGTGAAGTTGTCCAACATGGACTGGTCCAGTTGCATTGCACGATACAATGAAGAGTTCCGCATGCACACACACACACGTACACACACGTACACACACACATGCAGAGAGACACACGCTCACCTGTGACTGGTTCCAGGCAGCTTGAGGAGTGTTTACACTGGAGAAGAGTTGCAGGGCCAGGGAAATGTCATTGTGGCGCAGTGCAGAGTGGGCCAGGGCCAACTGGGCCTCCTTGAAAAGCGACTCCAACTCCTGGGGGCACTTGGAGCACACACCAGGAGCTGCCAATCCTGACAAGGACCGGATGACATCACTCAGCACAGTCCAGTAGTGAGCGCTCCACTGGCACCTCACCTGCACCAACACCATTTACACAAGGAGGGATCACTGCCAAAAATTCAAGTAATTGGGAAGGGGTGGGGGTGAGGTTATACGAATGTGTTGGCTTGAACAGTTGCAGCCTGTTGTTTGAAACACCACAGTTGCCATGACTCAGTGATGCAGGCACATGCTGACTTAAGGTTTATGGTATCTAGAACCAATAGTCCAATCTCCAGTATTTTGCTATCCCATAGTCGTATTTCTATGTCAGCACACCTCCAACTTCCTGGCTGTGCTGTCTGTTTCCTTCAATATGCCACTCTCCTCTGCCTGCACCAGAGGAAGGTGAAGGTCACCAGATGACAATAAAACTATTTATAATATTACATATCTCACTATTTTATTATAAAATAAATGTAGTGACACTTACTGTGGATTTGAAATATCTGGCCAGGAGAACTAGCTGGTCTATGTCGAGGCGAACTGGAGCACAAGCTCTAATAAAACTCAAGTGATCTTCAAGAGACAACATCTTAAATCTACAGAGACAGTGAAGATAGGCAGAGAACTGATATTGGAAGTATTAATTGAATACACATTAAACAAAAAACAACAACAGATTAACATTAACAACAACAAACAATTGTGACTACTGACTACTAGAAAGCTGATATTTAACTCACTTTGCTAATCCCTTGCCAATGCGGACCATCTGGTTCCACTGGAGTGAGTCGGGGCCCTCAGTGTGGAGGCCACACAGAGAGTGGCCAGCCAAGACCACGGCCAAGGGAGCTGGAGCAGTGAGACTGAAGGACGACATCAACTTCTGCTCATATTTATGGCATTGGAGAATGATGTACGCCTGTAGGCCACAGATGTATACAAGAGCAAGTAAGCACAGACGACTCACATGAAACTATGTGTATGCAATCGAAATAGTTATTAACTGCACAGTAAGTAATACATACACTATACAGGAGAGCTGGAAAAGTTGATGCTAACCTTAATTTATTGTTTTGGCAGATTAAATGTGTGTGTGTGTGTGTGTGTGTGTGTGTGTGTGTGTGTGTGTGTGTGTGTGTGTGTGTGGTGTGTGTGTGTGTGTGTGTGTGTGTGTGTGTGTGTGTGTGTGGTGTGTGTGGTGTGTGTGTGTGTGTGGGGATGGGTACACCAGACAGCATCAACCATGAGTTGATCAGTAACCACAATACTTTAGAACAAGAGGAATCGATGAAGAGGAGAATATGGATGGAAAAATTAAAACTTTATTTTTTCTTTAAATAGGAAGCCCAACCTCAAAATCAGCACGGCAGAGAGAGATAGGGTCATTCCTCGACAAGTCTGGAGTTGTGAGAGGCAAACTAGGAAACATGATCGCCAGCCAATCAGAAACTGCACCAAAAAAAAATTAATTAAATTTTTAAAACATCAAATTAATATTTCATTTGATCTGATTGAAACTATATTAAAGCATTGGATGGGCGCACCTACAAGCATGCACCACACTATACTCATTAACAGGTTCCTGGGCACATACTTAGAAGTGGTTGATTCAAGGCTCTCCGCACCAAACACAGCCACACCACACGGCCAAGATCTGGGCAGTCACTGCGCATCCAGTCTAGAGGCAAGAACACATGATAGTAACAGCTGGTGTCGATGGCTGCATCAGTGTGTGTGTGTGTGTGTGTGTGTGTGTGTGTGTGTGTGTGTGTGTGTGTGTGTGTGTGTGTGTGTGTGTGTGCGTGCGCGCACCTTCATCATAGAGGTTGAGGTCATACATCTCTGGCAGTTTCGGGACTTCCAGGAAAACATTGTCAGTAGCAAAGAATGACTACAGAAAGTATGGCACAGACACAGCACAACAACAACTATAACAACAACAACACAGAAAAGAAACATGTTGAACTCTGCCTCTGGGCAGTGGAAATGCAGCACCACAACAACCAGCAGTGTTCACAATCACCCCTTACCACAAGTGAACATAATAGAAAATGTGTCAACACTAATGAAACAATCAGTCATGTGATGATCACATGATCATTTTACCGTCTGTAGGTTGAATGCCTCAGTCAGAGGGGACTTCACTTCCTGCAATATTCAGACAGACACTTCATTTGTATACAAGAACACAAACACAAGACAATTGGAAGAAGAAAAAAAATTTACATATATTTTTTTAAACTTACTGACAAGCCTCTTAGCAAGGACCTAATTAGGACAAAGTGATCTTCCTACAGGCAGATAGACAAAAATATATAAAATAAATGGATAAGTTAGACAGAATGTGGCAGTCAGTGTCATCCCAATCTCTTCCCTGTTGAATTATCTGCCTATACAAGTAACAACTCCTATTTAGCAATTTTTGGTTATTCATGATTAAGTCAGTAACCTTCACTTCACAATAGACACATTACACAACACACACTAATTAGCTGCACCTTAGACTTGTAGAGAGAGACAACATCTTCAAAGTGGTTCTTCTTCCTATACGAAGCAATTCCTAACAGTTGCCAACCTATGGAGGAGAAGGGGGGGGGGGGAGTGTGGTGTATTTTAGTATTATTGATATATATATATATATATATATATATATTTTTTTTTTAAATTAGCTTAAAAATAATAATAATAAAAAAATTTTTTTAAATAAATAAAAAAAAATTTTTTTAAATTATGTCCTTCCCTGGCTCACAATATGCTGTAATCAGTTCTAGAAGACTTACCCACAGAGCTCTGTCTGGCACATGCAATGTTGTACCACTCCTCTGCTTGTGCTGTAGTCTCCAATTTGGAGGGAGTGGCCTTCAGGGAGGACATCAGACAGAGATCACTCAACATCACCTACAACCCAAGGACATGTAAACAGACACTAGATGAGCCATAGAGATAGAACTACTGGCAATTATTGCTATACTAAAGCAAAATGTCAAATATTTTATTATCAATGCTTTGATATTATTAAAGTATGTCTTTGTTCACAGCCAATAACATTTCATGCAATAAATTACTACACATGTCAATAAACATGGCAGACATTCCCAGGCAGGGAAAGAGTGGGAGGGGAAAAAGAAAATTCAGAAGTCCTTTCATACAAACAACTCCTGGCCCCGCCATTAATCAATATTCAAAAGGTTCAAATAATATGATAATTTGTCAATTTTTGGAAATTGTCTAATTGTACAGAGAATGCCATAATTGAGTGTCCTTCCCCCACCTCCTCCCAACTAGAAATTGTTCGAGTCATGCCCAACAGTTGGGGAGAACACACACACACACACCCACTCTCCCCCTATTTATTCGTCCTTCAGCTTGAGAGGAGAAAGAACACTGAAGGGATGTTTGTGTCAACACTATCTTGACAGCCATTCCCTACCTCTGGACTGGGCATCGGTTCATAGCCATACTTGCTGTGACTGTGCTGGTGCAGGTACTGGGCGGCCATCATGTAGAGCTGCCCACTGAGCTCACGGAGTGCCACACGATGGAAGGACTTGGACTTCGTGGGAGGAATAGACCTAAACACTTCACAGGCCTGGAACAAACCTTCATCAAATCTACACACACACACACACACACACACACACACAGCAGGATTAGTCAATGAGTATACACCTCTTGCACTACTATGATTGCAACTATATTTATTAGTGTTGAGGTATTCGGGCACAGCAGGAGTCACTCTGCACAAGATCTGCGTTGCAGACTAGATCACTCAGTGGCAAAGTAAGACCAACTGGACTAAACAGGAATAATGACGGGAGCAGCTATAGTGTGTCCTCCACCACATTCCTCAGCAACTCCTTCTGCAGAGGGAACAAGCCCAGCCATGGGATAGACACTGCACCCCCCACCCACATGACGCAATCAAAACTAATTAAATATCTGGTAAGGTACAGACAGGAATAGTGTAGCAGAGCCAAGCATTTCACCATTACTGCACACTACTAGGATGCACGCCCAGCGGGAGAGTCAGCATAGCCATGACTGTCCTGGCCCTTCCCCCAGCTGATGGAGGATACAGCAAGTACTGAATACTGTTGTTGAAGAAATCAACTCATACGGACTATGAGATGGTACCACACAGACCATGAGATGGTACCACACAGACCATGAGATGGTACCACACAGACCATGAGATGGTACCACACAGACTATCACATAGGCTATCCATCTGGAAGATTATTCTAAAGTATTTTACTTGAACAAAAGTTCCAGCAGTTTCCTGGTCATGGTCCTGGAGACCAGCACACTTTTCTGCAGGAGTGCAGTCTGAAGCTGGCACAGGAGACTGGTGTGCCAGAGCAGGGAGATTAGGGCTTCCAGCTTCACAGAGAGGTCCTTGCTGCCTAAGGAATCATTACACACATCACACTCACTCACTGACTCCCTGACTCACCTGTCACCGTGAGATAGCGAAGGTATTTCTACAACAAAAAAATAGACATTGGTGAACATGGTTGACACGATCAACATGAAGTCACAACTGGCATATCCCATACTACTGTGTGGTTTAGCTCAATGAAAGCATGGTAGATAAAAAAAACCTCATCGTCCACCACACTACAAGAATGAATAAATCTGTGTACACCAATCCACAGGGCAAATGTAATCATATGTAATAACAATAATTAGTGGAGAGCACACAAAGTGCACACACTGCAGTGAGATAGTTACAGGAGTTCACGATGTCATAATTTAAAAAAATAATAATAATCCAAAAAAGTTGGAGTTAATCAAGAGTGTATGTAGTCCTCATAATCATCAGTTATGTATCCAAAATTTCAATCAAGAGAATGAAACTACAAATTTCCTGATAAACACATTGTCAACGAAAGTGCCGTCAGAGTTATCTTCGTAATGTGAATCAAGTGCCATGATTGTCAAGTTGTTCATTCTGTCCGTTTGTTTGTGAGGCATTCTTAGGCAGAGAGATGATGAACAAACATCTAAAGAGTAGAAGCTGCTAGCCCAGCTAAGAGTTGCTGCGAGGCAACAAAGGATTAAGAAAAAAGAAAGGTAAGGGAAGGGAAGGGGGGGGGGGTTAAGGAAGGTAATAAGAAAGGGATCTGGACTTGAACCCACAAACCACAGCTGCAAATCTCTATTTTTTTTTTAATTTTTTGTCCTTTTTTTCTTTTCTTGTTGTCTGAGATGACCACAGGAAGGTGTGGCCAGATGAGATCCAGACAAAGTGTTTGTGTGACCACAGAATTCACTCCCGAAAGTTTAAGCTCATTTGGTCAACTGGCTCTCAAGTTATAGCCTGGACTGGCCTGGACAGACAGGCAAAACACATACTGACAGAATGATAAGCAATTTGAGGATGGAATCCCACGAGCCACACTGTACATTCTTACTTTGGCTGTTGTACAGGGTTCATGTGGTTCAGTTTTACTGACCTCTTTTAGGATTTTTATTTTTTATTTTTATGAGTGACTGATTGTTTTTCATAGTATGGTTTGTGGGATTACTATTCAAACAATCACAAGTTAGGAATGTGTAATTCAGTGACAACTACTGTTATTAGTAATTCAAATAAGTAATTTTAATCGAAATGAGACAATTATATGATTATAAATGAAAAGAGACAGTGGACAGATGACAGAATCATCCACACACACACTGGGCGATATCAACAACAAGATTCACTAACACTGCTTGTAACAAGCTCCATTACAGCAAGAAGATCAATCACTGGCAAAGACCATGAAGTGAAATGTTGCAGCAGCCACTGAAAGTCCTTACATCCATCAGAACATTAGGACTACTGCTTTTAAAATTTGAGAAAGAAACAGAATGGGCTAATCTCTTAGAAACAACTGTTGGCAGATTCAAGAGATTTAAATTTGTGTTCAGGGATTCCTCTTGGTCCATTTGTTGCCCTCTCATATGAAATTGTGGAAAGCGTCTTGATTTCTTCTCGACCTGTACGTTGATTGCAGCGACTAATTGTTTTAATCATCTCTGAGTTCCATATCTGCTTGAGAGGCTGTGGACCATACAAAGTGCTCATACTTCAGGAAATGAACAAACAAACAAAGACAAACTACCACATTCCAACTGAAGTGTGTGGTTTTCTGGTGCAGGACAGGACGTGAATGGAACCATATGCTCGTATCCCCCCACCCCCCTTTTAAAAATAATAAATAAATAAACGAACATAATTTCATATTGGTAAAATTTATCAGTAGCACAATTTTTGTTTAATTCACTTATTCACACGTGAATTGTGACAAATGCCATTAAATGACACTCATAATATTTCAATATTTCATGTCTATCGTGCCCTTATTAAGTGAATTAATTGGTCATTACCTCACTGATGGAGGTGGAGAACTCCAGCCAGTCCCGGCTTCCCTCCATGGATTTTTTCTGATTCATTAACTGGCAGAAGTCGTAAGCTTGTTGGGTTTTGCCTTAACCATAAATAAACACGAGTCAGTGTGTATCATATCACAACTCACTCACGGGCACAGCTCACCTAATTTCTGGTAATAATTGACTAGTCTTATTTGTACTGCAGGATCTGGTGAGGTCATTGCCTAGAGACACATGCAGGGAGAACAATGAACATGGTCAGAATGCTGTAACTCACGTGTAATATTCACTTAGTGTCAGCCATTAGGCCCACATCCACATAATGTAAACCATTCACACCTATTAGCAATGTTCCAACCACTTCGTTACAAATCCTTATGGCAACCAATACAGCAATCTATATCCATTTTCATATTTTAGCTAAGAATCGTTACTTCTGTGCATTATTTAGAAATTGTCATAATGTGATCAGCTTACATTTGCTTGATCTTGTAACACAAGACAATGACAGACTCAAAATGCTGAAGCTAAATGTTCCAGAATGGAAAGCTGTGTCCTCCAAATACCTGTAAAATGTTATTAGAATGGGAGACTGCATCTAGCTAATCTACTCCTTGAAAATTAACAAACTGTTTGAAGAATCGAAAAGTCCACGAAAAAAAGCATGACCTGACCAGAGAGAAAGAGCTCGCAATTGATCAACTTTGTCTTAAAAAAACAAACAAAAACAATTTAATTCCAGTTCACTTTGTGGTCCAACAGCCTTTCTGTAGATTATTTAGTGGTAATTGAAATCTCCAAAAAGCAATATACGTTTTCTAAAAACTTGTTAGTTAATAATCAATAATTGCTTATTAAAAAATGATAATAAATAAATAAATGAATAAATAAATAAATGAATAAATAAATAAATGAATAAATAAATAAATGAATAAATAAATAAATTTAAAAAACTTTTAATTCTCCAAAGGAAGTCCACCAGTATTGATAAAAACCACAATTTTTAATATTCTCAATGTCTTTGGCCTTCACATGCCACATGTTTCCTTGGCAAAGTTGTATGCAATAGAACTACAGCATGTTATAATATTTTACATTTAAAAACTGAATTAGTGATCCAAGGTACAAATAACGCACAGGCCATCTTCTTGGCTAATTGCAGAGTTAACAACTAATTACACAACCTACACTATACTTAGGAGAAAAGGAAGAAGAAAAACCACATTTAGGAGTGCCATTGCCATCTCTGAAACCAATCAATTACACACACAGGGGAAAGGGGTGGGGCTGAAGAGACAATGTGGATATGTCCACTGTAATAGTATATAAACCACCTTCTGCTTGAGGATGTCTTCTTGAGCTGAATAGTCCAAAGGCACTCCCTTCAAAATATGCAATTTTTCCTAATAAACAATAACAGACAATTCATAACAAACATTATAAACCATGCTAGAATGTTGACAGGAGATCAAAATCACACCCACCGATCACCTACAATCAAATCAGGTCAACACTACACTCATCATTCAGTACAAAGATATAACAATAGACACAATCTGATCTTTCATCAAATAGACTGACACACAAACTTGATCCGACTGCATTATTATAATTAAAACACAGAATTAATTATGGGAAAATAAATTCGTCAAACTTTATATTTATGATATTAAAGAAGGGCATTTCTGTGATTATTGTAAGAGAAATAACAAAAAAAAGGAAGAAAAAACTTCTTTTTTTAAAAATTCATACTCTAATACCTTAGGCAGTGGCAGGACCTGATCTATCACACCTCATCACAGGGGCAAACAGGAAGCCTATGGTTTCGTTTGACTGTGCCCGCCCTATACTAATTTTCCCTCTGAGTTTGTTCCTGTGAGAGTCAAAGGCTCTACTCTAGAGGGATTGATGTGGGTAGGAATACATTCCAAAAAAATAACTGGAAGATTTCAAAACCCACAAAATGATGGCAGATAGATCAGACTATAGAGTTACCTACACTTCTCATACATGCATACACACAAACATATATCCAAAAATAACAAGGTGGCCTTGGTGGTGACATAGCAATGGTACCTTCAAGGAGTATATGACAGGATGAGCAAAGGGAGCAGCTGCATATTTCTATGTCACAGAGAGGTGGGAAATATAATAGCTCAAGTCTTGCATGTAGAACCAACCATACCTCCAACGCATCAATGGGTGGACGATCTAATCCAAGATAGAGCTCAGCAACTGCAGATCCAGAAATAAGGACAGTGATAAAGACACAAGAAAGAATATAATTTACTGACCTTTCAAAACAATGTCCTTCTGGTCTCCCTTCAGCTCCAGGAACCTACAAACATTGAGGGGGGGGGGGGGGGGAAAGGGTGGGGTAATGTATTACTTCCTATCTTGTAAAAGGGTTCAGTAACTGTGAACTTAGCACTGACATTTTCATTTTATATATTTTTTTCTATAATGTTCAATTTCATAATTATCATATACATGCACACACTTCCACGCCCTAGCCCTAACCCACAATGCACACATGTGAAAAAAAACATAAAAGGAAATAATTTGAAGACATTCTTCACATATTAGATAATGATATAAATAGGACCAAAATAAGACTGCATATTATAAAAATAAATAAATAAATAAATTAATTAAAAAAATAATAAATAAAAAAAAAAAAAAAAAAAAAAAAAAAAAAATATATATATATATATATATATAATTTTGAAGTAATATAGTTGCCATAAATGGATGATGGTGTGCATCTCCGTATAAAAAAAGCAGAAAATATCGTTGATGCTGCACAGAAATGCCCATAGGACTTAACTCCTCAACCTAGCCATGACATATCAACATCAATCCCACAACAGCTGCCTTAGTATGTCATCAGATAAAAACACACACACCCAGACACACCCACACACACCTACCCACCCACACACAGAAGGAACCAACCCACCCACCCACAGAAGGAACCAACCCACCCACACTCTGCACCACATACATACACTTCATAGTGAAAGATTGCTTTAATGTTGTCCTCCACTGCTTCATAGAGTCTGGCCATCCACATATGGGCCCTGTGCACATCAGACACATATACATGTGGTGGGTAATGGTGCACATGTGGTAGGTAATGGTGCGCATGTGGTGGATAATGAACAGCCAATACTTTCTCTCCCAACACACACACACATACCTGGAGTCTTTCTGCTTCACTTCAAGATAGCCACTCAAATAGCTGATAACAAGGATAACAAACAATATGTGACACTACTTAAAACAACACCCCCCCCCCCCACTCACTATTTGATGATGGGTGCATGCACACATGTTGCACATGTTAGTGAAGTGACAGGCAACAGTAAGTCATTGCATGAATACAGTGGAAGTTGGAGAGGGGGGGGGGGGGGAACCTTCCATAGGACCATGTAAACTATCAGCCACAATAAGCCGCTCCATGAATAAGGGAGGAAAGGTTTACATACCAAAGATGATCCTATACCTAACTGGCATTGACTAGGATGGGAACTCGGCATTAAATCACACATGCTCCCATCAGTCATAGTGGTGATGTCTTTCAATCATTAACAAAGATATTTCAGAGAAGTGTGTTTGTAAAGGGTTGGTTCGAGGTTTAGTAGTAAAGTAGCTGTAGTGGGAATTCTCACAACATGAACCAAGTTCATATTTTAGATGATTGTATCAAAACCATGACTGAGTTTGCCTCATTCTATTTTTGTATCATTGCAGCTAATGCAATAGCAAATAGATTCACAGCAAAATGTCTTTAATTATTGATTGATGTGCTCACACATACCAGAATACAATCAGTTGAAGGAGCACAACCTCACCTGATCGCTGGCTCATAGTCCTTCACTTGGAAAGAAAGTTTGGCAAACTCATATCCACGAAGTTTCAGCTGCAGGAAACATTTATTCATATGCAAAAGAGAATCTTGTAAAATTATTAGGCATCACAGACAGATCTACATACAGGATAATTTCAAAGAGACGATATTTCTATCCTGAGAGATAACTTGTCCACCATCAACATCCTACAAATCCAACCATAACTCCACATCAAGCACCCCAGGGCATCTCACTCTCAGACTGTTTGCTGTGTCTCTGCAGAGCAAGGTGTGGACTCCTCATTATCTAAGAGCTCTGGCAGTGAACACATCAGTCCAGCTCAATGACAAGGGGGAGGGGCAGCCTTCAGGCATTATTAACAATCGCAATCTCTGATAGTTACTCTCTGTCTGTCAAATGTACCAACTATTCCTACAGCTTTCCAACTAGACCCACCAAATGATCAGAGGAAGTGGAGAAGGAAGTTACTCAGAATATGAAATTCTAGATGTATATGCTCTATTATTCTTAATTTTTAAAAACCATGCTAAACTGTCACATGCATGTCACATGTTCTTCACAGAAACACAACTTCAACATACTAATACACAACCATTACAACAGCAATAAAAAAAAGAACACAAATTAGAATAATTTAATCACGCGTGATTTGACCATCGTTTTGCAAAAATCCCACCAAAAATGTATTTCGAATTCACAGTTGCTCAAATTGCAGATGATTTTGGGGTTAAACTCTCTTTCTTGTTCAAATTGATTTCAATTAAAAACTACTTACTAAGTTAAGCACTGTTAGGCCTGTTCAGTACTTGGATGGGGACAGCAGATCTCAAATCGCAAAATCCTACCAAAAATGCATTTAAAATCCACAGTTGCTCAAATCTGCAGACAATATTGGGGCTAAACTCTCTTTCTTTGTACTGTGCAGTATACATGCAATATGCACACATGGAATCCACAGTTGCTCAAATCTGCAGACAATATTGGGGCTAAACTCTCTTTCTTTGTACTGTGCAGTATACACGCAATATGCACACATGGAATCCACAGTTGTTCAAATCTGCAGACAATTTTGGGGTTAAACTCATTTCTCATACTGTACAGTATATATGCAATATACATATATAGAATCCACAGTTCATCAAATTTGCAGACAATTTTGGGATTTAAAACTTTTTCAGGTGTGGTGAAGGATTATTCACTCATTGTGCCTCCAACCTCCTCCAGGGATGAAATTTGTGCATGGCTGTCTAAATTCCAAGTAGTCCCCTATCAAATGTGTACCAAGAAACTGATGTCAGCTTTGTCTTGCCTCCTAAAAGAAAAGCGCTCAATTCATGACCAAGTTGAAAAGCTGTCTACTCCCAAATTGAAAAGCTGTGTGATCGACTGTGTCTTTCTAAACACAAATGGGAAAGAAAAAGAATGCTCAAGGCTATAGTCAATTTACAATTTTAAGAACAATCCTGAGTGTCCATTAACAGCTTTTGAAAATTTTCTGTCTTCTGTTCTAGATCCTGGTGATGTTCCTTCTGGTGAAGCTGATGGGCTCCATGCTGCCAGCTTTTCCAGCACCTCAACGGGTCAAACAAGGGCCCCATTTGCAGGGACAGAAGAAGATGCCTCTCATCCTGGTGAAGCTGTAGGGCTCCATGCTGCTGTCAGCATCACCAACAACTCATCAGGGAAACATGCTGCCCCAAGAAGTAGATGCCCTGGTCAATCCAATCCAAAGGGGGACTGCAATGTGCCGCAGCCTGAAGCACATGTTCCTAATGGTCAAACGAGGGCCCCATTTGCGGGGACAGAAGAAGATGCTTCTCAATCTACAGGGGGTCTGGGCTTAAGCCAGACTGAAGCAGATGTTTCTAATCTATCCAGAGGTAATGATAACAACTTCATAGCGTGTATAGACCAATTGCAATGGACAATCCAAACACCAGATGTTATGTCAACTCAAGTGCGCAAGGTATTTTGAACTGCAACAGTTTTTACAGAACTGTGAAATGTGGTCGTGCTATGCAAGAAGTCAATGGAATGATTGAACAACAAAGCAATGACCTTTTCGAGGCATTTCAACAAATTATCAATGCAAAAAAAAAACCAACTTGTGTGCACTGAGAGGTTAAGAGCATTGTTTGGTCAAAATAACAAAGAACAGCAAGATGTATCTGAGTTTCTACTTCAATTGGTAGGTACATGGAAACCATTGGAAAATTGATGTACCTCAAAGGTCAGAGAAAGTTCTATTTGTCAGTCCTGTCAACAGAAATCTGAAAAGGAAACAACTTCCACACTTTTTTCTGTCCCATTAAACGGATCAACTGTAGATCAAAATCTGAAAAACTGTGTTGTCCAGATCAGATTAAATCATCTACCAGAAAATTAGAAGAAATACATTGATAGCAAAAGTAAAGGAGAAGTTATCCAGCCATCTGAAATTATTATGATAGCAATCAAATGGTTTACCAATGAAGGCCACAAAAGATTTAACAAGGTGCAAGGAAATTACAGAATAAAGATTGCAAATACTGTTTACAATTTGAAATGTATCATCACCCATAGTGGAAGAGTGGTTACTGGAGGTCACTATTATGCAGATTTGTTTATGTCAGATGGTCAAATGGTCAGCTGCATGACAGAGATATTTGTAATATCAATCCAGCATCAAGGGTCCCTAAATCATCCGAAATAGGCTATGTTTTCACATATGAAAAATCAAATGGGACTGACAATTTCAATCAAGTTCCTCCTCAATTCACCTTTAATCCTCAAAATCCACCACAACCCAACAGGAGAGTTCCACCCAAAAGAAAAGCAAAAGCATCTCTTAAGGGTAAAGGAAAAAGAAGTAAAAAAATCAGCAGCAGCAGACAGCAAGACAAAAAAGAGCCAAAAGGAATGATTCATTTAAAGATTCAAGTGATAACGAATTGGAGTTTCAGCCATTCATCCAGAATATGATCCATACCATTGGCCATTTCCTTTAGGAGAAAATATCTACAAGCCAAAAGAAAATGTACTATGACAGAGTTTTGTTGATTTCACGGATGAGCCCAAGAATCTCCTAGATTATGTTAGAAGACAAATCAACAGGCATATGCTCCACCAGCATTGTTTCGGATATTGCAAGGACCAGAAAAAGTTCAAACTGGTAACAGTAATTGAAAATGGGAAACCAAAGTTAGATAAGAACAAAAAACACCAAGATATGTACACTTAAGAGGCAATAGAAGTCAAAGACGCCAAAGACTTAGTAGGCAAAAAATAAAGCCAAAGATGCTGAAGGGTTAAGCCTTGATGAAGAATCCACTGGTGAAAATAGTAATTGGCAAGAAAAATACTGGAATAAGGAGTCCCGTGGTTACAAGAAACTTGGTGAGGATTATGAAGAAAATCAAGAAAAATTTACTGCCTTGGGCAAGCATCCTAAAGATCTTTCATTGAGAGAATTTGTGGTTAAAATACCAGGTAAAACTTTCTTAGCTAATTGGAAAAAAGCTGGTTGAACCAAAGGTGCAACGGGAATTGTTAAATACATTATCTATGATGAAAAATCAAAGCCTCAAGACCTACCAAGTATGGTCATTGTTCACTTTCCAAGCTATAGTGGAAAGATATCATACAAGGGTATGGATGAATGTTGGCCAATTGTATTGAAAAAAAATGGACAGACCACAGGAATAAAAAGATTTGGAGAAAAGCTCTACCTTTGAAGGAAGGTTATGCTAGCACCATTCATTCTGTTCAAGGATTGAGTATTTCAGAGCCAGTTATAATACAATTGGGAGCCTCAGAATTTTCTGATGGTTTGACCTTCACCTCGATCTCTAGATGCCGTAAGATTACTCAGCTCTCGTTTTTTTTCCAACTTTACCAAGCTATAAGAAGTGGTTTGGAGGCATGAAAAGAAGGAAAATTTTTCAAGACAGGCTTGCTCATGAAAAGAAAGAAAAATAATCTGATGAGAACCTTGATGTCAATTCTGACTAGAAAAAAATAGAAGGGAGCAGAAATTACAAACAATACAAGACCAAACAAGTTTTGTACTAAATACAAATTCAACAAGAAGATAGAATTATTAAAGGGATCATTATTAACACAAGAAGCAATACATGAAAATTTTGTACTTGTTACAAATTTGAAAATAGAGGTTTTGCTTCCATCTCAAAAGAAGAAACAAGAGCTACAAGAGGAATTGTTAGTCTTGGGTGTACCCTTCTATGACGACCTGAAGGGGAGGGTGGGTTAGTGGGCCAGGACTAAATCATATAGAATTGTTTTCCCTCTTAAACAAAGCAACAGATAATTTGGAAAACCAACTTACACTTGGAGACTCTGGAGCACACTAGATTTGGATTCACCTGATCAAATCATAATCATAGAGGTTTTTGTTCCGTAGACCTGCTTCATGTCTATCTGACTCTACTTTCTTTCTTCATAGAGTTTTTTACCTTTGTGTATGATATAACGGTAGGATGGTATGGAGTGGAGAAAGGCCTTTTTATCAGGCCATTATGTACATTTTGTAGTGAAATTAACCACAAATTCTCTCAATGAAAGGTCTTTAGGATGCTTGCCCAAGGCAGTAAATTTTTCTTGATTTTCTTCATAATCCTCACCAAGTTTCTTGTAATCATGGAATTGACTCCTTATTCCAGTATTTTTCTTGCCAATTACCACTTTCATCAATGGATTCTTCATCAAGGGTTAACCCTTCAGCATCTTTGGCTTTTTTTTTGGCCTACTACTTAGTCTTTGGCGTCTTTGACTTTCTATTGCCTCATAGGTGTACATATCTTGGTGTTCCAGTGATGTCAACATATGGTTAATCATGAGCAATCAACATGCATTCATTGACAGACATGTCTCTTTCACCAATATTTCTCAGAAGAATTCTTTGAAATGTTTTTTTCATGGGAGTATCATCATCCAACTCGGTTGCTATGAATTTTCTGACATTTGCATAAAAGTCTGGCTGTTTTTCTCCTTTCAAAATGTATTTCAATAAATATCTCAGCACATGTTCATATGAAATTATGGCTTTTTGATCACAGTTTGCGTTCCACCTGATCAAATCATAATTATAGAGGTTTTTGTTCCGTGATGTCAACATATGGTTAATCATGAGCAATCAACATGCATTCATTGACAGACATGTCTCTTTCACCAATATTTCTCAGAAGAATTCTTTGAAATGTTTTTTTCATGGGAGTATCATCATCCAACTTGGTTGCTATGAATTTTCTGACATTTGCATAAAAGTCTGGCTGTTTTTCTCCTTTCAAAATGTATTTCAATAAATATCTCAGCACATGTTCATATAAAATTATGGCTTTTTGATCACAGTTTGCGTTCCACCTGATCAAATCATAATTATAGAGGTTTTTGTTCCGTGATGTCAACATATGGTTAATCATGAGCAATCAACATGCATTCATTGACAGACATGTCTCTTTCACCAATATTTCTCAGAAGAATTCTTTGAAATGTTTTTTTCATGGGAGTATCATCATCCAACTCGGTTGCTATGAATTTTCTGACATTTGCATAAAAGTCTGGCTGTTTTTCTCCTTTCAAAATGTATTTCAATAAATATCTCAGCACATGTTCATATGAAATTATGGCTTTTTGATCACAGTTTGCGTTCCACCTGATCAAATCATAATTATAGAGGTTTTTGTTCCGTAGACCTGCTTCATGTCTATCTGACTCTACTTTCTTTCTTTCAAGCAACTCTTGGTTTTGTGTAACTATGAAGGTAAGACCTTTTATTTTTATCTAACTCCAAGTATTCTTTGAAAATAGCTATTTCTGCTTCTTTTTTTATATTATAGAATTCACTTTTGAATTTTGAGGTAATGGGTCCTACAAATTGCAATGGATATTGGATACAGATTATGACAACCGTCTACAGACGTTTTCCAACTTATATTATGCTCCAAATGGTAAGAAGATTTACATAGGTCTTGTCCAATTGTTATTGAATACTAAAGCACTTACTCCTCTTGCTTTATGCTATTTTTGGGACCAGAAAAGTCGTGTAAAGCAAAATTTGCATAATGTGAAACAAGCAAAAATTGGCTTGAAAATTCACTCTATGCAAATTTCTCTCTTAAAGTGCAATAGCTTCAAAATTTGTGCTAACTGAGAACTGTGTTAACCGAAACCGCATAAAGTAAGTGTATGTCATCTATATTTTGATAATATTGATTGTGTAATATAAATTAATATTTTTAAAAGCATGTATAAAAAGTTACTTTACCGCAAAGGGCGCAATTTGATGTGCTAAATTTGAAATTTCTCAACTCCTCCCTCAAAAATTTATGCCCCTACTTGGATAATAACATGCTACAAAATAGGCCACCATCTTCTATTTCACATTTGCAAGCATCCACTGGCACAAAACAACAAACAAAATTTGCTACTGCTAAATATCTTTGTGATTGGAGTTGGTACTGTTCAAGAGCCAAATTAAATATAATTAACAAACACTTCCTAGAACAAAACTCTCACAGAACACAACTCTCACAGAACACAACTCTCACAGAACACAACTCTCACAGAACACAACTCTCACAGAACACAACTCTCACAGAACACAACTCTCACAGAACACAACTCTCACAGAACACAACTCTCACAGAACACAACTCCCACAGAACACAACTCCCACAGAACACAACTCCCACAGAACACAACTCTCACAGAACACAACTCTCACAGAACACCAATAAATTGCAACAGCACTTCATGCAGTGGTAGCCTGGCTTGTGGTTATGGCACTACCTCAGTATCACTGGAGAGTCGCTTCTTGACACTTGCAATGTGATCCCTGACCTGATCCTTGGACAAGCCCATAGCAGAATGCACTGGTACTACAACTGATAGAATGCACAGAATATGAATACAATAAATTATACTTATCCTGCTAATAATTTCAGCCAACCAAATTGAATATCACCAAGACCTATGTTAGGGTCATTTAAAAAATAATAATAAAATGACATAGGTACTTAAATTTACACGCATGCACAGCTATCCTTTCCCTACTATGCCTACATACTTATCAATTTAACGTGCTCACCTGTACTATACGTGGTCCCAGATATTTTTTAAATGTTAATGTCACTAGGCTTTTTCTTTAACATAAAAGATGTTTCGCTCTCCCTCTCTACCCCAACCCTCTCTCTCGATAGCAAGCACCAATTACACTTCAAAAATATAACGTCCACCATTAGAGCGAGGAACTATACAAGAACTACCTTTTTGGTAGTAGCGCTCAAAACTTCAGTGACAAGATAAGTGACTCACATTTTTCAACTTTCTCTGCATCAGAGACTAATCCATCTTAAGAACCAATAGCTTATATTGGAATAGGTCGTCAGGCGGTGGGTGAGGTGAGAAAGTGGTCAGTTCTCCAGCAGACGGAATCCTTACCTTACCAACCGAGCAAGAATTAGAGAAGTGTATGTTCTGGGAATGAACTGAATAATTGCGAGGCCCAGAAAGATCTCTGAGGTCAGCGTAAAATAAGTAGTCGAAAAGGACCCTACACCAATATACAATATGTCCAAATTCTTATAAAGTTATTCATAACCGATGGCCAGTCTTACATGTGGGCTACCTACCCTCAGACATGGCTAGCTACCTGTACAAGTAATAAACGAATTTTCATACTGTTAGTGAAGTCTGTTGTGAATTATATTCTGTAATGTACATCTGCAGTAAGCGAAGTGTTTATACTGGTGTGTGGAACCCAAGTGTATTCTACTCTTTTCATCATCATAGGCATGCCATTTTATTTTGAGGATCCACAGACACAAATATTCCATGACCAATCACAATCTGGGGAAGGGAAATTTGGCTGCTATGAATGTAGAATGCATGGCATCCCATCTCCAACAGTAAAATGAAAGAATCGACTTCTAAGACCAGTGGGAACCTCTCAGTTATTTTTGAGGGATCAATTCCTTTGTCTGAAATGGTTCAACTGCCCAGAGTTCTAAACAGAAACCATTCCATAGCTGAGAACTAAGTAGAAGCTATTGCTAGACCTATTTTAGGGGTTTGACACCCGAGAATAAACCTTTAATATGTTGTATCATTTTCTTCACTATAGTGTAAAACAATTCAAACTATAACTTTAAGAGGTGGTGAAGAAATTTTTGCAATGAAGTCACAGCAATACTTGTGTACATTTAATGTGTCAATATTTTACCATTGTTCACAGATTATTATGTCAAGAATATGGCAACTCCCTTTCTTCTCTCTGATGAAGAAACAGATGATAGGAGAGATGTATTCATTCTTAGTGGGACAAAGGCCGACTGCATTATTCCCTATCAGAACTTACAAAGTTAGATCTGCCCTGAAACTCATGTGTCCTAGTTGTAAATTTGTGATTAGAAAGGGCCGGCTTCGGGTGATTTGTAAAAGCAAACCAAGGCATAAGCAAAGGCAAGGCTAATCACATTATCAACTCAAGAACATGGATTATATCAGTTGAATGATTGTATCTGTTCATTAGTTTACTCTGGCTATTTATAGTCAGTGTATGATTTATTATACATTTAAATATCCCTTGTATTCTGAAATTGATTTTAAGATCTGCGTAAACTAAAATTTTTTTTTTTTTTTTTTTTTTTTTTTTGTATAGTGAGCATGTATCATAAACATGCAACCTTGCAATATTTAAACATCTTTCTTTCTTCTTTTTTTTCCACAAAAACAATTTTTGCCCAATTTTATATTTTGATATTTTGGGATAATTAAATAATATTTCACAGTTACAGTGCCTCATAGTGGGAACATGGATGCTTTAGTTTGAGGATGTTCAGCTGTCTTGCTTGATCAGCGCTTTGGTAATATAGAGCTAATGTTAAAATTCTAAAAAATTATAATGTAGTTTTTAGCTGCTTATTTACACAACAATGACCAAAATTTAAAAAAAAGGCACTGAATATGCCGAAGTTGTTACTTATAAATGTTTGATAAATGCATGCAGATTATTTATTGGATTTTTGTGTGATATTATTTTGCATGGCTGTCAGTGGTGGGAGAACCTTGGTTGATGAGGTCATATTTTATGCAAAAAGGAGTCTAAAGATGGAAATGGAATCAACAAGATTTAAGCTGAGATACCTCTCAATTAAGATGTTTCTGTGTGTATAACCAACTCTTTAATTATTGGTGGCGGCAGGAAGTGTGTGCATTATTATGACTAGATTAAAAAACCCATCCTTCGGGTGGCTTTTCAGTTGTAATCACAGGATTGTCCAAGTATGGTATTTTTGAAAGTATGATGGATGCTGATCGTTGCCTGGGCCAGAAATATATTGAAATTGTCCATTTTTCTTAAAGTGTATGTAGGGGGTTTATTAGGAATGTTTATTTGTGGGTTCCCTTTGTTTTACATACATGGAAGGCTAACAGTGCTACAATGCATTAAACAATAAATTTAAAAAACCGAAACGAACTTAATTGGCTCCCATAGGGGTGGGGCTAAGGCTCTATTGGCCACTATCACAAATGTGAATGGGGGGGGGGGATGTGGAATTTAGGGCTATATTGTCTCAGAGGATGGCTCACTGTTGTGATGGCTATCCTGGACAAATAAATAGTATAGCAAGCAATAAAGATGTTGGTTGGTAAGCTGAACTCTGGAGGTCTTCAATTATTCCATTGTTACCATATTAAAGAGAAAAGATAAATTTTAATTGCATTTAATTAACTTTAAATTTTGTGGTTTTTAGTGTTGTGGTGGTTACTCATGCTGGGAATGAGCCTCATCCACCAGGGATAGTTGAAAAAATAAAATACCCCCCCTTTCCCAGTTATATGGGCGTTGTCTTACTCTGATCTTTACCAAATTCACCATAGACCACCCCAGGGTGACTCATCACCCCCTGAAAATGTAAGCCTGGTAGGAGCAATTGTCTGAAAGAAGATAGTGAATATGCATACAAGGAGACATACAGGCAGACAGTTAAATTGCTAATTATAGAAAGCTACATATTTTTTTTCATTTTTTTTACTAGAAACCATCTAAGGATGGAATCACACCAGCCTCCTTGCCTTACCTTCATACTTTTGTTGTTCAAAGTTTTGCTCACAATTTTTTGTTTATTTTAGAGTGCCAGTGTTTACATAGCGTGGTTTGTAGGGTGTGTGATCACTCTTGCCTAAGGCATGGGGAAGGAGGATGGGGGGGGGGGGGGGGGGGCTGAAGGAGGAATGTATGCTCTCATACTGAAACTACCAAATTGGCTACATTGTATGCAGAAATCAATCTATACTCTGTGGAAAAAAAGCCACTTATTTTTTTTCCCCTCCTTTCCTCCTTTCAAAGGAAGGATGATAATTGATAAAATGAATTTTTGATCACAGCACATGTTTAACTTCTCTTTACATGTGGCACACAGGAAAAGGAACACTTTGAATGGAATAGTGGTGGTGGGGGTGGGGGGGGGGGGGGGGGGCAGGGCAGGCATGCATCCATAAGTTATGCTCAAGAATGGATTTTTAACTTATTGCTCACCATTTGGAAACTCCAAAGTTAGTTGTTACTAACACATGTAAGTTGTTATAACTAAACATTTTATTGTGTGGAACCCTATGGTTACAACTAAGTGTTTCTTACTGTATAGAAACCTGAAATTGTAAATCTTACCACAACTTTAATCTCATCTTAAGTTTTCTAAATAATTATATCACCTGGTCTAAAACATTGTTTTAATAAATATAGTAATTATTTGCCACAGGGCTTAGTGCAGACCGATCTTGTTCAGGAGCAGGGTTGCCAGGTTGGCTTTTTTTAATGCCACTTTTTGAAAATATGGCTTTTTTCAATTGCTAGGCATAAAAATATTTCTTGTGG
>OZ017793.1:6060833-6153998 GCA_963969325.1 Lycopodina hypogea | reverse complement strand
ATTCTTTTCAGTTGACCTTCAGCCTCTTGTAGTTGCAAAGTGATTGGGTTTGACTTATTGTCTTGTGAAACTCCTCCAAACTCCCTTCCCATATTAGAAAAACCCCTTGAGGAGGAAAATTGAACCCCCTCCCCCCTATGTCACACCAAGTTTGGTGGGGCTCCTTTCAAAACCAACCCATCCACCACCCCCACTACCTCCCCCCTCCCCTCCCCATACACACATAAAAAATAAATTAATTAATTTAAAAATTTAAATTAATTAAAAAATTTAAAAGAAGTAAAACATTGGGAAGAATAGAGCATCCCCTTTATTTCTCCACAACAACTAAAGAAGGGGAGAAAACAAAATGGAAAAAAAAAAAAAAAGAAAAAAATATATTGGGGTTAGGTCAAAAATCTGAGAAGCTAAACCTCAGGCATACCAGGGAAGAAGTAAAAATAAAGTTTGCTGTATTGTTTGGAATGAACTATATCAAATCCTTCAACCTCTTTTTATCAGTCAATAAATGGTACATGTTTTTCCTTCTTCTACCCCAATAGAGGCGCTAGGGCTCTAATAGGGCATGCAATACCAATTTTTAAAAACCAAGGGTGTTTTGATGGCCATCCTGGTCCCAAATGATAACCCATGGGGAGACCAGTACTGCTTTAGTAATAATTTCCACTAAACTGTTGCATTCCAATTTCAATCCCTGTATAGCAATGTATGCTAATGAGAAGTACTGGTATAAGGAACACAGTCTCACTTTCTTTCATTTTGGAACAATCACAAGTCCTAATTATCAAGTTCTATTGCATTATTCCTGTACAATGTAGCTAATACCTTTCATTATTTCAGATCTGATATACACTTTTATTCATGCTGATATAATTGATCTTAATACACTTAATCTGCACAAATTAATTGACTATGTTCGCCTATTCAGTCCTAATTAAGGGTATCTCACACCCAACTCCTGAGATAATAGGTATCTCATTACACAATGTTGTTCTTTTATTGTTTGGTCAACAGGAACTCCTGCTAGCCAAGTTGAACAAGTACACTCCAGGGAGTGAATCCATCCCCAGGAATAGTGAAAGCGTTTCATTGCACTGCCCCTTACAAACCTGTCCCTTACAGCCCTCTCACTCAAATTAGTTCAGGTCTTCCATTTCCTTTTTCAGTCGAACCCCTTGGATATTTCCTGAAATTACTTTATCTAGTGGTTAGTGGCATTTTTTAACTTAATGTTAAATATAACAATTAATACTTATTGAGTAATTTCACTAGGGTCACTCAACTTAGGTGCTATATATATATATATATATATATATTAAATACTATCTGTTAAATTCAAAAATCTAGAATTACATCAATTTTGGCCTGTCTAGTTTGGTTCTTATTAGTGCATAAGTGTGCTTATTTTGTGAACACTATTTCATCAGTAATCACTTCATACCATGGTTCTTGGTTTAAAGAAATCCTCTTCCAATCCTTCCTCACACTTTTTCCCCTTCATTTTTCTCATTTCTCTTTCTCCCCTCCCACTCCACCCCCTCCCCCACCCATTTTAATATCACCTGCCTATACCTAGGGCTGATACAGCTTCCTTACCTAATCTGTCACTAAATACTTTTACCTAGTATTGGATCCAACTGAGTGGGATCTCCCAGTGGCCTAAATTAAAACTGCAGCCATAGCAAGGCAAAGAATGTTGTGTGTGCTGAAGTTATTACTCATTGATCCCATTGGTAACACAAAAAATTTTTTGACACCAAATATATATAAAATATCCTTTATACAATTTTATCCCTATAAAACCCTTGCAAAGAAGTAGTACTCCAGGTAGTGTGGAATATAGGACCCTTTTGTAAGAAAAGAAAGAAGAAAAAATAACACAAAGAAAAGAAAAAGAGAGGTTCTGTAGGAATGTTAATCAGAGTCAGGTTTAATTATGACTACACTTGCACTGTAGCCTATGTTGTTGATTTTTTACTGCTCAGTTTAAAAGCCATGTATCAAAAATTATTAATTTCCCTTGTGTGTTTATTTAGTTATTTTTCTGTTCATTTGTGGTGATGGACTCCTTTTGTCCCAACTAAAATGTGTTATCTTTGGTACCAATGGCCAAGAAAATGACCAGCAAGTATTCGTGCCTTGGTTTTCAAAGACAATATAGCTTTGAATTTGCAATGAGTAGTGCTATGATGAAAAATAAAAACCACCTTTTGCAAATGTGAATTAAATGGTGTGTGATAATTTGAAGAAAAAAACTATTTCAATCTATCGAATTAGTTGGGAGGACCTATAAACTGTGAATCACCATAGAACATACCAAAAGGTAAATTAAAAAACAAAACCAAAAAATTCCATTTAAATATAAAAATTAATTAATTAATAAATAGCACTACATAAACTTCCATAATTCTTCGGCATAAGAGCTTTGATGTTGGTAACTTCCAATCTAAATTTCCAGGCAGCATTTCATCAGAAACTCAACTGTCTCCTCATCCAACTATCATGGACAATATGGTCTGCAGTCCATTCTGTGGCACAACATTCACATCCTGGTAAAGTAGCCAGCCCCCATTTGTGCCTATCTGAGTGAAAGTGCCCGACACCAGTTCATGACACCAGTTCGCGAATGGTTCAGCCTGACCCACCTGGTCTTGTGAGGGACATTTCCGTTGGCTGGGAGTTGGCATCAGGCACTTAGTCACAGAATCTAGAGGTGTTGTTTTGCCACTCCATGTTTCACATGTAGTTGGTCCAGTGTGCAGCACTCATGCCAAGGTCTTCAACATTATTATGTAGCTGTTGTGCAGCAGGCACAAATGGGTGCCTCAACTTCAGTCACTACTGCTCTCCAGATGATGGATGTTGGAGAGCGCAATGGAGCAGATGGTCAGGGTCCAAGGCACTGCAAGCAAGAGAAATCGCAGCTCCATTATGGCAAAGCTCAGCAGGTTGGATGCCTGCAAGGATTGGTAAGTAGTTTGTTGGAGTGGGACACAGGCATCCGGTCACAATGCGCAGCAGTCATTGATAGTGGTGCCCACATGGAGGGTATGGGCACTGCAAAACCACACTGGTGTGTGGTATTCAGCGGTGGAGTGGACAAGTGCCAGGGTAGCTGTTCGAAGGGTGTTGGCACCAGCTCCCCAGCCTGAACCCGCTAACCGCCTTAAAAGTGCGACACATGCAGATCATTTCTCACATAGTAACTCAAGTGTTGGAGTCACAAACCCTTCTCCAGTGACACCCTTTGTTTTGCACATATATCAATTCACTTTCAATAGAGTCAAGAAAATCAACATCACATAAGAATCTGCTTCACATAATGAAAAACTGAGCACAAGTCATCATATATGTACATAATGTGCAACTGTTCTCCCACCATCAACCAATCATATTCCTCTATTTCCACTAATCAACTACAACAGTCAATAATGATACAACCTGCCCCTTACAACAATCATTACTAATACAACCTATTGATGTTAATCTCATGCTGTGCCTCCCTGTTGTTGCGGTGGAAGGCCGCTGACTCTGATTTTCCTTGCTGAGCAGCAGGTTCCATTTCTGGAGGTATGCAGATAAGTTAGCATGTCTTGGCTTAAACTCCTCTCTATCGAGTGCCAGTCTCCTGCTGAATGCAGGAGTGCCAGGTTGCTGCATAAGCATACTCCTGGAGATGGTGGAGGACAGATCGTGGATGTAGGCATTAAACTGGAGGGGAGCCAAGACAGAGCCCTGTGGGATGCCATTTCTAAGTCTGCGTAAAACTGCGGTTTCACACAAGTTTCATAATCATATGACCCATATACTTGTCAGGCAGTATATAAAATAGCTTGCAGGTAAGGTCGCTCTGCCATACAGTGTCATAGGCAGCCGTGAGATAAATAAACATGGCTCCAGCCTTTTTCTTTAGCCAAGAAGCTGTCATCGATGTCTTGGGTTATGAGTGTGAGCTGATCTACCATTGATCTTCCATGTTGGAAGCTGGCTTTTTCCTGTGAGAGCGGCAGGTTTATTATCAGTTGATACAGGTCGTAGATGAGTCTCTAGACGATCTTAAAGGGGACACATAACATAGAGATGGGACAGTAGCTCTTTGGATCCAGCAGGGGTTTTTTGGCTTAGGGACTGCAACCACAAGGACTCTTTTCCCAGATTCTTGGGATACTTAAGTAGCGCAAACAGCAGAAAAAGGAATCCTTTATCCATGACTTCAAGGTGGGAGCAGCATGGAGATTAGCTCAGGGCAGAGATGGTCAAGGCGCAGAGCTTTACCTGGCTTTAGTTGGGCTCACCACATATTGTTTGCGTCTAGCATTGATACCCTCCAGGGGTCTGTCATTTTCTTGAGGATAGACCTGTCTGACTCATGGTCTCTCGCTCTATGTGCCCCGTTTTTCAGTAGTTGTGATGCAATATAATTTGCTGAAAGGGGGCATTGATGGCGAGAGCCATGTGACCTGACAGTAATGTTATTAAGTGTGCTCCATGCTGTGTGGCTGGAGTGCGTAAAGTTGATTGAGCAAACAAACTTCGTCCAGCATTCCTTCCTCTTTTATTCTAGCCTTGCCAGTAGGGCTGTAGCTGATCTGTTGGTGTCAGTGAAGGGCACTTAGAAAGTCGCAATAGAGGCTTTGGCATTCCTCATCCCAACAAGGTACAGAGTTCTTTCATCCACCGTTAGGGATGAATTTTTTTTGCCACAGATAGTATCATTTCACAGAAGTCCTGGTAAACTTCATATGCATTACTGGTGTGTGGCAATGGTAACACTCTGTGGCTTCATTTGTAAAGGAGCTAAAGTGTCCCAGTCGGCTTTTCTGAAGTTCTATCACTTGACAAGCACGCTTGGGACAGGCTATGTGAGCTTAGGGGCTGTAATGAGTGAGGGTTGGTGTTAAAACCTTGGGAACTTCTCTAGCATGCGTTTGTCCAGCTATCAATTGACGGCTGTCATTTTTGTAGCCAACACTTGCAAAAGCCAGATCAGGATTTGTACCAGTGTTCCAGTGTCCAAAGAAGAAGCTCATAGCACCCTCAGGATCGCATAGCATGGTAAGGTTATTGTTGCTGTGCCCTGAGAAGGGTGTTTCCCTATCCACCCTGTGCTGGACACTTCTAGTCTGGGTAGTAGCTCGGTTGGAATAAGCTTCTCTTCTCATATTTCTATATGTTACTGACAGATAGGACCACGTGAAGGTGCTACAATAAAATATGTTTATGTCAAACCAGAGAGTCAGTCGGAGGATATTAAAGACAAGGAACTGAAAAAAAAAATTGATGGTAGTAGTGTGGTTGGTAAACTTTGATAAGATTTATTCTGGATATAGCTAGAAAAAGCTACAAATATAACTATTTCAGACTGGCTAAGGAAAAGCTGTGAAAAAAATGGGTGGTGTTGCAGCTCTTGGCACAGAATTCATTTGGAAGGAAATTAAAATTTTAAGAAATAAATTACTTAGGTATTTGGTTTTCAAAATATATGTTACCAGGTTTTCATGGGTGAATATGTGGCTATATATTGACAGCACAAACACAAGTCTATTCTCTGAGAATAATGGTTACAGTATACAAATCAACTAAGGAAAAAAGAATACAAGGGACTTTGGTTTTTCATGCCAAATGAGGAATTACTTGGTACAGAAATGGGGAGGGGGAAATGAAATCTTAGTTGGAAGAACCAGTTTTCATTTAACAACTCTTTCTGGTTGCATCAAGACCTGCTACCCCACCTCATCTTTATACAACCATCAATAAATCCTCTAATTAAAAGAAAAATGTTGTGCACCTTGAAATTGTTATTACTAATAAAATTTTGATTGAGTTAAGGAAAATTGTGAAAAAAATTATCAAAATTTTTTTTTTTACCTTGTGTGAGTTCAAGATATTATCTGTCCAGTCTAATTTTATTATAATTACTTATTGAAGTATAAATAGCAGTAATTGTAAAAGATGCCAGCAAAATGGTAACCACATGAGCCCTGTCAAACAGTAAAAAATGAATGTATGGTGAAGCTTGAAGCTTGACTTCTAGTTTTCTCTCCTTTCAAGAGCTTTTAACCAAAATTTTATGACTAATTATATATTCAAGAAGCTCTACAATTGGCACTCCTAACCAAGATGAGGTTCTGTTTATTTGATTTTTTTTTTTTTTTTTTTTTTTTTTTTTTTTTTATCATTATTTTTTAAACTTTTAAAGTTCACACAAACAGGCAGGCACTTTCTAATCCACACAGCAAAACTATGAATGTATGAGGAAACTACAGATAATCTGTTAGTATATATAGCAACTTATTCATATTAGCCATATGTTTATATAGCTATTGACTCAAGAGGAGATATGTATCTTTTAAATCTCAAGGACAGTACCAGGCAGTGAGTACTATCCTGACATCTGCTGTGGGCCGTTCTGTTAGGATAGGTGAGGAAGTGGACGAAGCATAAGCTTCCATCTTAGAGACTTTACAGAGGTGGAGGAAGATGTTTTGGGAGTATGGGGGAGAGATTGAGGGTGGGTGTCTGGGGGGGGGGGGGGGGGGGGGGGGAGGGAGAAAGGGGAGAAAGTTTTTTTATGAATCAATACATCCAAGACATCATTGATAAAATTTCTAATATTTTAATAAATAAATGAAGAATGAATATGAAAATATATTAAATTTTTAGATTAAAAAATTTGGAAAAAAAATTATATTTTTGAAGGATTGTGTATATGTACAATTACATCTGGAAACAATAATAATTTTATTGGTATATTTTATTAAACTAAGTAACAGTAACTGCGACAGTACAGACTTGTCAACCTCATACTTCCAGATATCTGGTGGCTTTTAAAAGGCTGAAGATTGGACATACATGCAAGATCCTACTCTCTCTAAAGTTGGAACATCTACTATGTTTCTCTTGCCACTTTTTTTCCTGTGTATAATTATTCCTCATTTGATCATGCATGGTTCAAAGGGAATAATTTGTATTTTGTAAACCATATTTCATCAAAGAGTAACCGGTGTGATTATGCCACCAACACACAACCACCTCCCCACTTTAACAAGGACAAACTGGAACATGTATTTCACTATCCAATAACCAAAATGATTTAATTCCTTAAAAATTCCCTTTAAAATGAATTCACCCCCTTACAATATTGCTATCTGGAGTGGGATAATGTTTATAGGTGAACATGTTCGCCTCAGAAACAACACATATTATGTTTCAAAGATCAGTGGTAAGTTTGCTCTAACTGCAAGGGGGGGGGGGGGGTTTCAATAGCATTCATTATGACACTGGGAGATCACCAGATAATGGTAGAGGATTTTTTTTTAATGCAGATATATAAAAAAAAATGTGGTGAGTTATAATAGAACTATTCTTTCACTTTAAAACTCCTCCATTCCTGCAATATTAATGCCCACACCGACACATTGTGCTAATAGCTTAAGTTATATTGGAAGGACCTATCAGCAGCAGCAGCACTGAGAGTGATTGTTCACGCATGCGCCTAACTTTCTGTGTGTTGCCAGCCGTGCTTCAAAAGACCAAAACATTCAAAATTGTCGTTCAATAATTTTCGGAATGGTGCTGGCAAGCCGACAAATTCGTCTCAATTTCTCCCTTTAACTTCCTCCTTTTTTCCCCCCCCTACACTAGTTCCTCCTCTTTTTTTCCAATGATCCAATCTTTTTCGAAATTTCCAATGGTGGGTACCAAAAATTAATCCGGGAAATGAATAAATATTTCTGGCACTGAAAAAATTTACTTTCTATAACCATTGTACTCTCACCTGCCCTAGCGAACATCACCGAACTATCACACTTCCGGGACCACGACTGGACGTAATTACTGTTTAATAACTAGATATCTTGTTCTAGAGTGTGAGGTATAGTGGCCTTGCGAAAGCGGGTGTGGTACATCTCGCCTTCTTACCAGTGACGAAGTCAACTCAGGGTAAAGAAATTCTCCAGAAACATGGATGAAAAGCGTGAAGGTATTAATGTCCACTAGTTAGTTAATCTGTTAATCTTAACCTGTACCCTTGGCATTTTCACACAATTTAAAAGAAGTGAGTTACATATAAGCTAAAGCTTAGTAGGAGGCAGTGCTGTCACATTCCTGCAGATTATTTATCCACCATAACTATAAACAGTTCATTTTGTTCTGTGAAATACCCACAAGGATTAACTGTATGGTGTGATTGTGTGATTATACTTGACTCAGTAGCTGGGAGTGTGCTGGGCATATAAGGCCATTATGAATTAATTGTGTGCCCTGTAAACACTTGTGGTCAGTTGGGCTGTGTCACATCAGATAACATGACCCACAAACAATGAATATTGCTTCTGGGGAAAGCTTCAGCAATTAGTTTAGCAGTACCTGGTTTTAGTGCCAAATTTAGTTTTAAAAGACTAAAATATCGTCTAAAGCCCTGTCCACACTATGAATGCATTTGTACCTCTCTCCAGCAACATCCGGTTACAAATATTTTCTTTTATCCACACTGTCATAGTGCTGAACCCACTTCACATCACCTGTGTTGGCTGAAAAATTGGCTGGGTTGATTAATTGATTTTCCTCTACCTTGTATAGAAATGGGATATTTTATTTTCTGGAGTGCTATTTTGTTCTGTATTTCCCCCTCTGCAATGTCATTGCACAAATGGAGGATAGAGAAGGGGAGAGAGCTGTTGTAGCTGAACTAATAGCTCACATCAGCAATAACGCCACAAGAATGTTAAATAAATCTGAGCCGCTTGAAGCCTACCCTTCTGAAGGTTTCAGGTGGAACTTGTTGGGATGATACTGGGTGTAGTGTGGATAAATGGAACCCGTTCCGGACACAGGTAAAACCAGTTTTTAGTGTGCAGTGTGGAATAGGCCTAAGTTGTCTTGCTGGTTTGTGGTAGTGGGTTGGTACATATTGTAAGTTGTTGTAATGGAGAGGAATCGGGTTAGTTGGTTTACAGAAACTAAGCAATTAATTCATAATAATAGTCTTAGATGCACTAGCGAAATCCCCCCTCCCCCCCCTTACAGACAGTTTTTATGGTCAGCCTTTGGCCTCTAAAGTAAACATTATGAATGCACCTCCAGGAATTAGTGTCCTTTTGAATTCACCTGGGTTATAATTCTTTGCTGTCATACATAGGTGGGGGAGGGGGGAGGGGGGTGGCATTGCCATATGTGAGCTGCTACCCTAGCTTCAGCTAATATTTTCTGCAAACTAGGATAGCTGCCCCGTTCCCTAGTTAATCACCAGCTGTTATAGTACTAACTAAGACTACCTACTGTGGTTATAAGTAGCCAACAGTAGGTTCACACACCCTGTCTCACTTCAAAATAGATAGTATTAAATACTGGTCAGAGATTCTCTGTACCAGCAACAATGATCTTTCCAATATTCAATATACAATATCACACTTTCAGTTACAACATGGACATTTTTCTCTATCATAATAGTTTAGTTGTGTCTTTTTATAGTCAGACCATTCGGGGGCCCTGCTCCGGCGCCCTGCCTGGCCAGCTGTTTGTTCATTAAATGAGTTTATTGTAATTACTTCGTTTTCTTTGTTCTTATAATTAATTTCCTTCACCGGAAACCCATAACACATTATCTCAATTAGCTATCTTAATTAACTTTTTTATTATCATCTTTCTTATTCATTTCTTTATTCACTTTCTTATTCATTTCTTTATTCACTTTCTTATTATTAACTTCTTGATGTCCTTTACTTGTTCCCTGCCTTGTCACAGGCAGAGTCACTGGGAGTAGTCTCGGTGGCTCTGACGCCATATTTCTTAGGTAAAATTTTTATGAATACACCTCTAGCATTTATAAATATCCTCTTGAATACAACTTCAGATTAGAACTCTGGTCATGAATAGAAAGTTTATTTAGTCAACCTAGGCCTAGTAATTATTGTCTTTTGAACTTCCTGTGTGGTTTGTTACAACTTCCTCTATAAATATCCTTTTGAATACAACTTCAAATTATGACTCTGTGGTTATGAATAGAGAGTTTATTTAGTGAACCTATGCCCTAGCCCTATCCACATTCTCCCCAAACCGGGCCTGTGAGCAACCCCTGAAAATTTCTGGACGATTGGTCCAGGCATCTGGGAGGAGATGAGTTGCGCACAGACAGACAGACAGACAGACAGACAGACAGACAGACAGACAGACAAGCAAGCACTACATGAATCATAGCAAACAATGAGTTCGTTTGGATGCATTTGTTGACATCTTTTATCCTCTGGAAACTTATACATTAAAAACTCTTGTCATATTTAATGTTGAGTACAGATTATTTGAGAAAAAATGTGTTTATTTTTTTTTCAGAAGCACTATCAGGTGACCAACCTCCAGAACCTCAACCAGTGGTCACACAGCAGCCAGTGGCTGATGGGTCCCAGCAGCCTCAAGCACAACCTGCAGGTAACCAACCAACATAACGCATACATCTGCTCCATTTGGTGTTCAGTCAAAATTGAAGTGGCAGAAAGTAAGGTTCTCCGAATAGGAAATATTACAGTGTACCACATTATAGGCACAAATAATAAAAGAAATTGCTATTTTTTTGGTTTGTCAAGTGCAACTTGTACCAGTGTGATTAATACACAGGACCAGTTCAAACATTGTATTCTCCATAGAATGTAGTCAATCACTAATTTCATGTAATGGCTATGCTGTTAGGTACTTGCCTGCTGTCATAGATTGGTTTCTGCAATAAGCGCTGACTTCATATATTAGGCACTTGCTCACTGGAGCAGCAGCTGGCCTGTACAAATGCACAACAGCTTCTGGCACCATATATATACATACACTTACCAATGTCAAGTTCCTTAACTAAAATGCAATTTAAGCTTCCACATTCACAGAACTTCACATCAAAAAAAAAAAAAAATACTCAGACTCCTACTTTCCTATCTTCTCCTGGAGATCAGCATCCCTTATCCCTCCAATGGAGGTGCAGTATATCATAACAAGCTATTTCATGTTCAATCACCAATTTACATTGCAGGTATTTGCCTATTGATTTCACTAATCTACATGGAACAAATTGACTCAAAAGAATAAGTGTTCTCTTGTCACTAATCAAATAACTAACAGCTGTAAAGTACAATCAAGTGCAGCTGAACAAGTTCATGGCATACCTTAGTACATGATACAAAGAGCCACATTTTTATATTACAAAAACTTTATGTCCTAAAGACTCCAAAATTTTAAATACACCTTTTGGTAAATAGCTTTTTAAAGATCAATTCTTTGTTGAGAGTTTCTTAGATAACTACAATAGCTTAACTATACCCACAGAATGGTTTCATGACCACTTTGTGTCAAAATATCTTCATGTATTAAAGAAGTTGGCCTTCCCTGAAACTTAGTGATAATTGATAATCAAGATTTCATTTAGAAAATTGTCCAAGGAGAGGCAATTGGAGGTATCTGGATTCTAAGAAATATATGACAATTTTACGCACACAATTTAGGGGGGTTGGGTATGTTTGGATGTGTGTGTGAAGCATTTCATCTATATTTTCTAGTTTGATGGGAGGAGGAACTCAGGGACAGATCCAGGGATAGTTCGTTGAGTTCCTATGAACTATCCCTTTTTAACTAAATATTTGGTAAAGGGTCTATTCTTTGCTTTCTTTAGGCTATAGCAGTGGAAAAAATTATCTCTGGAGCAAACTCAATTTGCTGCAAATGCTGCCAATTTCTTTTTGTTGTTTATTGGTGTTTTTGTTTGTTTTTGTTTGTTTGTTTTTTTTTGGTTTTTTTAAATTTATTAAGATGTTTTGAATGATAAGGAGAGAACTGTAGCTTCTGCCCGTTGTGTATTGGAAGAGCTAAAAGAAGATGGAAATAGCTTGAGAAAGGAAACATTAAAATTAAAAAAAATAATAATTTTTTTTTTTTTTTTTTTTTTTTTTTTTTAATTGAGATTGTAGTGAAGCATTCAGCTATAGCTGAAGACACCTCACTGCTGCTGCTGCTGGAATCTCAAAACACCAATCCAGATCATCTTTCTTGTAGAAAAAAAATGGTGAGAAACTGTAACCAGGATAAGACAGTATTCGTTTACTAATATTTATTACACCTTTTACTTGCAAACATAAATGAGCAAGTTTGTTGCTTGTAGGTGTGTACACTTGTGTGAAGATCATTTCCCTAACATGAAGTGTTGCTTACTATAGCCTGTACACTTCCTGCTACTATTGATGAACATCAGAAATACATCGTCAGAGATTCAGTAATACATTTGTTGGTAATTCAACATCCTAAAAGAATATTAGTGATATCCTAGGATCAGAAGAAAAAAAAACTGTACTTTGTTGGATAATTTACCAATTTATATTATTTGTGCTAGCAAAAATAATAGCATAGTAAGTTAAGGTGATCTGATTATGGAAAGAAGCTGGGAGAGTTCCAGAAGCATGGCTTTTTATGTTTCCCCCCTCCCCCCTTTTTAACTAGGAGTTTGAAAAAGGTGTGGTTTCTCAGGATGGGTGCAGTTTGGGTAGTAAGTAAAAAATAACTACCCCTTTTGAAATCCTGGATCCGCCCCTGAACTCCATAGTTTGGTGCTGACTTATAGGGGGTATATAGCACCTAACAGCCTGGGGGATCTGGAGGCATGTTCCCCAGATATTTTTATGTCTTAGATTGATTGTGAGGCCTCCTTTGGGAATTTCTTATGGGTGAGGGTATTTTCTAAGCTCGATAATTTTTGTCTACTTGCCAGTATCCACTGTTATATTATTTAATACTGTACCATATGAATACACTGTGTATAACACATTTTTGGAGGATACTGCATTGAGGTTTCATGGATCCAACTAGTTTAGCATGGCCAGTATACCTCCCACATCAGGTGCAGTAGGCAAGTCACCACTTGCAGTTGTACAAACTCATCTTACTCTTGTTGGATCCTGTAGAGATAGCTGACCAGGTCTGAGTCCAACCAGGGCTTGTAAGGAAAGATGAAAATATTTTCATGCAATTATTATTATTATATTAACAATTTGTAGTCTGTTTATTTATGTTACACCTTAATACAGTAATACTCAAATGTCATTCTGCAATTATCATGTACCAACTTGTAGTTGCTGTAGTCTACTCAGAAGCCATACTTCAAAGTGTTTTATGGCTGCCCATTATGGTGGGATTATCAACATACCACTTGTGAAATTTTGCAAAGTAAACCTCAATCAGAATGGAGTGATCTACCAACTTATAAAGTTATATAACAATTGCAAAACAATGAGCTGAGTGAGTGTAGACTTTCTTGTTTCTTTTCCTAACACAATTACAGAGGAATGCTCCCTGCTCATTCCTGATGGATGTGTGTTACATGATCCGGCCACCCATTGACCTTGTCATAATTTCTCTGATCTCCACATTGAAACACTCATTTGATATGGAGGGATGTGGTTTAACAAGAGGGGTGTTGCAGTATTATTGTCTCAAATTTTCATTTAGTGGTATAGAGTATGTCAGTATTGGTGCTATGGAATGTTTTGTTTCATTTTTACAGCTACAATTGCTTTACTCAAAATTATTTTCCCCTCCTCTGCACACAGTAGGTCAGCCTCAGCCTGGTCTGGCTTACCCTCCAGCAAGTTACCAGTCCAGTATAGTGGCACAGCCACCTCCACCAGACAATCAACCTGGGCAAGGCGGACAGCCTCCACCAGGCTACCAACCTGGGCAAAGTGGTCAGCCTGCACCTGGCTATCAACCTGGGCAAGGTGGACAGCCTCCACTCCCGCCAGGCTATCAACCCGGGCTAGGTGGACAGCCAGGCTATCAACAGCCTGGAATACCTGGCTTCCCTTCAGCTAACGTACAATCAGCCTTGGCTAACAATCTCCCTTCACGAGAGGTGAGCTAGCATGTACATTAATATTCTGTCTATTACAATGTTTATGTGCAGTCTGGTTGCATGAAAGTCAAGTAGTAAGGAAATTTCTTATCCCACCTCCACTGAGTGTAGACATTTCATCATGAATCAGCTGCAGACTGTTGAGCCAGTAGAGGAGAGGGCTAGGGCCTAAACTGAATGCAGAACTATATAGTAGATATCTATTGAGCAGCCAGGGGTATCAGGCTAGGAGAAGTGCTTTAGACCCTCACACAGTGTCATTCTCATGTTGTCCCTGCAGGTGGTGTGGATGCCCCCGCCCACAAATGCTCCCCCAAACTGTCCTCCTGGACTGGAATATTTGACACAAATAGACCAGCTTCTTGTGCATCAGCAAATAGAAATATTTGAGTGTAAGTTGTCTAGTTCAATGTTTTCACATAAAACTAAATACACATTTTACACATTTTACACATTTGTTGGGGGTCAGTTGAAGTTATTTTAGTGGGCCTGAATTTACTGATTTCATTTATTTATCGGCCTTGGAGTTAATCTAACAAAACTGAGTGTTGTTTTTATTCCCCCATCTTACAATAATTCTCAATTTGTTTAATTTGTTTGTTTGTTAGTTCACTATCTTCTCCCAGATGCCTTGGCCTACAGGGCTTAAATTTTCAGGGGTTAATCGGGGTCACCCAAGGATGGTTTTAGGTGAAGTTTGGTGTAGATGAAGTTAAACCCTGCCTGTAGGTCTGTTATTGTTGTTGTTTTTCAAACATCCTTGGATAGGGTCTCAATTTCATGCATGAGTAACCACTAGGCTGTATTATGAGTAGCCCTAGCCCTGGCATTACTTATGGAATAATTGGTACAGTCTAGCATAATGGGAATAATAGTTGAACATTTTATAAAAATAATGGGAATATATATGTTAAATTGTTAACTACAGAGAGATCTTTTACTTATTAGAATTGTAAAATATAATAATAGGTACATTTTTTAGCATATTTGGGTAGTGGTGATTTATGAGTATTACAAACCATTGTGTAAACACGCTCTAAGTGAGGTCAGCAAGACCTGCCCAAAACCCTTTCTGTCTCTTTCTTTTCTACTTTTTTTTTACCATATAGGCTAAATAGTATAGGAGATATTGAACAAACAGAAAAACAAACAAATCTCGAAATATTGTAAGATACCTTTGTTGTTTCTGTTCTTAGGACAGGTACTTTGCCAGTTGTTTGTTTGTGTGTGTGTCTTCTGTTTGTAGTTGCATTGTTGACCACATTTGTTATTTATGCTATTACATTCAGCAAAGTTGAATGGTGAATTGGCTTGTGTTGTGGTTATATTGTTAGCAGGTTTATTGCTATTCAAACACATTGCAGAACACCAGCATCCTACATTGATTTTTATAAAAGAAAGCTAAAGTTAAACCGAGATCACAGAAAAGCAGATGAATTAGTATCAAAGCTGTTCCAAAGTGTTATTTACTTGGCCTCAATTGTTGTGAGTTTACACTAGCATTATTAGTGCTGAAGTCTTGCAAGATATTAGCGTATCTACTTTCAATAATGCCTTGTGGTTGCATGTACTGACCAAATGACTACATTGCACTTGTGGGGAGCATGTCTTGTTCAGATTTGGCACACAAGTTAGTTTATTATATTTCATGGTCCACTTGAGAAGCTCAGCAAATATTATCACATCTTGTCTTGCCTGTTGCACTATTAGTGATAACCAACTATGAAACTGAGAACAAGTATAAAGTCCGCAATTCTCTGGGGCAGCAAGTTTACTTTGCTTCTGAACGTAAGTCCTGATGACCATCATGGGAGGCTATTCAACTAATTAGGCATTATTGCTGTTAATTTTTAATATTCTTTCATAGAATCGACTCCATTCCAGCGTCAGTGTTGTGGTCCAGGTCGTGCTTTTTCCATGAGCATTGCTGATAACTCACAGCGAGAGGTAAGTGGTTAGACTAATGGAATCCATCGTGGGATGAGCTGGAATAGTCTAGCACATATACCTCTTCTTGCCCGGGGTGTAATGCATCAGACAGATGGTCTTGCCTGGGGTGTAATGCATCATACAGATGCCCGGGGTGTAATTCAACAGACAGATGATCTTGCCTGGGGTGTAATGTATCATACAGATGCCCGGGGTGTAATGCATCAGACATATGATCTTGCCTGGGGTGGAATGCATCATACAGATGCCCGGGGTGTAATGCAACAGACAGATGATCTTGCCTGGGGTGCAATGTATCATACAGATGCCCGGGGTGGAATGCAACAGATAGGTGATCTTGCCCGGGGTGTAATGCATCAGACAAATGGAACACAGATTATTTTTGTTATTATGAGATGCTTTTGGTTACTGTAATAATATGCAGCATTATACCCTTTACCATGTCAATGTAGCACTCTTTAAAAGGAAGGGAGCCATTTCAACATCTCTATCTGTGTGATGTCGTTTGGCATTGGTGGAGTAGGACCAATTACAGAGCCGCCTTTCCTCTTGCATGGCATGATGTGATCTATGGCCTGAAATATTGTTGACAGTTTACAGTTTTGAGTTGACAGGTCTTGAGATAATAGTTGATAGGTCCTGAGATAATAGTTGACAGGTCTTGAGATAATAGTTGACAGGTTTTAGTGTACAGGTTTACTTGTTGGGCATAGACTTCTTTTTTGATCTGGTGTTGAACTACTGAGCTTTACAAGTGGCTCCCTAAATAGTATACCATTCTTCGGCCCAGTAATGATTATGCACTGAGTGATATGACAACAGTACACAATACTTACTTTAGAAAGATAGTCACATAAACGAAGTATTGTCAATGAAACTAATCTTACTATAATTCATATAGTGTTCTTCCCACAGTCTGTCCTTTTATCTGTTTGTAATGCATCTCCTCCCAGGTGCTGGAACTCATCCTCTTGAAATTTTCGGGGGTTGAATAAAAGGACATTTTTAGAGGAAGTTGTATTTAAGAACCACACAGGAGATTCTATAGATACCAATTGCTTGAGGTGCATGCAAATGAATAGTGCTGTAGGGATGAGGCCAAAGTGAAAACATTTACAATTTTCTGTGACCGTTTTCAGCTTCACTGGCAGGGTTGGAATGTTCATCTAATTTGTTTTTGGTCCTCAATTTTCCCTACCTCAATTAGAATTCAATAAGTATTAAGAATTTCTATGTGCACAATATTTTGTGTCCTTTAACCAGAGGATCTATTGGTGGTTGTGTGGAGATGAAGTAGTGTAGCAACTCTTGGTGCAACCACAAAGATTTGTCAAACTAAAACTGGTTGTCCAATTGAGATCCCATTTCCCCCCTCCCCCCTTTTCTGGGACAAATAATTCCTTATTTGGCATTCAAAACCAAGGTCTTTCCTATTCTGTTCTTCCTTAGTCTATTTGTATTCCGTAATCTTTATTCTCAGAGAATGAACTTGTGTTTGTGCCACCAATACATAACCACCTATTCACCCATGAAAACCTTATTACACGTATTTTGAAAAATAAATGCCAAAATATTTTTATTTCTTAAAATTTTAATGTCCTCCAAACAAATTCTGTGCCAAGAGCAGCAGCACAACCAGTTTTTCTCTTGGGCTTTGCAATAGAGCTGCTCATTAGCCAGCTTGAAATAGCTATTTTATTCATTTATTGTATATATTTAAATGATTTTTTTTTAAATTTATTTATTTATTTTTTTTGTAACTTCTTTGGTATATTCTGGTGTTTCATAGTTTATAAGCTCACTGGTCCTCCCAACTGCACTGGCCTTGCCCACAGGAATGCTCAGCAAAAATAAATAAACAAATGTGAAATTGAAATATTTCTTTTCAAATTAGCTGAAACTATTTAATTCTTATTCGAAAATGGTGGTTTTTATTTTCATCATAGCACTACTCATGGAGAATTCAAAGCTTCATTGTCTTTGATACCAAGCTACCAACACTCACTGGACATTTTCTCGACCTTTGGTACCAAAAATAACAAATTTTAGTGATAACTGAAGGAATCAATACTCAACAAACAAACCAACAAATACATAAACACACATAAGGTAAATTTATAATAAGATTGATGACATTCTATCTTATGTTTAGATTTGGTCAGTTCATTGCAAATTTGATAGAAATAGGTTGAAGTGTGGCCCAGCAGGTCCTCCAAATGTCAGCTTCTTGTACCCATCCATAGTCTGTTCTCTTCTTGCACACTGTGGCCTGACTCCATACACATGCTGCCTGGTAAGAAGCATGCTTCAAATGTTGCACCAGGCCAGCTTGAGTTGGTGGCACTGATTGATAAGAGCTCTGCTTATGAGGCAAGGAGTTGCAGCTGTGCCTCAGTCACACATACTGCAGTGTTGGCAGGATGTCAAGATCCTCATCAGCTCATCTCCAACTGTGGATGGATACTTGCTAAATTGTGTAACACAGCACACATTACAATGTTTGCCAAACAGAGTTGTCACTTTCACAATGGAATGCAGACACAGGATCACAACCAGTGAAGTCATGGAAGAAAAGGAATCCATAATCTTCTACAAACCAATTGTAGAGACCATATTGCTATCACCTCATGGTGAATACATGGACCACATGGTCTAAGCTTATATTTTGATTGCAACGTGTTAATTCTTCCTTAGTCATGTTGGAAGCATTTGTGGTCTGCACTTCAGCATTTCTATCTACAGGGAAGTGGAAGAGTTCTGTCTAGTTGCCATCTCACAGAAACTTTGCCAGTTTTTTTTTGTTTGTTTTTTAAAAATTTTTAAGTGTTTTGTTACATCCTGTTTCCCTTCTTCTAACTCACGTTTCCTCACTTTGATCTTTGTGAGTGGACAAACAGATAGACATTTGACTTTCATAGGTTATGATTTATGAGATAAGAAATGTCTTAGTAGGAAATGTCAGCTAATATCGTAGATAAAGGAATACATTGTAAATACAAATTGAAGAAAATATTAAGTTGTGATTATTTTGAATTACGACCAGCTTAAAATTAAATTAAATAATAAATTTTTTCCTTTAAATTGTATGCTAGTCCTGTGCAATGACTAAATTTTCCCACAGATCATCCACCTGGAACGCCCACAGAGATGTTACTGCAACTTTGGTGGGGCTGTGTGTTATTGCTGCCTCAGTTGCTGTCTTCCTCACATGATTGAAGTCCAGTCTCCTCCAGGATCTGTGGTGGGCTATGTGAAGCAGGACTCCTTTGGGATCCTCAACCCATGGTTCAACATCCAGAATGCTGATGAGGAAACAGTGCTGAAGATAAAGGGTCCCACACTTGGATGCAGCTGCTACACTGATGCCAACTTCATTGTAAGACTATAAGTTGCTGCAGTGCTCATCTTTGCTGCATGGTTTGTATGTGATGGGAAGGATATACTCTGTTTATGAAGGGTTTATTATACTGGTAATAAGGTTGTTTCGTTATTATTTTAAAAAATATATGTCCACCTTTTATCTTTTGCCCACCTAGCCCTAGTCCTAGCCCAATAACTCAGGTAAAGAGCTAGCCCTACTTTTCCAACTTCTGTTCGTAATGCCTGCTGTACTTTTTTCTCCTTTTAGGTATTAGGAAGTGATGGTACCAATGAAGTGGGTAAGATCAGCAAGCAGTGGGGTGGCCTGGCCAAGGAGTATTTCACTGATGCTGACAACTTTGGAATCCAGTGTAAGGAATAGCATCTAATCTGTGAGCACAGGTAGTGAGGGGAAACTCATTTAAGGAATATTTGTATGATGGAGTATAGAAAAGGTTTGTGTTTTGATGTGTACAAGCAAATGATGTTTGCAGTGTCAGTCCTGATTCTCATCACTGTCTCCACTTTGATTGTTCTCAATGTTCTTCAGTAGAGCAATAGATGGCCTGTAATTATTGCAACTATTGCTCTGCAGTTCCCATGGATCTTGATGTGAAGATGAAGGCTGTTATGCTGGGGGCCTGCTTCCTCATTGTAAGTTTGTGAGCATCCAGGTGGAACAAATACGGCAATGATATTATGACATAGACTAGTGTTGCTCTAGACAAGGAAGAAAGGTAGTAACTGGTCAGCCAAGCAATTGTGATGAGAACCTTCAAGTTGTCTTTTACCTTTTATAATTTTTTTTAAATTTTATACTCGCAACTACATATTGAGTAATTGCTGACCATGGAGGTATGATCATTGGTGAAATATTCCCAGAACCTTTGACATGGCTGTAAATGAAGTGTGACACAAACCTGGTTAGGTAAGGTCCTGGTAGCCCACTAACCCTAGTATGAAGAGGGACATGATAATTAATGCGGGTTCTGCCACCATGTCCAGTGGGTAAAACTTACCGCTTGCACATGCCTGATAGGATTGTACAGGATAATGGGATTAATCCCAGCATCCTAAACTATCATTGCAGATAGAAATGTAGCAAACATATATTGCCTTAAATATTTTCCTATGCTTAAATTTTTGAAGTTGCTGGAGTGATCTATGCTAGAGACAAGAATGATTTCATCATTGTGATGAAATTCTTGGATTGTCTAATTGTGATTTGCGAACCCTGAACCGAGTAGCCGTAGAAACAGTCGGGAGTAAATAGCTTACTTCCTGCTCTGTCGGCAACTTCTCCATCAACACTGCTTAATCTAATTAGCTGGAAAGTCAACACTAACATTGTCTGATCCTCAAGCCTTTTAAAGCAATGATCTCTTCCAGACAGGGCAAGCTACCATAAAGCCTCGACAAGATCATTCTAAAGGCAACTAATTGTTGGTTTCCAGGGTACACTACAGCAAATTATTTATATTTTTGTGTGTTTGAAAGGTTATGATATTCTTATCCTCATCTTTGTTTCAACAAAAATAATTGTCAGTAGTTGCTTACAAGTTCAACCATGGCTTTTAATGCAGACATCAAATCTAGCTTGTGTTTGAATCAAGGGAAAAAGTGGGGGGGGGGGGGGGGGGGCAAGGAAAAGAAGGGAGCTATGAAGGAAGCAATGAAGGAAAGTGTCCTGCCAGGTTGGTTCAGAAGGTATGCTTGTATATGAGGATTCTAGCAATTACTGTGTGCTGAAGGATTAAAAAAACAAACAGTGGAACTATGTTGGTTAGAGATAGCAGGACAACCTCTTCACTGCTGTAACCTTTTTCTTAGGTTGGATTCCCAAATGTTCTTATTTCATACTTATCAAGGACTTAGTGACAGTATTACCTATTCTGGCTAAAATGTTTTCTTTGGTTTCGTTGTTTTTTTTTTTAATTATATTGAACAAAAATGTAAGCCAACATTCAATAACTCTTGTTACCAGATCAGCAAAGTAACTTATCTCTATCATGTTCAATTTTATATTCCTAGTAGACTTTGTAATAGTGTGGGTAAAGCAAAAGTGAAGGAGCTGATGTGGAGCAAGTTTAATACAAGTGGACATGAGACAGTTATATTCTTTTTGGAAAAAATCTGTCTGTGTGACCGACCATGCTGGTTACACACTCACTGCTACAACAAAAACTGCAGCAGAAAAGAAGTGGTGAATGATGTTCCTGCTCCAATTTTCTTGGCATCTTATGTTAGTGTCCACATTATCCATATAGTGTCACACTGAATTCACATAGTGAGTGCCATATTCCCCCCCCCCCCCCTCCCCATGCATATCCTAATGAGCATGCTTAATATATCACCTTTCCCTCCTGTGTCTTTTACACATTTAGTTCTTGTTAGGAGATGACAAACAGTCAGTGTGTAGAATAGAGAAACACAGCACACACAAGGGAGAGTAGGACTTCTAGTGTGTGTGTGTGTATATATATATCTAAATAGATAGATAGATAGATATATGTGTGTATGTATATATACTAGCAGCATATACTCGGCCTTGCCCGACCAATGTCAACATGAAGCATTATAGAAGCCATTCACATTTCATCCTGGTTGGCCCTTTAATTTGCTTTTGGCAACCAACAACTTTCTGTGGGAGTGGCTGCTAACACCGAACCACACATATTACCACACCCACATATAGTTTATGCTCACCTGGTTACTTGGGCTGCATATACCAAATTTCAGCTTGATTAGTCTATAGATGAGTTTTTGGCAGGCAAATGATATCCTATGGGTGTAGCAATGAATAAACCACACCTATTGACGCACACAGCTGCTTGGTAGTCTCGTTCCAAATTTCAGTCTAGTTGGTTGTTTGATTAGCTTTTAATAGCCAAAACAACTTCCAATAGGTGTGGTTATGACCAGACCACACTCATATTCAGTTAATAATGCTTTCCCTGCTACTTGGAGACAGCACGCCAAATTTTTTCCTGATTGGTCTCTGATTAACTTTGTCAGCCAAAGTAACTTCATGTGTGTGTGGCTATGATAAAACCACACCTATTAGCATGCCCACGTCTTTAATAACACTCACCCAGGTTCTTGGAGAGTACATGCCAAATTTTGGCCTTTTTGGTCCAAGTGTTTAGCCGTGATGTCTAGACACACATACATACTTACAAACCAAAATATATATTAAAATGTGTATGTAGATCTAACTTCTTTGGTCCAAGCATTATTTGGAAGTTCTTTTTTGGCCCTTTTTCGCTTTACTCACGAATGGAAAGAGGTGTAGCCAGGAGGGATCACGCCCATGTTACTCCCTAAGTCAAGTTGTGTATGCATACCATGTATTAAGTCTATTGCTCTTTTTTGAGCCCAACATTAAAACAGAAATGGGTGTGGTCATATTCATGTACTTAAAACATTCTCTAAATTATATTGATTCCAAATATATGTGGGTTCATGGGTCTAACTCTCTAGGTTCAAGTGTTTCTGCTGAAATACCATTTTTTGCATTTTTTAGCCTTCACAGGGAAAGGACGAGGAATGGCCTGGTGGGACCCAGCCCATGTAGCTCCAAGGGTTTTTCTGGCCAGAATACCATTTTTTGGCTTTTTTTTCATTACTGTGGTAACCATTTTCTGGCTTTTTTTTTAGCCCATATTTTAAGTTCGGTCAAAATCTATCTCCATTCCAAGTGTCAGAGAAATCCACCCACAGGTTCAGCCAAAATGATGGTACAAACATACAGACAGGGGCTAGAAGGAGGTACAGGGGCTAGAGGGAGATACGGGGGGTTAGAGGGAGATACAGGGGTTAGAGGGAGATACAGGGGCTAGGGAGAGATGCAGGGACTAGGGGGAGATGCAGGGAGATACCGGGGCTAGAGGGTGAGAAAATATGTATGTACTTATGTATTTTTATATTAGATGTAATTACTTTTCATCATTCTGCACACAACATTTGTTCTGCCTCTATGTCATGGATTATCCATATATGCAAGTAGTACACTGAAAGGGATACAGTCCTGTTAAAATGGCTGTGTGCATGTGTGGCGTATGAGCTGCTAATGATATAGTGTTTGTTTTTTCATTTGAATAATACGAATATTTCACATAGTGCAATTTGCCTGTGTGAGATGGATACTGGATCACACACAGCTGTGTCATGTACTCGTGCAGACTTTCTACTTGAAATGTATTGGCATATCAAATTTAGGCAATGATGGAATATATCTCTGTGTACTGAGACTTAATACTATTTGTGTATTTATTTTTTAATACAGGACTTCATGTTCTTTGAGAGTCCTGGGGGAGGTAATGCAGCCGGAAATCAGCGGCGGCGTCATCATCATTGAGATAATACTGCAATTACTTTTATGTATTTTATAAGTAGAATCTTAAGGATTTATACACCTCACTGCATTATGCTAGAGATGATGTGGACAGTTTTGTAATAGTCTAACACACTGAGTGCTTGGGTAAACTCTTGTATGTATACATGATGTCTATATGCTGTGACTAAAGGAGAACATTGGGAGGGGACCTGCAGCACTCTGTCATGGAGATCTCTGTAAGTGATTCAAGACTAGTTTCTGGTCTGAAAAAAATTATAAGCAAGTGAAGTATGTGTCTTTGAAGGCTTCAGTGTATTAAATCTCAAAGATCTATAGGTTCTGTCCACACTGAAAGAGAATTAAGGCCTGTTCCCACTATTGATAGTTCAAAAGTTGAATGTGTGTGTTGCAACCTGTCTGGAATGTGGAGAGAGCAAGCCCAAGAGTGTCACTCTTGGCACACCACCACCATCCAAAGCAGTGTAGAGCATCTCAATATAAAAGCTGAAAGCAATGAGAAGAGTCGTAAAGATGAGAAGAAGCATCATTGCTAGCAGCTACTCATTAACTCTGAGACTGCTCTACACTGCAACCACCCTGGCTGCTCCTTCCTGGCCCTGACCAAGGCAGGACTGACTAACCATCAGCACAATGTCATTCTATAATTCCAAGGATTCAGTGCCAGCATTGCCACCACACATTCAACCAGCAAGGGCTTCACAATCACAAGTGTTCCTGCTCAGCCAGACCACGACCATCAATGTAAACTCAAACATTGGACTGCATCTCCATACCCTAGAGGTGTCATCGGAGCACAGCAGCAAATGGATGGATGGAGTGTGTGTTTCCCAGGTGGTAGGACAGCTTTGTGCTGCAGGATGTCTGCCTTGGATTGTTTGAATAAGACATGAGTAGGGGAACAGGGGGAGCTGTAATCTTACTTTACTGTATGCATTCATTCTTGCACAATGTCAACCAGGTTCGCTACTTTGGGAGGTCATACTTTTGCTACCAGCATCTGGGCATCCAGTGTTATATCCTTCAGGTGGTTTTGGAGCTTGATTATTTCACTGATTATTTCACTGATTATTTCACTGATTATTTCACTGATTATTTCACTGATTATTTCACTGATTATTTCACTGATTATTTCACTGATTATTTCACTGATGGGAATCTCTCACTAGAAGTATCAGAATTGCAGACTTTCCTACCTTTGAAAAAAAAAATTTATGAAGGTGATTATGGCTTCTACATTTTTGAACTGAATATTTTATTGGCCATTCAACATTGTAATATAATTTGGTGGGGAAGTACATTTCCTACACAACATTATATTTCTATATCAGTTTTAATTATTCATCTGGCATCAGAAAGAAGAGTATATTCCAAAGAATTTATACTAATGATGAATAAAACTCAACCTCTCAATGGTGCTGTGATGACTTTTATTGTAATAAAAAAAATAAATAAAAAAATTAATTCTATTTTTTTCATTAAAATAATTTTTTATCATTGCAGAAATTTTTTTAATTATTATTATTATTTAAGTTAGTTCTCAGGAGGTGGGAGGGGTCAAAATAGAGGAAATTAAATGTGTGGACAACAGAGAAAGTTTAAAATATAGTTAATTTTAAAAGCCTCCAAATAGCGACATAGAAGTGGACTGCACTAGGGAGGAGTGGGGGGGGGGGGGGGTACCTGCACTCTGATATCCCAGAATCACCCTCTGTAAGATGCACCATACATGCTTCTCCCTTCAAACAACAAAAATGAACAAAATTTACCTACTTCCCTTCACAAAAAAAACAAAACACATAAAATCATGAATGTTAACAGGGAGTTCTCAAAATTGTACTAGATGGAATCAGTAAAATGGTAAAAGTGAATGAGATTGAAATGTAATATTGTGGTCTACAAAGATGTGATCTACAAATTTACTTAATTAAGTTAACATTAGCAATAATTAAAGCTAGTTGCTAGCTATGCAATAACTTCTTTCTTTCTCTTTTTTTAATAGGTCCTTCAGATTCCAAGAGACAAAACTGTCTAGAAAGTTGAAAAGGTTGCTGTGCACTTTTTTTTCGAATTACTGATGATGGAATGTTAGAATCTCTGTACAGTTGCATAACTAATGGCTTGATAAACTTCATCATGGCACCAATATATGAATTTGCATTGTCAACACCAAATGATGTATAATTATCCTAGGCACATCACATCATGGTAAAATACCATTAATTTTCTGAAAAAATTTTCTTAACTTTGCAGCATCAACACCAGAAAACAAACATATGTTTAAAAAAACTCCTATGAAATAATGCCAAGAGAGTAGGATCATTTCTTCAAAGCATCAATAAGTTCATCCACAAGGGCATAGTTTAAAATGTATGCAATTTTAGTCCTTCCACAATGATAAGACTTAGTGATCTTAGAGTCAGGTAGGTTTTTCCTTAACATTTGACATATGTGGTCGAAAATAAAGAGAACTGCATTGTGATAAGCCACCATTACAGCAATTCTAAACTCTGCAGCTGTTAATCCTGCTGAACTGGATGAGATACTTTTTTCTTCTTTTTTTTTGCACAGAACTGGGAAGTGGAGCATGCTATTTGGCTAAATATTAGTTAGCTAGAGTCAGATCCATGTGCAAGCCAATTTAGATCCATGGGGGAGCTATAAATTAATGGACCAAATGTCACAGTGGACACTCTCAGGCATTTCTCAATTCCAGTGGGAGCAGAACAACAAACTAGTTGGAAAATGAGTGAGACTGCTAATATTATGTGGGTAATCTGGTGACAATGCCAAAATGCAGCAGCTTGCACTGGTCAGGGGGCTTTGTAGCACAACTGTTTCATTGCTCTCAGATGGGTTCACAGTTCCAAGGTCCAGTTGATCATCCATCTCATAGTCATCCAGGTCTGCAAACTGGGTAGCCTGTGCTGCTTCCTGCCTGCCCTCCAGTTCTCTTCAAATGAAGGACCAGGTACCTCTCCATGGACACAGTGTGTTGTGCTTGGTTGGCATCAACAGGAGCTAGAACTCATGAGGTGGTCAGCACTCTCTGGCATGTTGTACAGTTTTTTCCCATAATAATCCAGCAACTTGCCCCAGTTCCAGGATCTGCCATATGTGGTAGAACATTGCACCTACCAGGTGCTGGTTATCATCAAAGCCCTGAATATTCTTTGATGTCAATTTCATTACTAAATTTGCAACCCATAAGAACAAAAAGTAGAAGCCATCCAAGGGTAGAGTCCCATAAGTGGGATATGTACCTTCTACTTCTTTTTTTTTCCTGTTGTAGAGTGTTCTGGTGTGCTTTACAGTTGTACTGACACCATTTAGGGTATTTAAGAGTGTGTTTCACATAGTGTGGTTTGTAGGGTGAGTGAACCACTCAAACAACTGTACTAATTAATTAGGAATATGAAATTCAAAGGAGACAAAAAGAAATAACAATACAGCAATTTTCCACAAGAGTAGGTGTTTCCAAGGCAGAGATGATGGTAATTCCCCCATGGTCCACTCCATGGCAATACTGCTGAGTCAAAAGTGTGTTGCTTGTGGATTGGGAGATGGACAAATATACAAGTTCACTCGATCAAGTTTCCCAGAGGTGTTGATCCAGTGTTCGAGATTCATGCCAAATCCAATACCCACCTTTCATTAACGTACTCAACTAGTCCAGTTATTATCTAAATCCCAGTTGCTATGAACAAATGAAAAAAGGTAGATAGATGAACAAAAATATGTAATTTTAAATTATGTAATAACCATCCCACACCAGCCCCAATTGCACATGCCAAATTTCATCCTAATCACCCTGGTGGTCCCCTCAATCTCAGTGATTATGCACATTTTGAAAAAGACAGATAAATAAACACACAAAAAAATATAGCAATTGAAAATTTAATTATGTAATAAATATTCCATACCCACCATAAGTGCTCATCCAAATTTTATTCTAATTGGCCCAGCAGTTTTCCCTCAATCCCAGCGGTTATGTCAAAGTAGAAAAGAGGGATAGAAAGACAAAATCATGTGATTCAAAATTCTAATATGTAAAAACCATCATTTCTACCCTTCCCAAGTGCTATTGCCAAATTTCATCCCAATGGGCTAAGCTGTTTACACAATCACAGTGGTTATGTTCAAATAGAGAAAGATAGATAGACAAAAAAATTCAGGTGCCCATGCCAAATTTCATCACAATTAGCCCATTGGTTCTCTAAATCATACTGACTTAGCACAAATAGAAAATATATATAGATAGATAGACTAAAAATATATTTATTTAAAATTTATTCAGGTAATAACCATCTCACATCCATCCCAAGTACTCCTGCCCAATTTCATTGAAATCCACCATACAGTTCTATGAATACCAGTGGTTATGCACAAACAGAAAAAGATAGTAATTTAAAATTTAATCACGCAATAAGGACTTCATACCACCCTAAGTGCAAAATGCCAATTTCATCCCAATGAGCCCAGTGGTTCTCTAGCAATTAAAAATTTTAATTATGCAATAATATCCCATACCCACCCCAAGCAATCATGCCAAATTTCATCCCAACTGCCACAGTGGTTCTCTAAATCCCAGTGTGAAAAATAGGAAAGATAGATAAATAGACAAAAAGGCTGAAATTTAATATTTAACTTTTTCCATTCCACACCCACTCCAAATGCATATGGAAAATTTTATCCCAATTGGCCCAGTGATTTTTTAAATCTCAGCGATTTCGCACAATTAGAAAAAAAATAGAATATAAACTAAAAATGCAGCAAATCAAAATTTAAATAAGTATTAACCATCCCACACCCACTCCAAGCACTCATGCCAAATTTCATCCCAATTGGTCCTGTGGTTTTCAAAATCCTGTGACCGCAAGCAGACCAACAAAAAAAACTAAGCTTTACATATATACTAGAAGAGAGTGCTCAAGTGAAACCTACCCTGTGCCAAGGGTGGAAGAGTTATTGATAGATTAGATGGGGCTAAGCTCATAGCCATTCTTGATCTAACTCCATTGGACACCCTTTGATAAAGCCCATTGAAGTGGAAATGGAAAGGTAGAAAGGAAAGAAGCCTTCCCTGTCCAAATATAATTGCAGTCGGCCAAGCAGTAAACACATAGAAAAAGAGATAGCTTGGAAAAAAAATACTGTAATTCTAAATATTATTTTATTTAAACTATCCCACACAGACCCCAACTGAACATATCAAATTTTATCCCATTGGCCCAATGGCTACACAAAAATAGAAAAAGATATATAGGTTGGCAAAAATATTGCAATTGCACATTTTATTGTTAGAATCTTCCCCACCCACTCCAAAAGCTCTTTCAAAGTTTCATTCCAACAGACTTCTGATTCTCTAAATCCCGTGATTATGCACAAATAGAAAGAGATTGATTCATAAGCCAAAAATCCTTAAATTCATAATTTAATTACGTAAAAACCAACACTGACCTTCCCCAAGTGCTCATGTAACATTTCATTCCAATTGGCCCAGCGGTTGTCTAAATTCCAGTTTTTATGCACAAAGAGAAAAAGAAATGTAAATGACAAAATATGGAATTCAATATTTAATTAGTAATATCCATCCCACACCTACCCCAAGAGTTCATCCCAATTCCACACCAATCTGTTCAGCAGCTCTCTAAATCCCAGTGGTTATGCACAAATAGAAAAGGATAGATGGATAGGTAAAATACTCCAATTTCAAATTTAATTATGATATAATCATCGGACACCCACACCAAGGGCTAATGCCAAATTTCATCTGAATCAGCCTAATCAGCCTAGCCGATTCTCTTAATCCCTGTGGTTATGTACAAATAGAAAATACTGGATAAATAGGTAAAATACTTTAATATTAAATTTCATTATAAAATAAGCATCCCACACCTACCCGGAAGTGCCCATGTTAAAGGGGTATGTTGAGAGACTTCGTTGCAAAGCTTGCAGCTCATCTGAGTTGTGGAGTTTGCGCAAAAGCTAAAACCAGGTATCCTGTTCTAAGGTGTGAGATATAGTGGCCGCGTGAAAGCCTGTGGTATATTTCGCCTTCCTAGCCCTTCTTACCACGAGGAAGTTAACTCGGGGTAAAGAACTTCTCTGGCTGCATGGATGAAAAGCGTGAAGGTATTAATTTACACTAGTTAATTAATCTGTTAATCTTAATTTGTTAATCTTAACCTGTACCGTACGCATTTTCATGGGTTGCGTGTAAGCTAAAGCTTTGTAGGAGGGTAGTGTTGTGAGACCTCTCAAGTTAGCAAAACTCATTTCAGGGAGACTGCATCTAAATTTCAGGGAGACTGCATCTAAATTTCAGGGAGACTGCATCTAAATTTCAGGGAGAATCAATGCAAGCCAGTTTCTTCAGCCCTATATTAAACTACTGGTTAAAAATTCACAAATGAGGTTATTTATTTACATGATGTTGTATGTTATATAATGATTCAATGAAGTACTTAATTTGAAGCTGATAATCCCTCTATCAATAAATAAAAATTTGAACTAGAATGAATTTGAGTGCCTTTTCAGCAACTAAAGTTTTTAATGGGAGTTATCATCCTAAAATAGAGTATTTTATGAGTTAAATCAGAGTATCGTGTGACAGCACCTGAACTGAAATATTACAATAAAAGCAATACTGTGCAAATCGTAGAATATTTTTCTAGTATTTATGCCTGAATTGAAATAGTGAAAAAGTATTGAAAATCTTAGAATATTGTATGTAAGCATCTCAATAGACAATTATGTTCCATAAGGAAATAGAAACCACAGGATTTAAACTTTCACCCGAGAATGGGTTCATTTTGACCCTGCCTTGGTTTGATCATTAATTCATTATTGTACTCATCTGTTGCATGTTTCATTTTATCAAATAATCCTTTATTTTCTTCTAATTATTGTAGTTGACATTAAAAAAATAATAATTTACAGTTATCAAACCAACGAAGGGTTTCATACTTTAATATGTTCTATCTTCAGTTTTAACTTTTCATATAATGCCAAATGCTCCTTCAGCATCAGTATTTGAATCAGAGAGCACCATCCTCTTAAATCCTTGATACAGGGGTACATATTTGTGTAGGATTCATTCAGGCTTGTTTCAATCAGATAGTGCTCCTGTAATTTGTCTAATGGATCAATCTATGGAGTAGTTAATAAAGGGCATGGTCCAATGCAAACAAATGTTGCAAGTGTATAGGGTGTTTGATAGGGTGTTAGACTCTGATTTAGCATGGAGTGGAATCTCATCAGCCCACTTATAACATAGCACAAGTTCTGTGTGGCTTTTACTTTCCTATCCCTGGTTTTCCGCTTACGTCAATCTCTCCCAACATTTTGGAGGTAAAATTCGTTCAGAGGTATCTCACTGCACATACATTTTTTTGGCTTTGCTAGTCAGCTTTTTTTAGCTTTTGCGCAAACTCCACAATTCAGATGAGCTGCAAGCTTTGCAATGAAGTCTCTCAACATACCCCTTCCAACCCTCTCTCAGTTTTGGTGGGATTATGGTGGGAAACTAGAGGTTGGGATTTTAGTGGGTAACTAGAGATTGGGATTTTTCAACATCACCACTTGCTACCATTTCCAAACAATCCGGGAGATTTTGACCCATTTCCACCGGGAGATGGCTTCCAAATTCATGAGTTTCACACAATCTCCCAGATAATCTGGGAGACTTGAGATGTCTGTGCTGTCGTATTCCTGCAGATTATTAATCCACCATGACTATATAACAGTTTATTTTGTTTTGTGAAAATACCCACAACGATTAACTGTATGGTGTGATTGTGTGTGATTATGGTTGACTCGGTAGCAAGGAATGTGTGAGGCATAAAGGCCATTATAAATCAATTGTTTGCCCTGTAAACACTCTTGGTCTGTTGGGCTGTCACGCAAAAAGTGAACTGGGCAAAAAGTGGACTGTTGGTCCATTTTTGGCGGAAAAAGGTGAACCCCCGGTCCAGTTTTAGCAGAAAAATGTGGACCACCTTTGCCAAAACTGGACCTACCCAAGTCTACCTGTAGGTAACCTTTTTTGCCAAGTAAAACTGGCTCCTAATCCCGCTATTCAGGTTTAGTAACTTCTTTTTGGGGTGAAACTAATTTGGCTTAAGCAAAAAAAAAATCCATCAGTCTCTTCTCATTGATAGTATTTAATTTCTGTAGAATATCTTGGGTAGCTATGTGCTGTCTTAATAGATTATGTAATGCTATAACTAATCCTGGAGATAACTCCTGATAAGAAAAAAAAAGATAAATTTGTTGTTGTCACATATTCTTTCCTTGTGTAGCATATCCACTTTTATGGAATCTGGAGTAATCCAAGAGAAAGTATTAAGATGAAATTCTCATAAACATGAAGAGGTAACTCTGATTTATGCTGGCCTACTGCTACAAGTACGATTTTGACTGTTCTATCAAAGAACAATTTTTTTGCTCTCTATTCCACCTTTTAAAAACAATTATGAGGCTGCCTTTTTTTATCTATTTTTTTTATTTTTTAATTAGCTAATTTATTCATTTTTTGACATTAACTTATTCAACTATCTAGTTTCTTTTCTGATGCTGTTAGCCTTCATCCTATTAAGTGAATACTTTTGACCTTCTTTGGCCTGTGAGGTTGTGTTGCGGTTCCTTTATAATTCTGATTATTTATCCAACTAAAAAACAACAACAGCAACATGAAGTTGGACCCACAGAGAATTATCAATTGAATTCACAGGTAATGTAGCATATGATTTTTTGGGGGGTTTATTCTGTTTATAGATTTTTTTTTCCTTCCCTTCCTCCTCCACCCCCCCCCCCCCCCCCCTCTCTCTCTCTCTCTCCTTTTCTTATCTCAAGCAAAGATTTCTAAGGTATTTCCAATTAGAGGGCTCACATAGAATTCTTTTCTCTTTTTTATAAATAGGGACATATATATATATATACATACATACACATACACACATATTTATCTATCTATCTATCATCTATCTATCTATTTATCTATCTTTCTCTCTCTCTCTCTCTTTTTCTCTATCTTTCTCTCTCTCTATATATATACTAGCAGCATATACCCGATGTCAAGATGTAACATTATAGAAGCCACTCAAATTTCAGCCTGGTTGGTCCATTAATTAGCTTTTGGCAGCCAAAACAACTTCCTGCGAGTGTGGCTAACACCAAACCACACACATTGCTGCATCAACATGTAGTTAAAATGCTCACCCAATTACTTGGACTCCATATCCCCAATTTCAGCCTGATTAGTAAATAAATGAGTTTTTGGAAGGCATAATGATGTCCTTTGGGTGTGGCAATGACCAGACCACACCCTTTCACACACATAATTAGTCATTCTCACCCAGTTGCTTGGAAATCTAATTCCAAATTTTAGTCTGGTTTGTCGTGTGATTAGCTTTTAATAGCCAAAAACAACTTCCCAGGAAGTGGGTGTGTCTATGGGCAAAACACACCCACATGCATTCAATAATGCTTTCCGAAGTACTTGGAGACCACATGCCAATTTTTTTTGCCTGATTGGCTTCTCATTAACTTTTATCTGCCAAAATAATTTCTAGTGGATATGGCTATGGCAAAACCACACCCATTACCATGACTACATGTGTTTTATATCATCACCCAGGTTCTAAGAGAGCACATGCCCAATTTCAGCCTTTTTAGTCAAAGCGTTTGGCTGTAATGCCTAGACACACATACATACAAGCATACCTACAAACCAAAATATATATTAAATTGGATTTTTAGATCTAAGGTCCAAGCGTTATTCAAAAATTCTTTTTTTTGGTACCTTTTTGTCTGTCTGTCTGTCTGTCTGTCTGTCTGTCTGTCTGTCTGTCTGTCTGTCTGTCTGTCTGTCTGTCTGTCTGTCTGTATGGAAAAAAAAACCATTCCGGCCAACCTGTGGATAGATTTCTCTGAAACTTGGCATGATGATAGGCTTTGACCCAACTTAAAACATGGGCTAAAAATTTCGGAAAATGGTTACCATGGTCATGAGAAAAAGCCAAAAATGATATTTTTGCCAGAAAAACTCTAGGACTAACAGATCTAAAACTTTGCATATGTAACTTCAATTTGGGATTAACCTGGGCTTGGTCCCACTTGGCCACACCTCTTCCTTTCCCTGTGTAAGGCCAAAAATTCCAAAAATGGTATTTCAGCAACAAAAAAACCTAGGGAGTTAGACCCATGAACCCACATTTATTGGGAATTGATATAATCTGTGCAAAGTTTTAAGTACATATATAAGACCACACCCTTTACTGTTTTAATGTCAGGATAAAAAGAAGCCATAAAATGGTACTTTGACCAGACAAACCCTTGGAAGAACATGACTTAATATATGGTATGCATAAACAACTTGACGTTTGGAGTGACATGGGCGGAATCCCTCCTGGCTACACCTCTTTCCATTGGTGTGTAAAGAGAAAAAGTGCCAAAAAAAGATATTCTGAATAATGCTTGGACTGAAGGAGTTAGATCTACGAACACACTTTAATATATATTTTGATTCATGAGTATGTGTGTAAGCATCACGGCTAAACACTGGGACTAAAAAGGCTGAAATTCAGCATGTACTCTCCAAGAACCGGATGAGTATTATTAAGCACATATAGGCATGGTAATGAATGTAGTTCTTCATAGCACACCCACATTCATTTAGGACTAATCAGGCTGAAATTGGGCATATGGAGTCCAAGTATCCCAGTAAGCATTAACTATGGTTAAATGTGGCAATGTGTGTGGTTTAGTATTAGCCACACACACAGGATATAGTTATGGCAGCCTAAAGCTAATTAAAGAGCCAACCATGCCGAAGTTTGAGTGACTTCTATAATGTTTCATGTTGAAATTGGCCGGGCAACGGAGACTCATCAAAATCACCAAATGTTTTTCATCTTTCTTCTTATAATAATTCTTAAGTTCCAGGGCTAGAGCCTAGCTGGCTACAGTAAATCATGCAATAGTTATTGCAATAACATGGCTACAGGTTTAAAAAATAAAAAAAAATTTTTAACTCATTGAGGGGGAAGGTTTTATCATTTTGTTTCTACCACTAATATTATTCATAGGCACCAACAAGATGTTGCAAATATTGTAAAGGGTTGGAGTCAAATGTCATATTGCAGATTCTGGATCAATGAAGTACATTCAAAGAAGCAAAGTGAAACTTTTCAATGATGTGGTTCTTAATTATCATGATAATAAATTCCTGCTTTGACATCTGTCCATCTTATCCATGAAATTAGATCTCTGCCTTCCATTCGGCTATGAGAAAGATCTATCCTTATCTTTTCTTGTGACCCATCAGCATATATAAATGATCTGTGGGTGTCCACTATGACAATACAAAAGATCCCCATCAGTTGTAAGAGGGATAGGTTATGGCACGACAGACTTTTTCCTGTATAGAAAATTTGTTATTTGGTTTTTTTTTTCACCATCTAGGCCCAAAAGTGTCTATGAAAGTAATTTCTCTTCTCTACCAATAGTGAAGGAAGACAGCATCCAAGATGGAGCATGAACCCACAATAACTTTTGTATTAGCCATAATGAATAGATAAACACATTCACCAACTTGGGATATTTTCTCAACATATTCCACCAAGAAGCCACAGTTCACCAGTTATCTTTTTAAGCAAGTCTAGGATCGATTTTGGCAGGGCGGTCCTATTTTGGCAGAAATAATGGACCACTCAGTCCAATTCTTTCCCCTCTCCAAATTTTTGGTGACAGGGATGTGTAACATCAGATAATATGACCCACAAACAATGAATATTGCTTCTGGAGAAAGCTGCAGTGATTAGTTCAGCGTTCCTAGCTTAGGTGCCAAATTTGGTTTTAAAAGACTGAAATATTGTCTAAAGCCATGTCCACACTAAACGGGTTTGTACCTCTCTCCAGCAACACTAAGTTCCAAACATTTTCTTTCATCCACACTGCCATGATGCTGAACCCGCTCCACATCACCTGTGTTGGCTGAAAAATTGGCTGGGTTGATAATTGATTTTCCTCTACCTTGTATAGAAATGGGATATTTTATTTTCTGTTGTGCCACTATGTTCTGTATTTTCCCTCTGCAATGTCATCACATAAATGGAGGATAGAGAGGGAAGGGGGGGGGGGGGGGGGGGGGGAGAGCTGTTAGTAGCTAAACTCCTAATAGCTCACATCAGCAATAAAGCCACAGAAATGTGAGATAAATCTGAGCCGCTTGAAGCCTAGCCTTCTGAAAGTTTAAGGTGAAACCAGGTGGAACCCTTAAGGATAAAACCGAGTGTAGTGTGGACAAATGGAACCCGTTCCAGACATGGGTAAAACTGGTTTTAGTGTGCTGTGTGGAATAGGCCTAAGTTGTCTTGCTGGTTTGTAGTAGTGGGTTGGTACATATTGTGTGTTGTTCTAATGAAGAAAAAGCGGGTTGGTTTGTTCGCAGGAACTAAGCAATTAATTCATAATGGTCTTAAATACACTAGCAAATCCCCACCCCACTCCACCCCACCCCCCTTTTACAGGCAGTTTTTTCTTGGTCATCCTTTGGCCTCCTGTAGTTACAAATTTGTTCAGTTTGCTTAATGTTTATATTGGGAGTGGGAGGCTTGTAGGGCATTTCTAAAGTAAATATTATGAATGCACCTCCAGGAATTAGTGTCCTTTTGAATTCACCTTGGTTATAATTCTTTGCTGTCATACATAGGTGGGGGAGGGGGGAGGGGGGTGGCATTGCCATATTTCTTAAGTAAATATTTTTATGAATGTACCTCCAGTAATTAGTGTCTTTTGAACTTCCTGTGTGGTTTGTTACAAATTCCTCTATAGATATCATTTTTAATACAGCTTCAGATTACAACGCTGTGGTCATGAATAGAAAGTTTTATTTAGTGGACCTATGCCTTAACCCTATCCACATTCTCCCCAAACCAGGCCTGTGAGCAACCCCTGAAAATTTCAGAACGATTGGTCCAGGCATCTGGGAGGAGATGTGTTGCTCACGGACAGACAGACAGACAAGCACTACATGAATCATAATGCAAATAATGAGTTGGTTTAGATGCATTTGTTAACATCTTTCATCCCCTGAAAACTTATCCATTAAAACTCTTGTCATGTTGAATGTTGAGTACAAATTATTTGAGAAAAAATGTTTATTTTTTTTTCAGAAGCACTATCAGGTGACCAACCTCCAGAACCTCAACCAGTGATCACGCAACAGCCAGTGGCTGATGGGTCCCAGCAGCCTCTGGCTCAACCTGCAGGTAACCAACCACCAGGCTACCAACCTGGGCAAAGCGGTCAGCCTGCACCTGGCTATCAACCTGGGCAAGGTGGACAGCCTCTACCCCTTCCGCCAGGCTATCAACCCGGGCTAGGTGGACAGCCAGGCTATCAACAGCCTGGAATACTTGGTGACCCTTCAGCTAGTCTACAATCAGCATTGGCTGCCAATCTCCCTTCACAAGAGGTGAGCTAGCATGTACATTAATATTCTGTCTATTACAATATTTATGTGCAGTCTGGTTGCATGAAAGTCAAGTAGTAAGGAAATTTCGTATCCCACCTCCACTGAGCATAAACATTTCATCATGAATCAGCTGCAGACTGTTGAGCCAGTAGAGGAGAGGGCTAGGGCCTAAACTGAATGCAGAACTATATAGTAGATATCTAATGAGCAGCCAGGGGTATCAGGCTAGGAGAAGTGCTTTAGACCCTCACACAGTGTCATTCTCGTGTTGTCCCTGCAGGTGGTGTGGATGCCCCCGCCCACAAATGCTCCCCCAAACTGTCCTCCTGGACTGGAATATTTGACACAAATAGACCAGCTTCTTGTGCATCAGCAAATAGAAATATTTGAGTGTAAGTTGTCTAGTTCAATGTTTTCACATAAAACTAAATACACATTTTACACATTTTACACATTTGTTGGGGGTCAGTTGAAGTTATTTTAGTGGGCCTGAATTTACTGATTTCATTTATTTATCGGCCTTGGAGTTAATCTAACAAAACTGAGTGTTGTTTTTATTCCCCCATCTTACAATAATTCTCAATTTGTTTAATTTGTTTGTTTGTTAGTTCACTATCTTCTCCCAGATGCCTTGGCCTACAGGGCTTAAATTTTCAGGGGTTAATCGGGGTCACCCAAGGATGGTTTTAGGTGAAGTTTGGTGTAGATGAAGTTAAACTCTGCCTGTAGGTCTGTTGTTGTTGTTGTTGTTGTTGTTTGTCAAACATCCTTGGATAGGGTCTCAATTTCATGCATGAGTAGCCATAAACTGAATTGTGAGTAGCCCTAGCCCTGGCATTACTTTTGGAATAATAGGTGCAGTCTTGCATAATTGAAATAAAGGTGAATATTTTATAAAAATAATAGGAAAATATTACGTTAAATTGTTAACTATAGAGAGATCCTTTACTTATTAGAATTGCAGAATAAAATAATAAGTACAATTTTTAGCATATTTGGGTAATGGCTATTTATGAGTGTCACAAACCCTTCTCCAGTGATACCCTTAATTTTCCACGTAATCAATTCACTTTCAACAGAGTTCAAGAAAATCAGCATCACATAATGAGAAACTGAGCACAGGTCACCATATCTCCTATATATATATATATATATATATATATATATATATATATATATATATATATATATATATATATATGTATATATATATGTATATATATATGTATATATATATATATCAGAGAGTATGGTAATACTCTCTAAGTAGGGAAGATCACCAAAAATAAATGGCAGCCTCACAGACTAATACAAAATAAAAGCTTCACTATCTCTGCTATGGCTCAAACCTAGGCTACAAAACTCACCTGCAGTCCATATAAGCTGTAACATAAACTACCAAGATTGTTTCTGTCCTCCAAATCAATTGCTAAAGTAGCGAGCGGAGACTCATCAAAATCACCAAATGATTTTCATCTTTCTTCTTATAATAATTCTTAAGTTCCAGGGCTAGAGCCTAGCTGGCTACAGTAAATCATGCAATAGTTATACTAACAGCTTACTATTTCTTCGGACTAGGTCCACGATCTCTTTATCTGCTTTGCCATGCTAATAAACTACTGTTATTTGTGCTATAACATGCAGCAAAGGTGAATGGTGAAATTGGCTTGTGTTGTGGTTGTATTGTTAACTGGTCTATTGCTATTCAAACACATTGCAGAACACCAGCACTATGCCTATATTGATTTGTATAAAAGAAAGGTTTATTTAAGTCAAACTGAGATCACAGAAAGGCAGATGAATTAGTATCAAAGCTGTTCCAAAGTGTTATTTAACTTTGCCTCAAATTGTTGTGAGTATTCACTAGCATTATTGGTGCTGAAGTATTGCAAGATATTAGAATATCTACTGTCAATAGTGCCTTGTGGTTGCATGCACTGACCAAATGGCTCATTGTACTTGTGGGGAGCATGTCTTGTTCAGTGTATTAGCACACGAGTTAGTTTATTATCTTCATGGTCCACTTGAGTAGCTCAGCAAATGTTATCACATCTTGTCTTGCCTGTTACACTATCAGTGGTAACCAGCCATGAAACTGAGAACAAATATAAAGTCTGCAATTCTCTGGGGCAGCAAGTTTACTTTGCTTCTGAACGTAAGTCCTGATGACCATCATGGGAGGCTATTCAACTAATTAGGCATTATTGCTGTTCATTTTTAATATTCTTTCTTAGAATCGACTTCATGCCAGCGTGATTGCAATGGTCCAGGTCGTGCTTTCTCCATGAGTATTGTTGATAACTTAAGCGAGAGGTAAATGGTTGGACTAACAGAATCCATCGTAGGATGAGCTGGAGTAGGCTAGCATGTTACGTGTTCTTGCCCTGGGTGTAATGCATCAGACAAATGGAACATATAAATTATTTATGTTGTTATACAATGCTTTCAGTTACTGTATTAATATGCTGCAGTAGACCCTTTACCATGTCAGTGCAGCACTCTTTAAAAGAAGGGGAGCTTTTCAACGTCTTGAATAGTGTGATGTCATTTAGGGTTATGGAGTAGGACCAGTTACAGAGCTGCCTTTCCTCTTGCATGGCACGATTGTCTTTGTGTGGCATGGTTGTCTGCAGGATGTGATGTATTGCCCGAATATTGTTGACAGCTGACAGTTTCAATTTGACAGTTTTTGAGATAATAATTGATAGGTTTTTAGTTGACATATTTACTTGTTGGGCATAGACTTCTTTTTTGATCTGGTGTTGAACTACTGAGATTTAGAAGTGGCTCCTAAATAGTGTACCATTCTTCAGCCCAGTAATGATTATGTACTGAGTGACATGACAACAGTACACAATACTTACTTTAGCAAGATAGTCAGATAAACGCAATAATTCATGTAGTGTTTGTCCCACAATCTGTCCGTCTATCTGTTTGTAATGCATCTCTTCCCAGACGCCTGAACCATCGTCTTGAAATTTTCAAGGGTTGCTCACAGGAGCACTGGCCTAATTTGGGGAGTGTGGTTAAAGCTAGGGTGTAGGGCTGCTAAATAAACTTCCTAATCATAAGTAACCACAGCCTATAGTAAATTGGACATTTTTAGAAAAAGTCGTATTCACAAACCACACAGGAAATTCAAAAGACATGAATTACTTGAGGTGCATTCAAATGAATAGAGCTGAGGGATGATAACATTTACAGTTTTCATGACATTCTATCTTATGTTTAGATTTGGTCAGTTCATGGTAAATTTGATAGAAATAGGTTGAAGTGTGGCCCAGCAGGTCCTCCAAATGTCAGCTTCTTGTACCCATCCATAGTCTGTTCTCTTCTTGCACACTGTGGCCTGACTCCATACACATGCTGCCTGGTAAGAAGCATGCTTCAAATGTTGCACCAGGCCAGCTTGAGTTGGTGGCACTGATTGATAAGAGCTCTGCTTATGAGGCAAGGAGTTGCAGCTGTGCCTCAGTCACACATACTGCAGTGTTGGCGGGATGTCAAGATCCTCATCAGCTCATCTCCAACTGTGGATGGATACTTGCTAAATTGTGTAACACAGCACACATTACAATGTTTGCCAAACAGACTTGTCACTTTCACAATGGAATGCAGACACAGGATCACAACCAGTGAAGTCATGGAAGTAAAGGAATCCATAATCTTCTACAGACCAATTGTAGAGACCATATTGCTATCACTACAACATCTGTGTCGTTTGCATTGAATATGAGACATTGTCTGCTTGCTTTCCATTACTGCACAAATGGCTTGTATATATTATCTGCCTCATGGTGAATACATGGACCACATGGTCTAAGCTGATCCTTTGATTGCAATGTATAAATTCTTCCTTAGTCATGTTGGAAGCATTTGTGGGCTGCACTTCAGCATTTCTGTCTACATGGAAGTGGAAAAGTTCTGTCTTGTTGCCACCTCACAGAAACTTTGCCAGTCTTTTTTTTGTAAGTGCTTTGTTACATCCTGTCTTCCTTCTCTAACTCACTTTTCCTCACTTTGATCTTTGTGAGTGAACAAACAGACAGACATTTGACAATCATAGTTTATGATTTATGAGATAAGAAATGTCTTAGTAGGAAATGTCAACTAATATCGTAGATAAAGGAATACATTGTAAACGCAAATTGAAGAAAATATTAAGATATATTCTTGTGCAATGACTGAATATTCCCACAGGTCATCCAATTAGAACGCCCATCGAGATTTTTTTATTGCTGCACCAGTACCTGTCCTCAGATGATTGAAGTCCAGTCTCCTCCAGGATCTGTGGTGGGCTATGTGAAAGAGGAGCCCTGTGGGATCTGCCGCACACGATTAAGCATCCAAAATGCCGATGAGGAAATAGTGCTGAATATAAAGTGTCCCACACTTGGATGCAGTGGTCGTTATGAAGACGACTTCATTGTAAGACTATAGCTCAAATGCTATATTGCTGTAATGCTCATCTTTGTTATATTGGTTTGTATGTGATGAGAAGAGGTGAATTGGAGAATAAAAGTTACAGACCGAATGAAGTGTATTGATCAAGACTGTAGTTACATTTGGATATACTCTGATTATTAAGGGTTTATTATACTGGTAATAGGGTTGTTTTGTTATTATTTAAAGAAATTATATCCACCTATTTTCTTTTGCCCACCTAGTCCTAGCCCAATAACTCAGGTAAAGAGCTAGACCTACTTTTCCAATTTCTGCCCATTATGTCTGCTGTACTTCTTGCTCCTTTTAGATATTAGGAAGTGATGGTACCACTGAAGTGGGTAAGATCAGCAAGCAGTGGGGAGGCCTGATCAAGGAGTATTTCACTGATGCTGACAACTTTGGAATCCAGTGTAAGAAGTAACACCTAATCTGTGAGCACAGGTAATAAGAAGAAACTGATTTAAGGAATATTTTTATGATGGAGTATAGAAAATGTTTGTGTTTTGATGTGTACAAGCAAATGTTTGCAGTGTCAGTCCTGATTCTCATCACTGTCTCCACTTTGATTGTTCTCAATGTTCTTCAGTAGAACAATAGATGGCCTGTAATTATTGCAACTATTGCTCTGCAGTTCCCATGGATCTTGATGTGAAGATGAAGGCTGTTATGCTGGGGGCCTGCTTCCTCATTGTAAGTTTGTGAGCATCCAGGTGGAACAAATATGGCAATGATATTATGACATGATCTTTAGTGTTGCTCTAGACAAGGAAGAAAGGTAGTTAGTAACTGGTCAGCCAAGCAATTGTGATGAGATCCTTCACGTTGTCCTGGTACCTTTTATAATTAAAATTTAAAAAAATAATAAAAAAATGTAAAAAAATAATAAAAAAATTTAAAAAATTTAAAAATTATACTTGCAACTACATATTGAGCAATTGCTGACCATGGAGGTGTGGTCATTGGTGAGTTATTCCCAGAATCCTTGACATGACTATAGATGGAGTGTGACCCCACACTACACAAACCTGGTTAAGTAAGGTTCTGGTAACCTACTCACTCTAGTATGAAGAGGGTTCTGCCACCATGTCGAGTGGGTAAACTTACCACTTGCACATGCCTGATAGGATTGTACAGGATAATGGTGTTAATCCTAGCATCCTGAACTATCATCGCTGATAGAAGTGTAACAAACATTATCGCCTCAGATATTTTCCTATGCATGAACTTTTGAAGTTGCTGGAGTAATCTATGCTGGAACTGAACCCAGTACTCCTTGGAGACAAGAATAATTTCATCATTGGGATGAATTCTTGGATTGTCTGGCTGTGATTTGCGAACCCTGAACCAAGTAGCCATAGAAACAGTCTGAGTGTAAATAGCTTACGTCCTGCTCTGTCAGCAACTTCTCCATCAACACTGCTTAATTGGATTAGCTAGAAAGTCAACACTAACACTGTCTGATCCTCAAACCTTTTAAAGCAATGATCTCTTCCAGACAAGGCAAGCTACCGTTAAGCCTCGACAAGATCATTCTAAAGGCAACTAATTGTTGGTTTCCAGGGTACAGCAAGCTATTTATATTTTTGTGTGTATGAAAGGTTATGATATTCTTATCCTCATCTTTGTTTCAACAAAAATAATTGTCAGTAGTTGCTTACAAGTTCAACCATGGCTTTTAATGTGGACATCAAATCTAGCTTGTGTTTGAATCAAGGGGAAAGTGGGGGGGGGGGGGGGGGGGGGGGGGGGGACAAGGAAAAGAAGGGAGCTATGAAGGAAGCAATGAAGGAAAGTGTCCTGCCAGGTTGGTTCAGAAGGTATGCTAATATATGAGGATTCTAGCAATTACTGTGTGCTGAAGGATTAGAAGAAACAGTGGAACTATGTTGGTTAGAGATACCAGGACAACCTCTTCACTGCTGTAACCTTTTTCTTAGGTTGGATTCCCAAATGTTCTTATTTCATACTTATCAAGGACTTAGTGACAGTATTACCCATTCTGGTTAAAATGTTTTCTTTGGTTTCGTTTTTTTTTTTTTATTTTTTTTTTTATTTATTTTTTTTTAATCATATTAAACAAAAAAGTTAACCAGCATTCAATAACTGTTATTTGCCACACCTTTGTAAGAACTGTTTAAACTGCATACTTGTAAAATAGGGCCACTGTTAGCTGCTACATTTTCTGGTATCCCAATTTGAGCCAAAAAATATTATACATTCTTAATTGTTGCTGATGCAGTAATGGAAGACATAGGATGTACTCTATCCATTTGGAATGTGAGTCAATCAAACTGAAAAAAATATGATTCAGGAATGACCTGCAAAATCAATATGAACTCTAGTCCAAGGTCGGCTAGGCCATTTCTATGGCATCAATGGTGCAACAGGAGGGTTAGGGCGATTTTTCTGACATTCAGTGCAGTTTCTTACTTTGTCTTCAATATCTTGTGTTATTCCTGGCCACCACACAAACATGTGGGTAATCTCTTATACAAGTTTCTCCAGGGTGACCACCATGTAACTCATGCAATTCCTCTGTTCTACCAGATTTAGGTATGACAACTCTATTTCCCCAAAGAATGCAACCTTCCCGGCAGGACAGTTCTAGATTCTTTCTCCAAAATGGTTTCAGGAAATCCCCATCAACTATTTCTGGCCAACCATCTTGTACAAACTGTAACACACGAGAAAGCAATGAATCTCTTTCAATTTATGCTCTAATATTTTGTGCTGTGACAGGGCGAGAAGCCAGATGTTCCATCAACAAAACTGTTTCCATTGGCACTAATGATTGTGCAGGTTGAACAGGAAGTGGAGAACAACTCAGGGCATCTTGCATTTCCATGTGCACCAGTTGACTTAAAAGAAATAGTATATTCATACATGTCTAAGGTGAGAGATCAACGTATTCTACCAGAGGCTTGTGGGGCCTCTGCTTTCTTCTCACTAAACATAGTGATTAGTGGTTTGTGGTCAGTCACTATTTAAAACTTATGACCATTGAGGTAAGAATGGAATCTTTTTTCCCCAAATACACATGCTAGACCTTCTCTCTCAATTGAAGAATAATTTTTTCCTACAGCTGTTGAAGTACAAGAGTCTGGACACAAACCCAATAGGTTTTTCTGATCCATCATAGAAACTATATGCTAACACAGCTCCTATGCCATATTGAGAGGCATCACAAGAAAGTATTAATTCCTTTCTAGGACCAAAATGTACCAATATTTGTTAGGAGGTTAGCAATTGTTTAGATTCGTTAAAAGCTGACTGTTGCTTATCAGACCATTTCAAAGTTCTGACTTTTGTAAAAGGGTGTAAAGTGGAGCTAAAATAGTAGAGATATTTGGCAGGAACTTGCCACAATAATTCAATAGTCCTAAATAAGACTTAACTCAGTAACTGTTGTTGGCTGAGGTTCATCCATTACTGCTTTCACTTTCTCTGGCATGGGGTGCAACCCTTGTGCATCTATTCTGTAATCAAGACACACTACAGAAGGAGCCATAAGAACACACTTTCTCTTCTCAATTTGAAACCAGCCTTCTGGATTCTCTTTAAAACTTCCCCAATGTTTCCAAATGTAATTCCTCGGTGGACCCAGTGATGAGTATGTTATCCAAGTATACCACTATGTTAGGGATGCACTGTAGAAGGCTTCTCCATGGTTCTTTGGAATATACCAGGTGAAGATGAAATTCCATTGGGAAGCCGATCGTACCTAAACAATCACCTGTGTGTATTTATAATCGCGTATTGCTTTGAATGGTCAGAAAGGAGGAGTTGCTGGTAAGCCTGACTTATGTCTAGCTGTGTAAACAATTGATCACCTGCTAGTCTGGCAAAAAGATCTTCAATCTTAGGTATAGGACACCTGTCTAGCTTTGCAGCTCTGTTAACTGTAAACTTAAAAATCGCCACAAATTTGGACTGTTTTTTGTAACTTTTAAGTACTGGTACAATGGGTGCTGCCCAATCAGCATACTGTACAGGTTCTATGACTCTTTCTTTCACCAATTGGTCTAGTTTCTCATCCACTAAAATCTGTATCGAATATGGTGCAGAACGGGCTATACAAAATCTGGGGCTAACAGATGGGTCTACAAAAATTTTAGCTTTGAACCCATTTAGCATTCCAAGACTTTCCTCAAACACTACTTTGTGTTCTTCCAGCAAATCATGCAAAGTTTCAGGTGCATGTGGTTGATCAGTTGCCAATTCAATTTCAATTTCTCCACCAATCATGACCTAATACTGGGGCCACGCCCAGTGACTATACAACTAATGATAAGAAAACCTGCTTATTGTGAAATACCTGAACGTTCAAAGTACCCAGAGTTGGCAATGTTTCACAAGAGTAGGTTTTAAGCTTTGCAATTGTTGTTAGTAATCTTTTCTTAGGCCACAATTTTTTACATGTACTTTCAGAAATAAGAGAAAGGGAGGCTCCAATATCTCTTTATATTTGTAATTGTTGTCCAGCCACTTCTAATATTACTGTGTAGGGTTTGGAAGTACCACGAGAAGAGATAGAAAAGAGGCTATACTCTATTACCCTCATCTTATTTTTCCTGTACATGCTGAACATCCCCAAGTTTTCTTAGAATTATGGTGAGTTTTCTTTCTACTCTTGCATGCAGGTCTGATATGGCCTAATTTCCCTCAGTGATGACAATTGGCATTTTTGAACTTGTAGAAAGCAGGGCTATAACCAGTTTAGCACATCTAAAATGAGGAGGCAAAGGTTCTCTCTGTCCCTTAGAATTAGGCAGAGGTTTTCTCTGTCCCTTAGAGTTATAAGTAAACTGCTGTCTGTAAGAATGTTTACCCTTTAACATATGTACCTGATCCAATGAAGGATACGATCTCTGCAAGTATATGATCTCTGCTCTGCGCATGTCTGTCACTCAATGTTTTACCATAGTTGCAAAATTCAGCTAGTTCGTGAAGTTCTGCAACAAAATTTGCCATAGTCTCCTCTTTATGTCTGTCCTGCCTGTTGAATTGGAACCTTTGGACAATTTCAGATGGAGTTGGACTGTGATGAGCTTTCATGGTCCCCACCAGCTGAGAATAAGTTATTTCTCTTGATTTATCCAGGCTGATCAAGCTACTTAAAGGGTAACTGAACTGGAAAATATATTAATTTTTTTTATTGTCTTATCTTGCTGTCCTTGATGCATAACCTAGTATAAAAATGTTTTTAATTTTTTGGTTCAATATTCATGAAGAAAACTTAGCTTCAAAATGTTACTTCTTGTGGGAGTGTAACTATTCATTGACGTCACAAGGGGGACAGCTGCAGTCAGAACTCAATGGAGGTGATACGCTATTTCAACAAACTTCAACAATTCCTGGAGTCAGGAGGCCCAATTTTGCTGATAAGTTCAGGAGTTGCAGCAGTACATTGATACCTAGCGAGATTGCAACTGCAGTAGAGCTGCTGGACTAGCTAATCTGTAGACCCAGCTCTTCTGAAGGAAGAAGTGAAGAGTTCCCTTGGAGTGCAATAATTTCTAATAACTTCAGAGCTTAGTAACACTGATTCTTTTTTAGCTTCATCCAGCTCTGATTCAGGTAACTAGCTAAGTATGCAATTGTTCTTTTTACACTTGGTATAGCATTTATAGTTAGTAACTGCCCTCTGGCTATTAGCTATAAACGTTATAAGCAAATGTAAAAAGAACAATTACACAGTTTACAATATAGCTAGCTAGCTATGAAATATCTAGCTCCACACCAAAAATGGTAAGCTAGCTAGCAAGTATTACCATAACAAATTAAAAATCTTTGATAGCTACCTATTAAATATCTAGCTCCACACCAAAAGGAGCCAAAACTAAAGAGTATTTGCTAATAGCTATATTTTATCATGACAAATTAGAAAGTCTTTGATCCTCATTTTCTGTACCTGAATCAGAGCTAGATGAAACTGAGAAGCAGTATCAATAGGATCTGAACGTATCAGAGAGTATAGTAGTACTCTCTAAGTAGGGATAATCACCAAAAAAAAGTGGCAGCCTCATAGACTAATACAAAATGAAAGCTTCTATTTCTCTGCTATGGCTCAAACCTAGGCTACAAAACTCTCCTGCATCCCACATAAGCTGCAACACAAACTACCAAGATAGTTTCTGTCCTCCAAATCAATAACTATAGTAGCAAGCCCAGATTTGTTAAAATCACCAAATGTTCACCAAGTGAAAATAAAAAACATTTCTTTGAAATAAAAACAGTAAGTAGGAATGATGTGTCAGCAAAATGTGCAGAAACAAGAATTCTGTGACAGTGTGTTACAAAATTCCCTATTTCACTGATTCCTGCGAACTTAGAATTCTACATGATAGTGTGACAGTCTGTGTTGCAAAACTCCTGTGAACTTAGAATAATTATTCTACATGAGCTGGCTACAAGCTAATTGAAGAGGTGGCAGTCTTTTGGCATCACATCTTATACATTATGTGAGAATGTGGAATCGGTGAAGTAGGGAATTTTGTAACACACACTGTCACAGAATTCTTGTTTCTGCACTTTTTGCTGACACATCATCCCTACTTACTGTTTTTATTTCAAAGAAATTTTTTTTTTTATTCTCACATGTGAATAATTGTTGCACTCTCCCAAGGGACAGATCTCTTCACTTATTCCTTCAGATTTCCAACTCCACAACTCTTTTTTAGCTGCTATTTCGCTAGATGTCAATGTGCTGCTACCAATCCTAGACTTACAGATGGAATTGGGCCTCCAGACTCCAGGAATTATTGAAGTAATTTGAAATAGTGTATCACCTCCATTGAGTTCTGGCTGCAGCAGTCCCCCTTGTGACGTCAATGAATAGTCACATCCCCACAGGAAGTAAAAAATTTTAAGCTAAGTTTTCTTCATGAATATTGGACTAAAGATTTCCAAAAATTTTTTATACCAGGTTATGCATCAAGGACAACAAGATAAGACAATTAAAAAAAACATTTTTTTTCTAGTTCAGTTACCCTACTCTTGTATGCTGTGGGGCCTATAGCAGTGAGAAAAATGAACTTCTGTTTTCTTGAATTGGTGTGACCATTTGCAATGAAAAAATGTTCCAATCTTTCCACATATTGTGTCCACTCTTCCTTCTTCTCCTCAAATGGGTGTGTTATCCCAATTTGACCAGCCATCCTCGTTGTCACTGTAATAACTTGTAACTTAGTTATTCAAATAAATCAAGATCAATGAAGTCTTGTTAAAAATATCATAAAGTCATTTTACAATCCAAAGATAGAACCCAGGCCTGTAGCCAGGGAGGGTTCGAGGGATTCGACCGAACCCCCCTTTGGGTGGGGGGGGGGAAGGAAAGGAAAAAATACAATCATAATAATAATAATATTTCTCTCCGACAGTATCCATGCGCACACCACCAAGAGTCAGTCAGTCAGTCAGTCAGGGTCCTCCCGGGTTCAATTTTGAAGTGTATCAGATTATCTGGAGCTCTGCATGACTGATCTACTGCTGTAGTGTGTCACAGTGTAACTGTGAGTCAGCACTTCCTACCCTTTCCTTGAATCTCTCAACTCCCTTGTGTATTAGATGGGAGCAAGATGGCTGCTACCTGAAGTGGTGGTTTTTGCAGGTACTTCAAGCTGGAGTGTTCACTTCCAATGCAGCGGTGACTTAAGCTTCAAAATATTGAAGGGGCTCAGTTTACCTAATATAAGCGGGCAAGGGAGGGTGGCAACATTTATTCCCTACATACAAGCAATGCAAATACTTAATTTTTTTAATGGGAGGGGGGGGGGGGGACACAAGCACTACCAAAAGTATTAGTGGGGATATTGATAATCATGAGAATTTGATAAATCAAGTTGAGGAAAAACGGAGCTATTTAAATGCTCCAAAATTCTCTCTGCATTCATCTAACACTGCACAAAATTGTCTGGCTAATTCAATAAGATCACACTCATCTGTCAACTGCTTGTGTATATAAAGTAGTATATCAGCTAGCCATAAAATTTCGACCATTGTTTTAGAGACCTAAGAGTATTTATTTATTTTTAGGATGAAATGGTTGGTGTTGGTCTGTACAGCAAATGGACTGGTATTCATCAAAACTACTAGAGCTACCAATTGCCTGTTTGATGTAGAACATGAAATTTCAGCTATTCTGAAAGTGGGATCACCGATCTCAGATGTTAAATATCCCCTTTATTTTTATTGACTTCCTCAGTTACAGGGTCAATTTCAGGCTTACCTAATCTTCAAGAATTATCTCTGGCTGAACTCTAGCACTCTGTCTCTTTCCTGATGACCAAGCATCAAGCAGGCTTGCCTGTCTCATTCTCTTAGCTATTTTGTCAAAATAAACTTCCAGCTGGTTCTGATTTCAGAGCAAGCTGGCAGAATGCAAGATTATTCATGATAAATACTGTTAGTGGTTCACACGTGGTGGTGGTGGTGTTAGGTGGTGGTGGTGTTAAGTGTACCTACACATCAGACATTTTAGCAGATACCTGCATATGTAAGTAGACACACAATACCATATTTAAACTTGCTCACTCTCTCTGTCCCAGTGAGGAAGGGAGAGAAAGAAGAGATAGAAAAGAGAAAGAGGATAGAAAGGGAGGATTGAGTTACAGCTACTTCATTCATACGTTGACATCATTGTTCAAAACATTTGGGGGTCTGCACCCATCTACCGAAAAGTGAGGGGGCTCAAGACCCTCTAGCCCTCACCCTTAGCTGCCCCTGCAATGTCTACCTTTAGTAGTTATGGTGTTGCTGATGCGAGCCATGTGGCTAATTTTGGTGGCACTTGTGTCAGTGATAATCTTAGGTTGGGACCTTCTGCTGATTATGGAGGTTTAAATCATCATGATGTAGATAGTAACGGTGGTCATGATATTGGGACATCTAGTTAAACTTAGTATGGAAGCAAGGCTTGCTGGGAGAAGAGGGCAACTTCCAGAAGTGATAATCTTCCGAAGTACTTGAAGGCACAATGTCCACTGTCCATTTCTATTGTCATTAGTGATGGTGTTGCTGATGTGAACGATATACCTCTAATTAGTACTATTGATGGCAGTTGTGAAAATCTTAGCTTGGGATCAGCTGCTAGTTGTGCAAGTTTGAACCATCTTGGTGGTAATGGTGGTCTTTACAGTTTATCTAAAGAAAGTTAAGATGTCTTCTTTTAAATTTTGCATAATAAGCCCACTACTGAAGGAAGTAATTGGTGTGGTAAATTCTTTGGATAAAAATCAAATCTTAGATTTTTAAAACATTTTGTTTTTTCTGAAACTTTCCCTTTCCCCAAGGAGTATATTGTATAGCTGTTGCTTTCGGGTGAAATGGCTATAAAATATTCTTGGTTGGTGTATAATAAGTTACTGATTGGATGGTAGGTTTTGTATTCTCTTTAGTTTGTTTGTAGAAGATAGGAATAAGTATGGAATTCTTGTCAATACACCTTTTTCAAAATGGGTCAAAGTACATAACATAGTAGATAGTCATTCCTCTACCCTGTACCACCTTAATGCAATGGCAGATTCAAGTACTTTTGTCCAATCTGTGCAAAATCCACAGCACAATGTAGATGTATGCATTAATTCTGCACTGGCTAAAGCTATTGAGAAAAATAGACACAATTCATTGTTCTGCCAGAGTGTATTTTATTTTGTGGAAGGTAACACTTGGCACTTAGGAGAGATGCTGGACCTTGATATAATGGTAACCAGGAACTTTTTTTTGGCATTAATGAAGGTATTCAATTGGCTAAGCATAACTCTATCATAAATGCTCGCCTTGAAAGACCAAAGCTAAAGAATACCACATACACATCACCCCACATACAAAATGAAATATTTAGTTCAGGTAAGAAAATAATTTAAAATATTTAGTTGATAAAATAAGAATTACAAATCTTTTTTTTTTTTTTTTTTTTTTTTTTTTTTTTTTTATAATGGTGGATGAAATAACTTCATTTAATAAAGAAGTAATTCATTTATGTGTGCGACTTGTACACCATGACATCAGAGAGGATTTTTTGCAATGTGCCAAATTAACTAGAGCTACTGGCTAGGTGATAGCTACTTCTATCCTCGATGGCCGGTACCAATTAGGTCTGGATGTCGAAAATGTTTGAGGACAGGGGTATGATGAAGCATCCAGTATGTCCTGTGAGTGGATTGGATTGCTAATTGACTGACCATCCACTATTTGTAAGATATAAAAAGCTATCTTCATCACAAATTTATTTCTGGCCCGGCAACAACTGAAATATTCCTCATGTTTACTGGGGTAAATGTTAACTGGTAGTACATATTATATTGAAACTAAAGAAACAGAATTTTTTATAACTCTACATATAGGTTGATATTTTATGAATACTAGCACAAAAAAAATGCCCTTCGGGCGGTTATTCAATCCACATAGTCACAAAGTGTCTGCTTTGAAAATTTTTGTAGAATTTTTGAAACAAAAGTGAACATGTGATTAGGTCAAACAGTTTTTTTACTACCATTTTAAACAATTTTAGCCTTACACACTAAGAGGAAGAGGTGTGGCCAGATGGGACCCACCCCTTGTTATTCACAGAGTCAAGTTGTTTTTGTATGCCAAATTTTTTGTTTTTTTTTGTTGTTTTTTTTAGGCAAAATACATTTGTTTTCTTTTCTTTCTTTTTTTTAAGTATGGAAAAGGGGTGTGGCCATGTAGACATACTTAAAACTTTCCCTGGTGACACTGATATATATATATATATATGTGAGTTTGTGGTCTAAATTCAATTTTTCAGCATGAACCCGATGATGCACAGACAGAAAGACTATATTGCAGCACATAATTTGTTCACATATTTATATTTCTAAGTAATAAAAACATCATCACTATGATTATTCAAAAGGTCCAGTTTAATGCTGAGTTGCCTTTGCACTGCAACAGAACTCTTCTAGTAAATATTGAAGGAGGTCTGTGTCCACTCTAGTCTGCCTCAATCTATGATCCACCTCTAATGAAGATTGCCAGCTGGGATTCAACTTGGGACACTATATGCAACATATATATATATATATGCACACACATGTACATATATGTATACATATATATACATATAAATCTTATTACATTATGTAGGACTGTTTTGCCATTATGCATGGCCATATTTTTAACCATATTCGGTGAAATTTGTATGGTACTTCACAATAATACTTGAAAATGTGGGACACTTGAACATGCCATTGAGCATACATTGGAAAGCTATTGAACTAGGCTTTCATTTGGCAATAAGATTAAGGGTAGGGGGTGAGTGACAACAAAGTGACGATATAAATTGTATATTTCATGAATAATTAATGATAATTAGGTTACTACCCCTCCCTCTCCCCCCCCCCCCCCCCCCCCCTCCCCAAAAAAGAACCCCCCTTTCAAAAATCCTGGCTATGGGCCTGGAACCAGCCAAAAGACAAGCACCAACTGATAACCTCATGAGTTGTGCATAGATGATATATAAATAACGTAACAGGATGTAACATTAACCACAATACACTAAAGGAATGAAATAATTCCACAATTACTAATATACTCCGTGCCATAGTAATATCTATAAAAATGCCGGTTCAGTTATGATAGCAAACATGTCACATAGTGCAACTTGCCTGTGTGAGATGGATACTGGATCACCCACAGCTGTGATATGTACTCTATACAGGCTTTCTACTTAAAATGTACTAGCATACCAAATTTAGGCAATGATGAAATATCTCTGTGTGTATTGAGACCTAATACTAATTTGTGTATTTATTTTTTAATACAGAACTACATGTTCTTTGAGACTCAGGGGGGAGGTGATGCAGCTGCAAATCGTCGTTGAGATAATACTGCCATAACTTCTATGCATTTTATAAGTAGAATCCAAAGGATTTATACACCTCAAGTGCATTAGGCTAGAGGTAATGTGGACAGTATTGTATCACTTGAACACACTGAGTGCATGGGTAAACTCTTGCTGTATGTATACAACATCATACATGTCTATATGCTGTGACTAAAGGAGAACATTGGGAGGGGACCTGCAGCATTCTGTCATGGAGATTTCTCTAAGTGATTCAAGATCTGTTTATGGTCTAAAAATTTAGAAGCAAGTGAAAGTATGTGACTTTAAAGGCTTGTGCATACTGAATATGCATTAGATCTCAAAGATATATATATATATATATATATTCTGTCCACACTGAAGGAGTATTAAGGCCTGTCCCCACTATCAGATAGTTTAAAAGTTGTGTGTGTGCTTTCATTATGGGACTGATCTCTGTATTTGAAGGAAGATAGTTCATAACAATGTGTTCATCTTCACTGTACTGAAGGATTAAAATCTCTCTATGCTTAAGGAATAATTGCTTTTTTTAAGGATGTACCTCATGGGCATTGCCAGGATTTAATGAGGGGAGGGTGCCTCAATGTATCTTTGAACTGGTAGCGTGTGAATGCCTACACATTCTCTTCGATAAAAATAAAATGGTGGACAATGAAGAGCCTTTTTTTGGGCTTCTTTTAGTTCCTCCACTTGAACAATGGGGTGTGGACGAATGAACTTAGCCCAGGTTACTTTCCCTTAGCTGAAGATCATATCTGCCAATTTTTAACTAAATCCTTTCAGCCATTTGGCAGATTATCGTACACATATACATAAATATGTATACATATAAATATCACTAGCTCTATTAATATAAATGAAAATTCAAAGGTAGATTAAAAAAATTAAAATATAGAAATTTAAAATTCTATTATTGAAAAAGCCATCTCCCACCCTCTCCAAGCACCAAGTTCTATCCTAATTGGCCCAATGAGTTCTCAATCCTAGTGGTAATATCAGAGTAGACAGACAGACATTAATGTACACACACAAGGTAAAAACAAAACATGCTTTCACTAACTGCAGCTGTGAGGGAAGAAAGAAGGGGGGGGGGGGGGAATAAGTGGCATGTATATAAAGAATAGGAAAGCTTACAACACCACCAGCTGTCCCCAGGCAATTAAATAACCATCCAAGTACTGAGCCAGCCTAACCTTCCATAAGTAATTTTAATTGAAAATGAAGTGTCTGGACAGAAACTGACACACACACACAACACACACAACAGGTTCAAAACAAGCACTTCACTACCAGGCTTGAACAATAATTGATGACATTTTTGGTGGAAAGCTTCTAAAATGACCTAACAATAAGCCCATTTAGCATCACATTGTCATGGTGACGTAAACACTTCAAGAATCAATGCCATAATGCACTCCTCAAACACATCCTTGTAAATGCTGCAGCTCCAAATGGAAAAGAAAAAACACTGCAGATTTGTCACATTTTTCAGCTGCACAAAAAAAATTGACAATTGGAATAAATTAGAGGGAAGATTATCTCTTGGAATCTCAGGTTTGGGACCTAAGACTCTCCTGAACCTTCTCCTGCTGGAGTGTAAGGGAACGGTGCCGGTGTACTACATCAACATAACACCATCCATCCATCTCCATATAAGTGCATAATTAAGAATGAGTACTCTTATGTGACACGATAGTTAACAAAACCCAAACACATGACAAGTATAGAAATGCTGGTCGTTCCATGCCATGCCATATGAAAACACAAGTTAGTTAGATGATCACATTCAGTCTATCATAAGTGCAGCTATTGCCACAGATTCGTACACCCGCACAGTAGTGGGCTCAACACTCAATCAGAGCAAACAAGAATAAATACAGATGGACAAATTTCTTTTGCCATCACAATATGATGCATGAGGTGAGACGTGGCACACACAATCATCACAACAAATTATGAAACATTTTAACAACACAACAATGAATGTTTATATACACAACAGAGAGAAAACTATGTTTCTTTGTTTATTCTTTTCACAATGTGGATTCTTTGGTTCCAGACACTTGCCACCAGAGTGTGATGTTGGTATGCAACTATGTCAGAAAGAAAGCAACAATGGTTGAAGTAATCATACAATATTGAAAACAAGCACACAAACCGAAAAAAACTTTTAAAAACATGTAATGTCCAGCCACTCAGTGTTACGACAAAGAAAAAAACATGAATTCTTTCACCCCCTTCCCCCCCACCCCCCCACCACACACCCCACCTCGCACACACCTCACACACAGTAATATATTACTTGATAGTCTGTGGAAGTTGCCTCTTCTCTCACTGCTCAGAGAATTCATCAGTTTCCCACTCTTCTGAATCATCTGCAGAATGATGGCAGCTGTTTCTTCATCATTTTGAAGGTCTCCTGACGACTACAGCATTATAAAATTAAATGAATTAATTTCACAGCTGACAACAGTATATTACTGTATATTATTAATATAAATGCACTATGCAGTGGTATGACTGGTGGGGGGGGGTGGGTGGCAGGAAAACCTGAAAAATGTCAACTTGGCATGTGAAGATGTAATGTGCATTTTCAGATGTTGTAGGAAACAGGTAGTCAAAAATTCAGAGAGTGGATGTATATTCACTTAGTCAATGTAATAAATGAGTCTGCAAGATAAAGTGAAGTGATTTTGGAAGAGAGAAACAAAGACCAACACAACAATGTGTTGCACAACAAATGACAAAAATACAGTTTGCCAAAGTATGCCTGCTGGTCAACAGCTGCTATTACTACTTGATTGTATTGAGAGAAAAAAGCAAGAGGTGCACAAAGTTCACACCTGCACGCTTTATTGTATGGACTGCATGTCGTACTTTGTAAAACACTGTGGACATCCATAAATAGACCCACTTCAATGTTGATATCTAATATCACTACTTGGCCAATAATGTAAACCAGTGACATAAAATGACATGTTTACCACAGAGGAGGTGATGTCACAAGTGATCGTAAGTGGAATATTTCAATATTGAAGCAAAACTAAATAGCCATGTAGCTTCACACAGCAATAGCTTCCCCCACGCATCAACCCAGACACAGACACCCAGACACAGACACGAGGTAAATTTGACAGCTAGGAATATTCTATGCCTTGAGGAACAGAAACACTACAGTGGGAGAAATATGGAAGATATAACCATCTCTTCTTTGCTCAATTGAATTGTGCTTTATTTAGAATTCAAAAGTTGAAAACATAATAACTGGTACCGTTAGGATTCTGTCTTGTGTTTAATCTAAGATGATCACTGTAGACATATTTAATGGCCTGCACTAAAAGGCATGAACTCGGAGCTACAAATATGTTCAAGATAGAAAATGATAGAAGAAAAGCATGAAAACAGCACAGATCTCTTGCAGCTCATTTAGAAAATTTTTTACCCATTAGGAAGAGAAATGGACTGTGTAACAGGTTCCACCATTCCAAGTCAAGGTGATGGTACATTAGCCATTGCAGAGAATGTGTGAAAAGCTAATTGGCCAGCTCAGAGAAGCAGTGGCCAGACAAGCTGCACAAACACAAACTTTGCATCCCTAAGGTGCACATGACTAGTCACAACCAACACTGTGTCAATATGGGATATGAAATCTATTAGATAAGAAATGATAACATATTGGGTCCAACAACAGTGACAGCTAAGTAATTTGTAAAGTCAAAACAGCTACCTGCTGAATAGCTCCATCAGCCGTCATTACGAGGTAGCCCCTCTGGCCAGGCACACACTCCAACCCTGACTATTGACGCAACAAAACATCAATACAACTTTTAACGTAATACCCGAATCTTACCATTGTTGGTCTTTTCACTGCTGGTCTTTTCACTGCTGGTCTTTTCACTGCTGGCCTTTTCACTGTTGCTCTTCTTTTCCACTGAGTCCAGGACGACCTCAGTGACCACGCCCACTCTTACTGGGCGTGACTCATTAGTCTCATAGCTAGACCCTTTACCTACCATTTCAGTTAGGGGCAAATAATCATTATAATATTTATTAAAAAGTAGTGTTTTAGATTAGACAAAATAATTGTTCAGAACACTTAAGAGGAGGTTGTGGTGAGATATACAATTTTTGGGTTTCTATACAATAAAAAGCTCTCAGTTGTAACAGCATGGTTTTCATACAGTAAAAGCACAGTCTGTAACCAATTAGTTGTAACAACTAACTTTGGTGTTTCCTAACAGTGAACAATTCCTTAAAAATCCATTTTTGAGCAAATCTTGTAGATGTACCCAAACCCACCCCCACCCCACCCCTCCCCACCAAGTCTCACTCAACCACTGCCAGTTGTGTGGCTCTTGGAACAATTCGGAACCAAATGGTTATAAACTTAGATCTTCATCTGGAGCTACACTTCCCAAACACATCTCTGCAGTGATAAGCCAGATAATGTCCCAGACTCCCCAGGGTAATTTCTATATTAACTGTGAATGGAAGAGAAAGCAGGAGTCTTTCAGTCATTTAGCTACTGGGTCCCTTAACCTAGATATCGATACAAGTGATTCAAATGTTCTATCCAGACATTTCTCTTTCAACCCTCAGGTCTATTTTTACACATCTCTCTGCTAAAACAGCAGTCAGCTAGTCTAAACAATTTCCAAGGCAAGGAGTTGATCAGTCATTCTGTTTGCTTGGTCTTAGACAGTCCCTCTACTGCCTCTAGCACAACCAAATCACTAGGGTTAATGTAAGTCTAGAGGTAGTAGCATGTCCTTAAATATAGTATGTAAGATGAGGCTAAAAGTCTGGTAATTTTTTCAGTAGCAGAAGATCAGAAGCTGACTGCCCTCATCATGATGGCTTGCATTTCCCCATTGGTAGGTGATCATGCAGAATATTTAATCACTTTATATACATATATATCTATCTATCTATCTATCTATCTATCTATCTATCTATATATATATAGTATCTGGTATGTGTGCCTTATTATATTTTATGGGAAAATAGATTGAACTTGTTAAAAGGTGTCTGCACAACAGCATGTAGTGTATAGCAGGAAAATGCCTGTAGCAGCCACAATAGGCAGCCAATTGAAACCAAATATTTTATCAGCCATACTGGGTCCATAGGGAATACTCAACAAGTTTAATCAATATCAGTCCAGGCATCTAGGAGTTGACAGACAGACAGACAGACAGACAGACAGACAGACAGACAGACAGACAGACAGACAGACAGACAGACATTGCTTCTTTATTATTAGGATCTCACAATGAGCTGTCAAAAGTGTACCATGAAGTATTGATATAGTTATCTAAAAAGATGAATTAGCATTAACAGTACTGAAGGAGTTTCATCATGACTTCTATTGCCTGCAGCTTTGCTTCAGTAAAAAAAACAACTGAGGCAGAGAGAACGGTTGTTACTTTGCCTAAACCAATCACGGGTTGTTTTCGATTAATCTGTTGAAGTGAGTGGGCTGGACACTCATCACATTGGACCCCCCCCCCCTCCTCATTTCACCAAGAGGAAGATCAGAAATCTGTTTGATGAAGCTGGCAAGATCTCTATCACTTGTTCTCACACTCTTTTTCAAGCTAGGAGAGAACTAGCCTGGAATAACAGAGTTCTACAAATCTAAATTATATTTATACAGACCCTCTAGGGCTAAAATTATCTCTCACTACTTTATTCTCTGCTATATTTATGTATACGTAAAGATAGCGTTATTTCTCTCTGCTGATGCTGCTGAAAAATGTATATAAACAGGACACAATTTCACACTCCATGCATTATGTTTTGGGAAGAAAAAAAAATTGCAATACACACCTACATGTTTGTTTTCCTGCTGTACACATCAATGGATGGGCAGAATATCACACACTAGCTACTTCCTTATTTTTCTCCTCTGGGCTCCTTCCTTCGCCGCTGCCCCCTCCAACCCCAAATGCATACAGGACTACCTACCCCTAACACTTGATCATATATTGAGGAATACTTTTTTTTATAAAAAGAAATAATTAATTTATGTACATTGTATGCCATGTCTAATTTTCTATCTCAATGAAATCTTCATACTTCACATTTCCTAATATGAACATCACATTAATGCATGGAGAACTTATCTTGGTTAAAAAATAACATTAAACTAAATGCCTAGACATGGTTCATTATCATATATAGAGATAGCATTAATAAAATAATTATAATGGCGTTCTGCAATATTGTACTAACAGGTAGGAATCGATAGCAACAAAAATAAAAGCTCCACTATGTCAACTTGTGTTATATTAGTATTATAGATTGGAAAGATCGGCAGTGTCTATAAATTCTCATTTGAGGGCACCCAGATGTAGTTGCCCGACTGCTCATGGATGACATTCTTCACTTTAGTGTAGACGTCACTTTGAGAATCTCCTTCAACAATAGCTGCATAATTAACAACAGGTGCATAATTAACAACAGGTGCATAATTAACAACAGGTGCATAATTAACAACAGGTGCATAATTAACAACAGGTGCATAATTAACAACAGGTGCATAATTAACAACAGGTGCATAATTAACAACAGGTGCATAATTAACAACAGGTGCATAATTAACAACAGGTGCATAATTAACAACAGGTGCATAATTAACAACAGGTGCATAATTAACAACAGGTGCATAATTAACAACAGGTGCATAATTAACAACAGGACTATTATACTTATATAAATTAGATTTAATTATTCACACAATATCACTCACCAGTGAAAAACTCTGCAAACTCCTGCTCAATTCTGTTGCCCTTGTCAAAGATTTGTCGGCAGATTTCCTCAGAGTTCTTTGGCTGAGCATCCCTACACAAAACACATTTTGTGTTGGTATTTACCACTTAATATTTTGGCACAAGCCATAACCAAAGTGCATGCAACAATGGGAAATAACCGCATGCATGGCAAAGTATGGGACTACCAAACGTTTCATGTCACTCTGCAATTTATTTGGTGGCACATATTTATATCCACTGCTCATGTGATGCAAAAACTGAACCAAATTATGTTACAACCAAAATCAGAACTACAAACTTGTTTGAAATGTTGCTAGTATATGAAAGTATTTGACCTAAGAATGATTTAACATTTCAGTGGTTGGCTAGCTCAATATTAAAGGGGCATGTCTTTAAATCTTGCAGCTGTCAGAGCTTAGAAAATCAAGACCAAACTCTGTGGCAAAGTCGCAATTGACCTTCCCACACAACAGCTCCAGAATGGTCGTTGTCTGTCTGTTGGCAGCTGCTACACTTTCTGGATTGAGTGGATACAGTGAACCTTACTCAGACTATTTGCTATACAATAGTCTGTGTTGTTAGGTTTACAATCTGTTTCTGCCTTTGATAATAGCATGAAAATCTCAATCTAAATGCTGAGAAACATTAGAGAGAAAAATAGTCCTCCAGCAACTCCACCGCCGTCATCACAGTGTCTGATCCATACTTCCACATCTATGGCTGAACACCACCCACCATTCTGCAATCTCTTCATGCTGAACAGTGCAATTCTCCCCTCCCCCACCCCCTCCCCTTCATGTTGTTCCCTATTAGCTAGTGAGGCCTGCAAAGTACAACCAACAGAAATACTTGAGACATTTCAGCTAATGAAATGAATCAACAGAAAAATTACCAGCACACACACACACACACACACACACACACACACACACACACACACACACACACACTCTCACTCAGAACATGCTGTTTAGGGTATTTCATTTTCAATACTTTAAAAACAGAATTGCTCGACATATTGATGGAGAAATTACGTTGATGAATTTGCATCGGATGTTTTCACAATTTAACAGACTCGCAAATAAAATATGACCCACACAGTTTTCATGGTTTACTTGAGCATTTGTAACTTACTGTATAACCTTCACAGACTTTGGTCTAATGCAGATAGCAATGGGATGTAAGTCAGCCATCTGCAGTCTGCGAATGGCATACCCACTCACTCCTAAGATGCAGTGCTTGCCCTGACAGGAAAACAAACCAGACACATAATTAAAAATTTAAGAAAGGAAACTATCAAGGGAAAAACATCACAAACAAAATAAATATCACCAATCCTTACCAAAACACACACACCCACCAAAACACACACACCCACCCACACACATGCCAGACACACACACCCACACACATGCCAGACCTACACCCACCCACCCACACACATGCCAGACCTACACACACACACACACACACACACACACACACACACACCCCCTCTCACCCACACACCTGATTGGCTACTTCCTGTACAGCCTTTATGCTGGTTCCATAGAGATTATCCTTGTAGCGCCCAGCCTCAATGAAGAGGTGGGCCTGGATATCTCGCTCCATCTGCTCCACACTGTGAACAAAGTGGTAGTCACGAGCATGGACTTCACCTTCACGAGGCTCCCGAGTGGTATCTATGGTAACATAACAACCAGAGGTCAGTCACTGATCTAAAGAGGCCTCACATCTCTTAATTGACTAACGAGGAACGCAGCCTGCAAACTTGTCAGGGAATTCCTGCACCAACATGTCGTTCATGTCTTCCTTCAGTGGTCCCAGAATAATGACTGGCCTGGCATAACCTCCTGCAGGGAGCAGTGCAGAAGATTATAACACAAGAAACAGTTACTACACAGCCCTCTGGGGATTCAGGCCAACGATGTGTGCTTACTTGGTTCTAAAGCCACAGGCTCATACATACACAATGCCAAACTGTCCACCTCTGCTGTAAGTTAAAAACATCAGTAAAATAAGTTAATAAAATCTAAAATGCTAAACATTTACATATGCAAGTACATGCACATACAGACACAGAATTGTGAGTATGTTTCACCTTTTGAATCATCTGTTTCTCCTGATAGAGTCAAACTTGTTTTCTTTATGAATGGGAGTTTTCTTGACAACTTGAAGCTTGTCCTTGCACCACGCTTCTCATTAATCTACATGACATGCAGCATCCACATATTAATGGAGTTCTTTAATAACTTGGAAGAGGAAAAAAAAGAAGAAAAAAAGTCAAACGAAAACCAACTATGTACCCGATCTTTATCAGAGAAAGATGCGTCTGTTCTGTTAAACTTAACACTCTTCTGACTTGCTCTGGCTCGACGCTCAATTCTAAGGATGGAATTACAAGATCAGTGGAAGTGGGAGTGACTTGTTCCTTCTAGAGCTCGCCATGCTAATCCACTCACCTCTTCTTGCTTGGGATGATTCCCTGAGGGCCATCGTCTGCATGGTTGCCCACCAGTGCAGCTTGCCACCACTCCTCATCACTGCCATTCAGGATATGCAGAATGTCTCCATGCTTGAAGGACAGTCCCAGAGAGGGACAGTCCTCATCAGCAGATGAGTCGTGATCAAATAGAGCTCTACACCATGTAATAACATTCATATTAATCCCTAAACAATGTATAAACATATTCTTTGCAGTCAAATTTCACTACAATTTGCATATACATGCACTTACAAAGTTTTTCCATACTGTTTTAAAAATCATTTAACAACACACTGACACACACACCCACGCACACCCACCCACCCACCCACCCCCATCCATACACTAACAGCCACAACTTTTTGCAATGACCTTGCAAGATCTATCTTACCTAACATAGAGCTGCTTGACTGGAGGAAGTTTGGTTCTTGGAGATTTCTCTTGCTCAACTGAAGTAACTTCAGGTTCCATTGACTGCTGCAATCTCTCCTGGAAGTCTGTGAACTCACCGAATCTATACTCCACGATAAGAGTAACAACCAGGCCAGCTCCTTTCAGCGCTTTAGCAGCTTCTTCATGAGAGCAATCACGCATATCTTGGCCATTAACCTCCACAGGATTGTAACAATATAAAACAGTGATTATCACACCTCATAGAACTACAAAATTGTTTCTTAGGATATTGAGACAATTCCAGAAAAACACAGTAAAAAAAATAATATATATATATATATATATATATTTCATAATTGTAACAACTCAAGAAAAGGGAACACCTATTATTGTATGCAGAGTTGGTAAATTTTTTTAAGTTCAAATAGAAATAGGAATTATCTAAAACAACAAATAAAATAAATAAATAAATAAATGAAGACAGTTAACATCTCGAAAAATCAAGTGTACCTTTAAAATGAGGTCCCCTGATTTGAGTTGACCAGACTTGTCGGCCGCAGAGCCAGGAGAGATGTAGGAGATGAAGATGCCACTCTCCTCTTCTCCACCAATGATGTTGAATCCTAGACCAGTGCCTTCTGGACGGTTCAATACAACTTTGCGCTGAAGACCCGAAGGCTGAAAGAAGAGAGCACCATTTGGATATATGGTTAATGAGAGACAATGTTGGCACTAGTGTCAAAGTATTACCACATATTCCAGGAGGACCCCCCCCCCCCCCCCAATAACTTAATGTATGCAATTGCAATGTCAAAGAGAGACTTTATTCTATAACCTATATGGGACCAGAAGTTCAAGAGCAGTTTAAATACACATTTGTAACCAGATTGATAAAAAAGAAAATACACAAAAATAGTCCTGAAGGAATGCTACTTGAAGACATATAGCAATTTTAGGCACATACGGAATTAGCCTTGCAAAAATAGCACCAAAATCAGAAAGAATCCCCATCAGAAGTGAAACAAACTAACAAAAATAAGATTAAAACAAGAATAATATATAAAGTTGTTGTTTTTACTGATGCTAAATATATAGCCTAAAATCTATGAATCAGGAAATGCAGGGCAGTTCTCAGCCTACACCTGGCAACCAGCAACCAGCAACCAGGTAGACAGGGAAATAGTTGGTGCAATAAATGAAGTCACTACGATCCGATAAAACAACCCAACAAACAAACAAACAAACACCTTTACTGATGATGATATGGACATGGACCTGACCTTTGCCAAGTTGTAGGAGTATGAATTATAGTGAGAGTGAAGGCAATGCCTCTGAAATATGTGCAGTAGGTCACCTTTTTCACAACAGCTACTTACAAGAAAATGTCACACTATGTTCTCATACTGGGGAAGAAAGGGGAAGGGGTAGAGGATATTATGTTGATAAATTATTTTGTTTGATTTGGGATACAAGTCAAATATCAACACAAACTATACTAGTGCGTGGATAGCTCCCCATTCTGTCCCAAAGCTGGTTTGATGAATGAGTTTGACTTTGTGTGCAGTACTGAGAAGCTGTATCTTATCAATTCACTTGCAAGTTGTGTAATGAAGTCTCATGCATATTGGACAAATGCAAGAACACCAGTAAGAGGCTGTACATAAAGTTGCTAAAGCCGCACATGTAAGAGGTAGATATGTGTGACTAAAACATTGACAGGAATGTTCAGAAGAGTGTGATTAAATATCACAGTTGCTAGGGCCTCCAGCTGCTTCAGTCTTCATTGTTTGGACAGCAAGTACTGATTACCCAACATGGTACACCTCACCATGTGCACATGCAGAACAGCTGACCACGTGTGTAAGGGAAACTCTCCTAAAAATAACCACACAAAAGCTACAACTCTGCATAGGGGTGGGTCACACGTGGTCACTGCACTTCCTGTGGTCATATCATTATATCCCAGGCAACAACGCCCAGGTATGTCTGCTAGTCTATTTTATAAATGGTAAATTGTGTAGTGTTTGAGCTTGCAAAACGGCCAAATGGCTGTACGCATGATAAAATTTTGCCTTGGGTGTCTAGCTAAAAGAAACTCTCTTTTCAGAGTAGACACATCCTACACCAAGGATGTTATTTAGCCAAAAAAATTTGGGCCTAACAATGCCAAAAGTGGTACTTAGGTCAACACTTGGACCAAGATGTAAGCCAAAAAGCCAAAAATGATACTTTGGGGAAAGCCTTGAACTTTGAGACTTACAACTTTGGGATGCACATACATCATCATGACTCTGCAAGTGGATATGGGCTGAGACCAAAATGGCAACACCACTTACTCTGTGCATGGGGTAGGTCATACTAGGCCTCCTATGGGGATATCATCATATCCCAGGCAATGCTAGGTATGACTGTTAGTGTGTGTATGTTATGTATGTATGTATATATATATATATACACACATACATTTATGCAAGTTTTCTTTGGCTAGGGCCAAATATCAAGCCTAAAGATGAAGTTTTGAGTAGTACCATAAAAAGATATTCTGAGAAATTAAAAAAAGACCTCTAACTATTTAACTTGGAACTGTGGTTCTTCTAAAATTGTTGAGCATATCTCCTACTCTCCATCCTCGAGGTGACGTGTGCGGAATTTAAAATGGATTGCTTAAGGAGCAGATATTTCTAGTTGTTGCAGCAATGTATTTTGTCAAGTGGTTTTGACTACACAGCAACAAAATTAGAGTGTAAAAATGCAATTAGTGAGTTGTTGAAGAGGTTCTGTTCACACTTTGAAAGACTGAGGACCAATAGAAGAAGCCATACCAACAGTGTTATTCTTTCCAATGACAACAGCACACCTCTTGGGGGGGGGCAGGCAGCAAGTACCATACTTGCTTCTTTGATTGCAGATATAGTCCAATGCTTTTACACTTTGCAAATCGAGCTGAATATATGCATTTTCTATATTCGGTGATGCTATATTACACAGGTATCTGGTGATACAAGCATTCAGTTCGTGCACATGTGCAAAGCCACCAGCTTATAAAATAGAACTATCCATTTTAGCTTTTTAGCTAACAACAGCATATGATTGGGAGTTATGAATACAAGTAAATCACTTGTACAGTTCAGAGACCGACTGCATTTTAAAACCACATCACATAAAATGTTAGCACATGGAACCAATCAGTGTAACATGTAAGGTTGAATGGCGAGTCAGTTATGATACCCCATTTCATCAGAAGCACAAAATAATAATTGTTCTCTATAAACCTGTGTTAATTGGAACACAGAAACCTGCTAAAATTTGAATTAAATTATTTTAATTACTTCAATTCTACTCTAGAATGTTGACATGAATTCCAGGAAGCTCTTCCAGTGTGTGCTGCCACCCCCTACACTTGTGCTGGAGGCAGTGAAACACAACAGCAGCAACAACAACAACAACAACACATATGAACAACAGGAAACTGAAGTCCCTAGCCAATACATCTGCAAGTTAGTTGCTCAAAGAAAGAGAAGGAAGATTAGAGGAGGGAGGAGGGGGCAGCCAAACACACATGCATGAGAAATACTTAGAAAACAGATATTTGATCATTTGGAAGAAAGAAAGCACTAGAGTGCATCCACACAAGATTGCAAAGGTGAAGTTTAATGAAGCATTACAGAGACCCACAAGTATTCAATCTGACTACATTCTTAGGCAGAGTGAAGATAAGGGGTAAGACTTGGATAACTCATCACTGATTGATTTGGAAGCTGAAGAGGATGACATCAGGTCATTAGCTGCCATGGAACAGCAGCAACAGTACACAACCAATTGAAACAACACACTCACTGGACCAATCAGCATATAGAATAGATACATCCAGACCAACAAACTCATTTAGAACACACACTACCATATGCTCAAGTCTGTAACTCATCACAATTACAACAGCACAAGATATTTAAATTAACAAACACCATTTTTTTTTGTTTTGAGGAAATGGTTCTACACCAACTAGTGCAGACTCTGTTCATGGGTCTTGCTCGCCTTCACTCCCTTCCCTCCTCCCCCCCCCCCCCACCCCAAACTCCCCACCCCAAACTTAACTTGAATTGTAATTTAATCACAAAAAAAAGGAGAGGGAAGGTACTGAAAGTGCTGGAAGTTCACCCAAATACATGTCAACTGACACTATGTGGTTCAAGGGGAGGGGGGGGGGGTGTTTATGTGTGTGCATGTGTGCATTATGACAGAACACTCAGCACACACCTCAACTGTATCTACTTCATCTTCATCCTCCTCCGAGGTAGATATGATTTCGTCAGATATATTGATGGCATTCTTCTCCACTCGGATCACTGCGGTGGTGTCCACTGACTTGAGGATGGCCACTGCCATGTCATGAGTGATATCAACCATGGACTGACCATTCACCTAAACACATACAGAACAACAAAAGGAAACAAACGAACAAAACCCATAGTAGTTTAATAGATCGTGTTCACTGGTTGTCCATTGCTCTAGGCACACAAGCAAGTATGTAGTAGGGAACACAGCCAAGTTGTGGACACGCTCCTGTACACTAACAATAGGAAACACAAAACTGAAGTGTTGGACATTAACTTCCATCCACTCTCTTGTTCAAGGAGCAGTGTAGTTCGACAAAAAATGTTGTAATGATAGTTAATTCTGCCTTACAACTCGGATTTTAAAAAATGAAAGGATCACTTTTCCTGATAGCAGTTCTCCTAACCATTCCCAATAATGCAGCCAATTTCATACACATGCTAGTTACCTGTAAAAGTCTGTCTCCCATTGAAAGATTGCCTTCCTCTTCAGCAGCTCCTTCAGGAATGACTTGAGTCACGAATATGCCATCATCACCCTTCAGGTGCTGGTTGCCCACGCCACCAGCTATACTGAAGCCAAGACCTGAAGATATATTGAGAACAACATTAAAATTAGGAATCTAACAAATATCAAAGCTATCAAAGCAAACAAAGCTTCATTGATGAGCACTCCATACTAAAGTCTGTTGGACACTGATGGTTGTGCATTGAGGAAGCTACCATACATGAGAACTATCAAACACAGCCATTGGAGCCTCTATCTCACTACAGTCCATAATCCATGTGAAAGAATTATGCCTGGTGTTAATCTCCACTATGTGTCATGTAACCACTTGACAAACAATTTAAATAAATTATTAATCCCATCAGAAAAAAACAGCAACCAGTATACAATCAGCCTATAAGTTATTACATAGAGATCCACTCTCCACTTTTTAGAGCCTCAACTCCCTCAGAGTCCATTTACCAAGCCACTGTAAAACTTGCAAAACATTGGAACGGAAAATATCCCATTATACAGCATGCCACCAATATTCGTCTTGGACTGTATATCTGTGGGACAATATTTGCTAATTAGTAGAAACTAGCCAGTCATAATTCATAGCTGAAGGAAAAAACCCTCTGTTAATACAATATTAGCTTCACTAGCAAAGCACCTGATCCCATCCTATTGGCAGCAGCCATTAGCACAATGTTTGGTGTTGGAAAGAGGATAGGAGAAACACACTACGCATGGTAGGTATTGCTTGGTTTATTTACAAAGATAGGCAGAACACTACACTCTGGTGTTCATACAAACTTGATGGTAGTGTCATTATTAAGACAATGTCTTTAGTGAAGGACCATTTCTTGGATTATTTTGGGTACAGACTGCTATCTCCTATGATTCACCCCAGCCTGGCTCATTGCAACATAGAGCTGGCCAGTGAGAAAAAGGTCTCAAGTTGAGACCAGGGGTAATAGTTTGGAAAAGGTTTGTGCACTGTCTGGCTGACCTCACTTGTTACATATTGTGGTTTGTACTCAAACTCATCATCAACTTGGGGGTGACTCCTGCATAATTGACCACAAAACCCAACAACAAACAAACAAACTAAGAACAAACATAAAGAGCCCCTGGGATTCCATGAAAACAGCTGGAATTAACAAGATTAACACTGCAAAATGAATTAAGAAAAATGGAATTAATGCCCAGCTGGTAGCATCCCCCCCCTTTCTGGGGAGCTGGGGGTTAAAAATGGTGTAACTCTTTGTATTAATCTGTTTAGAATAATATCAGATCCATACCCACCCCCCAGCACTGGTACTGACCCTCACCAGCATATAAACCTATGTTAGTTGCTCTGCAGTGAACAAACCTGGGAGGAACTTAATTGTCTTTGGCATTTATCCATACTACAATGGACCATGACATTGCTCAGCTGGATGCTGTTCTTGGATTGAAGAATTTAACACCTCAGCTACTTGATGAATAGCTCATTTCCAGCAGACTGTTATTCCTCACCCATCATTCGCCTTATCAGCATTTTGGAAGGCCATGCATGGTTCATTTACAACACTTTCAGAAGTGGCCATAGAGGCTATTTGGATGCTCAAGAACAGAATCAATACTGAAGAAATACAAAGTTCTTAGTTATGTTCTACCACAATGGTTTAATTGAGGGAACTTTTGCCTTAGCACTTATATTTTGATGTCTTTTGGCGGGATGAATACGTTTTGCCTGAACAATACAGTATGCATGTCCAAAATGTCAAAATAAATCAAATATGACAAGAAAAATATACCAAAAGCACACTTTGAAACAGAATTCAACATTTTGAAATGGAAAAATCAATTTTCTGACATGTAATCCCAGGAGATCTATAATGTTAATAGCCTAAAACTTCCCCCCCCCCCACTGAATATTTGAGCATGATTTTCCCAGTGATTCTGATACACAGCCACACAACAGATAGTGAACTATAGTAAGATTATGGTCATCACTTGGAGCTTCTATTAAAAAATAACCTGAAATAACTAAAACAGAGGGGATTCTCCATATTTATAATCCTCAAGTCACAATATCAAATATAGTGTGTTTGGGTAAACTTCTCAACAGAGCAGGAAGGAGGTATGTACCACACACAGGCCTAAGGCTATGTATGGGAGCAGTTCATACTGTAAATTATAAACTAAGAGATATCCACCCACCTTCATCGTTCTTGTTCAGTGTGAACTCAATGACTGTCGGAGAGGACGGCTCTTTGGAGAAGGGAGACTCTGTATCATGCCTTTCTACATGCACTAATGAATAAACACACCAAAGTTTGGGAGGGGTGGGCAGTGTAACAGAAGGAACATGGTGAAATAAATAATTAATGGTTTCTTTATACATACATTTGTATCTCCTCTCCATGGTTCCATGATCTGAAACTGGAGTCCACTCTCTGTCCTGCTTGCGGCGTATTACCTAAGGTATCACATCAATTTCATAAAGTGGAGGAAGGGGTGGAGGAAGGGGTGGAGGAAGGGGTGGAGGAAGGGGTGGGGGAAGAGGGTGGGGCGGGGGGGGGGGTAGGAAGGTATGACATTAGCAGGTGACAACTGTAATCAGTTATTAATTATTTAATTCCTTTCTTTAAAATAATATAAACTTAGTGTCACCATCCAGTAGAAAAGCAAACAAGTTCTTAGTATATAAACACAGCACAATCTCTTACCAACTCCAGAGGATCTCCACAGTCCATGAGGGTGGCAACAGCTTCTTCGTGAGTTATGTTCAGTAAACTTATCTTGTTGACAGAAGCTATTTGATCCCCTAGTCTAAAGAATGTATGCAATGTATGTACAGATATACTTGTATGTATTCCGCCATACACAAATATTATGACAGGGATTTGCAAAAACCTGTCAAAATGCAGTGAGGAACTGTGAAACAACTTAATTCTGGACAACTACTCTGGTTCAGGCATTTGGTGAGCAAAGAGTGTATGTGATGACTCAAAATAATTGGACTTGATTAAACATTCTTGCCATGAAACTAATTGCATGATTCTCCAAATTGCCAAATACAGCTGGCAGATGTGCATTAGGTGTTGACACCAAAAAGGCTGCAATTTAGATTGCTCACAAATTGTCAAAATTGTTTGTTCAGACACCACACACACGATTACCTGAAGTAACATAATTAAAGATTCTGATTATTGGTGGGTTTTCACATATTCAGCTATAAATCAGTCCTGATTTCTAGTTTAGCTCCAGTCGTGATTTTTAGCCTTAGATATAAGAGCTGTAGGCATACGCTATTTGAACTCTAAACTCGGTCATCAGTGGATGACCTGGGGATTGACAGCAACACCACCACATACATGTCTTCCAAACACTGCATTTCTGACCACACCATAGTTACAACTCACTGTAACCGCCCGTCCATTTCTGCAGGTGTTCCCTGTATCAAGTTGGTGATGAATATCCCAGGATTTCCATCCACATGTGGATCATCTGTTCCCCCGGCGATGCTGATACCAAGCCCACCTCGTTCAGACTATCACATAGGGAAAAAAATGCATACATAATTCTACCAGTCCATGACATTATAGTTTCAAACAATCATTTCCTCATAGCAGACAAATTAGTGACTCTAGTTTCGTTCCAACCACATGTTGGTACATAGTATTATTAATGATCTGGGCACAGTAAGTGGGTGCCAATGTGATACACATGTGAACAGTGGTCACAAAAACTGCCTGAACAATGGACATGCCATGTAGCATGTGAAACACGAGGACTAAGTGGTACTCCACTCCATTTGGTACTCCACACTATCCTGTACTCTGTCTGTGCTGTTAGTGAGTGCAACTATGCTGTACCTGAGGTGAACCTGGTCCAGTGTGCCTCACTCTACTGTGTTGCTAATGGAGGCAATACTGGGAGTGTGTAAAGGGGTTGTCTTACACAAAGGAAACCTCTCACACTATGTACTTATGTTAGCATACTTATAATTGTTAGTTAAGCATATTCATATTGTTAGTTAAGCATATTCATATTGTTAGTTTAAAACATATTCGACTGTTAGTTAAGATTCTTTCCTCATGCAAGCGTGTGAGTGAGTGGGAGAGTGGGAGAGAGAGAGAGAGAGTGTGCGTGTGTTGGTGTCCTGTGTCTGCATGTGAAAGAAGTAGTAAACAGAAGAAGTCCTGAGTGACTCGCCACGGTTCAGTTATGTATTGACCAAGTGTCAGCAAGCGACAGACATTTGTCATATTTATAAGAAGATAAGGTATAGTTCACACATCATATTGCCGTCTTCCTATTGTCTATGGACTGTACATGCATGTGAGTGGTGCTATGGACTCACTCTGTGTAGATCTATGTTTTCTGTATGCCACTCTCCTTCCTGCAAATATATAAAAGGAACCAGTCAAAAGATACAACATATTGAAGCCAAAATTAAGCTGTATGCCACCACTACAAACATAAGTCAACCCACCATAGCCATAACAAGCGAGAGAATAACAAGAAAAATATATCATGTGACTATCACATGCACAGATAACTATATTCATAGGCTAAAACAGATTCAGACATAGCACTGTGATGTTACACTTACTAAAACATCAGCCAGTGCATGTTTCGGAGGATATATTTCATTTGTTAAACTATTAATCAATTGATATTTCAACATAATTTAAAAAATTGTTTTTCAAATTTAATATCCTTAGTGACAAATAACAGTGCTTGAGAATTTAGAAAATCAGTTTTGACCAGTATATGAAAATTCAATAAGCATCCATCACCTTTCCTCCATAATCAGTAGAATCGACAATCTGAGAAACAATAACACAAAGTGAAATACCGTCCCTATCAACAATTGAGCAATTTCTGGATGAGATACCTTATCTTCAAGGGTTCTCTTCGCCCTGTCAACTTTATCAGAAGGAACATGAGGAGAGACATTTTCCCACTTCTCAGCTAGCTGGCACGTTTCCAGAGTCTTAACTTGCACCGATTTAGAACTGTCTTCAAGAGTGCAGTTGTAAAACTCATTGATATCTAATACAAAAAGTTTATTATGAAAAATTGACAAGTGGCTTCATAGCATCACACGAAATAGTTAGAACTCGCAACTTAAACTGTGTTCATAGTGCACAATTACACATATGCACTCTAAAATATGTCACTTGATCCACTATTTGGATGAAAGCACAAACTACAATTTAGTAATGTAGGCACAAAGTGATAATCATGTGAAATGTTCATGTCTAAAAAAAAACAACTGGAAGCAAGGACACCCATTAAGTTTGAAGCAGTCACTTCACTTTAAATGGAATTTTTTAAAATTAAAAAAAACAACCAAAAAAAAACAACACTAAACAATATATAATAACAACTTTTGGGGGGGGGAGGGGAACTGAATAAAAAAGCAATAAACACTCTAACAGAAAGGTGAGGACTTCAAAATTAATATACAAGATGTGGTACCTAGTAATGCCTGAAAAAGGCGAGACCTTATAGCTACAATAGCCCTGGAAAGAGCCTCCCTTAGTTCCACATTATCCGGAGGAAGCTTCTTCCTGTATTCCTCCAGGAGCTCCAGCGCTTTGTGAGCATCTGGGAAGATAAAATCAGGAATACACGCCATTTAAGAAATCACTCCATATGAGTATATTTGTGGCTAATATAGCATTTTCTTAATTAATAACGACTGCATTGTGGTAAAACAAATTACACTGGAGAGTACTCACCCCGCTTCCTCACAGGCATTTTTATCCTTTCCAACCTTTAATCGGCCTCCTATTCACTCAACGTACTCAATCACCGCTACCGCTAAGCTATACCTCAATCTGGTAACCCTCAATCTGGTAACCTTAGCTTAGATTTAGCTTTGTTATCAAATCGAGGCGGTCCCTGTCACACCCAAAAGCTTGTTATACCGATTTCGCAGGTCCCCAAACCCCTCCCCCTCAAAAAAAAAAAAAAAAAAAAAAAAAAATCTGTGATCACACTTCATTTACTACGAGGGAATTAAGTCCCGCCCAAAATTCAGTTGTGTACTATTTTGTTATAATTTATTAAGGCCGTAGTGAATGCTGGTTCAGTATAGTTTAACTTTTTGTTTTGTTTGATCACTCTCGTAAAATATTTTAGCTAAAAGAGGAAACCGGAACAAAAAAATTTTGAACTCCATGAATTCTACTGCTATTACTCGGTGCCTGTTGCATTGGCTTCAGAACCAACACTCCAGAACAAAACAAACAGCAATCCAAAACCACAAAACAATATCAATTTTACAAATAAATCAACAGGTCTCAAAGGATTGCCTGACACTAATTTTAGCTAGATCTTTTTTCACATACTTGTACCAAAATGTTGTTTGATCTCTGCCCACACTACCAACATTCTTCCTTAGTGGTGGAAGGGATTCGTTCATATTGAGCTACTTGAAAATGCTTCTGATCTCAAGGTGATGACAAATGTGGAAAATTGAACCAATCAACTCTAATCCCTGCCATTTATCTACTGGCTCTATACAGGAGTTTGCAGCCCTGAACACATCAACGTTCTGCCCATCCTGCTGTTCCAAAAGTTTTATCAGAAACCTTGGCAGAAGGATTGTCTACCTTACTTGACTTGAGTTATTGTACCAGAAAGGGTACACCTATGGTCTAACTATAATTTATGATTTGTTTTTCTGTGGGTGTGTGGACTCATCTCCTTCCAAAACTTGGAGGGCTCTTCACACCTTCACTAAGCATTCACGTGTTGATTAGGGCACCTCACCCTCTACATGCATGCACATCATGATCTGGGACCAACATGGGCTGGGTCCCACCAGGCCACGCCTCTTCCTCTGGGCATGTCAGGCTAAAAATGCAACCAAAAAAAAATCTAAACTTGCACCAAACCCTTGGACATGGGTTGCAGTCAAACATTGCCACGTCTCATGTGAGCACGTCATTGTATCCCAGAAATGCTGGATATGCCTGCTAGTCTATCAAATTAACCAAATTAAATTCAAATAGTTGTTGAGATGGTAAAATGCATTGGGTCATATTTTTTTTTAGTGATACAGAATAATTTTGAGTTGCTTTAAGTCCATCAGGGGAAGAAAAAACAACACTTACGCAACAAAGTGTAAAGCACAGAAATCAACATAAATGAAGAGGCATAATGGAATATAACTTGTGATGCATTGTGAATTTAAGAAAAAAATTATTATTATTTTTTTAATTTTAATTTTTTTTATTCATTCTTTTTTAAAATTTTTATATCAGAAAGCTTCATTTATTTTTTAAAATTTACAGTATGTCTCATTTCGCACATCCTGAGCTGAATGCTAGTGCAAGTTCATGAGGACAAGTACCTTTGTCATAAATACATGTCACCATTAGTGGAAGGAAATAGTGAAATACTATAAATTTTAACATTTTATCTAGGAAAAATTATATACATATATATTTATGTGCATGTCTGTCTGTCCTTGCGTGACACAGCTCCTCTCACCTGGACCAATCATCCTGAAAATTTCAAGGGTTGCTCACAGGCCCACTGGCCTGACAATGTGGTTAGGGCTAGGATGTTGGTCCAGTAAATAAACTTTTCTGTTCATGAGCAAACACCAAGTAGTAATCTGAAATTTTGATCTGATCTCATTCAAAAAGGCGGTTATAAAGGAAGTTGTGCTTACAAACCACACTGTAATCTGATCACACAGAAAATTCAAAGGACACTAATTACTAGAGGTGCATCATAATATTTACTTCAGATATGGGGCAATGCCTCCAACACCCCTGTCCCATGTATAACAGCAAAGAATTATAACCCAGGTGAGTTCAAAAGGACACTAATTACCAGAGGTGCATTCACAATATTTACTTTAGAACAAAGCAACAAGTTTAAAAAATACAGGAGGTCCAATGCTGACTGAAAATCTGCCCATACAGGTTCTTTTTTTCTAGTATATAGAATTCTGGTCATATCTATATATGTGCCAACCTAGTCTGGCAATGCATCCAGTGCTGTGAATGAAGGGGTCTGGGACTAAGACTAGTACCAACCTATGTGGGCCTGCCAACTGTTGGACCTAGAAACCTGAAACTTGGCATGCACACACAACATACATACATACATACATACATACATACATACATACATACATACATACATACATACATACATACATACATACATACATACATACATACATGTACAGTTTTTTAAATACATGTGTGTATTTATATACATATGCATATACCTGTGTGTACACAATTATATATATATATATACTTTTATTATAATTTTTTACTGTAGCTATTTATTTTACAGTTTTCATTTTTATCCCACATGTATTTATTTTCCAGGTCTGTGAACAAATTTATTATTATTGTTCTTGTTATAATAAAAAAGAAAATGATAATAACATCCGAAAATATTAAATTGCATCGCTGAAAACCCAATATCTCAAAACAGGGCAAGGTGAAGAACAATAACCCACCCTCTTCCAGCCGGACTCTTTTACCATAGGTCTGGCAGCTATTGGGTAAAGGGTCAAACTAGCGGGCCACGGTGAACCGAGTGTTCCAGACTTCAAGTCCTCAAGAGTTAAGTGAATATGGCCAATAGTGTGAGAAAGAAAAAATCCCGGAAGAAGCCTTCTGTGTTCAGCATTCAACGCAGCAAACGGATGAAGAGAAAGATCAATAAGAAAAAATCGTGCCATGAAGGTATGGCATGGCACTCGGTGCTTATGGTGTGCTTTAATTGTATAAAATGACATTAAAAGTATGATAAAAAGTTGAAGGGGTAATTACTAAGTTCTTTTTAAAATTGTGGGTAAACCCAGTAGGAGTAGATTAGCTGCTAGTAAGAAGAAAATTTTTTGGAACCCTTCAGGTATAGAAGAAAAATGGTGATACTTTAGTTTAGCTGTCCAGGTGGGGTCAAAAACATTCCTGCTGAACACCCATACCCAATTAAGTGCATGGTCTAGCATACTATTCACGAACCCCTAGAGCTAGGGCTATATAGCTATATTTAATGAAATATTCCTCAGATATAGCCCTAGCGTACCCCAGGGGGCAAGACTTGAGTATAGCGTGAATACATTCAGTCAGCGCTTAATTGGGCATGGGTTTTCAGCAGTGCTTGCATTTTTGACAGAGACAACCCACACTGCAAGGGACTCGTAAATTCATGTCCATGGAAAGATAGCTTGAAATATTGGACAGGGCTAGCTTGGGTAGGGATCAACTGACTAAGCCGATAGATCCAATGTGGGCTGGTAGGTTGATAAGCACTGTGTTGCCTTTGCAGTTGAGGTTCTTGCACCTCTCAACAGCCTCTTCATTGGCAGCATGTTGAAACTGTAATATTCAAGCACATACCCTTTACCAACCACAGCACTAAATGCATTGCATCATCATCCAACATGCCCTGGTTGTGGTTAGTTTCCTGAAGAAGTCCTTTTTACCAATCAAATATGAAAACTACTTGCAGCAACCCAAAATATACCGTTGTTGCTGTCCTTCCCTTTAAGGAGGCAGATAAGATCAGGTTCTATACAAATATAATAAATGATGACCCAAAGAAGCAGCTCTACATTAAGTAAATGCACTGTGGCTGACTCACTCTTGTTTGTTGCACTCTAAGATCTGCTGTACCAATAGTCAGTGATGCACTGGCATATAGACATGGCTGCACCCTGAGGGTGTCGGGAAGCATGGCTGTACCCTGAGGGTGTAGGGAAGCATGGTGCATATTCTCCTTGAAATCATCTGCCTTCAATGTTCTATTTCTATTTTCTTTACTTCATGAGCACTGTGTTGTGATGGAGTGGACGTGTGTGTGTGGGTGTGTGTGTGTGGGTGTGTGTGTGTGGTGACAACTAATATCCATAATTACTTCTATACTCCCTTCCTCTGTGTGTGTGTGTGTGTGTGTGTGTAGGTGCCCAATCTTTTGTGAAGGTGGTGCAGTCAAGTTCTGAAGTGAAATCCACCAAGAAGGTTCCAATGTCAAAGAGTGAAGCAAGCTTCATACAACAATTAGTAAAGGATCATGGTTCTGATTTTACTGTGAGTCCACATGTCCACAAACTGGCTATGTATTGGGAGGTAGTACATAAACATATTCAGTCCCTAAGTTGTGTTAACCCTGTTCTTTGCAATGGCCGTGATAAAAGCCTAACATTAAAATCTTATTACCTCAACCAAAGTTTACATCTGTGCTTTTCAGCTGCAATCCTTCTATTAAGAATACTCCATAGGGATTTGAATCATATGCTAATTAGGAATATTCTCATGAAGGGGTGGGGGGGGGGGTTGGTTTGGGGTGGGGGGCAAGCCCCACTCCCAGAAAAAGATAAAATTATAGTGAATTTTAAAACTCCTCAGATTCAAGGTGTCTTCGTGTGTGTGTGGCTAAAATACTGGAATGGGGCAATCGTGTGGACCAATTTTGGATGAAACTTGACATGAATGACCCCTGTAGCCGCAGGATGTGGCAGAAAAATTTAGATTTAAAATTTATTTGTCTGGAAAGATGAAAATAATTTTGATAGTTCCTTCTAGAGTCAGGTAGGCAGGGAATATCATCAACCTTTCAGACTCCTTTATGAGCTCTATATTTCCTAAGGCTGGAGATCATCAATTTTGTGAACTTCCAGTCATTACTGAAAATTTGCAAAGACATTGTCATTAACATGACCAATTTAGTGAGTGGCGGCTGTCAATGGTCAGTATGCGAGCGAGTATGATGTCATTTCCTTTAATGTGTCTAACTTTGATTGCTTGTCTTGCACTGGTCTGGTGTACGAAAATGAGGCATGGTTTAGTTTTGTTTCTCAAGCTTACAGAAATGGAGACACTGCACAACATTGAAACATGATGATAACATACTCCCGCACACATTGGTCTGAAACAGAATATGAAATGTTTGTACTGGAGGTGGAAAACTAAATTTTGATTGCATGGCTAGGGCTTATCTATATGTACCTGGCCCTGCCTAAACCTTTGCAGACAGACAGACAAAGACAGACTGACTGACTGACTGACTGACTGACTGACTGACTGACTGACTGACTGACTGACTGACTGACTGACTGACTGACTGACTGACTGACAACAGGGGGAAGGAACGAGGGAATACTTAATATGCATTTTTTTAAATGCAGCACTTTTTTATGGTTTGTTGTGTAACTATTTATTAGACAATAGGAACTGAAATGTTCCTAATTGGTATGACGTGTTAATAGTTTATCATCATTCATGTAAATTCTTTATTTCTGTAGAAAATGGCACGAGACAAGAGAAACTACAACCAACTGACTGAAAGTGAACTAAGAAGAAAATGTAGCCAAATCTTATAAATTTCTCATTCTGTGTGTGTGGTGAACAATTCTTTGACATTGTTATTATGCATCCTTATAATCAATGACAAATACCAAGCTTTTTTCCCATCTATTTTATTTCAATTTTTATTGTCAAAGAACACAGAAGTTTCATCAGATGGAGAGTACATGCAGTGAGGACTAGCACAATGGCAGATGCCACACTGGTATTTTACAAGGGCAAATAGCAAGTAGAGAGTGTCTGGTTCGCAAGACAGCAGCTGCCCTTCGAACAGAGTCCTGTGTTTTTCTCACAATGTTGTATTGGTTATTGATAATCTTATGAGAGATCATGAAGTGCTTGTGGTGCAGCTATACATTGATGCATATCGGATGTGAATGACTGCATATGTTAGCAATTCAACCTGCAAGATTGTTTATAGGTTATTCAGTTCCAAGTTCTAAGTTGTCCAATTTCAAATAGTTTTCACTCCATTAAGTTCCTGTGACCCCAACTTGGCAGCTTCAAGCATGATGGAGTAAATGCAGTATTAAAAAAAAATAATAAAAAAATTAAAAAGTTAAAAAAAAAAATTAATAAAAATTTATGTGACTCAACCATTGTAATGTCTTAGCTCTGACCTTGCAGGTCACACCCTATCACTAGGTGGGAGGATGGTTCGGTGTGTTTGCATGTATCTTCCTCCGTGGATGACGTGGATTTACATACATGTCCAAGATGGCTACAGTATACTTCATTTCCCCTAAAGTAGGAGTGTGTGTGAGTGTGCATGACTGTGTTATGAACCCAATGGTAGTGCACCCCACCCCCTCCCTCCCCTGTGGTTACCCATACATGCTGTTACAGAGTGATGTCTGATAGTTAGGAATCAGATCGTCTCTGTGGGACGTCAGAGGAACAAGAGAGGATGGAGCCAGCCCAGGAGAGATGAGGCTTTGGCCAGTGAATTAATTACTGGTCATAAATGAATGCATGGAAATTACTTGAACAGTTGTGGAAAGATTCTTCCTGAGAGTAACACAATTTTTCCTAACAAACCCCCCCCCCCCCCCCCTTTTTTTTTCTTTCTTTTTTTTTTCATTCAGGGGTATTCAAAGTTTTAACATATACCTGGTGTTGGTAGGATCATTGAGTTAACTAGATATAAGTGTCCAACCAGCCCTCATGCATAGTTAAGGTTTGAATCCCATTATATATGGTTTGCAAGCGTTGGTCTGTCCTTAAGTAATGCTACTCCCAGTCGGAAATTCGATCACTACAAATTTTACAGCCTATTTAGGTAGTACTGGGAGTGCAGAGATTGAGTTTCATCTTGGGGAATACTCTGTGACAGAAGAAAAAAGGAATTCAAGTGTTACCCTGTACAAAAAAAAAAAAAAAAAAAAAAAAAGGCCCAAGAAACCGTGGCCAATTGATTAAGGCACAGGTCTACCAAGCCTAAAGTCTAATGTTTGTATACTGGACTGGGCTTAAATCCTCTTTATTTTTCCCATTTCACCCTCCTTTTTTTCTTTTCTTTTTCTTTTTCTTTTCAAATTGATATATATTAATACTATCCCATCCCACTGTTACAATATATAAAATGATAAATATATTATAATAATATAATAATAAATTCCTACTTAATATAACAAGCAATTTAGACAATTTACTAACTACATTGGAAAATCTAGGGCGGGTTTTTACCCTAGTTGTCAAGAAAGATGGTTTATTGTCATTTTGGCAAATGTTGATTACTTTGGACCTTCACTAGAGTTGATTCAATGAATGTATTATGACTAACAAGAGAAGGAATAGGCTCCATACTGTAATTGTTATTGCTAATTGAGCACAGATGTTGCACTGGTAGGTGAGCATCCCAGCTGTATCTAGAGAGGGGATATCACAGAATGTTCTTTGTAGATATAATACATGTTAGCTTGTTTTTTAATGGCCAGAGCAGTAAACCAGCGTGAAGTACCCTACTAACTGAAAAATAGAAAAGTTTTTCTAAGTACAGTGTATATGAAACAGGTTCAATAGTTTTAGTAGGTCAAGGTTGATGAATTTGACTGAACATTAACACCATATAAATAGATACACCCACAAGAAGAGGCATGGCTAGGTAACTCAAAATTGTTTGGCTTAAATCCATCTTTTGATGGATGTTTTTACCATGAGGAGTTCATTCAGTACTGTGGTTGGCAGAAAGAATAGATGCAAAAACATACTGCATATGTATAATGTACAAAAAGATATATATTTTTGCTTGCTGTGCCCAGAGGAAGAGGAGGGGCTTGATGGAACCCACTTCATATCCCTTCTGGAATCAATTTGTGTATGCATGCATGCCAAGGTTCAGGTCTGCATCTCCAAGTCATCAGGGGAGAGGCAATTCCCCACCTTGTTGATGCCAATCAGTGAGTGGGGCAAGTAAGAGTGCTGGGTGTTGTGCAGGTCTGAATCCTTCCTTCAGGATGCTTTAAAGTGCTAAAGTATTTGTATGTACAGAATACAGATTGTTGGCATAATGTTATTACAAAGATAATCATTGTTTATCATGCCATATGTGGTTTTAAAATTATGAAAGCATTTTTTCAGGCTAGATTTTTTTTTGCTTAATTGATTGCTAAATTTAATCTATATAGCTAAATAGCTATTCCTTGGATATTTGTGCACTAAAGTTATGTTTGCATGAACTGTTAAATGAACATAACATTTACTGGTAGTATTAGTAGCAGCTGGCTGGACATTCATGTTTTCAGTTCATTGGTCTTTTGTAGAACCAATTATATGGTTAGTTTTATTAAAGTAATTATATTAAACTAATCAAATATTCAACTAAATATAACACTGATTTAGATATTCGAACACCACAGAGCTGCAAGCCTCTACATGAATGTGTGCTCATTTCTCTGAATATGTGCTCATTTCTCTGAATATGTGCTCATTTCTCTGAACTAGATGACCATTTGCAGCTTCACCTGCAAGGTTGGAACGTTCTTCTAGTTCAATTTTGGTCCTCAATTTTCCATAACTCAATCATAATTCAATAAATATTAAGAATTTCAAGGTGCACAACATTTTATGTCTTTTAATCAGAGGATCTATTGATGGTGTGTGGGGATGAGGTGGGGTAGCAAGTCTTGATGCAGCCACAAAGAGTTGTCAAATGAAAACTGGTTCCTCCAGTTAAGATCCCATTCTCCCTCTCCCCCTTTTCTGTGCCAAATAATTCCTCATTTGGCTTGCAAAACCAAGGTCCCTTCTATTATTTTTTCCTTAGTCTATTTGTATTCTGTAACCATTATTCTCAGAGAATAAACTTGTGTTTGTGCCACCAATGCATAACTGCCTATTCACGTTCTGGTAGCACGTATTTTGGTAACCAAATACCAAAATATTTTCATTTTTTAAAATTGTAATTTCCTTCCAAACAAATTCTGTGCCAAGAGCAGCAGCACAACCAGTTTTTTCTCTTGGGCTTAGCAACACAGCTGCTGGTTAGCCAGCCTGAAATAGCTATCTCCTTGTTTTTGCTGGCTATATCAGAAATGGTGATTTATATTTGTCATCATAGCACCATTCATGGCGAATTTAGTGGGAGCTGAAGGAGTCTATACAAGACACAAACAAACAAACAATAAATAAACACACATAGGGAAATATTTAATAAGATATGTGTGCATTTCTCTAAATATGTGCTCATTTCTCAAATATGTGCTCATTTCTATCAACTATAGTCTTTGTTATCAGAAAAAACAACAAAGAAATTGTGCATTCAGGAAAAAGGCAGCAACAAACAAAATATTGCTACCATCTATTTTTCCTGCAGGTTATGCCATATATATATATATATATACACATATACACGTGGTTTAAATGAAATAATCTTCACCAGCTGACTCACTTCCACCCCCACCTAATTGTGGTATTAAACACGTGGCTAAGTACCACACCTTTTCTAAATTCACCTTTTCCAATGAAAATGCAGAGATGAGGATTTTCCCTGTTGATGGTGGTTGGAGGAGATCCTAGTGCAAGTCAGTAGTGGAAAACTAATTGCTCAGAGATCTGAGGTGGTGTACTCCGGATGAATTGCAGTCATGCCATACTCTGTGAGACACCTTTAGCTAATTAGCTAGGTCATTGGTACAATTAGCACTATTGGCTTGAACACATTTTGTCAGATGATTCAAGGACTTGTAAAAATAAAATAATTTCAATGTGTGAAGAAAAGTGATAGTAATTGTGTAAAAAAGTGTAGAATGAAATTTTCTGTGTTGCATGCTGATATTGTGTCTGGGGAATGTTTTAGTCCCTGGTTCTGGAATTTGGTTGTGACAGAACCAGTATGATTATAGGTTACACCAAATGCTGGTGTGCTTTATAAAAATGTTTAGAACCAATGATTGCAGAACATGAATTTATATCTCCTCCAATATGGTGTATAATCGTATATGTATGTGGCATAGCTTTGACTGACAGATATGTGATATGCATGTAAGAGTAAAAACCCAACAAAGAAATCCTCGATATCAGCTTTTCATATTGTAAATTACTGAAAGTATCTGGACATGCCCAGGTATGTTCGCACAATTGTACTGGTAGCCATGGTAGCTGCTTAGTATCAAACTTAATATTACCATGTGAATAATTAGTTTATTTAGAAATTTAAAAATGTCTACAACTGTAATTATAGCTGGAATCAAGCTGGGATATGGAAAGTGAGGTGTCTGTCTTTGTACTGGAATAAGCATGAGGATGTGGTTGCTCACAACATAGCTGCCGTGATGATTATGACAAGGCAGCTTAACTTTGCCAGAGTGTCTGTTTCATTAGTAATTCTACTGCTAATGAGGAGAACCATAGGCTCACGTTCCATGCAATCAAAAGGAAATTATCAGTGTGGTCGTTGTTGCCAGGTTTTTGTGAGCCAGTTAGGATTTTGTTACCAGACCTGATTGGTCAGATTTGAAGAACGGCGTATATTTCACTGTCAGATAGTTAGCAATGAATATATTTCACGGTCACAGATTTCAATGCTCTGCAATTTGGTTGGTCACATATTTCACAAGCTTGCATTGATATCTGCAATCGAAATTACATTTTTTAAATTTATGGTACACTCCCTCTGAGATCAGGATACTCTGGCAACAGTGCCAGACTGATCATTCCCTTCTTGATGGTCGGTCACTCCAGCATGGGAAGACTAATGTTTGTTTAGTTCATATTTAGATATAGTTAAAAACATCCTTTTCTGGATATAAAATTTTCAGGAGAATTGCTGGTGTGTTTAAATTCAAGTGAGAAGTTTGGTCTCTTGCTCGACCAGCTAAGTTTTTTTACATATAAATTTTTGCATCTTTTTGGACTTACATTTTTATTTTGTGTTTGTGATATCCTTTCCTTGTCGTTCCTCTCTGTATGCATCATCTCCTCAATCAAAGTCATGTTGTCCAGTAACAGCTAAAATGTTGCACTTGGCAAGAGTTGTCCAGGCAGTGCAACATTTGATGAATATAGTTTTTATTAGTTTTATCATATACACGAGGAAAAAAGGAGATTTATTTAAAACGAATGACTATATTGGATTTAGTATAAAAAATAGAGTAAACAAAGATGTACACTAATGTAGACCATAATTAGATCAACAATTACTAATTCATATCAGATATAGTATATGGACATCTACTTATTTGGTAATGGGTCATTTAATTATTGTTTACATGGGCAGTTCCATTTCCTTCATTTTTCCCCCTTAAAGGGTCAATCCAATGAATTATTTTGATCCCAGAAATAATTCATCTTCCAACAACTGAACATCATTAGACTCATCTAGCTGTCCCAATTTGTCTAACTGGAGCTGCACAACCTGCATCTCATTAAGCAGCTTCTCACCATGGTGAAGCTTCAATGCAAATTGGTCCTGATCATACCACATCTTTAATCTTATCTAATTTTTATTAGTCCATTTCCCCCCTTCTTCTATGGGCTAGAATAATTTATTCATTCCCCCATTTTTCAAATTTCTTTGCTCTAGGGAATAAGCTATTGCCATTTCGATGAATCCAATTAACAGAAAAATTAGTTGCATTGCTTAGAAGTGGAGTGGTTCAAACATAATTGGTAATCACTCCAAAAAGCACTTCTATTTGCAAATGAGACTAGCACTTCCAATTCCTCAACATTCATTTCCAAACTATGTATACAAGCTACCCACAACAGCTGTTGGAGGTTGAGTGAAGTGTCCTTTGTCCAGATATTCTTGGGTGTTTGTATTCCACTGTTCCACTCATCATTTCCCAGTGTATGCACATGCATGGGAGTTGTAGAGAAATAGTTACGAGACTGAGCAAAATGGGTTTGACCTTTAGTCAACCATAAAAACACCAAATTTACATCTAAAAGGCACAAATTCATTTTTTATCTGATACAATACATTTTGAATATTGGGCTTTTCTGGCCATTATTGTAAAACCTGGGTTATTCCAATATGGGGAGATGCTCCTAAATAGCAATATTACATATAAACATTTTTTATGATGGGTTTTGTTTGTTGTTTTTAAAAAATATTAACCATACTTTATCTGAAATGTTCATGAAATAATTTGATGAAGAGTTCCTTGGTGGCAGTACTATTTATCTGCAAAAGAGCCTGTTAGCTGTAAGTGGTTCTACTTGACCAGTAATTTAAACTTGTGACAATCTCTGTGAGTGAAGCTGTGAACATTCTGTGCCTACAAAGCTGTCCACAAGCAAATTCTCATAGTTCCAGTGCGGGGTAGGAGGTGAGGAGTTTTACCATCTCACCTTATGGCTCTCCAAGAAACATGCTAGAGCTCATAATTGCTTAGTGTTGCTAGGCAACTCTGTGTAGTAACTGTTTATAAATGTATCGAGTTACTGTACAAAACATGTATGATTAAGAGTATAAGATTTGGTTGAACTTGGCTGCTTAAGCTACTTGCCAAATGCTTGTCCTATGGTAGGAAACTGATTGGCTGCTTCAGGAGAAGTGCTCTGTAATAAGCTCAAGTAAAATGGGAAGTTCTGCTGTGAAGTGTCATAAAATGTTTTCCCACTATATTTAAATCCACGGTTCTTCTTAATTGATATGTGGAAAGAACAGGCGACCATTTTTGTGTGAAGTAATATCTTGCAGATGTGAGTTTAATGTTGTTTTGAATTTTCTTCTGATGTGTGACAGAAGCATTGATTTAAAGTTTTATATTTACGACCTTTTCAAGGGCTAGATGCATCAATACAGTCGGGTCATACCACAGGCAGTGTTAGAGCTAGATTACCTTGTTGGTCGTGGGTTGGAATTATAACTTGTTCAATTGAGGCCAAACTTTGTTTACATTTATAATTTAAATCACAATTAAATTATTATTTTTGAGATATCTCTTTTGTGACATCCCTTCCATTAAATTGGAGGAGGTAAAAGTGGTATTGTATTCATTTGTTGTTGTTTTTGTTGTTGTTATGTACAGAAGGCATTATTTGGAAGTGTGCAGAATGGCGAGGTACGGGTCCTTGTGACTATGCTGTCCAAGGACCCCAGTAGGGTCAACAGCCAAGATGAAGTAATGACCATACATACATACATGCATTATAGTATGTACTAGTGGAGTGGAGTGGACAGATTTGTACGTGTGTGTGTGTGTGTGTGTGTGTGTGTGTGTGTGTGTGTGTGTGTGTGTGTGTGTGTGTGTGTGTGTGTGTGTGTGTGTGTGTGTGTGTGTGTGTGTGTGTGTGTGTGTGTGTGTGTGTGTGTGTGTGTGTGTGTGTGTGTGTGTGTGTGTGTGTGTGTGTGTGTGTGTGTGTGTGCGTGTTGCAAAGCTGTGTGTGTGTGTGTTGCAAAGCTGTGCGTGCGTGTGTGTGTTGCAAAGCTGTGTGTGTGTGTGTGTTGCAAAGCTGTGTGTGTGTGGGGGGGGGGGGATGTGTGTGTGTGTGTATATATATATATATATATAGCTGAGTTGAGTGACCACAACTAAAACTGACACAACTGACTGCAGTGAGTGCAGTCTTACTCAAAGCAGGAACAGCAGCGTGCATTAGTGTGGGTTCTCACTGCTCTTTATTGTCTTCTACACAATGATAGACTGTAAATATGTGAAGGGCTTGGGTTGCTGTTGCTTCACCATCAGGCTTGGAGAGAGATGGATGCTTCTGCCCTGACAATATGAGAGAAATAGTTGACAAGAATAATGTTTCTGCGACCCTTTACAGTTATATCAGAATTGAGCATTCATTGTGTCATGATCATGGAATAGTGACATGATATTGAACTTGCCAAGAGATTAGTTCATCTAATGAGTGCAACATTCAATCTCTCCCTCCCTCCCCCCAGAATGGCCAAACTCTACTTCATGTGGCCTGTGCTCTGGGCAACATTGAGATCATGATCCACTTGTTGAATGAACCGACCTGTGACATGATGATCCAGGAGCATGTGAGTCACATTCAGTGCATGTGCAGTGAACACACACACACCTGTAGGTTAGCAGCCCCGGGCTATACTGTACGTGTTTGCATGTATGTATGTATGTATGTATGTATGTATGTATGTATGTATGTATGTATGTATGTATGTATGTATGTATGTATGTATGTATGTATGTATGTATGTATGTATGTATGTATGTATGTATGTATTATGTATGTATTATGTATGTATGTATGTATTAGGTGTATGGCTACACAGCTCTGCACATTGCCTGTCTCTATGATCAGCCACGAGTTGTGCTGGAGCTGTTGAAGAGAATGCATTCCCGACCAGATATGGTGAACACGAAAGACAAAGTAAGTTGTCCTTGTGGATTGCACACTCTTTCATGAATCCTCTGTGTGTTATGAGTATGCATAAGACATCCCTCTGCCTTGTGACGGTAAGAGTTACCATCGTTATGAAAATGGTTGTTATCTTGTGTATAGCTAACTGACTAATGCTTTTAATTGGGGTAATCCTACATGTATAGTGGAGTTTTATTTGTTAGGAGGAAGGAACCTCTATTCATGGCTTGATGTGAAGGGGCAACTGATGATATCTGTGTCATTGCACTTGCCAGCCGGTGATATGATGAGTTAGCTGTTGTGGGTCAAATCTAGTCAGATTTGAAGGTCCTTGTTTGCAGTTCTATACTTTCTGAGAAGGTTTTTTTTACATGCTCTCTTTTGGTACAAATGACGAAACATTGCTACATCCAGAAATGAAGGTCTTGGATTCTCGAGCTGTTTACATTAGTTGAGCACCGCAAGTATGTTTGTAAATATCTTGTGGGTAGTGACTACTGATCATAAATTTATGCTAGGCCTGGTAAGCATGAATTGCATTCTTCTGGATTGTAAATAAGTAGGCGAATGCAGGAGAGTGTCTGAATGTTGTTCTGCCAGCATATTTGCTTTTGAAAACTGCCCCAACTATTTGGAAGATGATTGTGGAAGTTATTATCATTTTACCTGTGGCACACAGGTCTAGTAACACTTGGAATGGTTGGGGTGGGGGGGGGGGGGGGGTGGGTATATATATCCACTAGTTTAGGACAAAAATGGACCACAAGTTTACCTCATCTAAGTGTTTTAAGCAATTATTTTGCCTGGCCTAAAATTGCTGTATTCTAATAAATTGATAGAAATTATTTGCCGCAGATCTTAGTGCGAGACAACTCGTTAGGATTAGATGTCTTTGCTGTATGTGTGAAAGCGTTTAAAGTGACACAACCAAACACAGTCATGACAAACTGGGGTGCTAATATTTTATTTGGAGCTATAAAACTTGTAGGGAATTAACTGCATAATCGAGGAAACATGACTGAATAAATTGGGGGAGGAGTTTGGGCTTAATGGTGGTAATTATACTGGTCTCTGGAAGGGATCATGTTGTCAGATAATCTAATAAATTGTGTGGATGAAAGATCATAAGTGTAGAATTGTTTCTAATTATGGAACTAAAGTTTAGCCAAGAAATATGGCAAATTTTGATAAAATTAGTACAACAAAAACATTTTTAAGTTTCGTACATGCCATTTGTGAAGAAGATGGCTACTGAGAAGAAAATTAGTTGGTAATTAGAAAAAATGTTTATTAGAAGTTCAAGGATGCAAGAATGAAGATGGCAGGGAACTTCATGGTTCTTTATCGTCATGGTATGAGGTGTTACACTAAACTGGACATCACAATTGTGCTGCCAGCAGGCAATGGAGTAGGATCTGTTATAGATGCTAGACAGTATGCATGAGTTGGTGATCTGGAAGCTCAAAGTTACAGTGTTTGTGATGATGAGGAGGTGAAGATGAGTTTCTGATGAAAACTTCATAAGGAAAAGCTTGAAATAGTGTGAGGTAGCAGTTCCCTGGTAAGAATTTACCATATTTATTCTCTGGGTTGGACAACATGGAAGATAACTAGAAAGTATGATATGGAAGGAAGTATGCTATCTTCTGTTTCAAGGACAGAGTTATCAAGCCAGCAACCCTTAAACCGCCCCCCCCCCCCCCCCAACCTACAATTTCTAATGTACCATTTTTGGTTGGCACTAAATTTTTTTTTGCATATCTTTTTTTTTAAATTCTGAGACTACCTGTATAGGAGCTGAATACAGTTCAAATCTAGGTCGTTGCCCCCCCCCCCCCCCCCCCCCCCTCCCTCCAAGTCCAAAATTTAATTTTTTTTTAATGCAGACAGGCAGGAAAATAGCACAAAGTATAGTATGGATTGACTATATAAAATACTGATGAATAGAGAAATAACCCCCCCCCCCTGAAATTACTCAAATTTCTTAAAAGAAAAGAAATAAGTAAATTCTGTGTTGAAGATATTTGCTATTTTGATGGCTCTGAGATTACCAGCTATCAATGTTGAATCACCTTCAGAATGATGAGGTCATCTTTAGTGTATTGTTGCAACTGTTAGCTTCGAATAGTGTAACCAATTTGATCACATTCTTTATTGGGAAAAGATGATACATCCAACCCCCTCCCTCTCCTCCCCCTCCCCCTCCTCACCCTCTCCCCCTCCTCACCCCTCCCCCTCCTCACCCCTCCCCCTCTTCAACCCTCCCCCTCTTCACCCCTCCCTCTCTTCACCCCTCCCTCTCTCTTTGAAAATCATTGAGATAGTGCCACTAATTCAACACACCTGTTGGAGTAAGTTATGAAGCTATAACCAGGCTCATTGCTAACTTCAGAGTAGAAATGTCAACACAGCCAGTGCATGGCACAATGTCCAAGGTTCCTGATGGTGTGTGTATACAGAGAATTTATGTCCATCTATACCATATTCTTATAAGCATAGAAAGGCACACAAGCAGCTACATACGTCCATACTATGAATTGTGCAGTAAGTTGTGGCACTACAAATGTGTCACAATTTTCATTCCTTACAGGAGCACATGCTAATCAAGCCTGATGTACCTAATGAAATACCTCCTAAATCTTGAGAAACTCCTCCTGTAATCATATTGCTTCCTTCAATTACGACATGTTCTGTTGCATGGTATCCACTGGCTTCAGTATGTTCTTCATCTTCTGATTCATCCATCACTTTTAGTGGTCTTGGTGCATGAAATACAATTCCTTTAGTGACAAAATCATATTGCAATGGAGTATCTAATTGAACTTTTTCTCCCTGTGTAATTTCTTGTCCTAATTCTATATTGACATAACCATACACCTTTTTTTCTATATGTAATTTACAAAATGCAATTTCAACACCATTTGCTTTTCTTCTTTCGTAAACTGTTTCAATTGTTGGCCATTCTTCTGTTAATGATTTAGTATAGTATGGATAATCTCTTGGGATTCTTTCCAATTTAGCATAATTGTTTTTTGGATAATTAAATTCTTTTACCTTGTAACGAATACCTGCTAGAAAATAGATTGCATCTTTGTGTAATTCTTCTAATGCAATTGGTACTACTCTATCTCCAACTTTTTTTCCATCTAAGAAAATATCAATTGAATTACCAATACCTCTAATGCTATATTCACTTAACATAGAATTGATTTTGTCAAAATTTGGAATGATTCTATTATTGAATTCTTTTAGATTTTCATTAATAATATGATGTTCAATTACTTCTTGATGTTCTTTTAATTCATGTTTTGAAATTGGTCTGTCACATGCCATTGCCAATATTTGAAATTCTTCTACAAATGGATTTTTAGGATCAATGTACGTTTTTTCAATATCTTCAAAATAATCATCAGGGTGATTCTTGTAATATTGTGATATAGGATCATTCCCTAATGCCAAAAATGCATATCCTCTCTGACCTTTTCTAGCTGCTCTTCCAATTCTTTGAATTAACCTGTTGACTGGTATTGTAGATGATATTACACAGTCAACATTACCAACATCTATGCCTAATTCAAGCGTGGGAGTACATGAAATTGCTTGTAGTTTATCTTCTTTGAATTGCCTCTCTACTGATGTTCTATAATTTGCCATCAATCCTGCCCTGTGAACTTTGATATTTACTTTTTGTTTTTTTGCTTGAATTGCTAGTAACTCTGAATTTAGATGAGAATTACTGAATATCATTGTCTTGTGATTTTTTTGAGTTAGTTTTTTTGTCAACTCCACCATTAAAGCTCTTTGTGTTCTAAGTGATGGAAATAACATAGCAAAATCTGTTTTACCTTTTTTACCAGAACCTTGAATTTTCTGCATTTTCTCTCCAAATAATTTTTGGCAGAATTCTTTTGCATCATCAAGAGTAGCTGATGCTGCCACAAATTGTAATTTATTGGTACAAATCCTCTTTAGTCTTTTGATGATGTAGTGAACATTTGTCCCAAAAATTCCTGAATACACATGAGCTTCATCTATTACAAGAATTCTAGTTGATGATAATAATGACGAAAATTTTGTTTGATGCCACATGTGATAATGCAAGACATCAAAATTTGTAATTAGAATTTGAGGTGGATTATCAATGATTTCCCTTCGCTCATCTAATTTGGTATCGCCATCAAAGACTTTTACTTTAACACCAATCTTATCTGTAAATTTTTGGATTTTTGGATATTGATCACGAGATAATGCTTTTGTTGGATATACAAAAATTGCAAAAACATTTCCATTACTTGCATCTTTTTTTATTCTTTGAATCACTGGAATCAAAAAGGCTTCAGTTTTTCCAGAAGCAGTGGGTGCTTCAATTACCACATTTTCCCCAAATGCAATTTCTTCAATTGCTTCTTCTTGAAATTTGTAAAATTGTTCAATTTTCAATTCTTTGAGATGCGCTGTAATTGATTCATCTAGTCCTAAATCTTCTACTTTACAGCCCATTTTAGGCTCGGGATTACTCAAAACCTTGTATTGTGAAATGTAATCTTTTTTTGAATATAGTATTTCTTCTGTGATTTTGTCTGGCTTGTTCTTCCCAATCATCTCCTTGATTTCGTTTTCTCCTCTGACAATTCCCTCATCTTTGAGACCTTCAGAAAGTCCACTTTTTGTAACTAATCCTTTATCAAATCTGGATAGAAATTCTAGGAATACCTCATCAACATTTTTTGAAAATTCTAAGAGATCTTCAATTCCACATTTTTCGCAAGAAACATGCATTTTTTTGTTGAATGTTTTTTGAATTTCAATTTTTGACTTACATTTAGGACATGAAAACTTCAAGATCTATTTGATGAGAAATGATTACTGATTTATTGTTTAGTGGGTTTTTTGACCCATGACATTATTAAGCTAGAACGAAGTCTTGAATTTAAAAATGAAAAAAATAGAATTAAACAAAATTTACAATAAAAACTGTATTGAAGGAATGAAATTAATTCCTAAAAACAAAATTGATCTCGTAATTACTGATCCTCCATTTGCCATAAATTTCAAGGCTAAAAAAGCAAATTATAATCGAACTTCATCCCGAGTTCTATCTGGATATAATGAAATCAAGCCTGAGGATTATTATGATTTCACATTTGCTTGGATGAGTGAAGTATTTCGAATTCTCAAGGATTCAGGAAGTATGTATATTTTTTCAGGATGGAATAACCTCAAAGATATTTTACGTGCTTTAGATGATGTTGGTTT
>OZ017793.1:5980843-6060633 GCA_963969325.1 Lycopodina hypogea | reverse complement strand
TGTGGTGCAGGAGTGCCAACTATGTCAGACCAAACTTGGTCCATCTTTGCAATGTTTTTTCACTGTTTTTTTTTTTGGTTTCTTTTCAAATATATGCAATAAGTATTAATGTTGGCTCTGAATTGGTGATGCTCATCAGGTGTTTTCTGCCCCAGACTTAAGCTAGGTAAAGTTACCAAAGGGCTTCGGGAAGTTTTTTTTTTTCCCATTTTTGTAGCAACATATTAACTAACTTGGCCAATTTCAATAGCCATGCAACTTTTAGCAACAGTTTCATAGAAATCTTCAAATTATAGGGGGGGGGAAATGTCAACCAGATAATCCAACTATCTACTTGGCACTCCTCATTATGTTAAAAGCATTCGTCAAACCCCCCCCCCCCCCCCCAAGGTACCAGTGGTGTTGTACGTGGGAGGGAGGGAGGGTGACAACTATTATTTAATTATTATTTATTTATTATTAATTTAAATTTTTTTCATTTACTTTTTTTAAAATTTGGTTTGACTAATTCAGCTCAATCTGAAATGCTGAGGGTCCAAACCTATACATGCATCCACATTGTCATGTCATGCCATGTTCACACTATTTCCAGCTGGGGAAGACACCATGCCACTATGCAGCACAGTTTGGTCATCTCAGTGTTCTGACGTACCTCTACGACTATGTGGTCTCAGTGGTCACACCCCCAGTGCTTAGCACAGATGTGAGTTTGTTTCTTTCTTAAATCTGTTGTAGGAAGATAAATTATTATTATTTTGTGTCTAGCATGTGTGTGACTGTTGCACTCTCCTTCACTGTGCCACCATTCATGCACAAACCAGTGTGGTGCAGTGGTTAAGGATGAAGACTTTCCCACCAGTGGCTAAATCTAAACGACTCGTAGATCACATAAATGATGTGAGTGTACCAGTGTAAATTATACTCCATGGCCACAGCTTTTTAAGCAGTGATTCTTGTTGTCCTGATGTGATTGCTGTTGTAATTGTGTTTCTGTTGCTAATGATGTTGTTTTGCTGATTGTTTCAATGCAATGTAATGTTATGTATATTTTGACGAGCACTACATTAGTTGTTTCTTTTAGTGTTGTTGATGTTCAACATCACCACCTAGTCATGCTAAGACACAGTTTTGTCATTCAGTTTTATTACAGATGAATAATTTTTAATGAGCGAAAGTACTGTGGACAACCTTGGGTTATTATAAGTTATCCCAGGATATCCTGGGGCTAGGTTTTGGCCTGGAGTAACCCTGGAACCCTAGAATATCCCTGAAGTCTTGGGCTAACCCTGTACTCCTGCGCTAAACCTGAACTCCTGGGCTAAACTAGGAGTCCTTGGGCTGACCCTGGAGTCCTGGGTTAACCCTGGAGGCTTGGGCTAAACCTGGAGTCACTATCTCAGATGCACAGATATATAATGTTATATGCTCAAGTCTGTCTGTTTGGCTACTTGTCTGTCTGTGTATCTGTGATTCATGCTTGAACGGTTTGAGTTATACCCACAAACACATATATATTTAGAATCAGTGTCACCAGGGGAATGTCATAAGCATATCTAATGGCCACACCCCTTTCTGTATTTTTTATTTAAAGCCAAAAATGGTACTTTTGCCAGAAAAAAGAATGGAGCCACAGGCCTAAAACTTTGGTATACAGACACAACTTGACTCTGTGAATAACATGGGGTGGGTCCCATCTGGCCACACCTCTTCCTCTTTGTGTGTAAAATTAAAATGTAAAAAAATGGTACTTCTAAAAACACTTTGACCTAATCACATGTTCACTTTTGTTTTAAAATCCTACAACATATATCTTCAAAATTGACATTTTCGTAACTACAACCTACCAAAGGTGGGCTGAAAAACCACCCGTAGGGTGTGTTTTTTTTCTAATAACAATAATGATAATAATGATATGCACATTTACCTTAAGATTTCTCTCTATTTTGCTGACAGTTAAGTATTGTTCAGTTCCCTGATGAAGTTGCAGAATCTCGTGGTCACACAGCTTTGAGGACATCTCTCCTGGCATACAGACAGGTACATGTTACAAGAGTACAGCAATAATATAATACTGCTTCTAGCATGCATGCAAGTAATCAGATCATGCCACACACTGTAAGTACTGTTCTCTTTCATCAGATGGTTGTTGAATGTATGTCGTGGCTAATTAGCTCTGTGTGTGCATTAGGTGGTCATAATTGACTGAATCATGTTTCAATGTCGGATGGCAATTTCCAGCCAAGAAACATGAACACTATTCAAACAAATGCTAATATTTTACTCCATTTGCTAATTATTCAAAATTGACAGTATACTGGTGACACAGAATCAATGTGAACATTAAACCTAACTGCATGTGAGAAAATGGTTATAATTTGTAAAGCCAATGAAGAGCAGCCAAACTACTTAGAGAAATGTCTGCCTCTGCCAGGAGGCAAACAGGTGATAGTGAGGCGTGGACACTTCCACTAACTCAAGGCAGTGTTAGTTTAATGCTCGTTAGCCAAAAGGATAGCAGGTATTCCCTCAACCTACAGCAACAACCATATGTAGACATTTAGTAAATGGAGTTTCAGTGCCAGGGGAGTGGAGTATGAAAGCAAGCCTTGAGTAGTGGTAGCAATGTCTGGACTGACTGACTGACCGACCGACCGACCGAAGTGAAGGCTGTGCAATGTTGTGACTGATTGTGATATTAAATGAGGAAAGAGCATTCTGAGAAGTTATAACATCAAAACAGAGCTAGGCACAGTCCGTAACAGTGAACTTACTGGGAAGTCCTGCAAGTTTGTTTTTCAACAAGCTGTCCATACCCGGCTTTGCCTGCTCCAGACATAATGTGGATAATGGAATAACATTTGAGAATGAGGATTATGGACTCAATGGGCTGCAGTGATTGTAGCAATCTTTGTTCCTGTATCCTCCAGTGTGTATGCACTTATGTATACTGTCATGGATGTGGACAACGGATGAAGATGTCCCAGCCATAGTGATTCAATGATCTGAATCTGGATATATTATCTTCGGTGATGGGGAATGACATGTTCTAACCACATGCTTCGACAACACTGGACCGTCAGATTTGGATATTCATTTTTTTAATGGATTGTTTGCAGCTCATGTGTAGGTATGATCCTGGCCACTCTCCATCATGAATAGTCCAAACTAGTTCATCCTTAATCTTTCTGTGCTTCACTGCCTTCTCCCTTACTTTTCTTCTCCACTTCAGCCAAACAGAATCTTCATCCAAATGTTCCACTTTGATGATGACACGTTCATCACCAGCAGGGATAGCATCCTTCAAATTCTTATTCAAGCATAAAGAGACTTTGGTGTGACAGTGACTTGAACTCTCTGACACATCTTGTCCACATGAGAACTGCACTGACTTGCACATATTAGAATTGTTGCACTTGAAACTATGTATCTGTGGCATGGAGGCTGGTCTTGTGGGTGGTGTTGTGGGTGGTGTGTGGGTGGTGTTGTGGGTGGTGTTGTGTGTGGTGTTGTGTGTGGTGTTGTGTGTGGTGTTGTGGGTGTGTTGTGGGTGGTGTTGTGGGTGGTGTTGTGGGTGGTGGTGTTGTGGGTGGTGGAGTGGTTGGTGTAGCAATAAGTAGATGTCATGTTTCAAACCAGTTCTTTGTCTTTCGAAGAATAAAAGAAGGGTATCCTCCACCCAGCCGCACTGCAGGGCTACACGTTGACTAGAGTCAATATCAGTGTTTCTGTGACAATGTAAATTCAGATAATCTATGCACTAAAGGGCAAACTCTCTCTGTTGGAATGTCGGGGAGGAGGGCACTGGCTAAACATATACTATCATCCTGGACAGTTTTTGTTCCCAAGGTACGATCGCTCTGGCCACAGCTGCCTCAGACATTGCTGTCACACTTCTTCATAATGGCCATGCACTGTATTCCCTCGGTTACATCCCACTCTCCATCAGGGAGACCTCATGCAATTTCTCCAAGACATGTGTCGCTGGACGGCCTATGAAATATATGACCTCATCATCATTAATGAAGTCTCAATGAGCCATGAGAACATCTTTGAGTGTGTCAACCACTCATGTCAAGATGTTTAAGAAAGAGAGAAGTATTTTGACTAAGTCGCTGTTGTATTGGCCAGGGACTGCAAGCAAATTGTGCCTGTTCTTCCTAGAGCCAGCTGTCCTGACATCATTGGACCTGCTCTGAGGCATTCCTTCCTGTGGGACAGCATTTTCCACAGATGCACTACATCACTGATATGAAACTCACCAGCTGAACCAGTGCTGATGTTGCAGTTGCCCAGTATCTACTAGACAGCAGACAAGGCACTATTCTACGAGAGCCAATACGAAAAGAATTCATCATCAGGATTCCAGAGAAATTCCTTGATGCAAGTAATGGGTCCATCTGCAACTTTGCTTACCTGGATAATAGCTATGACAAACCCAGCAAGCTCACCTAAGATGCTATTATCGCCACAACAAACAAGTATGTTGATTACATTTATGAAGTCATGTTCAAACGATTTCCACAATATGTCAGAACTTACTTCAGTGTAGACAAAGTGGACAGCGATCATCTCTACCCTCTGAAATTCATCTCTGGCCTTCACCCAGCAGGAATATCACCACATGAGCTGAAGCTAGAGGATGGTGCACTGATGTTGCTTCTGTGGAATTTAGACTCAAGTGCTGGCCACTGCAATGGAACCTGTTACAATGTTCAAAAAATCCCTTGATGATAAGATCATTGAGGCCATTGTGGCTGCTGGGCCTCACAAAAGATGAGAGATTTTCATTTCTCTGATCCTGTTCCAGCATATGGAACATATCCTTTCAACATAATGAGAAGGCAATTCTCAGTTAAATTTGCTTCCAAAACGACTACCAATATATCACAGGGACAGTCGATGAAAGAGTGACATTGTTCCTGATAACAGAGTGCTTCTCACATGGCCAATACTATGTCACCAACGGCCGAATAATCTCTTCAAAAGGAGTACTAATAAGAACCACACGAGATGGTTTAAAAATTTTTTTAAAATAGATAGCACCATCCACGGAAAATGTTGTATGGAAAGAAGTACTTTTGCAAGTCCATTCATGTATTTAACTTGAAATAAATGTTTCACATGTCAGTTCTCCCTAACATTACTAAAGAATGTGAACACAGCATAAACTTTGGAATTGCCAACTGAGTGAAATGGGGCAATGCCCCACAAAAAACAACAACAAACCAACAACCCTATATAATACATTGTGCAAACTGGGTAACTAGTTTGTGACTACAAGAACTTGAAGTCCAAAAAAAAATTGCCCATTGGGTGGGTTTTTCTCTAGTTTTTTAAAAAATAGAATGAAAGTTATAATACGAAGAATAATAGTAGCAATTGTTAATAAAATATTGGCAATGATAACAATTATGACGGCAAAATATCAATAGTGATAAGAATAGTACATCATTACAAAAAAAACCAAAAAAAACAACAAAAAAACAGACAGCAACAACAAAAAGTAAACAACTGATGTGGCTCATGACCTCAATCAGAGTTCTGGGATTCCGATCAAACATTAAGATGAAAGGTTTATATTTGGTGTAGGTCTGCTTTGTGTGTGGATAGATAATACAACATCCTCTAGGTAACTATCCCAATCATGTTGGTGTTCATTAATGAGTTTGGCAGGATGACCTTGAAGAGTTCGATTTGTTTACTGATCTTTGCCATTGGTATGAAGTAGTGTGTCACTAGTGAGTATGATGACCATTTCCAATTTTCTCAACAGAAACTATCGTGCATCCTAAGATATTGAAACAGGAGGTGTTGTTCTGTGGGAGTTCATCCAGAACTTGATTGGTGTTTGAGTTAACTGTTGCCCTAAATAAAATGAAGATTAAGCATTAACAAGTGTCACAGTATATGCTTGACAGCAGTACTGTATTTATTCATCTTAAAATGGAATGTGTTCACTGCCACGACCACAACATTTTAAAATACTTTAATAAAACGGAACAACTCTTGACTATTTCATGTCCATATTATTTGCAGATATATCAGGAGTGTATCAACGATATTGCAAAGAATAATGTGACACTTGATCGCATTAAGCTCTGCATTTGTGGACATCCAAGGGTTGGAAAATCTGCGATGAGACAGTCTCTAAGCAGACCATTTTTTCTCGTGAGTGATTGTTTCAATGGTCTTCATATGTAATGCACCTCATAGTTGAAGCAACTTGCTATTTCACACAAGCTACTCAATGCACTACATAATGGAAATGCTTGAAAGTTTTCGAGTCTCCGTTGCGTGTACATGAAATTCTGCTCCTTGTTTTCTGCCGTTGTTGTCTTCCATTGTGGTCTGCCATTGTGGTCTACCATTGTAGTGCGGTGCTCAAAAGTGTGCACCAGCATTTTGTCCTCTATTAGAACTACATTTGGTTATCTATTAGAAATGTATTTGGTTCTCTATTAGAACTATATTTGGTTCTCTATTGGAAATGTATTTGGTTCTATTAGAAATACATTTGGTTCTCTATATAACTGCATTTGGTTCTCTATTAGAGCTACATTTGGTTCTCTATTAGAATTACATTTGGTTCTCTATTAGAACTACATTTAATTTTTATATTAAAACTACATTTGGTTCTCTATTAGAACTACATTTGGTTAGTCTTGGACTGTATATGATTTGAAGTTGTCACCATGCATTATGTGTGAGTGCCCTTTGCTTTGGTGGTGACCTTTCTCCTGCTTTACTGTTTGCTCTTATTTTTCATGGAATGTCATGTGCACCATTTCCTGTATGTGTCACAGAGTCTGCTGGGGAGGGATGTCGAGGAAACTAATGAAGACAATGTGGGCCGCTCCACTGTAGGCATTGAGATCACCTCCATGCAGTTGTCTGGCAGAGATCTCTTCAGTGTGTGGGATTTTGCTGGGCAAATTGATAACTTTATCACTCACCAATTTTTCATTTCTACCCAGAGTACGGTGTTCACTGTACTCATCAATCTCACTGAGTCCCTTCACCAACAAAAATATCAACTCTTACGCTGGCTTGGCTTCATCAAGATGAGAAATCTAGGACAGGTGTGTGCATGCATGTCTAGGACAGGTGTGTGCATGCATGTCTAGGACAGGTGTGAGCATGCATGTCTAGGACATGTGTGAGCATGCATGTCTAGGAAAGGTGTGTGCATGCATGTCTAGGACAGGTGTGAGCATGCATGTCTAGGACATGTGTGAGCATGCATGTCTAGGACATGTGTGAGCATGCATGTCTAGGACAGGTGTGAGCATGCATGTCTAGGATAGGTGTGAGCATGCATGTCTAGAACAGGTGTATGCATGTATATCTGTATTTATATTACTTTTTTATCAATCACTATTTGATTTCTGCCATGGCTTGTCAATGCTGTGTAACTGATAATAGCTATATATCCGAGTCAAGTATAATTTTAATTATGTTATATTTCATCACATCATAAGCACACATACATTGGTATACACACGTACTAGACAGGTGTTCATTTAACTGTGGTTCAGGTCCCTCTCTCTAATGGATTATTGGAGATTGAGAGAGATGCTGTGCCCATGAAGAGTGCCCATGCAGAATCCTTCACTCAAGTGCTGCAGCCTGTGCCTGTCATTATTGTGGGCAGCCATTATGATCAAATTCCTCCTCATCATCAGAGAGACGCCATTTCTATTGTTCAGGCTCTAATTAATGAACTAAAAATCAAGTAAGGAATGGATGGCACACTATGTTGAGTGTGTCATGCACTGTATTGTGCATGTAATCACACAAGTGGATGTGGAGGGAAGAAAATATGTTTATCATACGTGGCATTTGTTAATGGTCAAAGCTTGTTGCTTGCTATCTTAAAACTCTGAAAGTTGTGGGATGATATTTGTCTGTAGGTCCTGTGATACATCTTAAGAGGAGGGAGAGAAATTGATAGTCTGTGGTGTTCATATCGTAGTTGTTAAGGTTTAATCACAAGTTTCTTACCCTCCTTCCTGTATCCCTTTTCTGACAGGTTTAAGGAGTATCTCGACATTTCACCTGACCTTTTCCCGCTCAACTGCTTGAGAGCAGTGTCCCCTGAGATCACTCACCTGAAGGAGCATCTCTGCGAAGTCAGAGGAAAGCTACTGCAAGTAAGGAACTGTAGGTATACTAGTTTATGGACTAACCAATGTATTAGTTGTATTTGTATATATAATACATAAGTGTGCTTTATCTGTTTATAATGTTTATCTATGATCTGTGCAGGTGCAACCTCAATATCCAAGAGTGGTGGAACTCATTGCACGCAAAACTGAGTGTTTACGAGTGGAGCAGCCAAGACTGAAAGTGGTGTCATGGGAAAATATGAGAAGTCTAGTTCGTGATGATGTCAATAAGTTACTTTCAGACAGACAGCTTGCTTTTGTACTCAAGTGCTTGACCAATGCTGGAGTGGTGAGTTGGCACATAGTGATACAAAAGTTGGAGTTGGTATTGGTTAAAATTTATGTTAATTATTAATCATAGCTTGTCTACCTTGAGCAAGGAGCTTTGACACGGTTCATCTTCATTGATCCAGGATGGCTATGTCAAGATGTCTTAGGAAAAGCACTAGCTCCTGAAAGTTTCCCCGTTGTCCAAATTGCTTCTATTGGTTCTGCTCAAATTTCAGAAGTAGATTTACAGAAGAAATTTGCTCAGCACATTGATAAAAATGATTTTCCTGTGATTATAAGTATGCTGCAATATTTTGACCTTTGCTACCGTCTTCACAGCGACAACACAATGTTGGAGTTCCCTGTCTTTATCAAGCACCCTCTTGACCCCAGTCTGTGGAAGCCTGACAATAAGTTCACATGCTATTCAGGTCGACACCTTGTTAGTACAGAAGAAACAGACCTATTTCCACCTGGGTTCTTTCCTCGGTTGCAGGTCGTGATTTCCAGAGCGTTGAAGCAGGCAACTGTGTATCACTTTAAGGACAGTTTTCTTATTGATGCTGGGACCCGGCAATGCTTGGTTCAAATTGCTGTGCATGCTACGGCAGTCAACATAGTTGGAAGGACGGAAAGGGTGGACACCATTGCTTGCATAGGATTAATGGACCTTGTTCAAGGCCAGGTTGCTGCCCTTGTGAAAGACATCTGTCCCACTCTGTTCACAAATCTCAAGATCCCAAGTAGCAGTGATCTGAAGTTACACCGTGTTCGTCCACACTATTATTCCATTCACGAAATTGTTGCTGGAGATTCTTTTTTGATCAACCCCACTACTGAAGTCACTGAGTCAGTGACAGACCTGCTCTACATGGGTGATGAAGAATACAGTCGCAATCATGCTGGACTGCTGACCAAAATAGCATACATCCCTGATAGAATTATCTGTGGTGTGCAAGAGTTACTGGGCAATGGAGAATCAGTAAGTTTTTCTCAGAGGATGAAATTACATTCTCTATTATTATGTTCACGTTGAAGTTAGGAAACTCATTTTAGAATGTTTGTTTGTATATGAATAGTGACAATTGCACTACGTATAGTTTGCGAGTGTCTGTCTGTTCATAACTAGTACCATTCCTCTGTCACCGAGGTTTGATGGTGGGGCAGGTCTGATGGTGGGCAGGTCTTATAGTGGGGCAGGTCTGATGGTGGGGCAGGTCTGATGGTGGGGCAGGTCTGATGGTGGGGCAGGTCTGATGGTGGGGCAGGTCTGATGGTGGGGCAGGTCTGATGGTGGGGCTGGTCTGATGGTGGGGCTGGTCTGATGGTGGGGCTGGTCTGATGGTGGGGCTGGTCTGATGGTGGGGCTGGTCTGATGGTGGGGCTGGTCTGATGGTGGGGCTGGTCTGATGGTGGGGCTGGTCTGATGGTGGGGCTGGTCTGATGGTGGGGCTGGTCTGATGGTGGGGCTGGTCTGATGGTGGGGCTGGTCTGATGGTGGGGCTGGTCTGATGGTGGGGCTGGTCTGATGGTGGGGCTGGTCTGATGGTGGGGCTGGTCTGATGGTGGGGCTGGTCTGATGGTGGGGCTGGTCTGATGGTGGGGCTGGTCTGATGGTGGGGCTGGTCTGATGGTGGGGCTGGTCTGATGGTGGGGCTGGTCTGATGGTGGGGCTGGTCTGATGGTGGGGCTGGTCTGATGGTGGGGCTGGTCTGATGGTGGGGCTGGTCTGATGGTGGGGCTGGTCTGATGGTGGGGCTAGTCTGATGGTGGGTGTATATGGAAAGCTCTGCAGTATTATATCTAATTGTGCACATAATTGCACTAGTGGTATAACAAGAGCAGTCCCGCACCAAGACCTATGGCAAATATTTACTATAATATTATTAAAAAGTAGAGTTTTAGTCTGGGAGAAATAATTGCTTAGAACACTTAAGATGAGGTTAAAGTTGTGTTAAGAATTACAACATTTAGGTTTCTATACTGGTAGAAGCACTTAGATGCAACCACAGGTTTCCATACAGTAATGGCATTTAGCTGTAACGAATTAGTATTAACAAACTTTGGTGTTTTCTAACAGTAAACAATTGGTTAGAAATCAATTCTCGAACAAAACTCGTGGATGTATCGGATCCCCCCCCCCCCCCCCCCACCATTCCAAGTATTCTTAGACATGTGTGCCACAGGTAAAAACATCTCAGTGAAATGTTTACAGTAAATTTTTATCTCTTAACATTCTGTACCCCAAAAAAAGAAATCAGGGAGAGAGAGAGAGAGAAAGATTTGTATTATAAACTGTGTTATTGGATTATCATGTAGAATATTTATAGGAAACATGACCATAGTTATGAAACCTCACAATTTATAATTACCCTTTACCAAATCAGATCATTTAATCATGTAATTGCATAAAATCATTTAATGATTGGTACTTTTGAGTTGATTCAGTTATGTAACTTGTGGTCTAAATGGGGTTAGTATAGTTATCTTTTTATAATAGGTTAATAACTCGTCCGTATGGGCAACTTAAAAATATAAAATAAGACAATTTTTTTTGCCAGTTTTTAACCACCTGCATATGCAGGTTTGTTCAATTAGCTTCATTGTATTATATAAGATTTGTTTGTTATTATTATTATTTTTTTTGGTTTTTTTGGGGGGGGGGCTTTGTCCAATGTGTCCAGTAGTTTTGTGGATGGAGAGCTAAACTGAGGGCTATAAAATTGAAAGAGTCGCCTGCTGTGATGAAATTGGCACCAGTAGTTGTTTTTTTACATTTTTTTTTTTATTTATTTTTTTATTTTTTTTTTTATTTTTATTTTTTTTTTTTTTTTAAGTGGGGTGGGAGTTTACTATCAACTTTCTTTACCAGAAATTCCACCGAAATGGGAGGGGGGGGGGGGGGGAAGAGAGAGGAACAAAACAATGACAAACACCTGTAACTGCTGCAACGGACAGCAGAGTCAGACTCTTTGGTTGGGTAGCCTAATCAAAATTCCCCTTGTGTGTCAACATAACATAATAGAAGCCACTCAAACACCACTTCTAGACCTTGTATGTGTGGTGTGCTGTGCATGTGTTTCCTTTACAAAACCACCCCTCCCCCCCCCCAAAAAAAATTTTTGCCCCGAAATCATCCTGGATATGAAAGGCAAGGGAAAAGGGTGGGAGAAGAAAAGAAGGAAAGAAATAGGGGGGGGGGGACAAAAGGAACTCAGGAGTTCCCGCTTTGTTGACCTGTGCTATATCCATTGGACCATAGTTTTTGTAGGCTTTATAGTGTGGAGAATATTAATTCTTATTTCCCTACCAGGGGTGATGACCCCCAAAAAATTTTTAAGCTTAAAACCATCCCTGGTGTGCCAGATGTAAACCCTGAAAGTTTCGTTTCTTTCTGTCCAAGGGTTTGGCTGTTATGTACAGACTCACATACACATACACTATATGCATAGGTATGAACCAAAATATATAATCGACTAGCAGAGTATATCTAGCATTGCCTAGGCCAATGTCAACATAGAAACCACTCAAAATTCCATTTCTAGACTGTGTGGTGTGTGTATAAAATCCATATTTCAGTGCTTTTTTATTTTATTTTTATACATTAGAAATCACACCCCCCCCCCCCCCCCCCCATGGTAGAACCACGACAACAGAAGAAGGAAGGGAAAGAGGGTGAGGAGGGAAAGAGGGTGAGGAGGGAAAGAGGGTGAGGAGGGAAAGAGGGTGAGGAGGGAAAGAGGGTGAGGAGGGAAAGAGGGTGAGGAGGGAAAGGAAGGAATGGAAATAGGAGAAGTGAAAGGTGAAAGTGAGAGAGAGTGGGGAAAGGAAGGAATAGAAATAAGGAGGGAAAGGAGAGGTGAGGGGGAGGGGGGGTGAAAGGGGAGAGAAAAAAGGATTGAAAGGAAAGAAGTGAAAAAATATATACTGTATCTGGCTTTGAACTCAGGAGTTTCTGCTTAACCATTGGGCCATATTTTTGATAGGCTTTTCATCCCCATTGTGCTAGGGACAAACTCTAATAGTTTCGTGTTCATTTCTGTCGAAGGGTTTGGCTGTTATGCCTAGACACACACACACACACACACATACTCAAACTATATAAAATAATATATATATATATATATATTAGCTGCAAATACCTGGTGTTGCCAGGCCAATATCAACATGAAACAGAATCCACTGAAAATACCATATCTTCACTCAAACTTCATTCAAATAAATAAACTCATATAGGCATGCAACATTCCCGATGATTTTGAAAAAATATCAGGTTGCTTTGGAGACATGGTATAATCTGAGAGGTAGATTGCCTTCCTGAAACCACACTGGGACTCCAGCAACTCCCTTTCAGCCAGCACTTGCAGTCTGTTCTGGATCATCCTTATCACCACTTTTCCCATCTCCTCCAAAAGTGAAATCCCATTCCGGTTGTCACAGATGTGCAGATTACCCTTTTTTTGGAATGGGAATCAGGATAGCATCCACCCACTCCTGAGGAACTCTCTTCTCTTTCCAGATAGCCTCAACCAGATTTACAATCAGCCTCATGAAATCCTCATTCCTGCGTCCCACCTATAACATCTCTGGAAGAATATCTGAACTTCCTGGTGCCTTCATATTCTTTAACTTCCCCAAGGCTTTGGCCACCTCAGCTGAAGATGGAGTCTTGCCTAGATCCTCATCCACCTCTCTCTCTCTGCCTCACCTTCTCCATCTCTTCATGGTTGATATTGGCTCCTCACATTCAGCACCTGGTGAAATGCCTCCTCCAGCGTTGCTGTTGTGAAGCTGGAGTACTGCATGGCTCACCACTTTCATCACTGATGGTAATCACCTTGGATGGTACCAAGCCTCTGCAAGCCCTCTGCATATCCCGGATGCACTTCCACACAACCTTCCTTCCAAAGCGCTGTCTCTGTGCCTCATCTGCTTTTTCTTGGAACCATGCACTCTTCGCCTGTCTGATTTCTTCCTTGCCACACTTCTAGTCTCCTTGAACTGCACCAGATCCTCCCTCTCACTCATGGCCAGCCACTTGGTGTAGGCATCAACCTTATTCCTAAGCTTTGGCCTCAGCTCATCCAGTGATTCTTGAAACCATTCCGGTTGATGTCCCTTCACCTTGCCTAATTGGTTGTCTGCAGCCTCTGTTAGGGCAGTACACACTGCAATCCACTTGTCTTCAGCCATGCCTTCCATGGGACATGCAGCTCTAGCTCTCTCCACCACTTCCTCCTGGAACTCCTCCATCACTAGCTGGTCACCTCCATTATCCTCATCTTATCTTTCTCTTACCAGCTCTGACACATATCTTCCCTTCCCATTCACAGATGCCTTTCTTCTATAGCTATACCCGGTCATCCTGATCCGTGCACATACAAACTGATGGTCAGATTTGCACTCAGCCCCTATCTGACTGCTACATCCAGGCATGTCTTTCTGGCGTGTTAACACATAGTGTGCAGCTCCATTACTTCGACTTTAGATGTTGAACCATGTGTTACACACTGTTGCCTGATGTACTGAAAGGAAGGAAAGAACTCTTTCAGCATCATTGGTGATCTCCCACATGTTCCCTGGACCCAACACGGGCATTGAAGTCACCAAGCACAACACACTCTCTCCTGATGGTACATTTGCCTGCATATAGTCAAGTCCTGAAAAAGGCATCCTTCACTTCTTTCCTAGCAGCTCTAGTTGGAGCATAACAAGACAGCACAAGCAATCTACCTCCACACCCTTCCCCCATTAGCAACCTTGGGTTTGAAACCATTTCACAAAAAAAAATTCAGGCTTTTTTTGTATGGAAATTTTGAATTCCCCCCCCCCCCCCCCCACCAGAGGTGCCACTTTCAGAAGAAAAAAATTTGGTGACACCTGGCCAAAATTCTGGGAGTGGTTCGAAGGCAGGCAGGCAGGCAGGCAGGCAGGCAGGCAGGCAGGCAGGCAGGCAGGCAGGCAGGCAGGCAGGCAGGCAGGCAGGCAGGCAGGCAGGCAGGCAGGCAGGCAGGCAGGCAGGCAGGCAGGCAGGCAGGCAGGCAGGCAGGCAGGCAGGCAGGCAGGCAGGCAGGCAGGCAGTTGATATTTATGGGTATAGATACATATGTGAAATCATCCAAGTTATAATGCAATGTAATGGTCTACTCCTTCAACAAATTTGGTATACTTAATAATAATCACATTAAAATTATGGGTCATATTTATGTTGGAAAAATTCCATGTATGTGTAATGTTGAAATAAGTGTGTATTGTGTTGGTTATGAGTACTGCCAATCCTTATATAGTGTGAACTAATACAATTTGAGAAAACTACAACTCAATACTATATGTTTAGATGGGATTCATCCATTCAGATATATTTAAATTATAATGAAGAAACTCACGGAGTCATTAGTTTCTATTCAAGCTCTATCCTATACTAATCTTGCTGCTGTTAGTGTATGTGTGTGTGCGTGCTTTTTAAAAACTTTTTTAAAACTTTTTTAAAACTTTTTTTAAAACTTTTCTTTAGGATTGGAAAGACCTTGCTAGAGCTATTGGCTTGGAGAAATACATTCAGCTACTGGATGGTAGAGCTCCAGAATCAACTCGATTACTTCTACTGAAGTGGGGAGAGAAGTCAAAGTGGACAGTGAACTCACTTCTATTTGCATTGAAACAAATTAACAGAGAAGATGTTTGTAATTATATCAGATCAAGATTTTGATAGTTCCTGACAATTATTTTTACTCTGCTTTTGTGTGTAACCCCATTTGCTCATTATTTTTATAATCTAAATTTGTACAAGATTATGTTGCAATTAAGTTTGTCTTTTGTTCCCCCCCCCCCCCCCCCCCCCATTTTTGTGTTGCTGGGATAAGTTAATCAGGCGATACTTTACCATCTTGGATTCAACCGGCTTCTTCTTGCAGATATGCAGGGCAGGCACAGAAAACCCACCAGAGAGAGAAGTAAAGTAAGATAAAATTCTAGTATTAGCTATTATGTGTACAAGCACCTGCAGCTTTGGACAAGTATTTTTACGCTGGGCCCGGCACAAAAATTAAAAAAAAATCTATTGGAGTAACAAGTATTAAGAATTGGATGGGCTTCACCAATCAGTAGATGAGGATCGTTGTTATTTCCCAGGGGCAAGTGAACCTTTCATCCACCTTTTGGGAGAACAATTTGTACTGTTATTGTCCATGTTGATGGCTGCTCTATTGATTGCTAAGCTAAGAGCTCAATTCCTTGGGATCCCAGTTCAGAGCGTTGACCTAGATTGCTAACCATTGCTATCTATGCTTGTATGTTGTGCTTTCTCCCCTGTTAGATAATCCTGATATAAAGACACAGGTACATTTTTTCAAAAGGAAATTTTTGTTACCTATAGGACATGCTGTAAGGCCACAACAAATTAATTGTTTGTTTCCTGTAAAGGTGGGGTGTGCTACAGTGGGTCCCTTGGCTGTGTTACATGAAAGTACCATGACCTTACAAACTAACAGCTATAGCTTTCTCCAGAGACAGTATTTATAACTATGTACAAATGGTGAGTATTTTTTTTTTTCAGGAAAGGGTTATGCTATCGCTTTTGCAACCGTACTGTACCTGGTTTTTGTGCCAAACTTTTGTTTAAAAACAGAAATATTGTCTTGCTGGTTTCAGGTGGTGGGTTGGTATATGTTTTGTGTGTTGAATGGAAGAAGAGGAAGTGGGTGGGTCGGTCAGGTGACAGGAAACAAACAATTAATTCATAATGGCCTAAATGAATATTGTAAAAGTAATATCACCTTTCTCAGACAATCATTGTTTCGCTCGAATATGCCATTTTATATGAGACTTCATTCTTGACCTAATGTGGTATTTGATGGAATGATTTAGATTATTGATTCTAGAGGACAAAAATTGAAGTAGTAGTTTAGGGCAAGTTTTACTGGTTAATATTGGCTTCAATTTATACACGAAATTTCATTAAAAAAATAACTTAAATTAAACATTTCAATTAAATATTCTGTTCATTAAAGTCACACTGTTGTTTTTCCTCTGTTCAGGTGTGTCTGTGTGATGATAGAATATTTCATTTTTAAACTTTAGGTAGTGGTGTAGGCAGATACGATATGTGAAGAAAAAAATTTGCCTAATAGCCTAAAACTGCTAGCTGACAACCAAAAGGTTAGAATGACTACCTCCACATGTGTGAAGAATGTAAGGTTGTGCTAATAGAGCTCTACACCAGGCAGTCGTGTTAATAGTCACTTCCATGTAGAAGGCTTCCACAACTGTATGATTCTCAACTACAGTTACACTTGTTTGCTCACAACTGGAGTAGGTGGAACAATAATTGCCTGCATTAAGAGCAGTTGCTATGCACATGTGGGGGGCATTTGGCTTCACTTGAAGTCAGATGTAATTTGACCACGTTAGTACCGGTAACTCATATTTATTCTTCTTTTTGGTATCTATATATGCAGTGCACAGTCAGACATAGGTTCGGTCAGGTGCATGCAATACAGCCAATTATTTCTGTGGAGTACGTACACTCATCCTGTTTTGTTATCCTTTGTTGTTTTGTTACATGCATAGGAAGACACTAAGCGAAGGAAGGGTCATAAGTTGAAATGTACCAGAAGAAACATATTTTTAGTAGCAGTATTAACTGCTATTCTTCTTGGTGTGTGCTATGGAGTGTGGGTTCTGTTTGGTGTGCTCGATACCTCTGTAGGAAGGGATGTCGTCCCACCAAAGCTCTCCAGCTTTGGTGGCATGAAATTGGGAGCCCCACTGAAGGTGGAGCATACAAATCGCCAAAAAGAAGTGGTGGCTAGTTTCATGCATGCTTGGAAGGCATACAAGAGGTATGCCTGGGGTAAAGATGAACTCAAACCAATATCTCGCAGCAGCAATGACTGGTTCAATTTAGGCCTTACATTGATTGATTCCTTGGACTCCATGTGGCTGATGGGTCTTGACGATGAATTCAACGAGGCAGCTGACTGGGTGAGATCTGACATGAACATTGCTCAGAACAAGGATGTTAATCTTTTTGAGACGACTATCAGAGTTCTCGGAGGATTGCTAAGTACGCATCACCTCACTGGAGATAGTCTATTTTTGGACAAAGCCGTAAGTGAATAAACGTATAAAGTAATTATAATTACTCCTGCACTATGACTTATGCATTACCTTTTCTCTTTTTAAAATTTTTCAATGTTAATGATACAAGAGTTAGATTTCAGATATTTAAGTCCATACATGTAAATGTATATCACCTATAAGGTATTTGTAAGTAAGTGGTCATAATCATTTCAATATAGACAGTGTGTAGGTAGTACTTAAAGGGGGTTATTGGTGATGGATGATCACTGCCTGGGAACATGTACTCCTGCACTTGTTCCTCACAGCCTGTTTGTGTCCGTGGTCAGTGCTTCTCACTGGCAGTCACTTACTGTACTTTTTGTTGTGTCTCTGTAAGGACGAGTCAAATGAGTTGTGAAGCCAGAAAAGTTTTTTTTAAATTTGTTGTTGTTTTTTTTTGAAAATGCAGAATTGGTTTGTTTTTTGTTTTTTTTTAGGGTTAGACATTTAGTTTCCATACTATTCCTACAGTCGGTTAGTGCAATTCACTCTGAAAAATGATATATCAATTTGATCTGGAAAATGTAAGGTGGAGTGGAGTAGGTTTGCTTGGCTCTCCTCAGAGAGGAACTTCGCCTGGTAGACACCAGCACTGGTAACCTTGTGACTAGGTGACTAGGGGTATGGGCCTGGCCAGGGATTGACTGCAACCTTGGATCATATATCAGACTAACACCTCCTCATAGATACCAAAGAATGACAACTTCAATTCGTGACATCTTAATTATGAATATGCTAGCTGAACCTTCTCACAGGTATTCATTGGTGACATTTCTCTTCTTCCTCTTCTCTCCTTATCTTCATTCTTCGTCAACTTTAGTTTCCTCTCTCCATCAAAATGATATTGAAGGTACTACCCCACCCAGATACCAACATGCCTGGTGTGAAGCTGAATAGCATGCTTACGTACCACCGACAACTTGAGTCACTGCGTGGAAAACTAACTTCACGCATAGCCCTTATGAAGTGGCTTACCGGATTAGGGTGGGGAACCAATGCAGCTGTTCTTCGAACAGTTGCCTTGGCCCTTACATACTCAACAGCAGATTACTGTGCACTTGTCTAGTGTCACAGTGTACACACCTGCATCATCAACACGGCAATTAATGACACACTCCGCATAGTGACTAAATGCCTGCGTCCCACATCATTGGACAACCTTCCCATCCTTGCAGGCATCTTACCTGCTGAGCTTCACCAAAGTCAGTCCATGCTATCTCGCAGTTGCTGGGCTCTTACCAGGCCATCTGCTTTACCACAAGCTAGCAGGTCCTGCCAAGCAGCCTCTGTGATTGCGGTCATGACACCCATTTGTGCCAGTTGAAAAACAGTTCCTCAGGACCATTGAGGAGCAAAACATCAATGTGGCATGGTGGGCGGATCATGCTTGGAGTGCAGAATGGCGCAAAGTGCCTCCAGACTGTGTTCCTTTATTCCTGATGCCGGACCTCACCCATTGGGATTGGCTCTGCCAAGGTCAGTGTGGACAAGGCTAAACCACCTTCAAACCGGTGTTTGGCATTTCCGCTCATCCATGCACAAATGGGGAATGGTCCCTTCAGCGATCTGTGAGTGTGGTGTGGAGGATCAAACTGCAGACCATAGTATACAAAGATGCCAATACTCGCCATCAAATGGCGTCCATGGTCTGCATGTCCTGGATGATGATACCATCAAATGGCTCTCGACCTCATATCCCAATATCTAGCCTGGATGGTTTTGGACTGGAGGACAACTTCAAACTAACTTCATAAACAATTAATTGGTGACATCACTTCTACTCTCATCATTGCAGCAGGTATTGACGCAGAGGAGAGACTGTGTGGTCTCAGACACCAACACACACCAACACACACACCAACACACACCAACACACACCAACACACACCAACACACACCAACACACACCAACACACACCAACACACACCAACACACACCAACACACACCAACACACACCAATAAACACACCCTCCCCCCCTCCTCTCCCTCACTCCTGCCCATGAGTAGGTAGTGAATGAAATTTGATATACTTAGTGCATGTGCACAGTATTTTTATGTCACAATGTGGACAGGTTCTATCACATCACATTATTCCTAGCTACCCATTCCTTGACTTTGCCTTTCCCTTACTGTGGCTTTATTGTCGTCCATTAGAATCCCTCCCACCCTGTTCAAAGTCCTTTATCTGCCTGTGTGTAATTCCTGTTGTTTACAGTAGCCATAGTAATGCCGCATGCAAAGGTATAATGGCCTGATGCTCAAGCATCTCGTATTCCTGAGTATTGCCAATTGGTTGTTCCTTATTAGGAATGCTTAACAATTGTTACATGTTCTGTCAAGTGGTTTTGACCAGTGAGGAACCAATTGAGCTGTCAGGATTCGATTATGGATCTAACTATATTAATTGGCCAATTGTAGCCTGGCATGTGGAAAGGGAAGAGTCATTATAATATAATTGCTTTGGCCCATTTTAAAATGGCGTGTGGGAGAGGAGATTGATGAATGTAAGTTCACTCTTTCTATTGGCAGCATTGGCTGAACCTTCCAAAGTTGTGTATCTGTCTGTGTGTGTGTCTGTCTTTCTTTTTTCCTCTGTCTGTCCGTCTGTCTGTCCGTCTGTCCGTCTGTCTGTCTGTCTGTGTGTCTGTGTGATTCTATTCCCCTTAACCCATTCCTTCTTTTCTAATTCAGAAAGAACTGGGTGACCGATTGCTGCCTTGTTTTGGCACAAAGTCAAAGATTCCTTTCTCAGACGTCAATCTGTACACTGGAGGTGTGCGAGCCCCGGAGTGGGGTCCAGATAGCTCAGTGTCTGAGGTAAGCACTATACAACTGGAGTTCCGAGACCTCTCACGGCTCACAGGGAAGAGCAAATACAGGGTAGGTGATAGAAGTGGTGTTAGCTAACTTGGGGAGTATTTCATTGCAACTTATCCCTTTGTGACATCTGTACCTGTTTTGCTATGTACTAGTAGTTCAAACTGGTTAGGAGTTATTGCACATTATTTGGCACATGAACTGTTGCATTATATCTTATTTGTGTGTGGTTGAAGGACCGGACATAGTTGTAACAACCTGGCAGGAGTGAGTGGTTGATGGTCAGGAACAAACATCTCCACTAGTTGCTTCCCATTCATGATCCTGAGTCAGTCATGCTGGTATAGGCCATGTCCAGTGTGTGTGTATACCACTTCTCAATGTCATTGTTAGTCATTGTCCCTAGAAGTGCCCCCTTGCTGTAACCCTCTTGTTCCCACCAGAAGAACCCTTGTAATTGAGGCTGGAGCACTCAGCCCAAGTCTGCTGATGTGTGTTGTTCTCTGCATGTGATGATGAGCTCTGTTTGTTGGGACTTGTCATGTGTCTGATGGTGAGATCACTTCTTGCCTTAAGCACTTCTTGGTTTACCTGTTTGTCATGTGCATGCTCCAGCCAGTAGGTCATGGCATGGCAATGTGGTATGTCATCGCCGACCCTGTTTTCAAAGCTCTGTGGTTTGGTTGTGATTGACTCTGAGTTAATAAGTCCTGTTGTGGTTTTTAGTTAGAAAACATTCAAAGTGAAAGTTCACACCAGAAGCCTTTTTTTTTCTCATTTGTTTATGAACCTCTTTATTTTTTTGGTGTAGGTTCATGACATTTAGGGAAAGTGGATAAACACATCTGTTACCCCATGCATGGTTTTCATCCAAACAAATTCACTAGTATGATAAGTTTAAAATAGTTCTTGGAAAAACACTATTATATGTTGACGTTTTGAGAACAGATGTGTATCTTCACTGGCTTTCAAAAGCATAGGGCATTGGATGACTGTTTCAGTATGTGTGAACTCATCTGTAGTGATTATGTTTCTGGTTGCTATCCATAACTTGAACCCACTTCTACGCACCTCATGTAATACCACTGTCCAAATGCACATAATGTGCTCTGTTTTGATACACCCACACTAATTGCAGACAAAGTGCCATCATCCTTGACCATATCCAGGTCAATTCTTGCTGGCTTTGTAACTTGAGAACTGAGTTTAATTGGCTATTAGAGGTTCCTGTGTGTGTGTGTGTATACTCAATGCCACTGGGGATTATCCTTGGCCACCTCCGCACACGACATGTAGGAGTCAGACAAGATGACATGTTGGCTATTTGGCATGGACGTGTTTCTCTATGGGGTGGACTTGTAAATGGGGTGTGAAAAAGTTGGTATTCTTTTTCTGCCTCAAAGTGCGTACTGCATTAAGTTTTGTTTTGTCTTGTCACTGTTTGATTTCCTATAGATAGTAGTGGATGAGGTCACTAATAAGCTGCAGTCATTGCAGAAGAAAGATCATCTTGTTCCTTTGTTTATCAATGCTGAGACAGGCCAGCTGAGGCCCGGCACTCTCACTATGGGGGCACGGGCAGACACCTACTACGAATACTTGCTAAAGCAATGGATCCAGTCTGGCAAGAGAGAAAAGAAGTGAGTGTATTGTGTCTGTTTCGATGATCCTAACAATGTGCTGTTGTTTCATGCAACAAGTGTGTTGCTACACACAACATGTATCATGTCTGTAGTTGATGTGCCATGTTAGATCAAGGTTGGGGTGTACTGTACACGCTCTCTCTCATACAAACACTCTAGACTGTTCATGTAGAAGATTAATGCATGGGAGGAATTGAAGTTTTCTCTTGGGGTGTCATGCTCAATATTGCGGTGGGTCACCTTGTGTACATCCAGCTATGTGTGGGAGTGTCTTGCATAAAGATTCAACTTGCTCTCCTTCACTACATATTCAGATTCAGATGCAACTCTTGCATGACTGCAGTGCTCGTTGTAAGTGGACGCCTCATTGCATCCTGCTGGCTTCATTCCAGTGCATCTTGATAACTTGACTCTCATGTGATTCAACTCTAAATAGAAGTTTGTTTTTGTTGTTCTTATTCTCATGTTTGGGGGGGGGGGGGGAGAGAGAGGAGAGGTGGAGTGATAATGTTGTCATAAGCTTGATAAGTCATCTGACCATAAACCTTTTTTGTGCTTCCCCGTGGGGAATATCAACCAACCTGGTTAGCCTGAGGCCCCATATGTTCTCAGTAACTTGTTGCCCACACAGCTCACCATTCAGCTGGCTGAGATGTTGATATGAATCTCTTGATGAGTACTCATCAACACATTTCCGTAACTCCTACTCCACACTGATCTCCTTTCAGCAACTTCCTATGTCCAGAGATTAATTCAATTATGGTACACCAGCATGGACAAGGTTTCACCACATGCTGGGCTGTACTCTGCTGTAAATGCAGATACACCTTTGCCTCTCCCTCCCTCTCTCTGTCTCTCTCTCTCTCTGTTCTTGGCTCTCTCTTGGCTCTAGCCCACTGGTCCAGTTTGGATGCCATCAGGGGTGGGGTGGGGTGGGGTGTGGGTAAGGAGACCTTATTTGAAGCGGGTTGAGATTATAGTTGGTTAGTGAATGGCCTCTCTCTCCTCAATCTTAGCCAGGTTGATGATGACCCCCCCCCCCCCCCCAAGGTCTGTACCAATCTCAGGAAGACATGATGAGAACTTTTTTCATTTTATATTTGGCTTGCCATGTATATCTGTTTGTATGTCCAGTAACATTGGTTCAAAGCTCTGGACATGCTGAGCTGAATAGTTCCCTGGGGACATTGCTGCATTTTCTCTTTGTTGTACAACCGTCTTGATACTCTCTATAATAATACGTGGGTACATATTATTTAGCATTGGCATTTTGTCACAGGAAATCTGGTAATAGATTGAATTAAACTAAGAGACATGTCCCTTCCGTCTCCATCATTATATAATTCATTTTCACCAATTTATTGAATTTAAGATTATACACCAGTTGTTTGTCACGTGTTCATTTTCCGCCTTGAAGTTCCCATCTTAGGGTGCTTCATTATTGGAAATGTTGACAGAGCTGCTGCTATCTTATTACACCACTTAACTTTGGTATGATCTCTCCCTCCCTCCCTCCTTCACTCCTGCCCCCTCACAAACGTGGGAGGGCACATTAGCCGCTACTTCTGACCACTAAAGAGGAAGCCATCCACTTCTAATTGTACATATCTAATGTCAGTTCAAACTGTCAAGTTGTTGTTGACAGCTTAGCACCCACAATTGCATGACTTCTGCATCTTCCCATCGCTCAGCACACATGCACACATGCTTGGCCTTGAGAAACCAACTGGACAATACATTTAAACATGTTTTGGTGTTAATAATCAAATCTCCTGAAGTGTAGCAGATGTGTAAACCATGGTCCACTTTATTATATTCACTAGTCTAAAATAAGCTGGCTAGAATTGTCAGTGAGCCAGCTGTAAATGATCCTCTTCAAATAATGTGCTTTGTGAATAATTTGAGTTTGTGGTAGTATGTATGGTGGCATGACGTGATGACTGAGTCTTTTAACATTGTTGGCCTGTGCATTGGTGTTCACTGATGTGTCTGTCGTGTTGTGTGGCTTTATCCTGTTGTTGTTCTTAGAGTAATTCTCTTCCTGTCAATTCATTTTATTCATATTATGGAAAGGTCATTGTGGGGAGACTGTAACGATAAACTTTAAAGGATATATCGATGCACTTTGGCATGTTCGGTGTGTGTGTGTGTGTGTGTGTGTGTGTGTGTGTGTGTGTGTGTGTGTGTGTGTGTGTGTGTGTGTGTGTGTGTGTGCGCGCGCGCGTGTGTGTGCGCGCGCTAGAAGGATAATTAATTGATGTTGAAACTCTATAAGGGACTACAATGAATTTTGTTTGATGAATTGACTTGACTAGGGTACAAAAAATATTAGTCCTCAACATTAAGATTTATCTTTATTTCTATCTATCTTTATATTCGGACATAGATGTTGCAATCTCAAAGCAAAATCATTAAATTCATTAAATAATATGTAGTGTATTTTTATTTTTGCTGTTTCGAGAAGACAGGGAAACATCTGCACTTGTCCTGTGTCAGGCTGCACATGTGTAGATTATGAGCAGAATACTTCCATTATTTCTGTATCAGTTAGCACAGAGCTTGAAATGAGAAGACTTGCCATTTTATTGAAACCACATTTGTGATCGTAGTTGTTAAATGGTATGATTTCTTGTTGTATGATAGTTGTGATATTGCCAGGATGACATGACTGTTACTACAGGTTTTTGAAATGGTTTGAAAGAGCAATGAAAGGAGTTCAGAAGCATCTGGTGAAGAGATCAGGACCATCTCAACTCACTTTTGTGGGAGAGGAACTTCAGTCAGGACAGTTTTACCCCAAGATGGTGCGTCCCATCCAATAACCTTCGCATGCTGGGGGCAGGCACTGTGGCAATCTGTGCTTACCATGATCATACCATTTCTGTCTGACACACACACACACACACACACACACACACACACACACACACACACACACACACACACACACACACACACACACAACACACACATCTGTATGTCTGTGTATAGGACCACTTGGTGTGTTATCTACCTGGCACCTTGTTACTTGGAGTTCGTAACGGTCTCTCTGAGGAGTATGTTACCTTGGCAACAGAGCTAATGTATACTTGCTATCAGATGTATGTGACAATGCCCACAGGACTTAGCCCTGAAATAGTCCACTTTAATATGTCAGGTGATGCCGAGATGGATATGTATATCAAGGTATGATGGAATATCTGATAGTGATCATGTGCACCTCATTACAAGTTATTTCTGTAGCCTCTAGACCGACACAACTTGCTCAGACCTGAAACTGTTGAGTCACTCTTTTACCTATATCGAATCACCAGAAATGAAACTTACCGGGACTGGGGTTGGAAAATATATAAGGTAACTTATTTCTTTAATTTCACAACAGAGAATATGGTGGGAATACTCTCTCCCCCCATCCTCCTCCCCCAAACCCTTTGCAGCAAGCAAGCCAACTTATTCTGGGATGTGATAGTGTTAATTGTTGTTGTGGTTGTATGGAGCGATTGTTTTATGCCACTTGCTCTCTATGTAGGGATGACCAACCACCAACCTTTAGCATAAGCCAAGTTACAAACAAATTTAATTTTGGTTTTCTCTTAGATAACTATTCCAAAGGCATTCATATGCTGTGCTCTGGAGTCTCCAATAAACGTCTATATCAAATTTGCCACCCCCCCCTTGAACAAAAAAAAAAAAGAGGAGGAGAGAACAAAAATCAAAATGAAATCTTCACCTCCATGTTATTCTTCTCCTTGTTCCTTATGAGCTAGGCTATCTACATTAGGTAATATTAGTACCTGTGTTAATTCCATCATCTGGTATAGTTTAAACTGGTCTGCGTCAACGACCCATTGGTTTTCTTCATTGATCTACTCAATCACGATTGTATATCACGATAGAATAACATCCTCTGTTATGCATGCTGTGTTAGTTTTTTTTTCCATGCTAAATAAACTCTTTATTAACATTGAATGCAATTGAAAGAAACCATGGCAGACTGTTGGCAGTACTATTGGTTTATAGTGTACTTGGTTGGTGTGCTAAATGTTAATTTCTTCATTATATACAGCGATTGAAATGGAGAGAGAATTTGTAAGTGGCAGGTGGAGGGGTGGGGATGAACTAGCAGCTGGAGACAAGGGGGTGGGGAGTTTAAAGAGAAATCACAGCTATTAATAATGTGTAGTATTATTGTTTGTTATTACTACTACTACTACTACTAGCTGTGTATTGTTCTATTGGGAAAAAATTGAAAGTATTGACTCACTGAGAGGGAAAGTTATCATGTTAGGCTATCCTTTTTCTATAATAATGGAAAGGGGCAAGGCTCTAAATAATATAGTAATATAATAAATTACTCCCTCATCAAGCTCTATAGGATGATTATTTTGTAACGTCATCTTGAGGCAGTGAATTAGGTTATGTAGAGATAGACACTTAATAATTATGTGTTCATGACTTGTTTTGAAACTTTATTTTTACACTTTTCTTGTTTTGGTATTTCTCAGAGGGACACTAAATCCTTCTCTCTTTTTTTAATTAATTGTGCAGTGCCTAGATCGATCTATTAATTGAATGTTTATTGCTAAGGGTGATGTCACTGATCATATAGCCAATCCAAATATAGTATTTAAATTTATTTATCTTATTTTGTGTGTTTGGGGGGAGGGGGGGGGGGAGGGTTTGTGTGTGTGTGTGTGTGTGTGTGTGTGTGTGTGTGTGTGTGTGTGTGTGTGTGTGTGTGTGTGTGTGTGTGTGTGTGTGTGTGTGTGTGTGTGTGTGTGTTCTCAAGTATGCATAATTTATTTAATCTACTATTTTCGGTCAGATTCATATCTCAATAGTGAACCATTATGACATAATGATGCCCGATAGGTTCCAAATTACATTCACAAATGCATATTCTTTTCATACCATCTCTCTCTTACGCGCACACACACACACACACACACACACACACACACACACACACACACACACACACACACACACACACCAATACACACTCTTTTTTTTTTGTTCTCTAGGCATTTGAGAGGTACACCAAGATTGAAGAAGGTGGCTATTCTTCAATCAATAATGTACTTGATTCAAAGAATCCTGATTTCAGAGATAAGATGGAATCATTCTTCCTAGCTGAAACACTGAAATATTTTTTCCTCCTTTTCTCTGATGATTTCAATATTATCGATATAGACAGTTGGATTATCAATACTGAAGCACATCCCTTGCCTATTTGGCCAGGATATTATCTTTAAAATGTTAATTGTTATTTCAAAGTGGAATGTTTCCAAATTATGTTTAGTTCCTTTCAAAGTTGTTCACACTGCTGAATTGACCTCTTCAATATTTATTTTGATGGCAAAAACAACAACAAAAAAAAATAACCATAGCACTATGAATTATTTCATTCCATCTTTTTAAAATCATTTGTCAAGGATGGTTTTTCTTGTTTATAAGTGAAAAAAGTGAGTGTTATACCAATGCTTATATGAATAAAATATATATAATAGTGTATGTATTCACTTATTAAAAGCCTTCTTTGTAAATGATGCTGTTGGCAAATTTCAGCATTCAAACGGAGCATTGGGGGAGGGGTGGGATTCTCCGCCCACAGCGGTTAGCACCCTTTGATCTGTAATGTGCCGTTTCCTCCCGGAGCAATTTTTTTTTTTTTTCCTGAAAAAGGAGCGACAGAGAGTTGTTGCAGTTGTGTTGTTAGGAGTTGTTGCAGTTGTGTTGTTAGAAGCTGTAGACGTTTTTTCTCTATCTTGTTGAAACTATGAGTTCCATGGGAGTTGAGTCTCAGGGGGAATTCACACCGGCCAAGTCCGTTCAAATATGCGAGGACCCGAACTCCAAAGCCCACCTCGATTCTTTGTTTGATGTTTTGAACAATAGCCAGCCGCCAGTTCAAGAAGGAAGAAAGCTCCCAGAAGCTGTTCCTATGACTAAGAGGAACCTTCCCGATTCCTTCTTTAACCCTGGCAAAGACAGGGCTGGTATGAGACTAGGTCCAAGTGTGCGTGTAGGACTAACATCAGGTTTCGGTGTGCAGCACAACCGCTCTGTCTCTATGCCAACTTCGTTCAATGATGCTCATCCCAGGCAGTTTTCTCTAGACAGTGGCATTCAAGGACCAATACCACCTGGCTGGGAAGAATCTCAAACACCTGATGGGTTGTCATACTTTATTGAGTAAGTTCTCTATAATCCTCAAATAAACATTTTGTTTGGATGTTGTGTGGTCTGAACCTTGGCAGGTGATGTGTTTTTGTCTGGATGCAGTATTCCAAATGCTCTTATCTTGAGTTTTAGTAATGGGTGGACTGAGAAAGGTTTAGAACTGCCAGATGTTATGGAGGGGGTAATGGTGTGTCTTGATTCCACTGTCTTGTTTTGTGTGACTTGTTTTTCTAGTCGATGAATTAAAAGATTTTCAAAGCTTGATTAGCTACAATAGGAGGTCACATAACTAAACCTTTTTTTATAATAGTCATGTTGAAACGATAGTGGATAGTGGGCAATGGCATCTTGGTGATACTGCTTCTTTGGCTGCTTGTACTGTCCGTGGACAATTCCTAACCAAAATGACTTTCTTTTATGACTTTTTTACAAGCAGATATCTCACTTCAGCTGTTCTCTGACTAGACTTGTAGTTGTTGCTGAACAAAAGATATGTAGAAGTGTAAACACTGATGTGTGAAAATTTGCCTTCCATATGTACCTCAGGGCTTCTCTTAGAGGCTGAGTGGATGAACTTAGAACCGCTGGTATTGCCATGGTCAACTTACAGTATCTTTTTTACTTTGTTATGTTCATTCTGAATCTTGTGAATATTTTATGTTAGCATGTCATTGTGGGTTATAGGCACAATTTTTATGGGCAACTTGGAGTCCAAACGTCAATACACTAGCGGGGGGAGGGGGGAAACATCTTGCAGCTATTTTCTGTATCTCGCTACAATTTAACTCTCTCTCCCACTTGAACCCCTATTACTTTTCAACTCATTGAGATTGTGGTAAAAGTGAGGGTACAGTCCTGTGTCAGAAAAAAAGGTTATTTATGTTGGCTTGTTCTATTACTTATTTGCTTCATTTTGATAGTTACTGGATTAAGCGTAAGAGTTGCTCTAAATATTGTTGCAGTATGCAATAGGATATGTGGTATCCCTGACCTTGTATGTTTACTGTTAATATGTCTCCATATTTCTTCTCCATTTTATTGAAATAGTTGTGCATTGTTTTTCCCTGTTACAGTCATAATACCAAAACTACTACTTGGGAAGACCCACGAAAAGTGATGTCACATGTGCCAGGCCGTGGAGCTGCTCTTCAACCTCCACCCCATTTGCCCATGCCTCCATATTCAAGGCCACCTCCACCGCACATGCAGCAACCAATAACACAGCCAAACACCAGTCCCAGCCAATCAGTGGACGCTGTGCCCTTGCCTGAAGGTTGGCAAAAGGCATTTACTGCTGAAGGAGAACCTTATTATGTGAATCATAAAAACCGTACCACCAGCTGGTTTAACCCATCGATGTCCCAACATCACCATTCCCACTCTTTTGCTGGTGTTCCCAGGACGATGGCTCAAGGCTTCCCTGCGTATACACCTCACACAGGAGGCATTGGTGTTGTGCAACACGACATGCAGAGATTGCCGTATGAAGCGCGGCCACAGGACCATGTGTTGCAGCAGCAGCAGCACCACAATGTGATGGAAGCTAATCGTGCCCCCGGAGGTGCCCTCTACAGCGACCCTTACCTGTCCAGCAATAATCATATCAGGCAAGCCTCCCATGACTCGGGTCTAGGAGTGACTGCAATGCAGTACCAGTCGGATGTCGGCATGGACTTTGAAGATGGTATGGATACTGGACGTTCGTCCATCAACAAAGCACCTATGAATCAGGAGTATGTAGATTCTATGCATACCTCAGATATTGACACGGAGGGTCTTCAAACTGACCCACATATGCAGGAACAGATGGAAAGCAGCTTGCTTGGGCGGTGGGTGTGAGTTGGCTTGAATTTGTTCACTATTAAATGTTCACACAACCATCACACAAAGGTCATTCATTGTTTGTTAACTTCCCAACATTTTCGTTTCTGTGGAAGGTGTTACTGCATTTGTTTTGTGTTTTTTCTTCTTTTTTTCTTCTTTTTTTACATAGCAAACTTTAGCTTTCCTCCTTTTTGTTTTTATAACCTAGTTAACTCTATCAGTGAGAAAATATGAAAATGTGTAATTAAAAAAAAATATATATATGTATATATTTTTTAACTGCATATTGTCATTTTTGTAAGTTTTTTTGGGAAGGTTGGGTTGTTGTTTTTTCTTCTCTTTCTCCCTTTTTGGTTGTAAGATTCAATCATGACTATAATAAAGTTGTATAATTTACAATCCATGATGGGGCAAGGGAAGTGTTTTGATAATTCAAGTGAAGTGAAAGGATGTGAGCTGCAATTGTGCATATCCCAGAATCATCCATTATTTATCGATTATATGTGGTACTCTTCTTTGAGCATTACCTGGAGCATAAGCTTTACAATGAAGCATTTTGATCATATGCAGTCAAGTGCATGGTCAGTGGTCGATTCATACCAGAACAGCAAATTTACCCTCAAACATTGACAGAGTGATCAGTACATATAAGACCTAATCAGAGTCCCCAACTTTTTAATCAAATACTTACTTTTCTCAAGCTTTCCTTTGTAAGCATGCATAAATATGTACAGGTATTTAACAAGTCCTGTGATTATAAACACCAAATACCACACCTTTAGTGTGCTTACGGTGTACTAGTGGAGATACCTGGGGTACACACTTAATGCAGTCCTTACAGTGCCAGGTGTTAGTAACACAAGACTTAATCAGGGGGTCCAACCTTTTAAACTTCTAATACTTGATTTTCTCAAGCTTTCCTTTGCAAGTGTGCATAAAAATGTTCAGATATTTAACAACTCAAGTGATCATAAGCACCAAATACCACACTTATGCATGTGTGCTGATAATACAAAAATAAAGTGCTACAGTTAGTAACGAGTCTTTGCTTGAGAAACTACAAATTCACAATAAAATCAAACGAGGTAATCTGGCAATTTTGTTAGGATTATTATTTAGAATGGGGGGGGGGGGGGGTAAATAAAATACTTTATGTTCAAATAGAATGAAAACTTAACTCTGCCACAACACGTTTCTATAGAACTTATTACAGAGGGAAAATGTCAGATGTTTGTGTGAAATTCAAGCAAAGGACAAACCTCCAGGGCAGCAGGGTATGTGATATTGTCTAAGTAAAGCATGACAGCCAAAGGTATCAATCTGGCCAAAGGAAATAGAGGAGAGAACTCAATGAACTGACCAAGAGTGAAGAATGTGGCCATCCATCCTTCCTGCCAATAATTGTAATACTACCACTGTTTTAAGTACAAGGAATGCCCATCTTAGTTTCTAGTGTTTGGGGGGGGGGGGGGGGGGGGGGGAGGGGTGCTTGACTGTGATGCAGTTCAATTATTATGAACACTACAAAATGGAGGAAACCAGGTGGATACCATTGATGCTATATGGTATCATTTTACATTAGGAAATAGACCACTAATATTATATATATTGCCTTCCAAAGATACACAAGGAAAGACTGATTTACTGTATATTCCTTACCTATTAGATGTTCCTAAACCACAGGAAAGTTGAAAAAAATCTGGCCACAGAAGTGGAGTAATATAGTTTGTAAAAACCAAAACATTAAAAACATAAATAAATTATAAAAAATATATATATATATATATATACTAGCAGCATATACCTGGCGTTGCCCAGCCAATGTCAACATGAAACATAGAAGCCTCTAAAATTTCGGCCTGGTTGGTTCTTTAATTAGCTTTTGGCAGCCAAAACAACTTCCTGTGGGTTTGTCTGATACCAAACCACACCCACATGCAGTTATTAATGCTCACCCAATTACTTCAACTCCATATTCCAAATTTCAGCCTGATTGATCCATGTGAGTTTTTCATAAGCATAATGATGTTCTATGGGTGTAGCAATGACCAGACCACACACATTGACACACACGTTTAATAATGCCCATCCAGTTGCTTGGAAACCTCATTCCAAATTTGAGTCTGGTTAATCGTTGGAGTAGCTTTCAATAGCCAAACCACTTCCAGTGGTTGTAGCTATGGCCAACCCACACCCATATGCGGTTAATAATTCTTTCCGGGTACTTGTAGACCATATGCCAGTTTTTTGCCTGATTGGTCTCTGATTCACTTTTTTCAGCGAAAATAATTTCCTGTGGGTATGCCTATGGCAAAAACACACCCATTACCATACCCACATGTGTTTAATAATGCTCACCCGGATTCTTATAGTGCACATGCCAAATTTCAGCCCTTTTGGTCCCAGTGTTTGGCCATGATGCCTAGACACATACAAACATGCATAATACTTGCTAAACCAAAATGTATATTAAAATGGGTTGTGGATCTAACTCCTTAGGTTCAATCTTTATTCACAAGTTGTTTTTTTTTGGTGGCACTTTTTCTCTTCACACACCAATGGGAAGTGGTGTAGCAAGGAGGGATCTCACCCATGTTACTCCCAAAGTCAATTTGTTTATGCATAGCATGTTTTAAGTCCATTGCTCCAAGGGTTTGTATGACCAAAATACCTTTTTTGGCTTTTTTTTGGGCCTGACATGAACACAGAAATGGGTGTGGTCATATACATGTACTAAAAATGTTCCCCAAATTCTATTTATTCCAAATATATATGGGTTCATGGTTTAACTCCTTAGATTCAAGAGTTTTTGCTGATATACCATTTTTGGCATTTTTAGCCTTACACAGGAAAAGGAAGAGGTGTGGCCAGTTGGGATCCAGCCCATGTCACTCCTAGAGTGAAGTTGTACATGCATGCCAAGTGATAGATCTGTAGCTGCAAGAGTGTTTGTGGCAAAAAATACCATATTTGGCATTTTTATGTTACTATGGTAACTATTTCCCAGAATTTTTTAGCCCATGTTTGGGTTAAAATCTATCATCACACCAATTTTCAGAGAAATCTGCAAAATGATGGTACAAACATACAGACAGACAGCTCCTTTTATATGTATAGGTAATATATATATATATATATATATATATATATATATATATATATATATATACTAGCAGCATATACCCGGCGTTGCCTGGCCAATACAGGCGAAAATCCAGTAGTTGAGCATGTCTTGCCAGTAAGAAAGGTGATGGTGGAGGAGATGTATTATTAAGAGAGAAGTGGCCAAAATACCATTATTGGCTTTTTATCGTTACCATGGTAATCATTTTGAGAAATTTTTAGCCCATGTTTTAAGTTGGGTCAAGACCTATCATCATGCCGAGCTTCAGAGAAATTCACCTACCGGTTTGGCCGGAATGATGGTACATACATACAGACAGACAGACAGACAGACAGACAGACAGACAGACAGACAGACAGACAGACAGACAGACAGACAGATAGACAGACAAATTCTATATTTTCCCAGACATGCCACCTGGCATAAAACCATCTCAGGGTGGGTCTCCTCCATCCCTAAAAGTTTGGTCAAAATCTAACAGAGGGATTTTGAGAAACGGACGAACATAGTTACATAGTTACGCAGGTCTTCTAATATATATATATATATATATAGATATATGTATATATATATGTATATATATAGATGTATTATATATATATAAACAGAGAAATAAAAGGCATCAACTGGGGGTATTTCCTCAACTGCATCCATCAAAAATCCACTATTTAATTATAATCCTTCTCAACAGGTTTTTCCTAGCGTCTAGAATCGGGTTTTGCAGGGGTTCATCCGCTTTTGGAGAAAAACAGTGGACCAACCGTCCCATTTTCTCCATTTAAAAAAGTTTGTGACAGAACAGTTGAACACATACATGCACGCACACACAATATTATGATCATCAATGCAGGGATGTTCACTGGATTAGTAACATTTTAAATTCTAATTAAAATTGAAATAAATCTATTTTGGTTGTAGTAAACTGGATGGAGATATTTTCAGCTAGAGTATGTATGACCAGTTCGAATTGCCATTCCATCCTTTCCATTGCTGATTAAAAAAATAGAAGTAATATTAACAAACTATATCTAGTTGTCACTGGAGACTAAAAAAAAAAAAAAAATGTAGAAGCTTATTTTGAGAGATGTTTTATGTACCAGTTCTATAATTATTAGTTGTAGAGTATTGATCAGAATTAGGATTACATTGAAGGCACTGAAGTTTGCAATGATAAAGACATTCAATATTGTAAGTTATCATTTTATTTATAATTATTAATAATTTTGGTTTGATTATTTGACATTAGATAGCAGTATACACACCAGTTGGCCTGATACCAGTTTGCTGCATGGTATTGTTGCAGTGAAGTAGGAAAATAGCATGAGAACTAAAGCAAAATTTGCTAGTGACAGCCTGAATGAACTATGTGGGTACTTGCATTCATACTATTACACTAACATTTGTTCATCAAACTACACCCATGGGCCTAGGGGAAGGTAATGAATGACACTCGTGATCAGTGATCATAAGAAGACTAAGTGCCAAATTTCAGTCCAGATTGGTTTAGCATAGCAAGAGCATGGTCACCTGACTGGGAGTGTGCAACTCTCCTATGGGTGTGCAATTAAATATTTTTACACTTGACCAATAAATATTTTATATTTTATGGGTGTGCTAGACACTCAGGAGGTTATTAATACTCTTGTGCTCACACCATATTACAGCATGATTGGTTCTTGTCAGTGAAAACTTGTGTGGCGCCAAATTTAAGCCTGACTGGTTCTTGGCAGTGAAAACAACTACCAGTAGGTGTGGCTAATGGTAAAACCACACCCCCAGGAAGGTAATAATACTCTCCCGGCCACACAGAGACCACATCCCAAATTTCTGTCCAATTAGTTCTGATACTTGAAACAACTTCATCTGGCTGTGGCTATAACCAAACCACACCTATTGCCACAATTATTTGTTTATAATGCTCATAGGTTGCTTGGAATCACATGCCAAATTTCAGCCTGATTGGCCCTCATCTCTTTTTTGCAGCCAAAACAACTTTCTGTGGGTGTGGCTAAAGAAAGGCCACACCCATGTGCTTAATATGTTCACCCAGTTACTTGGAAACCACATGCCAAATTTGAGCTTTAATGGTCCATTAATTAGCTTTTGGCAGCTAAAACAACTTTTTGTGGGTGTGACTCTGCCAAAACCACACCCACACATGGTTAAAAACACTCACCCAGTTACTTGCATACCAAATACCAAATTTCAGCTTGATTGGTCCAGCAGTTTGGCAGTGAAAACAACCAGCCCTATTTATTTGTAGCAGACATCCCTCCCATCGATTGATAATAATTATACAAAATCGTTTGATGGATTAATTTTGACAATGTCAGTATCAATCACATTTCTTAGACATGTTACTAATTACAAATATTGCAATTATTGTACTAGCAGTAAATTTGCCCAACAGGTGGTTTTAAATGCGCCACCTGCATAACAAATATTTAATTTTCTTTGGTAAGATGTAGGGACTATCAATACTAATCTCATTAATCAAACAAACCTGATACAATTAACAAGTATTCCTCCAAATTTCATTAAACTTGGTCATTAGTTAGACATTCCATGTCACCAAAGCACACCCATGGACAAATCCACACCCATAACCACCTGATCAGATAGAAACTTTTGTGAGGACATGCAGTGAGTCCCTGAAAGTTTAGTGAAGATTCCTCCAGCAGCTTGGGAAGAGTTAGAGTCCACACATATAGACAAACAAATTGTAAATTATAGTAAGATTCAGTATATTGGTTCTGGACTAGGCTGGGGAAGCATTTATACATCAGGGAAATATTTGCAAAACTAAATTTATAGTTTATATATAAAATGTTTAGTTATACTTTTGAAGATCATTAGTCCTAACATAGCAAAAAATGCTAATAAGGTAACAACTGGAAAGTGGGTGTGTATAGTGAATTGTATTAGTCTATTTTTATCACAGCAAAATAAAAATAAAAAAACAACAGAAAAACTAACAAAATTGTTGCTTAATTACAGTGTTCTTAATATCGATCCTAAATGGTTTGATCTGTGTTGTTGCAGTGAAGATTAAATCCCCAGTGCCATAAGTCATCAAAATATATCAGCAAGTATATAAGAGTTCCTCAGACACTCCTTTTAATATAATTCACTGTAAATAACTGCTGTGTGGGAGCCATTCATTTCTGGTATTTCTTTCTGATGAATATTTAAATTATGAAATAACTTTGGAGTGGGGAAGGAGTACAAATTTAACAGTGATAACAAATTTCGAGTGAAAGGTGAAATTTATGGATTTTGGACCAATCAAGGGAAAAGTTCAAATACGAAACCAACCATCACCTGTATAAGTCAGAGTTCAACTTAATAATGCAATACCAAAAAGTGCAGTATATTATTTTGCCATACAAACATAGACAGATAAATGGCAAACTCAAATATGCCATATCTGTCATGATGTTAATCATCACAAAGGAACTGCATGTCACAAATACTTTTATCATTTTCATCAAACTCGGGATCATAATTTTCTTCAATTTCTTCCAGATCATCTGGTTCTTCATCTTGAATGTTCAAGTCTTCACTACGAAATTTTTCATACTTGATTGACTGGCATGAAGTAAGGACTGGAGCATTGAGGACAACTAAATCAAATCAATAGTTATCAGATAATTTTCAGAGCTAGTACTCACTCAACACATACAAAAATATAATTGAACTCTAGACATTCACTAGAGCTTCCTAACAATGATATCACACCATCTACCCATGCAGACCTAACTCAGCATTAGTCAGATTGTCAATAAACATCAGACATATAACTTCACATGGCATGTGATACCTTGGTCCTTCCAACGAGAAATGTCATACTGCACAAAAGACATTTTGTCACTTGATTCTGTTAACTTGGGCCATTCACCTGGTTCAGTTTTCTGGAGCTTGATTAGGATTTCTGACATCAACAATTTCAGAGTAAAATCCTAATCACAATTTGGGGAGAAAAAGAAGTGTTTAATTGTATCAGTAGAGCAGGTATAGAGCATCATAACAAATCTCTTCATGATATTCCCTTTCAGCTGAAAGTATACCAATATCTATCTCCCTTTACTTAATAATCATTTCCTTGCCTATTTGAGTAGAACATAACTATTAACTCACCTTTGATGAAACTGAAGCATAGAGACAAATTTCAAACATATATTTCTTTGAAGACAGGATGGCTCTAATAGACAAAAAAAAAAAAAAAAAAAAAAAAAAAAAAAAAAAAAAATTATATATATATATATATATATATATACAAACTAGGAATAAAGTCATAACTCTCAGTTTACTGTTACGACTCAAGTGTTGTAAATACTCACAAATTTGTGAATATGCAAGATTTTTAAATTCAAAGAATGCAACATACACCAAATCTGTATCATTTTTAAAAATCCAAAAAAAAAAAAATAATAATAATAATAAAAAATAAGTAAATAAAGGAAAAAAAAAAAAAGAAAAAAAAAAAAGATAAAAAAACAAGTATAGGCTACTTCTCATTCAAGGGGAAATTAATTCTGCATCCACGAGTATTCAATTAACTTTGGCAGCTTATGTTTTTGTGCATGTTTCACGGAATAAATAAATTAAAAAAAAAACAGCTCTGACACTTACATAAAGTACACAGTGTTTTCATTGAGTTGCACTTTGACCTGGTGTTCCTCACACCCACACAACTGAACAGCCAGTGTGATAAATGCATTGTCCTGACTCCAGCGAACTTGTGGACGAAGCCTGACATAGGATAGAGAGGCAACATGAACTAATAACTATTAACAGACTTATATGCCATCCATAAAAACAGTTATACATGCACTGGATTGATTGTACGCAGGAGAATATAAGCTTAATAACAGGGTATGATATTAATCTATCATAATTCATTTTGACCCAATATTAAGTTGTATTTTAATTCTAACACACATTACTATTGTAAAATCATTTTCTGGTCCATATAGCATGTATAAAGCTGCTAGACCAATTTATCCTTTGTTGTATAGGTGCTTATTATACACGGAAAAGTCTATTTGATGGTATCGCATGTGTGGCAGAGCTGGTACTTTGTGCAGGAGAAGAATGCAGAGCCAGGGACGGATAGAGCTGCAGAGGGAAGCATGGCATGACATGGAGGCAGAGAGGGAACCATGGCATGTCATGGAGAGGGAACTATGGCATGGCATGGCATGGAGGTGGAGAGGGAACCATGGCATGGAAAGAACAGACTAAGGAGTCATAAAAAAGAAAGTTACTTACATGATTCAATCTCTGGTTCAAGAGCAATGATTATTGATGCAAAGAAATCATTGCCTAAGTCCATATTTAGAACCTAACCTAAAAAGAATTGTCTCAACTGGTCCTGCGGCAGATTTAGGCACAATGGATAGAGAAGTGATGGAATAGATGGTGCTCAACTTGTACAAGGAAAAGTCCGTAGCAGATTTATTCAGCTTTTGGGAAGTTAAAAATCATAGTCTGGTTCATGGACATAGTAAATAAAAGTTCGTTATATGTACAGTTTGTACTAATTGTATTTGCATGGAAAAGCTTCTTCTAGACAATCCTTTGATGAGAGGGTCAATTTAGTTGGTACAGCGATCAAGTTGTATTGATTCTCAGCTGCAATGTGTCTTCATATTTACTTAATTATATATACATGTAGTAAAGGTGGAGCTAAAAGTGGACATTAATCTTGCTATGCAAAAGGAGTCTTTAGAATCACAAGCATGCATAGCAATAACAGGACTTGGATAAGTTGTAAACCAAATAGTCCATGTAGGTGCTCCTGGGTGTCAGACAGAATGGTAATATTGCTGCTACATACAATGTGTGACTGTGAACATACAGTAATTTTGAGGATAAGTATATCTGAGCCAATACACTACCTAAAAAAGTAGAGATGACTGTAATACCACACTGGAATAATGTGCATATTTTATCACGCTTTGGTGGTTTGTTGCAAACCTTCACGTGGTCTACTGCAAACTCATTATATGAGTGACTAATTGCAACACTACTTCATTGAACATTGAACTCTGAAGCCTATATAAATAAAAGCTACAGAAATAGTATGACTCATCATCGTTTCAGATGTCAATGTGAACCTAAAAGCCTTTTTTTTAATTTTTAAAGCCTTTTTTTTAAAGCCTGCATTGAAAATTGTATCCGAAAATGCAGAGTTTGTCTGATCCCAAAGACAACTTCTTGCCAACTTCTGCAACAGTGACAAATGCGACGTGGTTCTTGGTCCTGTCTTTACAAGAACCACATTGTGGTTTTAACAACAATTGTCTGAAGATCAATGGCATGACGTTGGTTGTTGGACATCCACATGAAAAGTATGAAAGTGCGATATTCGTTAAGACTGGGACAATCATTGAATCTGCATCCATCATCGATGATAATAACATCAAAATCCTAACTACTGAGACTGATAACTACTGAGACTGATAACATCGGTGTACAAACCACCCAGTATACCATTTCAGATGCTACCATTGCACAATTCCAAACCAGAAGTAGTTATTGGGGACTTTAATAGTCACAGCGTAAACTGGGGTTATACTGAATCAAATGCTGATGGTGATGCAGTTGAATCTTGGGCTGAAGCAGGCCAGCTGAGCCTTGTGCACATTGCAAAGCAGCCAAGTTCCTTTAACAGCAGACACTGGAAGCAAGGTTACAATCCCAATCTCGCATTTGTGAGCCATAAGATTGCTCCACTCAGCACCAAGATGATCCTTGAACCTATTCCTAGGAGCCAACATTGCCCAATCGGCATCATGGTTACCATAGTAATGAGAAAAGACAAAAAATGGTATTTGTGCCAGAAAAACTGTTAGAGTACAGATTTAAAATTTGGTATGCTTATACAACTTCACTCTGGGAGTAACATGGGCTGGGTTCCACCTGGCCACACCTCTTCCTTTCCCTGTGTAAGGCTAAAAATGCCAATAATGGTATTCCCGCAAAAACACTTGAACCAAGGGAGTTAGACCCATGAACCCATATATATTTGGAATCAATATAATCTGGGGAATGTTTTAAGTACATGAATATGACCACACCCATTTTTGTTTTCATGCCAGGCCCAAAAAAAGTCCAAAAATGGTACTTTGGCTATATATTTTGGTCGTAGTATGTATGTATGTATGTATGTATGTATGTATGTATGTATGTATGTATGTATGTATGTATGTATGTATGTATGTATGTATGTATGTATGTATGTATGTATGTATGTATGTATGTATGTATGTATGTATGTATGTATGTATGTATCTAGGCATCACGACCTAACACTAGAACCAAAACGGCCAAAATTTGACATGAGCTCTCTAAGAATCTGAGTGAGCATTTCTAAACACATGGAGGCATGGTAATGGGTGTGATTTTGCCATAGCCACACTCATAGAAGTCATTTTGGCTAGAAAAACTAGTTTAAGGACCAACCAGGCTGAAATTCGGCATGTATTCCCCAAGTAAAAGAGTGAGTGTATTAACTGAATGTAGGTGTACCAATAGGTGTGGTTAAGTTGTAGCCAAAGGAACAACAAGGCCAAAATTTGAGTAGCTTCTATTATTTTCATGTTGATATTGGCCGGGCAACGCGGGGTATATGCTGCTAGTATATATATATATATAAAGCTTTAAATTGTAATTTGGTTCATCTTGGAGTGACTAAATAACAAAGTTACACACTGGAATCCCAACAACACACCATTGGTTCTACCCTACAAACCAAAAGTAGAACAAACATAAGAAAAAAGTGTGTGCACTTAGGAACTTGTGATGTGCACGCCACACCAAGCACGCTCATTCTATTCATACGCAAAAAAAGAACAAAAATGAATAAGTAACGATTTTCTTGCAGAACAAGTAAATTTTGAATAACAAATACTGAACTAATGTATGTAAGTGTAGTCACTACTTACATGGGTACATTGGGCGTAGATACAGAGCTTTGCATCTCCATGTTCACCTTTGATCTTGTAATAGGGTGATTTTGCAGTGAGAAAATGCCCCAAAGGTATTCCTTAAAGAAGGGTGGGAAAATGCATTAATGTTTTATGTAATTAGTACATTCTTACCAAAATGGGGTCAGGAATTTTTACTTCAGAAAATTCGGAGGACTGTTCACCATGTGTCAGATTCGTCATAATACTTATGGCCACCTAAAGAACAATAGTAGCACTATAAACAAAATGTTTTAAACTTTAAAAAAAAACAACAAAAAAAAACAACAAAAAAAAAACAACAAAAAAACTCTGCCTGATTGTCAATGTTCCTATTGCCATGAAGCCTCCAATAATGCCTCAAATATGATAGAAGTCCATCAATTTCTGAATGTGTAACAATAGAACACAAAAACTTCAATGCATGATCATGACACAGCCGTGCTGTCTTCAACTCAGCAGAAGAAATGCTAGACAAGCACACTTTAAAGATCGCCATTTTGCAGCTGCAGCACACAAAAAAGGTAATAACTACATTTTCACTATTGGATACCCATCTTCTATTCACATCAACACTGCACATGTCTCACACCTTACCCATGCCTACAAGGCAATAATCATCATGTTTAAATCTCAATAACTAGCTGCTGCAATAACACTAATCTCTCTTTAGAATACAAAACATCCACACTCATACATACACACACACACACATACATACACACACACATACATACACACACAATGATACATACATCCTCTCAATCTGACCCGCTCTCATCCACTGCCAAGGCAACCTCTAATCTCTAGTGCAGTGTATAGTAAATCATATTGTGGCCAGTAGAGCATCACAATGCGTCTCTAGCTACAATAGAAAGGTGTCCAAGTTAAGTCTATCCTGACTTGATGACATGCCTACACATATACTAAGTCTAGATTAGGCAACAATTGCAATTGATATAGCGAAGTGGAAGGTGCCAAACTATTCAGTTGCTCATTTTACCACTCCTTGCTGGACAATAAGAAGCTGCTCATAATGATATTCATATTTAAGGTGACTTCCATGTTCAGTTAATGCAAAACTATTACATGAACCGATTAAACGAACCAGCAGGTGACTTTCTCATGAAATATAAATATACAAATACAAGTGTAACAAAAACGTTTAATCTACCTCATCACTGAATACTTGCTAGCAATTGGCCATACACACACACACACACACACACACACACACACACACACACACACACACACACACACACACACACACACACTACCCATCATCTAAGTGCAATGTTGATAGTAAGGCCAACACATGCTCAGTGATGACCACACTAGCTCTCCACTTCTCCAGGCATAGACATAACGAAGATACTGTTTCCTCAACATCACAGTGCCTGTAGATAGACATAACGAAGATACTGTTTCCTCAACATCACAGTGCCTGTAGATATTAGAAATAGCACAGGTGGGGCTTGGTTCCATTGGAGGAAAAACAATAGACACTTCCATCACTTACACAGCAACAGGCACAACAGTTTTGAGAAGAACAAGGGCCATGTTCACAACATCAAAGGATGGATGCTGCAAATGCAATAAGATGTGAAGTTGAAATCATTTTAAATATTGACTTCAGTAGAGGGATCTAGGTGACTGAAAAATGCAATAAAAGGAGCTATTAGGCCTAGTTCAGTGCACGCACTGCATAAAAATACCAAAACATTGCATGATGCATAAAAATAAAATCTGGTTCTATTCTCGCGTTGAGGATTCAGTCAGTAAAAAAACAGTATGGTGTGGTCTAACAAGATTTTGTGTTCACAGTTCACGCAAGTAACACGCAGTCCGTGTCGCTATGTTCATGTGGTGCACGCTGTGAAGCAGGCATTAGATAAAGGCCAACTATTGTGAGATAGTAAAAAAAAAAGTGTTTAACAGCGTTCCCCACAGAAGTTGAATTTATAAACTCTTAAGGATGCAAATCTTAAGATAGCTTTGTTAAAAAGACAGGTGTGTCATCAAACCACTCAAGATCCATCTACACTGATCACTAATGTACACAATTATTGATGACTACTAGAACATGCCCAGCCGCTACCTGTGTGTTGCTCATGTTCAAAAGTCTTACAGTGTCCTCTATACGAACTACTTTGTGAACCATTTCGTGAACAAACGAATACTATTTTCCTCCATTAATCTCAACAGAGATGGAAGGTCTCTGTGGTCAAACAGTCAACACAGCTATCACTACAAAGTCAATAAAACTTAGCCTTGGGGCTCAGTAGAAGGCAGAACCAACCACTTCCACATTCCTTGTGCAACTACTTCTAAATGAGGCTAGTCTTGGTGGTGTGTGCATGCCATGGGTCGATAGTCCACATCTGTCTAGACTAGTCAGATTATTCAAAACAGATGAATCACCCTAACCAAGTAAAGAGTGTGACTAGTATTATTAAGTGTATTCCCTTTTTATCTGTGAAAGCAACCATGATTCTGATCTAATGTAAAGGTAAGTGGGTTCAACCTGTGTGTGCATATCTAAGAGTTTGATGAGTACACATGCTAAAATGAAACATGGACAAGAACAAAGTTGTATCAGACTTAATCAGAAAGAAAGAACAACGTACTTGTAAAAGCAGTACAATAGCATATTAGAAAGTTCTGAGACACTTTCCCCTCTGGCTAAAAATATTTTCAGGCTGTGAGTCACTTGCATAGATAACAGTAAGTTAATACCTCTCTCAGAGAGAGAGAGAAAGAGAGAGAAAGAGAGAGAGAAAGAGAGAGAGAAAGAGAGAGAGAGAGAAAGAGAGAGAGAAAGAGAGAGAAAAAGAGAGAGAGAAAGAGAGAGAAAGAGAGAGAGAAAGAGAGAGAGAAAGAGAGAGAGAAAGAGAGAGAGAAAGAGAGAGAGAAAGAGAGAGAGAAAGAGAGAGAAAGAGAGAGAGAAAGAGAAAGACAGAGAGAGAGAGAAAGAAAGAGAGAAAGAGAGAGAAAGAGAGAGAGAGAGAGAAGAGAGAGAGAGAGAAAGAGAGAGAGAAAGAGAGAGAGAAAGAGAGAGAGAAAGAGAGAGAGAAAGAGAGAGAGAAAGAGAGAGAGAAAGAGAGAGAGAAAGAGAGAGAGAAAAAGAGAGAGAGAAAGAGAGAGAGAAAGAGAGAGAGAAAGAGAGAGAGAAAGAGAGAGAGAAAGAGAAAGAGAGAGAGAAAGAGAGAGAGAAAGAGAGAGAGAAAGAGAGAGAGAGAGAAAGAGAGAGAGATAGAGATGTGTTAGATCTCTATGAATTCAACCTCTTCTCTAGTTGCTCTTACATAAATTCAATAGTAATATTAAAAAATAAAAAAAAAACTACACAGGTTAACTGTGACTGTACATTACTTGTGAAATAATTGCTGATTTATGTGGTATAAACTTAAAATTCCCATCTTTTTTCAGGGTTATCGGTTGAGTTATAACATTTTTTATTAGTACAATGGTACATCTACTAGTGCTAACCTTCAAGCACTCCATTATTCTTCTTAGATCCAAGTAGTTAAATGTTAACCTATAAAGGGGGGGGGGGGGGGAAAGAAATACACAATATATACAAAGATAGCTTTAAAAAATGAGGAAAGAAGAGGGAAGAAGATATTCACACACACAGTCAACAGAGTCACATGCTACATTTATGAACTGAAAATAAGTTACATACTAAGAATTTTTGAACATATACATATCCAAGATAATTATATCAAAATGGACTGATTTCAGTTCAGGATCCTAAAATTCAACACAATTCCTTTTTTAATCAAGTGGTCATAATTTGATTTTTAAAAAAACTAAGACAGAAACATCTTGAGAGAGGACCTCCCTCCAGGCTTCCCTTCTCATCCACTGCAACACCACACCACACCCAAGTACACACACACACACACACACACACACACACACACACACACACACACAAACCTTCTGTAATAGACGGGGAGACTGCAGCATATTACAGAAATGCAGCTGATTGTTTTTGAACATTACACAGGCAGCAAGTAATATTACACTAGCAGAACTAACAAAGAGGAAAAGATGCAACAGTTACAGTGATTCTGCCAGTTAGAAACCAACAAACTGATTAGCATACTGTAGTGCAAAAGTTAAGAAGAGTGACTTTAATCTGGCTTCTATATACCTCTAACATAGCCATGCAATGATCTAATTATTTGGCACTACATGCTGCAGACAATTCCAAACTGCATACACTGGAACCAGGATGAAATATTATATCTAAATGTTGAGACACCAAGTGAAGTACTTACGATTCACCATGAGACTTCCTAATATATGACTACCCACACCCTCTAGCTCATGTTCTCCAAGCTTTCCAAGGGGCAAAGTTGTGGATCAGAAGCTATTACAAATTATAGCATAAATCATACCAGACCTAGAAGAGTTGCCACACATGTTATTACAATTTGTACATTATTCAGTATAGACAGGAATGACTGAACCAAAGGGAGGCCAGTCACTCTTGGAAAGATACCAATATTTGGCATGGACACAGTTTATTAACATCTAGAACCAACCTCAGAGGTATACATAGTCCACAAACTACTCGCAGCAGTGAGAGTAAAGTGCTTGGTACCTCATGCAGACTTGGTAACATCTCAATCAATGTGGTAAGTGCTGAGGCATTCAGTGAATTCCTGACAGAAACAGCAGCACATTGAATATTTCTAGGCAGAAGTAAAATGATCCATCAATGTAAAATTATTGAATTATTACTTCCCAAAAAAATTTTTATTCATCAAATAAAAATAAATAAATAAAATTTTTTTAAAAAGTTAAAAAAATAGGGCCAAAAAAACAACAAACAGAATATACTGGAAAGGTTAAACAATACCAAATCCATTCCTCTATTGTTTTCCCACACTACATCCTTCCCTTTACTATTTCTCCACACCACATCCTCCCTCCATTATTTCCCTACATCCCTCCCTCTATTTGTAAGTGATGAATGGTAAATTTCTGTGTAGCTGACACCTCTTTGAACCCAATATTCCACACTGTACGTACATACCTGGATCCACTGATAACCAAATGCTGCATTTCCTCAATGTATACACTCCTCTCAGTGTCATTAGCAGATACCTTGACACGAGCAATCAAGTCACTCAGAGATTCACAGGAATTCTGATCAAATAATCACCATAAATGTGGTGCATAATATACAAAATAGCTTAACACTGTTTCTTTTCATTCAGTTTATTTTTCTTATGAAAAAATGATGTACCAGTTTGTTGCAATATAAGTTAAAATATAATCATTTCTAATACAATGAACTGTAGAGGTGGAGGAGATGACTTGACACCATATTAAAAAATTAATAAAAAAAAAAAAAAATTAAAATACATATAAATATATCTATGTCTATACTATAAAATATGAATAGCCTGTCTGCATGTCTGTGTATCTGCGATTCACGCTTGAAAAGTTGAAGTTAGACCGACAAATCCATCTATATTTAGAATTAGTGTCACCAAGGGAATGTCAAAAGCATATCTATGTGGCCACACTCCTTTCTGTATTTAAAAAAGCCAAAAATGGTACTTTTGCCAGAAAAAAGGAATGGAGCTACAGGTCTAAAACTTTGGCATGCAGACACAACTTGACTGCAAATAACATGGGGTGGGTTCTATCTGGCCACACCTTTTCTCAGTGTGTAAAGCTAAAAATTTCAAAAATGGTAATTCTAAAAAACACTTTTGACCTAATCACATGTTCACTTGTGTTATACAAGTCTACAAATTATGTCTTAAAAGTAGACACTTTTGTGACTAGAGCTCACCAAAGGTGGGCTGAAAAACTGCCCGTATGGTGGGTTTTCCGCTAGTATATATAAAAGCTTAGTTGTGTCTGTCTGTCTGTGTTGCAGGATTTTGAAAACCACAGGGCCGATTGGGATTAAATTTGGTGTGAGCCCTTGGGGTGGGTGTGGGATGGTTAGTATGTATTTAATTTGAATTGCTCTATTTTTAGTCTATCCATCTACCAAATTTTATATTGCAGATGTTGATAAATAGATTGGCTAACTGAGTGCTTGTTTTGACTGATTGTTACCAGATAGCTGTGACTTCTGATTCTTGAACTCATTACTAAAAACTTGTGATCAATTATTATATATGCCTTATTTTATTCACGGATAAATAATAGAAAGAATATTTAATGTTTTTCAAGTACAAAAAAGTGGGTGTGGCTTTTAAGCGGGCTATATCTCAGAAAGTTGTAGGAATTGGAGCTTAAAATTTTTGAAAGTGCTTATTATACAACTAGAGGTCCTATAAAAATTAATAGGACATATCTAAGTCAGTGATATGGGAAACTTTCTTGACTTTGGTTCAATTCATATGGAATGACCCTATTGGCATTTTACCACTCCCTCAACTCTATCTCAATGACATTGAAATGAAAACATAAGGCCATGAGCTCATTGGACTGCCATGCAGTGAAAGACATTTTCAGATAACAATATTTAGAAAATCATTCATATAAATCTAGAGATATTTCTTTCTTCAGTATGGAAGGAATGCCCAGAGATGCATACCAATTTTGTGGCTACTCCATTGAAAGTTGCCTAACTGTACCAAGTTAAGACATCTCAACTTAAACTACCTTGGTTTATTTTTGCTGTAATTTTCAATATAAATTTCACAGAAAAACAATAACTATAGAGATATAAGTTCATAATCAAGAATTTTTTGGTAAAAAGACCAAAGAAAAATGACAATAAAATGGAGTAGATCATAAAATAAAAGTAGGCTTTTTATTGCTGTTTTTAAAAAAATAAATAAAGAAATATTGAACTTATTTCGGGATTGGTTTCTATTCCAGTAAATACAGCAAAGCATAGTAAATCAAATAATCACATCTTTGATATATTAAGGAATAAACCAACTTCATTGTGCATACCTTGTTTTTGTCAAATTCATTTGTTTGCTCCTCAAAGATGTTCTGTGCAGAATTACCTTCTTCTGCACTGGAATCCTACAAAGAATTACCACAATTTAGTGAATTAATATAACCCGTACTTAGCTAAAGATAGACACAAAAAAAAACAAAAACACTACTATTATGCACATTACGGTTTAATTAATTAGGAAAAACAACAAATTTATTGAAAATTAATACTATCCTACTAATCTGAATTAGAACATGGATTTCATTGGAAAGCTTGTGCCCAGATTATACTTGGGAGGCACTGACACAAAGTTGATTAATTACTGGTATGGTGAAGTACCACATCTCCATTCTGTTCTAAAGGTAGAGGAAATGTACTAGTATTAGAAATTGGAAAAACATGGTTCCTTATTTGGTCACAAAATTGAGATGTCATATCACAAACAGTGATCATCCCTCGTGTACTGACCACTATCACACCTTTCAACTACCAAGAATTTGTCCCAAAATTGTATCTTCTAGAATATAGTTCAAACAATCAACCACACACTAAAAAATCCAAGACTCCCGATTTTTACCTGAGCCATAACCTTCTTAGCATGAACAACAAAAAGAGAAGAAACTTCAGCAATCCATAGCAAATGTGCATATGAAGGAGGGCATACTTCCTTCATCTAGTATTTCATTTTTTTTCATTATTTTAAGCATTCCAATGCTATTACATGCCATACTTTGTACTATGCAATCTTTAGGTTACCTCATACACTCTACCATACTATAATTTTCCTTTTGTTTGTTGGTTGGTTTGTTAGATATCTCCTAGCAGATGCCTGGGCCTACAGGGTTCATTTTGAGGAGTTAATGAGGGGTCAACCAATGATGGTTTTAGGCTAGGTTTGGTGAAGATTGGAGTAAAACCCTGCCCATAGGGCTGGTTAGTTAAATATCCATGGAGGTGGGGGGAGGTTCAATTTCATGCATGAATAAACACCAAGGCCAAACTGCATTATGAGTACTACAAATCATAATTGTGCAAACATGCTCTAAGTGAGGTCAGAAAAACTGTTGTTACTACAGACACTTTGGCCTACAGGGCTAAAAATTTTCAGGGGTTGATGGGGTTGATTGTGGTTTTAGGAGGGGTTTGATGAAGATTGGAGTAGAACTGTGTTTTTTTTTGTTGTGTTTTTTAAGGGGGGGGGGGGGGGGATATTAATTTTATGCATTCATTAATGCGAAAATAAGATTTAAATGAGGTCAGCAAAACTGAGCAAACTATCATTACCTTTCTACTTTTTGAGACCTGATGGCCCAAAATGTCTGGGAGTAGATAACAAATGAATTAACAAATTTTGAATTATATTAAGATATCTTTGTTGTTTCCGTAGGAGTACTTGCTACAAACACACTCAAAGTGAAGTCAGCAAAACTATGCCCGACCCTTTCCTTCCTTCCCTTCCTTCCCTTTTTTTTTGGTTTTTGATCCCTGTAGGCCCAAGCATCTGGGAGGAGATAGTGAACAAACAAACAAATATAAAATTGTAGTAAGATGACTGTATTATCTCCATCCGTAGGATTGGTACTTTGGTAGATATTTAAATTTACCTTTGTTCTAACCTAGGCAAGATCAAGAAACATCATTAGTACAACCATCAAAGAATGAAGAACAATTACATTGCTTCAATGTTTGTTATGTTTAAACAAGCTACCCAAGAATTCCTTAAAGAAATAAATGACTAACTCTACACATACAGTTCCTCCCCCCCCAACTTTTTAAAGAAATTGCTCCAGTAATGCAACTCACTATTGTGCAAATAGTGTCTCGACTATTTGGAGACAGTTCAGTGATAGAAACACCAGACTTGCAGTCACAGAGAAGCACAGAGTGACGCTTCAAACCATCAATCTCAGAAGAAGACACATTTAGAATCTGAAGGCAAAGGTACGAATCACAATAATAAATACAGCACAAGCACTTACAAAATATAAAAGAGTATTGCTTGGATATTGGGTGAATATCGTGGTGACTCTTTACACTAAATCCTCCAGTTCGATAAAAAGCATCATGAGTTGAAGAAGTGTACAAGGATAACTTGTGGGACAATTTGAATGCTGACTATGGGGTGCTAATATTGGAAAGGGGAGGGGGATTGGAGGATGGTGGGGTGAGGGACATAATACTCAAATATCCTCAGGTGAAGCAAATACAGAGAATAAGAGAATGAAATCAATTACAGGGTAAAATGGAATGACTGGAGGTTGTTCTATGGAGTCTGTTAGTGTGGCTGAAAGGAAGAATCAATGCTGGTGCTGTATGAAGAATAAAAACAAGTATTACAGTGGCAGAGCCAGAGAAATTTTTTTAAAGCTTTTATCTCTCTTTAAGAGTTTTACACAAATTATCAACGTTGAATCAGTATTTTCTACTTTCTATTCCACACAGAACTCGGTGACCTCCTTCACTGACAAAGTTGCAGCCAACAACTCCCAACAGCATTGCAAACATCATGACTTGTAGTCAATTGCTCCTAGGAAAATTGGACAATTAAACACCAATTTTTGCAAAGGGGAAAATTCAGTGAGTATACAGATGGAATGGTAACTTATAACTGAAAGTTGTGTGGGAGGATATGGCAAATTTCAGTCAGTGATTTAGCAGTCATTACAACAGTGTTTACCATATAAACATAACATATTCCACTATCTCTTATCAAATACAACATACTCATGTACCTCCATAGTGTAAGTTTTATTCCTTGTCAGATCCCACAAATCATCTCCTTTAACTAGACAAACACAAACCCCAAAAAATGGATAGATCAGTTATACTTTGAATAGGAATAAGTAAGAAAGCATCAAATAATGTGCCACTACTGCGTATACATACATACATACATACATACATACATACATACATACATACATACATACATACATACATACATACATACGTATATACATACATACGTATATACATACATACGTACATACATACATACATACATACAAAATATAGCGAACAGATTCTTGTGTATTTCACTTACCTTCAGTTGGCTGTTCATGCACCAAGCAACATTCAACACTCTGAAAAGGCAGCTACATGTATAGCATGTGCACACAGAATAATAACATGATAACACCATCAATACATACAAGCATGTATATACATATATATCATATTACCACACCTCTAATAAAGATGGCTGCAATGATCTCACACTACAACTTTCCACCCATTCTGAGTCACCGTAGTCCACAAAAAATATTTCGTATTCACTATCTTCTGCAGTCATGACTTGTCCTCTGTACCACCTGACACATAGATGGAGAAAGAGTAAAAGAAAAAAAAAATTTTTTTATGAATAATCAAGAGATACTGAAAATGGGGGGAAAGGGACAATAGCTAGTTTTGCGCACCACAATTACGATAATCAAAATTAATTAGGCATGATTTAATATAATAATACCAACCACAAAAAAACAACTATTTAAGTACTATTTGGAGAGGAAAAAAAATGAGCTTTGGGAATGGTAATTTCAGACTTTGATATATTTCACAGCCATCTTATTAGAGCAATTACTATGGATGCGAATAGTTCTCCCACAATTCTTTTATGTAAAATTTTATAACATGTAGTACTAAAGACAACAATATGCATATGCATGTAACTATCTAAATACAAGCTAGCTAGATAACATCTAAATCTATTTAAATTTGGGAACGGAGAGTGCCTCAAGTCCAATTCTTCCTTTTCTCCACCATTTTGCAATATTTCCCATGAGAATTCTGGCTAACTTCAGCAGTTTAAGAAATCATTAGTCTCTTGGCCCAAAAGCATAATTCAAAACTGAGCTAATATTATTGAATTCTGAATATTTATTTACAGTGCATTGAGAGATCTTTTGCATACTTTTTACAAGCAAATACAACAGAAATTAGATGGATAATGAGTTATAAATATTTTTAAAAACGGGTAAATAATGTTGGCAACTGCTACATTGTAGTTACACTGTGGGGAATACAGCTACTACAAAACTCAAACGCAACAACTATAACACTGTAACATGTTAAATACACGATAGTGATTAAGTAAATGGATTTGGCTTATTTGTTTTTTATGGTTACAATACTTACTTGCCATCATGAGAAAATTTGGCACAACAAATATCATCTTCTTGAAATTGTGATTTTTGCTCAACCATAACACAGTCACTGAGAGTATCTTCCACTTCGGCTAAGCTAAGCAACACAGGTAAAACAAACAAACAAAAAAACTAAATACAAACGTTCTTAGAATGTTACTTTGTGTGTGTGTGTGTGTGTGTGTGTGTGTGTGTGTGTGTGTGTGTGTGTGTGTGTGTGTGTGCGCGCGTGTGTGCACATGTGCCACACACACCTCCCATATTTTCATCCCACTGCACACACTTTGTAATTGTTCTTGTGAGTGTGTGAGTGTGTCTGTCAGAATTGTGCAATTGTATGATTTGAGAACACGTGTCCAAAAGGAAACAAAAACAGGATTCCAGTCAATTACTGGTATGCTGATTTGTGGTATACAGCCAATATATAGGAGGATTTTATTAGCATCTAGTGTATATGGTCTTTTCCCATACCACTTTGGCACACCAACGATCATTATATAGCTATTTTAGGCCACATGATTTTACAAACATCAATTTTTTTAGGGTAAGCAATAATTGCCGGCAAAATATTTATGCACTTGGCATATTTATTAATTGGTTTCTGACCAAACCTTCTAGGAACTTCCTGTGACTTTTGCAGATGACCTCAATGAAAAACACTCATAAATTCAACTTGTATATGAGGGAAATTCAAAATCATGTAGGATTGTGCTGATAGGCTAAGAATACCATGAGTTGCCTCACAGGAAGTTCCTAGAAAGTTTTGTCAGAAACCCATTGATAAATACTCAAATCTGCATGGCATACAAAGTTGTCGAGTTCACTCCTTAAGACATGCCTAACATTCCATTTGGTAATGAAATTTAAATATTTTTTTTTACGAATTACAATATAAATAAAAGAACCCTGGTCAGCCAACTCCATATTTTGCTCCAATTTCCCGCACTTTGTAACTGTTCCTACCAACTGATGGAACAACAAGAAGTACATCATCATATTCCCTTGTTCTCTCTCTCTCTATTGTCTTCACCGTGATGCACACTCCATTGCTTGCACATAGAATAGAGATAGTGAGTCCACAGCTGTCACCACCACATCCAGTTTACTTCCTGCAGGGAACTCAATAAATCTGCAAAGAATAAGAAAAACATTTAAACACATCCAATGTCTGTATTATATGAATGCAACACAAAATAAGGCATCAGCCTCTACTTAAGCAACAAATGGATAAAAATAGCTGAGGAGCCGTCTGTTGTGAGATTATCTTGTGTTCAGCAGTCCCTATCTAGACTATCTTAAGAGTCAACTAAGCCTGGATTCTTTGTAATATGAATCATTACTACAGATGGCTGGCATAGAGATGAGACATGTGGTCATCTGCTCTTCATTTATCTTCCAGGCTAGAGATGTCTGAAAAGGAGTACAAAAGGTTTAACTCAATGGAGTTATCAATTGAACTGGAATGGGTTCTCAACCACTTTTGGAGCTGCACTTAGGTATTATAAATGACTCCTTATTGGAGTTATTAACAAATACAAACCAAGATTATTCCGCTATTATAAAGAGAACATCAGGAAATTTCTGAAATATGTCTTCAGAAACTACACAACCAATAATATTAAGAACACAATAATTCTCTGTTGTTTTTTTTTGTTGTTTAAAACAAGTATATATAAAATATCCAAAAAAAAAACAAAAAACAAAGCAAAACCTATCACCATCATGCTGGCAACAGAGGTAAATTGGAAGCCACCTTGTAACCCCTTAAAAATACACATAAAGTGCACAATGATTACTCACTTCCATCCTTTATCAGCATTATGACATTTCTCTGTATGAAAATGGCATTTGACAGCTTCAAGATGATCTTCATTTGTACCGGCTAAATCAAACTATGAACAAAACTCAGATAAAATATGTTTCAAAACTTGGTCATCTCTTACATTAATAAACTCTTGAGTAGAGTTGAATAAAGATGTATGCACTTGGATACCTGCAAGGGAAAGAAAGAAAAAAAGGAAATGCATAAATGAAGAAAAAAGATTGAAGAAAAAAAAAATCCTTTAAAGAGATAAAACAGGAGAACATACTTCAATCATTTCAATTTGCACTAACACTTCTGTAGAGACTACCTCCAGTTGACCAATAAAGAAAGGATTGCTTAGAACTGCCCAATATCTACCTCAGGACTTTACATAAGTCAACAGGTCATCTACAGTGTGGCAAAATCTTTAGCTGGGCTCTACATGAAGTGCCCAACTTTAGTGTGCTGACTGCTCAACAAACATGGACGAATGTTGCTACCTTAACAGCATTAAGTTATGAAGAAAATTGCTGAAATGATAGAGTGATGGTGTATAATATTGCACCTGTAAGGACTTTCTTAAACTCCATTGAATCCACCCACAATATCTGATCAAAAATGAAAGCCACTCTCCCTTGGAGAATTTTGTCCTGCATTAGATTCCTTGAACATGTCAATGCCTGCAAAAAAAAATTCAAAACCAAAAAAGTTATAACATACTTCAGCTACAAATGCGTTTGGATGTCAATCATCAAATTTTAGTTGTACAATAATATCAAATGTTCATTATGAAAAAAATTAAGGGGAAAAAAAAACCCCTTAATAATTTTCTCAATATTGCCTTACCTCACATGGCCAATCCAAGTCACTATCATTGGGACGTATTCCACAGATGTAGACTTCGACAACTTGTGGAGGCAGTTTCATGAACCATTTAGGCAAACTCAGGAGTTGAATGACTTCCACAATTTTCACTGAACCAATATCAACTAAACGAATCTATAAATACATTTCTACAATATTAACTCATCCTTTGAATAATTAAAAATAAATAGATAAAAAATTTAAAATAAAATAAAAAATCAAGAAATAATAATTTATGCGCTCACTCGTGCCCGCTCCTTGTGAGGGAAGTAAAACCCGAGAGGTTGGGAAAACTTTAACACTTGAACACGAAAGAACAGTCCATCTTCTGACTGATATCCATAGTAGCATCCTTCACATGGATTAGCTGAAATAATTTTTAAGGTAAATTCCAAACACACTAGCTCATACTAGTTACTGCATCACCTTGGAATACTCTGTTCTCTGGAGCAGAATAATACTGTGCCAGATCCAATGAAAGTCTCTTAAATTCAATTTCGCTGTGAAAATAAAGAGGAGTCGTTTCGTTGTTATGTGAACAGTGTTCCAAAAGAGTCACCCAGAGTCTAGTTGCATTAGACACGTGAATCACTTTCATCTGTAGGAAATTATAGTCATAGTCAAAATAATGAAACAACATCATTTAAAATTAAGTGTAATGTATATGTATACATACATATATGCACAAATATATATATAGAGAGAGAGATAAATAGATAATAAAAATAACATTCCAATTCAAAAAGTTAAAATGTTTGTTTATATTCTTTTACGATAAAATTTTACTTGGCCATAAACTGAATTTATTCCAGTAGAGGTAGCTATATTTTATGACACAAAATTGATTTACTTTGATTAAACCACCAGCAAGATGTCTAAATGACTGATGTTGAGAACGCCGACCCTCACCATCATCACACACCTTGTGTAAACTTGAGCAACCCTTCTTCCTAAAAGAACATGCCATTGAAAGTGCAAATGACAATTTTCAAATATAAAACTTGACCAGAAAGAAAGAAGACAATTCTACTTTTGTTCTTATTTATATATTTTAAAATAATTTACTTGCAAGCGCCCCATGCCTTCAGGTGATAACAGAAGTCATGATTACTGTTATACTTCCGTATCTCTCTCTCCTAGAACAAATAATAAAAGTATTGTGCCTAAAAAGACAATTAGGGATAAAAACACAGCTTACTTCAGCTTCAGCAGAAGCCATGTCAGCCATGCATTGCTCCACAGGCAAGCCCAGTCTGAGCATCATCTCACTCAATACCACCGACTGTCTTCTCCATTTCAGAGTGTTCATTATTGTGCATGAGCATTGCATGTTGCTGGAAAAATTAGGACGAGCAGAAATAAAGGTAAATACAATATGCATATATAAATATATTGCATAGCTACAGGTGCAATCAAATTTAAATAATAACACACAAAATGATTAAAATACAAAGTATGACCCCCACTAACTGTAGTAAATGTGTCCTCAGTATAAATAAAGAAATCAACTAAGCAAATGCTCACCATATCTAATCTTAAGCTTAGCATATTGGCATATACTGTCATCAGAAATGCCTACACATTTATTCCAAAGCCCAGTCCACACTGCACAATAAAACCGGTTTCACCCATGTCTGAAACAGGTTCCACGTGTCCACACTACACCTGGTTTCATCCCACCTGATATTACCTGGTTCCACCTGAAACCTTCAAAAGGGTAGGTTCAAGTGGCTCAGATTTATTGAATACACTTGTGGCATTATTGCTGATGTTAGCTTTTAGGGGGTTAGCTACTAACAGCTCTCTCCCCGCTCTCTATCCTCCCTTTGTGCATGATATTGCGGAGAGAAAGAGACAGAACAACAGAGCACACCAGAAAATAAAATACCCCTGTTTCCATACGTGGTAGAGGAAAATCCAATTAATCTGCACAGCCAATTAGTCAGCCCACACAGGTGATGTGGAACAGGTTCAGCCCTATGCTAGTGTGGACGCAAGAAAACTTTTGGAACCGGGTGTTGCTGGAGAGAGGCATAAAACCCGTTTATAGTGTGGACAGGGCTTAAGACTCATGTCTGCCATTCCCCACCTCCCTCTGTGTAAGTAATGCTACATACATACTATAGCCGCTACAGAACTAATTATGACACTACACACATCTGAGCTACCTCAAGTAAACACATAGGGCACTTTACAGGGTTTTAATAATAGAATGACATGAAACAGTACTACTATATATGTAAAGGAGCAAGTATTTTTATTTTTGCGAGTTGAGAGCCTTATACTGGCCACTGCACTAATTATATTATATTCACAAAACCATGTTTTGTTCTTTGAAAATGGCCAGCCAAACTATTTTCCCTGGTGATTTCGGAAGGAAAACATGCGTAATTGATAAAAGCGCAGTTTCTCTGAGTCTAACTACAGCTTGAGTTAGTCACGTGTAGCCAGACTCTTTACCGATGTGACTGGGTAGCGAGACCTAGCGGTATGTTTACAAATATGCACTGTGCAGACAGTGCTTGAGAGACAAACAAATCCACAAAATCATTAAAGAAGAGGCAGGTGATCGTCATAGCAAACGCCAATTGCTAAAGGGTGAAGCAGTTTGGTTCAGAAACAAGTGAAGAAAAATGTATCAGAGCTCATCAACCTAACCCTACTTGGTCAGTCACTGTTGGATCTGCCTGGCTCAGGGGGAACTGCTATTGTTTTGTGAGGATGTTATATATCCTTCATATCTATTCATCTTTTTGTATTTGGCATATGTACTTTGTAAACACCAGGTTCATTAATTTAATCATTTATATCATGTACGTTTGAATATAGAGATTGGTGGATTGAATTGGATCCCTTAGGCTCAGGCAGACTACTGATGTTTTGTGAGGCAGCTGTGGTATTTCTTTTCAAGCTAACCATTTTTGGTGGTATTTGTGCCTTTGTTTGTTTTGTTTGCTAACACCATGTCCATTAATTGAATCATGGGAATATAGAGATATTGTCTTTAGGTACAACTTTACATATCTGATACATTCGGTGCTGTGGTTGTGAATCACTCCATGCTTACGATGCTTACGATTCTATCGTCACACACAAATATATTTCTGGCCCCGGCAATGCCGGGCAAATCCTTTTAGTAATTACTTAGTTGATATACACAAAATTATTAGCAAAACTATTAGTGTGCAGAGTAGAATGCTATACAACTAGAAAATTAACATTGCAGTAGACACAGCTAAAGTATAACACCAAAAAAAACACACCTTATTATTGCACTAGAAATGAAGTTATGTATTCTTCATTGTCTCAACTATGTTCATTGTGGAAACTAATCTGTCTTTAACTCTAAATGGAAGTTTCCATATAATTAAACATATAAAATGCCAACTACAGTAATCACAACAGCTGAACATAAATCATACCACATTAAAGATAAAACAGAGCTTACTTACTTGAGCATAGCCTGGTACAGGAGAGACAACCGAAGTTGAAACAAAGATTTACTTGAGGGTGGTGTAAAGTGCAGAATGTGGCAACAACGCACTTTGACACTCCAAGCAGACAATAAGACCTCATCGGATACAACTGCAGAGGTTGAAAATGAGAGCAACATAAAACAATAAAAATATACACAATCAAGGAAATTAAGAGGTTTGCTAGGAAGCCAGCCACACATGCAGACACATCATGTAATTTAGAATTGCACTACAGAAACATGTTCGAATCTGGTTTTGCAATGTTTAATCTTCGCTCATAATTAGAATGTATACAAAGTGGCCTGCATGAGTGCATGCATGTTCTTTTTCTAACATCAGGTGATGTTGAGGGTCAAGTTAAGCACGAACGCACACAAATATATGATGAACTGGTGTGCACCTACGACATCCTAGATGAGTACATTCCTATATTCCCACGATAAAGGAAGAAGAATGAGAGGAAGACATGGAATAGTGATAGGGATCAATCTGCTTACTTGAAAGCTGAATCAGATGACTTGGAATGCTTAGCATACAAATAAACAACATTGTAGAAAAAGCTACAGAACTTTATTGCTTACTAAAGTTCACATTTATCAAGGTTTTGTGAGTAAACAAGATAAATTCAATCACAACTAATCTAGTGTGGAATATTAACAACTGGACAGCAAATTAGAATATACGCAAAATATGACACTTGACACAACTCAACACATGAAGTACTGGAATAGACTGCAATGAACAATTGTGCGCTTGCATCTAGTGAAGCAAGAGTCAAGTATATAAGAGTACCAACTGCTTCCTTGCTGAGGTCAGACGTTTCAAAAATATGCATGAATGATGCCTTTTACGCTTTCACTCCATAAAAAATAAACAGTAGCAAATCAGTACTATATTTGTTAACTTACTTGCAATTTTGTTGACCGCAGTATCAAAGGAATCGATGGTATCCTTGGTTAGTCGATAAGGTGACCAATTGAACAAATGAAATGTCTGCAGAGGAAGACACATTTTAGACATATCTCTATCCCCACTACCAAATTTAATCATCCTTTAAACTGCTTGGTTTAGTGAAATGATAAATGATAGCACACAAAAGTATCATTTGTTCACATATTGGTTCCCACACTAGTCGCCTTTATTTATTTTGGCAATACTATAATAATTTATAGAGAAAGTGTTGATCTTGGTTAATACAGAATTTGTCCTTTGAATTCATTTTAGTGTAGAGGCTTCCTCAAACTACTTCTACTCCGATAAGTAGTCCCATCGAGGTAGGACATGTACGTCCTGTAAAACATGTATCTAATTCTTGCTCTCTGTTCAGTATTTTGAATATTTGAATGAGTAAGAAATACTTTTGGTTCACTTCTGTTCAATACCATAACACTATATTGGTGCAGGGTTTCATATAGGATTTTTTTGCTGGGGGGGGGGGGGGGGGGGGAAGATTTTTTGTGGACTGGCCACGCCTATTTGCAAAACCACACCCAGGGTTTCATACAGGATATGGTTTCATTTCTTGGGGGGGGGGGGGGGGAACTTTGCATAATTATAGTTTTTTTATTGGAGAGGGGAGAATAGTGCTGAAGACGTGCAAGGACTTGGTGAACTTGGGGGGGGGGTGTGGTCTGGGGATACTCCCCCAGATTTTTTTTTGAATTTGACAACATGTCTTAGATTACTTCTAATCAATCTGGGGGGGAATTGCTGGGGGGGATTGCTGGGGGGAAATTGCCAATGCTGAAACAGATGGACAAGCTTGGGGGGCTGGGGCATGCTTCCCCAGGACATTTTGAATTTTACATCCACTCAGATTGCTTCTGATGCAATCTGGGGAAAATTGTTTGCTACTACATGTACACTGGAAACATGTTCTAATCACAACTGTCAAGCCATAATTGCTTTAACTAACTAAAATAATAGCCAGGTGTTAATGAAATTCTGAGAAACTTGTTATCTTGTCACCAGGCTTCTAAATCATTCTGTGCTAAGCACATGGCATGCTAAGGACTAAAGCAGAACTTCTATACTGACTACTATTCATTTTAACATGGATATCACGAAATTCATGTCACGAAAGCGGCCACATGATGCTACAGTAGACAAATGTACAGGAACAGGAAACTCATCTGAAGATCCATCACAACAAAGTAGTGAAGTTAGTTCACTGCCGTCTTCCTCAGGCGAACCTCCACCCTCCCATTCTAAGAAGCAGCAGCTGTCATCCAGTGAGAAGAAAAGGCAATACAAAGCTAAGCTCTCTTACAAGAGAGAGTGGGAAAAAAAGTATCCCTGGGTAACTTGCCAAGATGCTAGCAAAGGGATGTTCTGTACAGTCTGCATGAAATGGGGCCATCCATCTGCAGGATCAAGGGGGGCTTGGACAAGCAAGGGAATCTCTGATTGGAGCCATGCTACTGAAGTATTAAAACTGCATGGAGAGTCGCAGTGTCACCGAGATGCTGCAGTCAGTGCTAGTATATCACAACAGGCGGAACGTGGAAAATCAGTCCTTAAGTTACAGTGCTCAGCTGCTGCAAAGCAAGCTGCAAGCAGAGTAGAGAAAAACCGTAGCATCATGGTCAAGTTGATGAGGTCTGTCTATTTTCTGGCTAAGAATATGATTCCCCACACCACTGTGTATACAAATCTTATTGCCTTACAAGTTGCCAACGGAGATGGGTTGCTGGAAGAGCACATCACACAAGGTGCCTCTAATGCTCAGTATACCTCCAAGTATAGTGTAGTAATGCTTCTTGAGGCTCTCAACACATGGCTTGAAAGAAAGCAATTACAGAGTCTACAGTCCAGCCCATATTTCTCCATACTAGCTGATGAGTGTCAAGACATATCCACACAGGAAGAACTTTCCATCTGTTGCAGGTGGATTGTGGATGGCTGTCCACAAGAGCACTTCTTAGGTATACTCCACGTCAAGGCTGTGGATGCTGCTTCAATCACAAAAGCTCTCACCTCATTCATAGAGCAGAAACATCTTGACTATAGACGGCTAGTTGGGCAAGGCTATGATGGGGCAGCTACTTTTTCTCTGGTTGTATGAATGGTGTTCAAAGAAGGATCAGGGCACACTCAGCTCATGCAGTGTATATCCACTGTTCTTGCCACAGGTTGCAGCTGGCATCAATTCAAGCAGCAGAGTCTGTTAATGCAATCAAGAAAATGTTTGGCACAATGACCAACCTGTGGAAGTTATTCTACTACTCACCTAAAAAAGCACAAGCCCTCAAGGATGTACAGTCAGTCCTCAGTTTACCCGATCTGAAAGTAGTAAAGCCTAGCAGCACAAGATGGTTGTCTCATGAGCGGTGTCTGCATGCAATCCGTAAAGATCTTCCTGCAATTATCATTACTCTACAGCAGCTCTACCAAATTTCAGGAGATGCTGAAGCGTACAGAATTTCACTTGTCTTGAGCTCTTTTTCTGGAGTAGCCAGTATTATTCTTTTGTCCCAAGTGCTTGACCTCCTGGCTTAGTTGCTACATGCAAAGGGAGACTGCTGACTTCAGCAGGTTACCTGTGGTTCTTGAAAGCATCCTTAAAGAACTTGAGCAGCTAAAGGAAGACGAAGCTGAGCGGTGTTCTGAAGTGATTACTCTGGTTGACAAACTGGAGAATGTTCATGAAATCACGGTCACAAGTGGCCACTTGGCTCATAGCTGCGTGGGAGGTGTTAATGCACAAACTCTAACTAGTTACCATGCCAATGTAGCTCTTCCTTACATCAACTCGTTACTACACAACATACATGACCAATTCTCAGGTGAAGCTGTAGATCTCCTTGTATCCTCCTCTGTTTTCAATCCAGCAGCATTCCCTACAGAAGAAAGAGTTTTACCAGATTATGGCAAAAAGGAAGTAGCAGCTTTGGCTGAATTTTACGGGACAGAGGCAACAGTTGATGTTGGTGGCGTCACTTTCTTCTCACCACCTCTTATCAACAAGGATGAAATTCTTGTGGAGTGGCGCTTGTTTAAGTGTGTGTTTCTGCAAGAAGCAAAGTTGGTAATGGAGGAGAAGACTACCAAACCAACCTTGCAAGAAGTGAAAGTTCATATGGAAGCATCTGGAGCTTACAGTAGAATTTTTCCAGAGATTTTCAAGCTTCTAAACATCCTTCTCATTTTTCCTGTAGGAACAGCCACAGTCGAGAGGTCATTCAGCCGCATGAAGCAAATTAAAACGAGTCTTTGTAATAGACTGAATGATGCTAACCTGTCCCATCTCATGAGAATAGCGATTGAAGGTCCAGAACTATCCTCCATCAACTTTGATGAAGTCCTTAAGTGTTCAAAGAGAAAAATTGTCGAATCCAGTTATAGTATACAGTATTACTCATTATTATAGCACACAGTTACATCGCATAAACTTTATTAGTAACGTGTGTAATTGTTGATATCTGCATTGTTGATTTTTTGTTTCAAAATTAATGATCGTCACTAATTAATCATCCAGATTTCTGGGGGGGGGGGGGGGGGAGAAACTTTTCTGGGGGGGGGCCCCCCCCTCTGTATGAAACCCTGTGGTGCCTCTTGTCATAGACTTAGAGAACATCACCACCTTATTCATGTATGCTGTTAGCTAAAATACACCACAGCAGATCACATCTGATACATGCAAAGGTTCTTGGTGAAGTGAAAGAAGAAAACCAAAGAAATCTTATTATAATTTACACTTGGTTTGTCTGTCTGCCTGTGTAGACTTTTAACTCCTACCAAACCGCAGAAGAGATCTTCACGAAAGTTTCAGGAATTGATAAAGGCACCTCACTGCACGTCCTTACGAAAGTTTCATTCAGATCAAGTGGCTATTGGTGTGCCAATGGATATGGTTTAGTGATAATGCACACAACCTATCACAGAAACTTGGCATGTCTATTAACTGTATCATGTTTGATTAATGAGATTAGTGTCAATAATCCTGACATGTTACATAAAGCGAACTAAAAATGTTTTTTTTTTTACTCGGGAGATCGATTTAAAAACTATCAGTTATTCTAAAAATTGGGTTGTACCTTTTTTTAAAAAATTGGACTGCTACTTTTTTGGCTTCCCCTCCCACTCTTTTTTTTTGGTGGAAATTCTGGGACGATTTGCATAGGGAGCCAAATGCAATTTGAATGGTGGTCATGGGACCTCTGCTTCAAAAAATATTCTATGCACAGTAAAAAAAACTGATAATGCCGCATATTAAAAAAAAAAAAAAAAAAAAAAAATTTATTTTTAATTTTTTTTTTATTTTTAATTTTTTTAATGAAGACTGCAGAGTGATATAAAATAAATACTGGAGACAAAACACAGAGAAAAATCGCACAGTATACTTTGGGAATTCCTATACGGCGGAGCTCACAATCAGTGTTAGGGTTTCAACATGAATAACATATCCCATATATGTCAATTGAATAACATACCCCATACATGTCATTTGAATAACATACCTCAAATATTTCAATTGCCTCATCCTCAGTTGAAGTACATATGAGAATACTTTTGTAACTTTGAGCAAAATCAAGCAAGGCATCTTTTTCAGATTTGGATGAGGAGAGAACTTCCTAAAATTCACACGAAATAAAATAACACTTTGAATTGCACTACAACATGAACTACTCTGATGCAATACCAAATTAATCTTGCACTTAATGACTGCCTCAATAGAAGAAGTGATTATGCACACAGGATCAATCAGTGTAGTCAACAGACGAGCCATGCTGTCAGACCAGTAGGAACCCAGAGATACTATCTGGCAATTCAGACCCTTGGAAACTTGCAAAAATTTATCCATTTCACCATGAAATAATTCAAGAAGTAAATTGAAGTCATCAAAAACCTGAGGGGAAAAAATATGACAAATAATAGCATTCAATCCTATGTACTAAATACAGATACCACAACTAAGTTTTAGATAAGTGAAAAGGAAGTGATATATTAAACCATGGTGTCATACAGAGGTAGTGTTGCACTGGGATTTCCACCCCCCCCCCCCACCTCCTCAGAATTAAAAAAAAGTGTATAGTTTTATGTATTAAATTGTCTAGCATTTGCTGGAATTTCGCAGATTTAAGTTGAGGTCCTTCAACTGTAATTCTCATTAGTTTAGGCTGCCAGGTTAAAGCTACCGACCCAGTTTCTCAGGTGAGTCTTAAAAAACTTCAAAGTTTGACTGAAGGACCTCTCCACTGTTACAGTTCCAACTGGAAAAGAAAGCAAACTAGTGAGAAGCTTCCTTCTAGTGGTACTGAGTGTGGCTAGCTGGCAAATTTGTGTAAACCAGCAAATCACACAAGTTGTCTGAAAACTTAATTATAGTATATGTAGCATTGAACCAACAACAATAATAATTAAGTAGAGGTGCTGTGTTGTTGTTAACCATCCACCAACAGTGAGAGCAACACAGCATACCCCCCCCCCCCCCCAACCCCTCCATGCAGAGAGAAGAGTGAGTATAAAAATATGGCTAGCAAATGAAGAAAAAACCCACTACTAACTCATTACCACAATCTACATAGCTAGACCAAGACTGCTACCAGCTCTGGCCCTCAAACCACATATACACCTAGCCCAAATTTTATCTGAAAAAGTCCAATATCCTGCTGCTTCACCATAGACTGCTGCTTCACCATAGACTGCTGCTTCACCATAGACTGCTGCTTCACCATAGACTGCTGCTTCACCATAGACTGCTGCTTCACCATAGACTGCTGCTTCATCTTCTTTGGTGGTGGCTCCAACCCTGATTACTGATGGTACCAAACCTTTCAAATCTTCAATCACTGTCAAACTTAGTCCAGTCCATGATCAACAACTTCAAAAACAATCCCTTACCAGCTTTATGAATTAATAGGGCGGGGGGGGGGGGGGGTGGAGTTTGCGTAAGATAATGTATTATTTTTTTAATCATGACAAAATATTTTTCTCCCCACCCCCCACAAAAATATCCTGTATAACACCAGGGTTGTCAACACACTGACCTGAATTAAAAACACCACTCTGCTTAAATAGATAATTAATCATCTTAGAGTCAATATAGTTTTTAACCAAATATTGTAATTACACCATAGTAAGCCTTCTTCAAGTATCAAAATATCAAAAGTATTCTGTTAACACGTCTCCATGATGGTTCTGATTGACAGTGTACACATAAATAGACAGGGGTGGGGTGGGGTTGGATGTGGGGGGGAGGGGTGGGGTTGGGGGGACGGGGAAATTGACCACAGTAAATTCTCCAAAATTGGAATATTTCTATTGCTTATGATTCTGATTACTACGAAGTAGCAGAATTCCCAAATAAACCAGAATAAGTTTCTACTATTTACTTACTATACGTGATAAACAGCTGAACAAGTTGACATCTTTATCTCTCAGTCGCTGAACTGATGATGGAGTAGAAATCAAAATATCAATGCCATTGATTATCTGATGTTGAGCCTGCAATATGAACCAAATGTAAACAGCTGCACCACCACCACTGCTACAAATACTCACACACTACTACATATACAGCAAGTACATCTTGCAGATTAAATACAGTTAGCATCAAGAACACATACACAGCAAATAAAGTTAATTACACATTTTCCAAGTGACCCACAGTCATGATTATTTGTTAACTGAGGCTACATTCCACAACAAAATATTGAAATGAATGGATTTTGTTTAGATGGCTGCATAAGGCACCTGCATTCTTTCACATTTCTCATGTGCCTGCTTTTTTTCTCCCACAGGCACTGGGGGATTCACATCCAAAAATACACTTCAAAACAAAAACCAAAAAAGTAAAATCATGATTACAATCAACCTCACAGTCAACTTGCCCATGCTAACAAATTTTATTTAAGTAAAAATGTTAAGACTAAGAGAAATAGAAGGAAACAATTTATATGAAAATAATTTATGGCTGTGTGTATTTATCCAGATTAAATGATACAGGATGTTCTTTGAATAAATAAATAAAAAAAAAAAAAAACAAACAAAAACCTACTCCCCCCCCCCCTACAAAATAATCTTAATACTGTATATATAAAAGCTTCTTGGGATATTAACTAACAGTCCAACACTATATGACAAAGAATAAAGCAATAGTTACCTCGATTTCACATGCATAGTACGCACAAGCAGATCTGCAATGACAAACACAAAAGAATAAACATAAGAAGTGCAAAGAAATAAATTACCTTAAGGTAAATAATATATAACTAGAGAATTATATCTAGGTGATTCATACCTTCTCTGCCCTTTATTTGTCCTATACTTTCCTTTTGCTTAACTTTTATCAAACATGTGCTAGTTTAAAGGTAGGTAAGGTCACATGATTAATATAATTTCTGTTCTATATGGCTTAGAATAGAACACCCTTGTATTGAATACTCACTCTCAAAGTTGCAAATGCCACCAGAAGCTCATCGAGAAATTCCAATAATGTAATGATCTGCAAGCATTTTAGATGTGAGAGACAACCTTTCTACTCACGTATATCATCTTGAATTATTGTTTTGTCCGTGTGTGTGTGTGTGTGTGTGTGTGTGTGTGTGTGTGGGGATTAAAACTCAAGGTCCAGTGGACCAAATTAGCTCATACTTTCAGGGGTGCCCCCTGTAGACCACACAAACTTTTTGGCTGAGTTCCACTAGGTCACACCTCTTCAAGTGGGCATCACAGTAAAAAATGGATATTTGGAGATGGGGATTGTGGGTTCCAACCCCATCAGGGCCAGTTGTATTTTTTTTTTTTTTAATGTTTTTTTTCCATTTCTTCCCCTCTTCCTTCCCCCACCAGTTTCTTCGTTGTTCTGCAGCAACAGCAATTTTCTTAGATGGGCTTGCTAATGCAACTTTTTTTTAGATTATTTGCTCATTCTCTATCTACTCATAAAGTTCACAGAGGCAAAAAAAGGAATTAAAAAAAAAAGTCATGGCAGGTAGCTTCATTCACTTGATTGAATATAAAACCCACAGCCACAGGATCCTTTTTGTTTGCTTATTTATAGCGCAGTCTCTCTGAACTAAACTGAAAATAAGTTAGTCATATGCAAATGCCTCTACTTTCATGTAGTGTGACAGACCATTCGGTGGGCGTAACATGTGCTTGATCATTGCTATAAAGTACTGATTATACATCTAAATTGACACATGATTTTTTGTAACTATTCCTTCCATATATCTGAACCAAAAAGGGGGAGAGTAGATTCAATTATATCAAGGAAACAATTTTCACAAATGAAGTAATTCTACACTATGACAAACAAAATTGAAGTGAACTAACCTTAGTCTTTTATCTGGCATCCATGCTATTAATTTTTGAACTTGTAATTCCACACTTCTTGCTTGCCAGCTAGTAGAAACCAAAATAAGTAATCTTGGCTACAAACAATTAAAAAGAAAAGGCAAAAACAAAAACAATCATCAAGATATTTACCAAGATCATCACATCAACTCTTGGATATAATATAATATTATTTACTAACAATGAACAATGCATACTAACCTACAACTCCATTACCGAAAGGCTGGTATTATTAGCGGCTATTAATTTGATCTATTTTAGGGGCTTATCTTTGAGTTTATAATTTTATTTTTCATGAGCACACACTCACACACACAGCAATTGTTGGTATTTTCTCTCTTTTTGGGGGGGAGGAGGAGGAAGTATTAATGAAATCAAATAGTTGCCCATGATAGAGTCAATTAGTCTGTGGTAATACAACAGGTCTTACCAGTACATTAATAATTAGAGGGCAGACAATGAATAGAAACTCAATAAATTTGCTTAAACATAGTACCCATCAATAATATCAGGCTTAAAGTATTCCTCTCACTGCCTCCCCCCCCCCCCCTCCAAAAAAAAAAAAAAAAAAAAAAAAAAAAAAAAAAAAAAAAAAAGTCACAAGGAAATGTAATTCTCTCTTCTTTTCTTATAATTATAAGATTTTATGTGAAACAATCTTTCAATAAATAAAAAAAAAAAAAAAAAAAAAATCAATGTAGCATATATATTCTAATAACGGTAAGAAATATATTCAATAATATATGATAATAACTGAGAAAAGTAGGGATTTTTTTTTTATCCCAGCAGATCTGGATGTAACAGGCGTTCATGTCAAATTATGGTCTTGCTAACCAGACCCTTTACCAAATGCTACGTTGGAAATGGGTCTAGAGTCACCACTACATCTGACCAGGTCAATACCCTCTGATTCCAGAGGGTAACCGCATGTTCCGAATATCATTACAGCTACCAAAACAATATGAAGTGATGACTTCATCAACTGATATTTAAGCTTCTGCATTAGTCAGTCAAACACTTAAGATAGCCTGAAACCTTGCAGCTTTAGGAAGTCGCAGGGTTAGTTGGTGGTCAGATTTCTTGGGAGGTTTCATCTTCAGGATATGAACTATAGCAGAGCTTGAACTCACGTCCGGTCACCGGACAAAATATCAAATTTAACGGTTATTGTGTCCTGACAAAAGAAAAGGAGACAGAAGGAAGAAAATAAAGAACAAAACCAAATCCTCACTCTAACTGCGCCACCAGACATAACAAATTAAAAAAATTCCATCAAAGCGTGCAACATGTAGGTGCAGCAATTTGATTGTGAAAATGTCTGATGCTAGTAGAAAGAAAATACTAGCTATTTCTATCTATTTTTCCTTTAGCTCTCCTTAAGCCAGTAGCTCGAGTTTTAGTTTCAATTTTAAAAAAGAGCTGTAACATGGAGGATGGTGGGTAAGTGGATCATGGAGGATGACTCCCATTGAGTACATAATTTGGTTAAAGTTCAACATGGCTGACCGAGAGCACGTCGCTTTGTTCAAACATGAAAGCATTTCTATCAACTATCAAGGAGTTGATCTAAAGAAGAATGATCAAGCTATTTCATACCTGAAAACACATATGTAAGAATGGATTGAAGCCTTGGATAATTCTTTCAAAATCATATTGAAGGTAATGAAATTTATCGCCTTACTCTTGCTGCAACTCTTCTTGCTACCAATGGATGGGAACATAGTGAAGTTAATAGCTCTCCAGGGACAGACACCACACACACACACTTGCAAAAAAATTATTTTCATTTAATTTCATGAGTTTGGTATATTGATTTGAATTAGAAGTGGGCGTATAGTTGCAAGACAATATTCTTTCACGTTGAGTTTTTGATGGTGATGTCCCGGAGCGCTATTCTGTAGGTTTACCTTATTTTCTTCATATGAAAGCTGTACATGTAGCTAAAACCTTTACTAAGTATTGGGTTGTACACAATACATTTGAACTACAATAGCATGTAGTCCAACGTTAACTATTTCTCTTTAGCTGGAAGGGTATTAAACAGATGTTGAAAAAGGAGCTTGGTTGCAAGCTTCTGATGAGCTCAACAACTTTGCAGCTACAATACTTGGTTTGGGTAATGAAATTTCTGTACAATACTTATCAAAGTTTAATTAAGCTAGTTCTTCCCAGACTCCTTATTCATATTGCTATTACGCAAATGAAGTATTTCAGTGATTGCCTGCAGCAGTGCAGGAGTGTGTGCGCAGCTAATTATCTCGCCAGATTAATTTTATAATGACATTCCAAACCAACTACACCAACCACAAGTAATAAAAAAAATTTTAACTGAATGACTAATCTTTCTGATATCATCCAGGGAGAGTTGAACTGTACTCTGACACGCAAACATAAGAATTAATGAATATGCAGTTCTGGCAATATAAATTACCAAGGCGTATGGGGACGAGATTTTAAAGGTTTAAGCATTGCCTTGCCCCTTCCTAATTGCTACTTGCCCCACCCTCCTCCAGGCCCACCTGAAGCAATTTGGCATAGAGTATAAAAGTGAGCACATGTGAAACTGCAGCTGCATTGGTGGTGTGTTTGAAATTCATGTAGTTTCCTTACAGCATGAACTGAAGTTAAAATAATGTCATGAGGAGACTGTGTTTGGGTAATGGGTAGTAGAAGGTAAGATAATTTTTGTATTCCAAGGGTGGGTGTACAGCCATGCTATGGCTACTTACTATCACATAGTTATAATCAGTAGCATCCAGTACCACATTCTTGGCTCTAATTACATGTAGATCTAATGTCTGTTTGCGCTGACTTGGGCCCCGGAAATCAGCGGTTAAATACTGAATGACGTAGTATATGCTTCAGCCTATTAACTTTGCCAAAAGAGGTTTGAGGCATGCTTGCGCAAAAAAACAACAACACCCACAAGAACCCATTTCAATTGTACTGTGTGGAGGCTGTAGTTTTTCCAAGGTTTGCAAGACTTGCACTTGTAAGGCATCCCAGGCTTTTAAGGCTTCTGTCAAACTTCTGAACTTCTCAACTGTGCTATCGTAATCTTTATTCATGCAAAACTGTGTTAGCTAATGCCAATGCTTGCATTTGTTTGTTGTTGCTGGTTGCTGTGGCTGGTTGTTGTTAGTGGCTGTGGCTGGTTGTTGTTGCTTTATTTTTATGATAAGACAAAACAATATATTTAATGGTGTTAAAATGAGCATTAAATAATATATGAATTAGTATTTATAGTTGATGATATGCTTATATATTTACAGAACCTGCTCCTTCTCTATCATGTTGCTGTACTGTTAACACTGATACTGACCTTGTGTCTCAGAAGCAGTCCTCTTCTTCAAAGTCAAACTGCCAGTCTAGCAACCCTTCCAAGTCTAACTGCCAGACCAGTACCTATTCTGAGTCAAAATGTCATGCCAATACTCCTTACAAGTGTGATAACCAGCACTCCACGGAAACCAATAACACCTCAATAATTAAGAGAGACCTCTCATCAGATCCTGGTTATGACTATGGGATATATCCTTGCAAATTGTTCCCTTTGTACAGGGAGAATTGAAACATTCAATACGGTGATGATGAACATAACCTCATGAAATATCTTCCTTCAAGTATAGAGATTTGTCGCCCTCATTGGAACGGGATAATACTGAGAATTATCTTCCTTCAATTTTGGGAGAGTTGAATCCCTCGACAATGCAAACATGGACACATCCTTGTGATACAGATTTTAGTACACCTCAACAAGTGTAATGGGTCACATCAAGAGCTTGTACCTTCATCATAGGGACACTTATGTAGCCGGCAAGGCTGAACTAAGTATTTTCCAAAACATGGATTAACATCAATGGAAATAATATGACAAACAATTTAAAAACTCATATATTATTTTTCCTGTACCGGATGCCCCTCCTCACCTGATCATTTAGATCATTTACTTGCCACTCTTTTTTATCCTCCTCTCAATCCTTTACCTTACCATGCAAGATTTTATTCTTGAAGATGATTTCGATGTCAACGACTCATTGCTGTCTTCACTTCTTGAAAATATTAAACTCAATTTCTGCTTTATCCTTTCCCCTGCAATCAACTTGTCCCATCCCTATCTCACTTCTCTCACGTTAGTGTATCTTCTATCATAGATTGTGCTCAAGCCTCTGCTTCTCATTGGAATACATACCAACCTCATTTATTTTCCTCCAGACGTCATCCACCTAGCATTAATTCGTATCCCATCCTCTCATCATTATCATCCCTTCAACATCAAAATTCCCTTCTCTTCATTTCCCCTGCCACAGAACTGTGGAACTCTCTTCCACTCCATATTAGAATATCTTCATCCCTCTCCATCTTAAAAAAAAAAACACTTTTTCAACCGATTTTACCTTAATTCTACTATCTCATCCTTGGTAACAGTCCACTTCAAGCTTTCACCTTGTCATCATTTATCATTAATTCATGTATCTTAAATTTAGCTATTTACACCTTATCATCATTTTTCCACTAATTTATGTATCCCACAACTGGTTTTTGCTACCGATTTCATTTCCCATGTATTAAACAAAAGTTAAAAAAAGAAGAAAAAAAGTTTTGTTTTTTTCCTCTGAATACTTTTTTTTACTATATTCTTCATTTGTCTTACACAAGTTTATTCATTCATTGAAATAATAAAGAACACACCAAAGAAGTAATGAATACACAGAAATAAATACAGAAGTAATATACATTACTTAATGATGAGAGATTTGTATGTGACAAACTTGGCTATCTTTAATAGGCATGGTATGTCCCTAGAACAAATTGCAAAAAGCATGGATATTGCCTTCCTTGCTCTTATTGACCAACTCCTTGAAGTTGGACACTTCATCACTGCACTTGAGATGATTGACATGAACAGCAGACCTTTACTTTCAGCCACTAGCCTTGAGCAAGGGAGAGAAGTTATTACAAGGTATTTAAGCTTACCTGGAGCTAGGGTCCAGCTGAAACACGGAAGAATCAATTCTGTGATTAATTTTATGCATTCCACTCTGAAGAACTGCAAGAGTTCTGCGGTGGACGTTAGCCTCCAACGGATATTTTTGCGATTGCATTCCATATGGTCAATTAACGTTTGGTGGAATGTTCTGTACATGTTTATAGGATATACAGCTAACTTTGCCTAGGGATGGTTAACTTCTTCAGGAATAGTGCCAAAAGAATGTCTGGAGCATCATAAGTTTGTTGGTCCTTAAAATCTGGAAATCCGTTGAGTATTGGCCAAGTTATTACTGTTTCCCCAGGGCCCAAGTCAGCGCAAACAGACTTTAGTTCAGTCTCTTGAGCAACTTCAAACTGTCAGGACCAAAAAAAGAAAAGAAAAAAGAATTGATAGGTCTAATTCAATACTACCAGAAGCTGCAGATCCTATCAAATTTTCAGCTGTATGCATTAATTTTTTTCTAATCCCTGTAACTGCTACAAACGAGGAGCCTTCAGTGAAATTGTGAAGGCTTCCTGTCACCATAACCTAAGTGTAGCTAAACTCTAATGCAGAAGCTTTGATCACAGTAGATGCCACTATTACATAATTAAATAAATTGGGCCATGCTATAATGATATTCACGGCATGCAGTTACCCTCCAAAATCAGAGGGTATTGAACTGGTCTGGTATAGCGGTGTCTCCAGACCCATTTCTAGTGTAGCATTTGGTAAAGCGTCTGGCTAGCGATACTAGTAAAATTGTACACTATCCTCTTGTCAACCAACTCCAGATATCAACCAACTCCAGATATCTGTGTATCAAATAACTTCTAAACTGTGGCATCTGGTAAGGTGAAAATCACAGGACATATGTAGTTTGACATGGCGAGTGTTGTAAAGACACTAAAATTTGCCATTTTTAGTAAATTATTGGCACATTCGGAAAGCCCCCCACCATATATGGGCAATTGAAGAAAGGTTGTTCACTACTACTTCAGTTTTGGGAGCAGTGACCTGAAACCGTTAGGGGACCTTTGGAGGTCCAGGGCAGGTGTAACTGTGGGTACATTTTTGCCTCTCTCTCTCTTTTTGGCATATTTGGAAAGAAACAAAACATGGGGAATCAAGGGAGGGCGATCACTAATCTTACTTCAGTACTGGGAGCAGTGCCACCAGCTTTGTAGTTATTCATGTATGAAAGAAATTCACATATGTATGTAAAATTCATATTTCCAGAGCCTTTCTGCTTATTTGCACACCATGTGCAGGGGCTATGCTGTGTTACACCTCCACTTAATGAAAATTAAATTTTTTTTACAGACAATACCTTCTAAATTTCAGCTTAATCATCTGTAAGGAGAGAATAGGGATTATTTTTTAAAGGAACATCTCTAGATCCAGATCCACCCCATTAACATAGACCACGCCCTTTTGATGTCATCATCTGCCTCCTTGATGCCACCCCTGCTCCCTCTCTTTCTGATATCCAGTGTCCTTTTGTTCTTTTGCTCTCCATACGCTGCATACTCACTCTTGGCTCTGCTGGGCCTATGCTGAGCTGCTCTTAATTATATCTACACTGAATTATTACAGTGGTACATCTGTTAGATATCTTACCAATCAAGAAAAGTAAACAATTCCTGCAAAGACCTCTAATGCTGGCTCAGAGCTGTCACTCCCACCAAGGTTTATGTTAGGCAAGCCAGCAAAGGCACATCTGCTACCCCTTCACTTTATTTCTTTCCTATTGATCCTTACCATATTTTAACTTCTGATTTTGAATTTTGATGGCACAATCGTATCTTGGGCATGCTCGGATAAAATGGCTCAATTGTTAAGATTTTTTAAAGGAATGTCATGATTTCCCTTTGCTAAATGACTTTTGCATCATTTATGCTTCAAACAGATAGAAATACCTGATAGGCTCATCATTCTTGTCTAGCTGATCATCACTTTGATGAAGGGAGATTCAAGTATGCCCTCACATAACATCTACTTATAAATAGCTCTTAATCTCTCTCTCTCTCTCTCTCTCTCTCTCTCTCTCTCTGTGTGTGTGTGTGTGTGTGTGTGTGTGTGTGTGTGTGTGTGTGTGTGTGTGTGTGTGTGTGTGTGTGTGTGTGTGTGTGTGTGTGTGTGTGTGTGTGTGTCCCCTGCTATACATTCCTTCATTTTTCAAGCTACAGAGTCAAGAGGGGTATCAAAAGAATGGAAATCTAGCACTGCACTCACGTGGTTTTAAGTATGTCTATATAGATATATCCCTTTCCATGTTTAAAAAAAAGCCAAAAATGGAATTTTGCCAGAAAAAGGAACGGAGCTACAGGCCTAAAACTTGGCATGCAGACACAACTTGATTCTTCAAATAACATGGGATAGGTTCCATCTAGCCACACATCTTCCTCTTTGTGTGCAAGGCTAAAAATGCAGAATATGGTACTTCTACCAAAAAAATTGGACCTAGGTAGCTATACCCAAGAGCTAAGACTTACTCAGATCCTAATAGACCAAAGTGGCCAAAAAAGGGCCATTTCAGGCTAATTAATAGGAACAGCTGTATTGAAAAGCCATAAAGGAAGTTGCATACTCTTAGGCAGTTCAGTGCAGACTCAGTTTAATATATAATATGAAAATTAACTACAGAATTCCATGATAAACAGCAACCCTCTGTGGATAGGTGGTTGAGTTTTGGTGGCATAACCATAATAACCAATGAACCAAGATCTGGAATAGAGCCTCACTTTGTAAGGTTTAATGGGGAATTATTGTAAACAGAAAAGGGGGAGTGAGAAGGAAGATGAAATAATATTTTTTTGACTCAAGGATTATATGCACTGGCTAGAAGACAAGAAATGCTGTGCACACTGAATTCTATTTCAATTGAGAGAACATTCCAACTTTGCAAGCAAAGCTGCAAAGGGACATCTAGTAAATTAAATCACTTCTTGGTAACTTTATTGATATTAAAGAGATAAATATATATATGAGAACAAGACACAGCCAGAAATTACTTTCAAACGAAAAAGTTAATTAATTCTAAATAGACAAAGAAAAGTGACTTTCCTGACTTTTATCAAGTTCAAATGCATGTACAGTATAATATATTTACTCCTTGACAAGCCAACTTACTATAGAATTTAGAAACATGTGCATGTAGCAAATAATATAGATACACTCGTACATACCTTGACAAGATGGTAAGTGGAAGCTAAATTTGCCACAAGTGGGAGTAGATATGATAGGGTCTTTCCTGTGGAAGCCGGAGAAACAAGAACAGTATTCTTGTTATTGTTTATGTATGGAATAGAAGAAGACTGAGCTGAAGTTAGACAACACATTCCAATGTTTCTCAACTCCTGCACAAAAAATAAAAGTAAAAAAATAATATAACAGCAATATCAACAAACACACACACAAAGCCAATTTACTTCCAAACAATCACACATAAAAAAAGAAATAATTACATAGCATATAAATTACATACACAAATAGTTAGGATTAGGTTCAGCAATATCAGACTTGTAACATAACTCAGAAAAGATCAGCTCATTGTGTCTCAATCACTAAAAAGCAAATTTATTGCTGATACTATCAACAGCTACTAAGCCCTATCAACACAAATATTGAAAATGGGAAACTGATTGAGATTCCCTGTCTGCTACCATGAATACACCAGTAGATAAACAAGTGAGAGCATGACAGCTAATTCAGTAATCATCATATCATCACCATTTCCAAGAATAACCACATTTGACATTAGTCTCTCATATTCACTACTTCAAATTAATACTGAACATGATTAGTTAATTTACATTCAGAATAAGCAATAGACAAGAAATCACAAAACCATAAACTACTACTTTACTTACTCCAATAACATTCAAAGGAATACTCAAGGACTCCAAAGTTGCATGAGGCAAATGTTTTGTGGATTCAGTAAAGACATCACAAGAATTCTGGGAGTGAAAAAGAGCAACAAATATCACAATTTTCAACAGTTTATGTGCATACTTCACCCCATTTCAAAATGGAGCACAACCAAAAGATGGCACCTCTGAAGTTACAAATCTATGAATTCAATTGATCGCAACTTTAGAACAATCACACCCATTCAAACGTTAAGGAAATAGCTAGGCTAAGACTCCATTACTATTCATGCACACCTAGAGTAGTCTGGGGAATGCTAAGGCTATATTTGGATATCCTTAAATATAGCCCCAGCCAACCGAAGGATATGCTAGGGATGTTTGATTGGGTGAGGGTGTTTAGTCCTCTATTTAGTGTGTTCATTCATTTTTATTTCATTTATCTATTTTATAAGGTTAGGGATATAGCTATATATATATATATATATATATATATAGGGATGTTTTATTCATTTCCACCCTCTTTTCATTATAAAATTAAATTAAATTCATGTATTTGTTTCTAAAAAGCACAATGTTGAATTCATTTTTTTTAATCTCATTTGATTAACTTAATTGAATTCATTCATCCATTCATTTCAATCATCAAATTAGCCGACACTGTTTTTAATTTGCAAGCTATAGATTGTGCTGCACAATATATGGATCAAAATTTAATATTTTCTAATTACACAATCTAAGAATCAGAGTTAAATATTTTCTTTAGGAACAAAATGCAAGCTTGAAGCATGGCTTATTGGGTCGTAACCACACCTGACCACACCTCTTGCTGATTTATACCTATGTATGCATGTATGTATATTTGTATGTATACCTATTTTTTCACCAAAGTATCTAACCAAATAAAACTCACTCTCCAGGGTAGACACATCCTATACCAAGAATGATTTCTTAGGAACAAATTTTTTTGGATCACCAGGTCACACCTCTTCTTATGGGTGTGAGTACAAAATGCCAAAAATGGTACTTGGATAAACCCTTGGAGTGGACCTAGAGAACTAAATCTTGTGTAGCACTCACAGCATGATTCTGGGACTAGCATAGACAGCGTCCCACCCGGTTACAACTCTTCCTCTGGGCATATATCAAGCTAAAAATGGTTTGTACGCAGTGTGCATGTACGTATGTATGTATGTATGTATGTATGTATGTATGTATGTATGTATGTATGTATGTATGTATGTATGTATGTATGTATGTATGTATGTGTGTATGTATCTGCTTTCCAACCAAATCATCATAATCAGATTAACCTACTCTTCAGGGAAAACACATCCCGCATTGAGGATCGTTTAAAGACCAAAAAATTTGGGCCACTTGTCCACATCTTTTCTTGCAAGCATGGGAGGCGAAAATATGCAATAAAGAAGGAAATAAGGATAAACTTTTATGGGCAGTGTCATATTTGGCCACACCTTTTCATGTGGTCATGTCATTATATCCCTGGCAATGCTGGGAATGCCTGTGAGTTCATCATAATAACACTGATTGTAGTTTACCACTCCATTTCTCGATCTATCTTCTTTTAAAAGTAAAAGAACCATTAATTCATAGAATAAGCAGAACAATATATGAATTGGATGAATATTGGAATGAATTACCTAAATAAATCACATTCTCTGAGGTATAATTTGTTTTTAATAATATTTATCGGTGCATAAATATAACTTTCTGCCGATGTCCTCCCATTTATACAAGATAGGAATATGCACTTTGTTGGATGCCAATCTATAGATTGTCATCCAATCTATAGATTGTCATCCAATCTATGAATTTATAAAATGTGCAGCACAATCTTAAGATTGGGCAAATATATAGATTGGATGGAATATATATATATATATATATATATATATGTTGAAGTGCATATCATTAACCACATAATTTAGAAATTCAGTTTACATGCGCACATCATCTCATCGTGTGTTTTCTGTATGTCTGACAGTCCACTGTTGTTTGGAATCAGGAAGGTATTTTTTTTTATTCCCAAACCCCTCCCCCCCCCCTCCCCAACCATCACTATTTAGTATTACCATAACCACCAAGCATTTAAAAATAACCTTAAAAACTTGATGTATCTGCACACCCCCTTCATTTACAATCAGATTCAGAGACATCACCATTCACCTACAATATAAACTCATTGCTAACGACCATTCACCACAGCATTTTAGCAGACACATTTTCCTAATCCACTCCAAATCTAGCTCTTCCTTACTTCATGAGTCAGCATGCTCCTGGCCCACACACTCACTGCAGCCTGCTGAATAATGGTGTCCTCCACAAGATAATAGCTTCAAATATTGCACACTGAATTGGAGTCAGTCAACATAAATGCGAACAGCACCGACTACTATCTAACTTTGCTGAACCACGGTGGGATTTAGTCAAGCAAGCCATATAACCTTTACCCTCTGGGTGGAGGGGTGAGCAACTCAGGTTTGGGAGCAATTCTGTTGCTAAGCTCACAGCTCAGGTTTGGGAGCAATTCTGTTGCTAAGCTCACAGCTCATCTGCATTGTTCAGCGTGCACAATAGAATTTGCTGATCTGTTCTGTGTTTTTCTTTCTTATATTTACAAGCAAGCCTGTTTTGTTTTCACCTGGTGTGTTAGGCACATTTCTGTCTGTCCACCCTGTAATTCCAATTACATGACTTATTGAAATACAAATAAACTAATTTGAAACCCATTGAGAAAATTTTTGTTTTACTTTGTGTGTGCACATATTTATCTGTCCATACACTCTGATAGTTTTTGGTTTATTAAATCTCTGCACCCATTCATTGGGATAAAAATGGGCAGGAGGACTTTGGGTAGTCTGCCCTAGCCAGTAGCCAGACCCTTTACTAGTGGAAAGGGTGAAGAAAGGGTGTGGAAAGGGTCTGGGGACACTGGCAATACTAAAGTTTCGCTGCTGGAAGGTGGAAGTGGCTATCAGTATATAGCCTAGATTGGAATTTGTGGTTAATTTCTACACATAACTGACTGCCAGAGTGACTTTAATACAGCCATGTCCCCAGACCCTTTCCCAGCATAGCTATTTGGTATATTGGTATAGGATTGCGAGCTACGCCAGACCACACTTGAGGATGACATGGGGAGGGGGGGGGGGGGGGGGGGGGGGGTTGTGTGTGGGGGGTAATTTTTATATTGTTGTAATTTTACCTATCTAACTCATTCTCTATATTTTCCTAAATGTGCATATCCAACTTGTTTTTGTCTATTTATCTATCTTTCAAATTTAGAGAACCGCTGG